>CM059012.1:34123491-34812991 GCA_030272315.1 Paspalum vaginatum | reverse complement strand
AATTTTATTCTCGCCAATAATTGAATGTTCTAATTTCTCAGCTGCGGTTGACTGACTCTTGGCTGCTGCTTGCTGCTGTCTCTCTGCCTGCATGGTTAGTGCCTTAGTGGTCAACTGGTCATGAACTGAAGATGGAAATTCAAAGATCAAAGTGTTCTGGTTCTGTTTCTGCCTAGTGCCTGTTATTGGTGGTCTGCTTTAATGCTTGCTTTCATCTGTTCTTGGTGGTCTGTTGGGACTTGTCAGCCACTATATTTCATGTTTGGTTCTGCTTTAACGCTTGCTTTCATCTGTTCTGTGTGATGTGGTTATTTTATTTGAATCTGTACTGTGCAATTTTATTTATTGGACGGCTGCTGCCACTCGGCCGGAGTTCCAAACGCCGGCGAGCTCACTCAGAAACTCACGCGACGCTGTGGTTTTGGTGCCTGCTATAAGCGCAACTTTTCCGCTCTGTGTATTGCTGAAAATAAAGGAAATACAAGGGCAGCCACGTTGCCCGACATGCGCGGCACGAACGCGCTTGAGGCCACGCCCTTGCCGTGCATAACCAGCTCCACCGTCCAGCGGGTGCACCGCTCGCCGACGGGCTTGCGCCGGGAACGGAGCGCGGCCCCCCCCGGATGCGACGGTAGGGTCAAAAAGGCGACGCCGTGCAGGGCATCTTGCCAGGATTAGGGTTTAGCTTGTCAATGAGCATACACGACAACTTCTAGTCTTGTTGTGGAACCGCTAAAAACGGACGATGTTGCGTGAGGGGTTCCATCAGGGTACAGTGGGCCTGACATGCACTTGAGTTTGGGCTTAAGGTTTAGTGTCTAGGATTAGGGTTTACCTGGTTAATGAGCAAAGTGGAGTTTTTTGGCATAAGGCCATTCCCAATGGATGATTTCATTGCACATTTACCAACAATGCCACATCAGATTTTGTCTAGGTATCCGTGTGTCCTGAGTTTCATCTGGATGAAACTTTCTCTACTCACATAAAACTCTGTCTATCTCTTTCTTCATAAATCCGTTACCATATCACCCAGGCTGCTGACGTGTCACAGTATTTAATGAAAATGAAACTCCAACGAAACTCCCACTGGGAATGGCCTAACCCCACGGCTCGGCTCCAGTGTGCACGACAACTTCTAGTCTCGCTACGACGCTACCGTTTACCAGAGTCCAACGCATGCCGTTCGGGTTTTCCGGCCTTTTTCCTCGATTTTCCTTGCATTAAAATGCTTTTTTCACCATTTAGGCTTGAAAATAATTCAGTAATTGTCATATGGGCCTAGAAATTGTGGGATCTTGCACGCCGCCTCCACGTGCCATACCAAGGCCCATGAAAAAGTCCTAGGCTGATATTCACGTCAAATGCAGGGAGGTTCGCTTGGTTGAACGTGTGGGCCACTGCCACCGTATGCCGGGTTCTACGTACATCGTTCGGATTTTCTAGCCTTTTCTCGATTTTCCGTTGATTAAAATGCATTTTTGGGGAATGTACCTTTCGCTGTGAAAACAAGAGCAAGGCCACCGAAAATCAAAGAATCATCACATATCAGTACAATGCAGTTGCAGGCGGAGCCTATGGCGGTTGTCGACGGTTTTGTGTACCTATCTGTTGCCTACTACTGGGAACTGCATTCTCCTCAGTGGTTCCTGACATTCTGCCTGGAAACAGCAGAGGTGAATTTGCTCGTTAAGAGAAGCAGTCATTTACCCTGCCCATTCGATCCCTACATCATGACCAGATGGCCATCTTCTCTATTGTGGAACACAAATATTAGAAGGGACGAAAATGACCATGGTAGGGTGATGCTAGCAGGTTAGATGACAGATGACAGGGGTGCATGCATCGGTATCTTATTCCAGTCTCATTGATTCTGTAAAGCCAAATAAACTGATCTTACACGTACGATCTATTACCCTGCAGATTTTTGTCCATTCAAAAGCCTAGAGATTGTTACTAACATGAGTCCTTCTTATGTCACAGCAGGATTCGGAGTCTGGAGTCACAGGAGAAAAATTTTGAGAATGATGGTGCTATGTGCACAGAAGAAGCTTCCCCTGTCCTTTTCACCGCACTCCAATCATTCAGAAAAAGCTTCGATTGATGATGAGAATTCGGGTTTTGCAGAGATAAATGACTTCTTACTCAACGATGAGGATAACTCTCTCCTGAAGATAATCACCAATTTGGAGTCACGATTAGCAACTTTAATTCACAACATTGATACTGGACTAATTAAAACAACCTAAAATCTATTTAGAGACCGGTCTCCAATTAGTCCACCATTGCGTCATGTTACTTAGACATATATTTTGACGATGATGGTTGATGCATTCATGCTAGACCTTTTAAGTATGTAGAGGTAATACAGTTGTTACTTCATGTTTAATTCGGTCAAGTGAGCTACATTAAGGGCACCGCGGGGGCATTGCCGGAGCCGGATGAGGGGGAGGGGAATTATGTGGGGTGGGAGAGCAGCATGAGCCGACGCTCTCCGGGTAGGTGTCGGCGGTGGCGCTGCTCATTGCCACCTCGCCCTTGCTTTCCCATCACGGATGATCACGTCACATCTGCCCCTGTCCGTGACTCTCTAGGGAGTGGCACGTGCTTTGAACAGAGACGGAGTGAGTTGTGGATGTGAGGTTCGACGATGGACCGCAGCCGACGAACCGATTAGTTTACCCAACGTTGCATAAATTTTTTAAATAAGACGAGCGATCGAAGTTTTGAAAAAAAATTCAACCATAACATATATTAAAATACTGAGGGAGTAGTTTTTTTTATCGCAAGCATTGCTATCTTGATCCTGGGCCGAAATCCCACTCCAACCCAACTTCCCACAGGCCCACACCCCAGCACCAAAACACCATTTGAGTTGGTGTATGTAGGAGACCTGCCACCCCCGCCACTGCTACGCTGGAGCCTTGAGACCTCCACCAGCCGCCAGCCGCCCGTCCTCGCTGACCGCCGGCGAGCTGAGCGAGATGGAGGAGCTAAATGCAGCAGATCCGAGACAGATGGAGGAAGAGGAGCAAAGGAGGAAGAGAGATGAGGAAATGAGAAGAGGTATGTAACTCCGTTCCGTGTTCGTTACAGCGGTAACGTACTCTGTGGCCTTGTAGAGTATTTAGACGGGATCCCCAATTAGGCGGCCGAGGCGGGGCGGGGTGGGGGCGAGGGTTAGGGTTTATTTCAAAGGCGCCGAGCAAGCTCATGTGGCGGCGAGCTCGGTGCGGCAACGGCTTGGGAGGCGGCAACCTCGGTGCGGCGACGACGCCCTCGTCGGCTAGGCGGTCGAGGCGGGGCGGGGTGGCAGCGAGGGTTAGGGTTTATTTCGGAGGCGGCGACCTCGGTGCGGCGACGGCACCCTCGTCGCCTAGGCGGCCAAGGCGGGGCGGGGTGCGAGCAAGCTTGTGCGGCCTAGGACCTTGTTGTAATATTGTTTTATCCTTGATTTTCACATTTAATTCCCAAGAAGTACCCACTTTTATCACACCGCTCACAAAGTTCTCTGAATGGGGGTAACTCTGCCTTGCCAACCATCAGCGCCCAGCTCATGGTTTGGTTCTGGAGTCGTTTTGTAGAGATGACAGTTTGCATAGGTCATGGTGAACCTTTGCTGTTTCCTCAATTTGTTTGTTCGTGATAAGTGAACAATTGCTTTGTTTAACTAGTGAATTTGGATCGGACATATATGCCGGCCAAGCGTGCATTGAAGAACTTAGGGATTAAAACAAGTACTACCAACTCAGAGTACAAGATTGTTGGTTTCAGAGACAAACCTTGCTGGTGCATAGATATATATTTTCATCATCCCCTGGAAATATGCATGTTCTTCTGTTCATTTTAATCTTTGACATGATAATAATTTCCCTTTATCTAAAAATGATTTCACTTGTGATACTGCATCTAGCAGAATTTCTGCATGATTTCATACCTGAATTCACTTCTTGTCACTGAAAAGAGAAGCACACTTATGATATTTGCCACATACAGTATATGCCAGTAGCTGGGTAGCTGATATGCAACAACTGATGCTTCTTTCAGGCCTGTTTTCGTCTTGTAAATAACACTTAGTTGGCTTTAATCTAAAACTCTGTGTCAAACAGCTGAGTAGCTGATATACAACAACTGATGCTTCTTTCAGGCATGTTTTCGTCTTGTAAATAGCACTTAGTTGGCTTTAATCTAAAACTGTGTCAAACAGCTGAGTAGCTGATATACAACAACTGATGCTTCTTTCAGGCCTATTTTCGTATTGTAAATAGCACTTAGTTGGCTTTAATCTAAAACTCTGTGTCAAACCTTAAGTATGCTGTCTTGCTAACAGAAAAGATAATTGCTCTCAGCTTCCCAGTGATGCAGTAGTATTATTGATATTTGGTGTGTTCCCTTTTCCCACATATTTGTAGCTATGCGATATCTGCGATCAGAAAGAAGGTGAATCGGAAGTTCCTAGTAGCACAATATGAGTTGAGTTGCGTGCAGATCCCTTGCCAGCTTTTCCCTTACTGTCCAGTTGCCAAAGAAATTTCTGCTGATTTCATACCTGAATTCACTTCTTGTCACTGAAAAGAGAAGCACACTTGTGATATTTGGGACATACAGATATGCCAGTGTGACTGCACAGGCACAGCTGAGTAGCTGATATTTTGATTTTGACTTTGTTGTATTTTGTTGGTAGTCTCGGAGTTCTGCGTAGAGCACAACCTGCTTCATCGTGAAACCGAAATCAAACATAGGGCTTACCGTTTAGCAAATGGTTGTATTCCTCCCCTGATACGTCCGCGAGGATCCACAAGGAAACTCAACTTAAGCATCAAGTTTGTACCAAGGTATGTTTAAAGCAATTGAACATATAGCTATGTAATTGAACAAGTGGATACCAACTAGTCGTTTCAGTTACAAATAATTGTTTCAAACTTATTGCTAATGTAGGTTAAGGGAGTCCGGTCTGCTACCACTAGCCAGAATGATGTCTTTATATGATCGTCATTCTCCTTGTGACTCGGCACTGCTTTCTGCGCTACTTGATAGGTGGCGTCCTGAGACGCACAACTTTCATTTGGTGGTCGGTGAAATGACTAACTCTCGAGGATGTGTCCTATGGCTTCGCCCTCTCTTTGAGTGGTGACACGGTGGCCCCTATCGCCGTTGATAAGGATTGGAAAATGTGTTTCCTGGATCGGTTTAGCACAGCTGAGCGGACAGCTAACGCACCAGTTTTCGAACATTTCTGTGGTGATAGCATACCGCTATCGTGGCTCATAGAGCACTTCTCGGTATGGTCCTAGGATACATACTATCTGCAGTTTTCTTTAGTTAAAATGGCATATCAATACCAAGAGTCTTTTTTATAATTGTTCGGTGCAGGTTGAGCTCATGCCCGAAGATGCAAGTGATGAGAACGTTTCTCTTTTCTTTGAGGCGTACCTTCTGTGGATTTTTGGAAACGTATTGTTCACTACGCATACCGACACCGTCCAAATGTGGTTACTGCCATATGCCTTTTTGTTGGCGAGCTCTCCGATTGGGAGCATCCCAAGGTTTAGCTGGGGGTCCACAACGTTGGCGGCAACGTATCGTGGGCTGTGCAATGCCAGCGTCGTAATAATAACTGGATCCCCGATGCTAATCCAAATTTGGGCATATGAGCGATTTCAGACTGACCGCCCTTCTCCTGCAGTGGAGATAAGTTTATATCGGTCCGTGGATGATGAAATGGACGGCCCTACTATGGGCTCAAGGTGGCTCCAGAAGGTACATATTCTCCAACTAGTTTGAATTCCCTCCCTCCAATATTGCATATCCCTTCTGCTGCAGGTGCTAGGCAGTAGCGTTGTTTTTTTTTTTTTTTTTTTTTGCAGCTGACGTGGGCTAACAATTCTCATAGATCATATATGGATTTTGTGTGTGCATTTGATGGCATCCATGATTCCAAGGTCACTTGGACATATGCAGACAGCAATCCTCCTATTGCGCAGCGTGCGCCAGATAGCCTTTCCTCATTGTGTACAAGTGACAGCGACTTTTGGTTAACGAAGAAGGCACTTGTTTGCGATGTCATCGTTGAGGAATATTTTCCTCATCGAGTTATGCGCCAATTCGGCCTTCGTCAATCTTGGCCCGTGCCGTGGCATACTGAGATGCCTCCCGGAATCCACAAGTAATTTATGTCTCTCGATGTTAATTTATGTTAATATCATATTCTATCATATTAATGTTTGATCTACTAGGTACTGGTAATGCCAAATGGAAACATTGCAAAATAAAGTACAGAAGTGGGTGCAAGAGTGGAGGGACGCTCGGACATCCAAAGTTGTTGAGACTGAGCCTCATTCTGATATGGAACCCAAGGACTACAGGAAGTGGTATTTGTCCAAGACACGGACATGTTTGGTTCCCCAACAAGGGCCTGACCACACCATGTACCCAATGCATAGAGATCAGTCACGGAGAGAATATGTAAGGCTTTCCATACTTGTCAACTAGTCACTTCAATAAATTAACTTATTCTTGTTTTGGCAGAGTGATACTCTCATTCAGGTCACGTCACATTTGGACTATTACAAGAATGCGCCTGATATAACTGTTCAGCAGTACAAGATGGTCCTCGAGCACCTTAGCGGGACGTGCAAGGGGGTAATGGATTCTGATGCATTGCTTCCACCAACACCAATCCCTCACCAAACAACCACAGGTAAAGTTCTGTTGCCGCCTGCCAGCTGCTGCTTGCCTGCTGCTAGCTGTCTATAGCTGCTAGGAAGGGCAGCTGGCTATTTTAATCACTGATTCTCTTACTGATGTAGATCCCCCAGGCCTGTCCAATGATGATAACTACTAGGTAAGGGGGCGCGCTCGCCGCCGCGCCCGTACATAAGACGCGCTATGTTTATTTTTGACCAATCCACATGTAACATAGGAAATGAGCTCATGCAGATATCAGATCTAGTATAGTGAACCAAATACCACTATTTTTGTGACACTATTGCCTGAATGACTATTGCTTTGATGATAAAATTCAACATTTTCTAAAGGATGGCAAGCGCGCTTCGCTGCGCCTGTTTTGGATCCACGCTATTGGATTTTAAAAGAAGGATACAATGCAATCAGTTCGTTTCTACAGTACTGTTTTATTTTTACTGACCGCCAAGAAGTATACCTGGTTGTTCAGAAACAATTTATATTCCCAGCTGATGTTGTTTGTACTATATGCAACGACAAACAACTTCATCCAGGAGGGGAAAACAGAGCCTACAGTTGGACTCAAGACTTCTGGTGTGTTTTCAGGTTTATTGATGCTCTACTTTGCTAACTGTCCATCAAATCTGAAGGAAATTTGATATGCGTTGAGCGAAGGCGCCATAATCCCAATAATCTATATATGAGAACTGCACCTGCAGTGCAATTGCATTGTTCACCAAAAAGGTCTACTGAGAGTAATGCCCTAACCATTTAGATACCTAATTAGAACATGGAATCTTTGCTGAAGATATGAGGGACACCAATACATAAATATTTGGCTATTTGTTTATTGTTGTTTAGGCGTTGGGAGAAAATAGAAGGGGGCGCTTTCTAACCTTTTATTCAATAGAGCTTTCTCAAGTATGATGGCTCAGATTGAGAATTTTGTTAACCTGCAACAAAAAAAGCCTAAGAGAATTAGTAGAATGGCATAGTACAGAATCTCAAATTCTCTCATAATCATGTTTACAACAGCCTAGGTATAGTGAAGTTGTGAACCATCACGGCTGTGAGGTGCACACCTGTTTCCTTTTATTACTTGAGGTCAAGTTGCGTATCTAGCAGGCACTTAAGAAAAACAGTGCTCCCTGCCTCCCCTTGAAAGGTTAGAGCAGTCAAACGTATTCCTGAAAGTTTAGAGAGGTCAATGTATTTCAACAGCCTTCTTATTACCTTCTTATTCCTCCAAAGTTGGTGAACTCAGCACTCCAGGACTACTTGAGGGTAAAAAACTGTCTTGGAGATGGAGGACCAAAAATGTTATACCACTGATCTGTTAGATAATCCAAGTGCTGCAGCTCCTAGTTTCTATGTTTAGTTCATGTACAAAATAGGTTAGCTGCTTAGTGGCTGAGCTCGCTGCATGTTGGCACGGGAGCCTGAGCCGGTCGTTTGTTTTTCAGTGGAGTTCGCGCGCGCTCAGATCGCGCGGGAACGCGTCGTGGTCGCCCGGCTTGCCCGGCACGTTCGAGGTTCGTGGGATGGCGCGAACTCAGGACGAGCGTGGCGCGCAAATCGGGCGCAGTAGTGGTCGCATGGCCTCGTCTTTGTTCCAGCTTTTTATAGTTCAATGCACAATGGAAACCGCGGTTGTTTTTGCCGCACAAACCTCCGGTGTCCAAGTGTTCGCGTGTGTGCTTGTGTTCCTGGGCATCCCGGCCATCTTCCTCGGCTCCGGCGAGTGAAGATCAGCTCCAACGGGTGGAGCTCGCGGTCGCGGATCGAACAACTGGTATCAGAGCCCGGTTCGCCCGTTGGAATCGCGATCGTGCGGTTGCTTGGGCGTTCATGCCTCGCCATCGGTCCAGCTCGCCGACCAGGCGCTCTCATGGGGAGAGCAGCGGCAGCTCGGGTGGCGGGCGCGACGGCGGTGGCCTGGTGATCCACCGGGTCACCAAGGAGATCAGCAGCAGCGGCAACTTCCCCACATTGACGCGCACCAACTACTATGATTGGGCGGCGTTGATGCGTGTGATGCTGCAGGCGAGGGGCCTGTGGCTCCCCATGACGCTCGGGACGAACGACGTCACGGAGGACCGGATGGCACTGGAGGTACTCTCCAAGGCCGTCCCGGCGGAGATGATGGGGACGATCGCCAGCAAGCCATCGGCAAGGGCGGCGTGGGAGGCGATCAAGGTGATGAACGTCGGCGTCGAGCGCGTGCGCAAGGCGAAGGCGGGCACGCTCCGGCGCGAATTTGACTCCCTCAAGTTCCGCGACGGGGAGACGGTGGACGACTTCGGCATACGGATTGGCCGCATCGTGACCCAACTCACGGTGCTAGGAGACGCCATCAAGGAGGAGCAGGTTGTACGCAAGTTCTTGCAGGCCCTTCCGCCGAGGTTCGAGCAGATCGCATCGTCGATCGAGACTCTGCTTGACCTCAGCGATGTCTCGATGGAGGAGCTGATCGGACGGCTCAAGGCCACGGAGGAACGGCACAACCTCGGCGGCTCCAACTCCATCGCCAGCCTGAACCTCACCGAGGATGAGCTGGTCGCGCGCCTTTCGTCGCGGCTGCAGCTGACCGGCGGTGGCGGTAGCAGCTCGGGTAGTGGTGGCTCGGGCCACGGCGGCTCGGAACGTGGGAAGGAGTCGTCATCGTCAGGCGGAAAAAGGGGCCGCGGTCGTGGCCGCGGCGGTGGGCGCAGCGGCGGCGGCAGATCCGGCCCGGATGGCGGGAACTTCGCCGGCAACGAGTGCCGGTACTGCGGCAAGAAAGGGCATTGGGCCCGTGAATGTCGCAAGAAGAAGAGGGACGAGGCGACCCACACAGCCCAAGCGGAGGAGGGGGAGTCTGACCAGGCCCTGCTGGTGGCCACGGCGACAGTCAACATGGGATCTTCCTCTCCTTCCCCGACGGCGGCGCGACGGGAGCCGCCGGCAATCCATCTCGACGAGAACAAACTCTTCGTCCAGCTCGGTGACAAGAAGGAAGGGAGCCGCGCGCAGTGGATCCTCGACACGGGGGCCACGAATCACATGACGGGGGAGCGTGGGTTCTTCTCCGAGCTCGACACAGGCGTTCATGGAACCGTCCGTTTCGGGGACGGGTCCGTGGTCGGAATCGAGGGGCACGGCACCGTGCTCTTCAAGTGCAAGACGGGCGAGCACCAGGCGCTCACCGGGGTGTACCACATCCCGCGGCTCACCGCCAACATTGTGAGCCTCGGGCAGCTGGAGGGAGATGGCTACAAGATCCTCATGGACTGCGGATTTTTGAAGATCTGGGACGCGCAGCGGCGTCTCTTGGCGAAGGTGGCAAGAGCGGCAAACAATCTGTACACCCTGAACCTCGACATCGGTAAGCCGGTGTGCTTGGCAGTGCAGGGATCAAGCGAGGCGTGGCGGTGGCACGCGCGCTACGGCCACCTCAACTTCCGCGGGCTACGGCGGCTTGCGGAGCAGGACATGGTGCGGGGACTGCCGCAGATCGATCACGTTGATCAGGTCTGTGACAGTTGCCTGGCCGGGAAGCAGCGGCGACTGGCCTTCCCGTCCGAGGCCAAGTATCGTGCGGCGCAGAAGCTGGAGCTTGTTCATGGTGATCTCTGCGGACTTGTGACTCCGGCGACCCCGAGCAACAAGAAGTACTTCTTCCTCCTCGTCGACGACCTTAGCCGCTATATGTGGCTGATCCTGCTGGGCACGAAGGACCAGGCGGCGACGATGTTCACGGCGTTCCAAGCACGCGCCGAGGCTGAAGCAGGGAGGAAGCTGGGGACTCTGCGCACCGATCGTGGTGGAGAGTTCACGGCGCGCGCGTTCGTCGAACACTGCGCGCAGGAAGGCATCCAGAGGCACCTCACCGCGCCATACTCGCCTCAGCAGAACGGCGTGGTGGAGAGAAGAAACCAGACGGTGATGGGGATGGCCAGGAGCATGATGAAGGCCATGTCCATGCCCGGCTGGTTCTGGGGGGAGGCGGTGACCACGGCGGTGTTCATCTTGAACCGGTCACCTACCCAGAGCGTCCAAGGAAAAACACCGTACGAGGTATGGCACGGCCATCAGCCTGCAGTTCATTTCTTTCGCACGTTTGGATGTGTGGCACACGTCAAGGCTGGTGGCAAGCCATTGACAAAGCTGGAAGACCGGAGCACGCCGATGGTGTTCGTTGGATACGAACAAGGCACCAAGGCGTGGCGCTTCTACAACCCGGTCACACGACGCGTTCATGTGTCGCGAGATGCGGTGTTCGAAGAAGACCGTCCCTGGGATTGGGGCGAGGAGAAGGGAGCGGGACCAAACGACGACAGCGAGCCGTTCTGCGTCGAGTTCATCACCATCGGGCAAGCAAGGCGTGCGGCCAGGGCTGTGGAGGCGCCACAGTCGCCATCAACGTCGTCCGCTCCAACAACGCCAGCTTCTGCATCAAGCCGCGCGGCAATGCCCACGTGCGGGTCTGAGCCTCGCACACCGGCGGCTACTCCACCAACACCGACGATGATCCAATTCGCATCTCCACCATCAGGGAACCCCGACCTCGACGATGATCATGATGAGGCGCCACTGCGATTCCGGACCGTGGACAATGTCCTTGGCCCGGCGTCGCCCCCCGGGCACGCTCAGAGGAAGCTCACGGAGGAGCTGCTAGCGGCAATCGGGGACGAGCCAGTAACGGCGGAGGAAGCCAAGGGTGTCAAGGAATGGCGCATGGCCATGCTCGAGGAGATGGCCTCAATTGAAGGGAACAAGACCTGGACCTTGGTTGATCTGCCCAAGGGACAGCGTGCCATCGGCTTGAAATGGGTGTTCAAGCTAAAGAGGGATGAACACGGCGAGGTGGTCAAGCACAAGGCCAGGCTTGTCGCAAAGGGCTATGTGCAGCGGCAGGGCATCGATTTTGAGGAGGTTTTCGCCCCTGTCGCGCGCATGGAGACGGTGCGCGTGGTACTGGCCGTGGCGGCGAACCGCGGCTGGTCCGTGCATCATATGGATGTGAAATCCGCCTTCCTCAACGGTGAGCTGGCGGAGGAGGTCTATGTGGCACAGCCCCCTGGGTTCACTGCCGCTGGACACGAGGAGAAGGTGTTGCGGCTCCACAAGGCGCTTTACGGGCTACGTCAAGCTCCCAGGGCATGGAATGCGAAGCTGGACGCCAGCTTGCACGAGCTCGGGTTCACCCGGAGCAAGTGCGAGCATGGACTCTACGTGCGCGGCGCCGAAGCATCAAGACTGGTGGTGGGGGTTTATGTGGATGACCTCATCATCACGGGGGAGATGAACAAGGAGATCGACTCATTCAAGCTGCAGATGAAGAAGCTGTTCAAGATGAGCGATCTGGGGCCTCTGTCCTACTATCTGGGCATCGAGGTGAAACAAGGGGCGCGCGGCATTGAGCTGCGACAGAGCGCATACGCGTTGAAGCTGCTCGAGAAGGCGGAGATGGGCGGCTGCAATGCTTGCGCGACACCCATGGAGGTCAGGCTGAAGCTGTCAAAGGCAAGCACATCGCCCCTGGAGGACGATCCGACCAAGTACCGCAGCATCATCGGCAGCCTGCGGTATTTGCTCCACACCCGGCCTGATCTCTCTTTCAGCGTCGGGTACTTGAGCCGGTTAATGGAGGAACCGAGGAAGGACCACATGGCGGCGGTGAAACACCTGCTTCGCTATGTGGCAGGCACGATCAACTACGGGTTGTGGTACTCAGGAGGCGGCGGCGAGATAAGCCTGCTGGGGTACTCCGACAGTGACCTGGCCGGAGACATCGACGATCGCAAAAGCACGACGGGCGTGGTCTTCTACCTCGGCGCAAATCCCGTGTCTTGGCTCTCACAGAAGCAGCGCGTGGTGGCGCTCTCGTCCTGTGAGGCGGAGTTCATCGCCGGCGCAGCAGCAGCGTGCCAGGCGACCTGGCTCGGGCGTTTGGTCGAGGACGTGACAGGAAAGAAGACGGCTCCACCGCGGCTGAAGATGGACAACATGGCCGCGATTGCACTCAGTAAGAATCCTGTGCTCCATGATAGGAGCAAACACATCGACACCAAATTCCACTACATCCGCGAGTGTGTCGATCGTGGAGACATCACTGTTGAGTTCGTGGGTACCAAGGAGCAGCTCGCGGACATACTGACGAAGCCTCTTGGGAAGGCTCCCTTCCAGGAGCTGCGGGAGAGGATGGGCGTCATCAAGCTTACCTGAGCAGCACATGAATTAGGGGGAGATTGTTAGATAATCCAAGTGCTGCAGCTCCTAGTTTCTATGTTTAGTTCATGTACAAAATAGGTTAGCTGCTTAGTGGCTGAGCTCACTGCATGTTGGCACGGGAGCCTGAGCCGGTCGTTTGTTTTTCAGTGGAGTTCGCGCGCGCTCAGATCGCGCGGGAACGCGTCGTGGTCGCCCGGCTTGCCCGGCACGTTCGAGGTTCGTGGGATGGCGCGAACTCAGGACGAGCGTGGCGCGCAAATCGGGCGCAGTAGTGGTCGCATGGCCTCGTCTTTGTTCCAGCTTTTTATAGTTCAATGCACAATGGAAACCGCGGTTGTTTTTGCCGCACAAACCTCCGGTGTCCAAGTGTTCGCGTGTGTGCTTGTGTTCCTGGGCATCCCGGCCATCTTCCTCGGCTCCGGCGAGTGAAGATCAGCTCCAACGGGTGGAGCTCGCGGTCGCGGATCGAACATGATCCAGTAATAATGCTTGTTCTGCTCCCTAAATTAGCTGAGCCTGCAATCAAAATGACTTCAGAAATTATGTACTGTTGTAGGAAAGTGGATCGGTAGTCTAGAACTGAAGGTACGCAACTGGGAAAGGGACCCTGGACAGCCAAACCATACTAAGCATACCAATGGAATTTTGGTTGACCCAATGACCCCAGCGTGCTCACGAACTAATGGAGTAGTCCAGTGCAGAGCCATCCAAGCGCAGCTAGCACAATCAGGAGGAAACCACATCTTTTTTGGCAAACTAATCAAGATTTCCATTGAGACCATACATTGACAAAATCATAGAAAACGGATCTTGCAAAGGACCTTTTTGTGACCCTGTTTTAGCCAGAGCCCCTTGTCCTCTCGTTCCTAGTAAGTTCGTAAATATTCGGCCCAAAGAACAAACTATTTTTTGGGTGCCATCCATGTTTTAGCTAAAACATTATCTAGTAGCATTTATTTTTTTATATCATCTAAGAAGGCTGGTTTTCTTGGATACAGTAACTACTCTGCACCAAACATAGCATCAAGACGTACATCTACCGGGTAAACTCTAAGAATGGCACTGAGCAGTGTCACGCGGCCGGAGCCCTGAGGCCGCAAGAAGGCAACGCAGCCAACAATGGAAGAGGGACATCCCCGGCATCTGGAAACAAAATCACCCAAGCGGATGTCCAAGTGCGGCAAATTGCAGGCAAGAGGACGCAGCATCGGAAACGATTAAGGAGCCAAGCAATCACAAGCGCGGCACAGCAGTACAATCTGAACAGGGAACTCGTGCAGAAGCGGCAGCGGCAGCGGCACTCACCAATAGAAGCGCAGATCTGTGGAGTGTGCATAGCAACAGGTGATGGATAGGTCCGAAAAGGCCACCTACCGGGGGCAGTAGAGGCAAGGGCGTTCGCGAGAGGCCCTTTACCACAACACGGCGCCGATGTGAGACAGCACCTACAAAGAAGAAACCAGAGGGCAGGCACCGACAGGAGGCGGCAAGAGGAATAAAGAGGAAGGGAGTCCAACCGAAGACGAAGGCAGAAAGAAGCGTCGACGATGCACAGGGCAAGGAGAGGAGAGGTGGCGCCGTATAAGGGAGCAACCGGCGGCGGAATTAGAAGTCGACGACGATGATGCAGAGGAGCAGCCGATGGCCGCCAAGAGCTCGGCGGTGGGGCTTCCATCCATGGGGGCACGGATGAGGAAGAGCCTCGTCCTCCGCCCGCCCCGGTTGGATCCGTCGCCTTCACGTACGCGCGCAGTCCCGCCGGAGGCAAGGGAGAGGAAGCCAGAGGGCGAGAGGTGCGAGGACGATGAAGGACGGGGCGGTGGTCAGATTCGGCCGTGGCACGCCTCTTTCTTCCCCATCGGCGGATGACGATGGGCGGTGCGGTGGCGGCGGAGGGGAGCGCAGCAGAGCGTGGGGACAGCGGCATTCCGGACCCGGCCTTGGAGGCGAGCGCCGAGCGCGGAAGAGGAGAGGCGGGCGACGGGGACAGTAGATGCTGCGGCGGCGATGCGCCTTGCTTCACTGGCGGACGGGCGGCGGGGACGCGAGATGCGGCGGCCGTAGCTCTCTGCGGTGGCAGCTCCACGCGGGCCAGCGAAAACAGTGCAGGTCCATTTTTGGCGGCGCAGGCTGGCCTCCGAAAACAGTGCTGGCTTTATTTATTTTCGGCGGGCTTTTGTCCTAGCCGCGGAAAATAGACATTTTCAGAGAAAAAAAAGCCTCAAAATTTTTTATTCCCTAGATTTTAATATGTATACAAATCTCAGAAATATATATTCACAATCTGCATTCTCAAATGCATACACGAAAGACATCAACATTATCAAGCGCATTCACGAATAACATCTCGACAAGTCCATAGATACACAAGTGTGTCAAATCCATATAAACCACATTCGAGTCTCAAGTGCGAAATCCACACTACAAGTCCATAGATATACAAGTCCATAGATACACAAGTCCATACCACAAGTCTCAAGTCCATACGAACAACGATAAATCCATACACAAAATTCCATCTCTCGGTCATTCAACTCACATATCACTTGGCTCGTTGGAGTTGTGGCCACTACCTCCGGAGATAAATAGGTTGTTTATAAAATCATTGTTGTGTCCAGATTGCTGACAAATATAGAATAAATGACAAAATTAACCAAAAATTTTAATATGACAACACATAGACACAATTAGTATAGCTTAATGGCTCAAGCGATGAGACAAATCTCTTCTCTAGGTTGTCCTGACACTGGCGGAGGAGTTTGGTAAAGATTGGATGCATGAACTCCCAAACCCTGTTACACGTAAGCATAGCTTAATTAGAACATGCTTAGCAATTTTATCTACTTGAAGTTAGAATACACCAAAGTATAGATAGGTTTCAGTCTTTTAACTACATTGACCACAATCAGCTATAGTTCTGCAATATTTGCTGAAGTTGAACAAGTTTAGCTACAGTTGAGCAATTTTCACCTGAGCCGCCGGAGAAAAAGGCATCTGAGCAAACATTCCCCACTGTGGCGGTACTAGTGGCGGTGTAACTTCTGGCATGACAAATGTCATCCCCTGCGCCTGGTACATTGCCTGCGGAATGCAACACGTTAGTAGCATGTTTCGATAGTGATAGGAATGGTAACTGTGAGCTTTCATACTTACTTGAATCGCCGCCATCTGTTGTGCATGAAGGCGTTTAGCATGAGCTTGCTGCTGCTTCTGGTACTTCTATTGGGCTTTAAGAAATGCATCATGCTTCTGAATCTCTTGCCTCAGGCTCTCTATCTCCATGTCAGATGTGGTGCGGCGTTGGCGGCTGTTACTACCGCCCGAACTCTGCGAGGAAGACCCTGTCTGAACTAGTCTCGAGTCGATCATGCCGCTTAACATGGAGTACCTTCAAAAATTCAAACATAGTGTTGAAAATGGAACTGTGTTTTACTGAACACAACTAGACAACACCGTGCATATTGAAATGTTACCGTCCATGTGACTTGCCGCTACCACTATTATACACAGCCTGACCGTCAATGGGTGCCTTACTCTAATCAAAGTCTTCAACATGACGTCTCGTCATCTCTTTCCCATATTTCTTCTGCAAGTACAAACCAACTTTACAAGTTAGCTATGTAAGCTATGTAAAATATTGCGGGAACCAATGTAAAGTTATGGCCAACTAACCAGTCGGTCCGTGACTAACGGAGTACACAATAGCTCAGGCTGGGAAGGGTCTAGTCCCCTATGTCCCATAATATATATGTCTACGACACTCGGTACCTCTCCAGTCAGCAGCATGTATGTATATGTTAGAATCATATATTTTCGAATAGTTGCGGGACAGAACATAAAGCTGTTTCTTACTGTGCATTGAGCCATTCGTCGATATCCGTCACACCCATGCGTATGTGATGCATTCTTAGTCCCAGCATTTCTATGCTTCTTTGATCGCTCTTGGAATTCTTTAGATGCCCACAACTCACAAAGTGCCTTGTAAGGGCCTGGTTGATCTTCAAACAATGGATGTCCGGTCTGCATGTACACTAGTTAGTATATCGTAAAAATAAACTTAATATCGAAAGCAGCAGCAACACAATTCCCAAATAAGGACATTACCTGTTCGTACTCCTCAGCAGTCAGGTACATCTCTGAACAATCACGAAAACGGCCCAATGGCTTCCCTTTAGATTTAAGCCAAGCGTTTGTTACCTGAAGACGAAGGTTGGAGAATGTATCCTTGCATATCTTCATCGCAGCCTGCTCAAGAACTTTTTCTGCATAATCCACCTCTGAGGGATCCTTACGAATATACTTCTGCAACATTAAACAGTTAATACCAAAGAATCAGCTTAATTGGAATCAAACGGTTAATAGAAAGAATCAATAAAATAGGAACCACTGCTTTTGTTGCAGTAGTAATAGGTACTGCACCCGAACTGGTTAATAAGCCTTGATTTCAGAGGTGGAGCGCAAGTTAACCAAGCCTTCCTTGATCATCATCTTCATAAAATGACATCTCAGAGGTCTTTTCTTACTCGAAGTAGATTGTGGTGAATTTCGCGAAAAATTGGTCAAAAACCTGTAAAAATCACATATAGCAATTTTCCAAGACAATATTGCAAAATCCACAGTAATCGGTGATAAATGTTAGTAAAAGATAAAGTTGACCCATAAAATCAGTGAAAAACCATATAAAATGATACAAAATATTCATTCAAATGTCGCGTCAACATCAGCCTGGTGGGAGGCGAGCCAGGGAGAGACGTCGGGGGCAAGGCCGGCCGAGACGGGCGCTGGCCGGGAAGGGAGCCTGCCGGGACGGGCGGCGTGTCGGGTCGGGCTGGGATGCGGGAGGGGCGCTGCACCGGGCAGGGGGCCGAGATGGGCAGGAGGCCACGACGGGCAGGGCGCCGCATGAGAGCCAATGGACCGGCATCATTGCTCTCCTGGTGTGATGAGTGATTGTCAATGTGCTCAAGTCCTCCGATGGACACGAGGTCCTTCGATGGACTGGAGGTAGGAGATGAAGACCCGGATGGACTCGGGCAGAAGACCTCGATGGACAGAGGCAAAGGACTCGGCGTCGGTCGGTCACGAGAGCTCGGTACACGGAGGGGGGGTTCGGCGACGGTGGTGTAAGTCCTCCGATGGAGTGCGAGGCAACTCCGATGGACTGGAGAAGCGGGGTGCCACCGTGGTGCTCTAACCCAAGTGCGTGGCGCGGAGGCGTGTCGAGGGGGCTTTGGCGGCATCGGTTGAAAATCGCCACCCAAAGCTATCCATGCCTTGGTGAGTTAGGCCATGACTTGCCAAGATAGAGAAGATGGGCCAAACCCGGCCCAGGTGGAGACTTCCTAAAGTTTCTCGGTTTCTGACTTCAAAACCGGGGGTCGATCGGCGGATTTGGACAACTGGCCACGTGGACGTCATCTAGGAGATTGTGTGCAATAGAAGAAGATAAAGACTCCATCGCGTTTATGTAATATAGGGGTCTTAGTGTAAACTGCGTCGTTAGGCCTAGGCTATAAATACCGAAGTGGCTGGTCATTTAGGTGACTCTCCCACCACAATTATACCTAGGCTTAGCATTCCAATCAACCAAGTGCTTAGAGAGAGAATCGGGTGTTTAAACTAGGATTTGGAGTACCCTAGTCTAGCACTTTGCATTAGAGGGAGGATGAAGGGTGATAGGTTGTGAGGAACCTCATGTAAACTGTTTTGCAATTCTATTCCAGCAAGATTCGTCCTCATTTTCATGCTCATGTCTGAAGCCCCTTCTTTCTCCTCTCTCTAGTTTGGTTTTTGGATGAAACTCAAAGGCTTTTGGTGATTTGCTTTGCCCATGAGTTAATCCTGTTCTATAGGCTCTTTTGGTCTTGCAAGGACATGGGAAATATGTCCTAGAACATCTCCATCCAGTTGGATTCCCGCGAGCAAGTCATTCTTGAGTTTTCGCCTCTCTTGCTCAAAGATTGCCTTATCACGAGATCTGAAATTCCCGCTATTCTCGTGGTCATTTTGAGTTGATGTTTTGGGAAAAGCTTTGCAATAGGGTCCAGATAACCTGTGCAAAATCTCATGAAGTTTGGACATGATTTGGACAAGTTTTGGGTTTGGGAGCTCAAGAGTCGTAGCCCTATCGGACAATCCGGTGACCCACCGGACTATCCGGTCCTACCAGACAGTCTGGCATGGCCTACCGGACTATCTGGTGTAGTCTGCCCGATGGCTTTGCCACCGGACTATTCGGCAATGGCCACCGGACTATCCGGTGCCACCGGACAGTCCGGTGTCTCCCACCGGATGGTCCGGCTAGCCCAGTGTGCTGCCCTATTTTTTTGTGATTTGGTTCTTCCGCTGTGTTTCTGCTTCAGCTTTGCTTTTTCCCATTGCCAGACCATATTGCTTACTGTATCCCAGCAAGTCGCATCTCAGTGCGGTGAGTGTCGAGTGGGGATTTTGCTAAGTCCGTTGCTCGCCGTGACTTGCGATCTTCTTGGTCGTTGAGTTGCGTGGCTTTTCTTCGCAGGTGCGTATCCGATCAGTGGACAGCACCTTGCACTTGCTAGACACCTATCTGATCAGTGGATGGTATCTAGCGTTGTTTTCGTAGCCGTTTTGCACTAAGCTTGGGGGTCGTGATTTTGAGTTTTCAAGTGCTCATATTCACCCCCCTCTAGTCGCACGTCTCGGTCCTACAAGTGGTATCAGAGCCGGTTTGGTTTCTTCATACCTTTACCGGTGAGAGACCAGTAGCGACTATGACTCACTCTGTGAAGATTTCGGTCCTTGGTTCCGATGGCTACTCCTACTGGAAGGGTATGATGAGAGCTTTCTTGCTTAGCCAGGGCCAGGACATATGGGATGCTACTCAGAGCGTGAACTTTGTGGTGCTTCCAGTGGCTAGGCATACTACTCCCGATATTGTGGCTTTGCATGAGGCGAATGCCAAGGCTGTTAACTTTCTCTTCTCAGGACTTGGTCCGGTTGATTACGAGAAAGTGAGTCCTTGGAGACTGCCCGTCAGATCTGGTCCCTGCTCAGTGCACACCATGAGGGCACAGCTACTATCAAGGGGCATCTCGTTGAGACTTACAGGCGCGAATATGAGAATTTCATCCAGAAGCCTGGTGAGTCCATCGATGAAATGTATGGTCGATTTCAATCGATCATCAACAAGTTGTGAGTCAACTCCAGCCCTGAGAGAATCCCATACACTGACCATCAGCAGGCTGTCAAATTGTTGTATGCGTTGGATAGGAAAATATGGGAGATCAAGGCGAACTCGATCATTGAGTCTGAGGCCTATGACACGATTGGAGTGGAGGCTCTTTATAGCAAGCTCAAGGCCACAGAAGTGCATTACAAGTTGAGAGATTCTCTCACTTGTACTGGCTCCAAGAGCCTAGCCTAGGCTTCTCCCTCCAGTGAGGCCGCTACTAACCCCCAGCTTCACAACTTCTCATTTTCTGCTCTTATGTCTGTTACAGAGGAGCAGTTGGTGTCACTTGGGGATGATGAGCTTTGTCTGGTATCTAGTCGCTTTTAGCGCGCCTATGACAATCGGATGAGCAAGAAGAGGGGTGAGAGGCCCAAGTGCGTCGAGTGCGGAGAGGTCAGCCACTTCATCGCCGAGTGCCCGAACAAGCAGAACGACTACTACAAGAAAGGCAAGAACCACTCCTGCGACTTCAACAAGTACCACTCGGCAAACGCGACCACGCCAAGCACCGCTCTGGCAAGTTCAAGAACTTCAGGAAGGCTTTCAAGAGCTACCAGAAGTTCAACCGGAAGCGGGACAAGGCTTTCTTCGCCAAGCTTGGTGGCATTTGCAGCGGATCATCCTCCGCCTCCTCGTCCTCGTCAAGCTCAAGCGATGAGGAGATCGTCACCAAGCGGGACAAGAGGAGGGATTAAGGCAGTCCTGCTGGACTCTGCTTCGTCTCCACCAAGTCCAAGCGCAAGCACCAGAGATCGTTCTGCTCCATGGCACTGGAGGACAAGGACGACAAGGGCTACAACGACTCTTCCTTCGATGGTGAGGTAACTCCTAAGCAAGCTAAGATTCTTGAGGTTCTAGAGGACAAACCGCACACTTGTTGAGATGGCACGGACGATGCTTGATGAGCATAGGACTCCGAGGCGCTTTTGGGCTGAGGCAATGAATACAGCCTGTTACATTTCCAACCGTATCTTCCTACGAGCTTTCTTAGGGAAGACATCGTACGAGCTGCGGTTTGGTAGCCAGCCTAGCGTCAAGCACCTGCGAGCGTTTGGCTACAAATGCTTTGTGCTCAAGAAAGGGGGGCATTTAGATAAGTTTGAATCTCGCTGCTTGGATGGTATTTTTCTTGGGTATGCCTCTAGCTCGAGAGCATATAGAGTGTGGATCCTAGATACCAGATAAGTAGTTGAGACCTGTGAGGTTTCCTTTGATGAATCTATGCCTTGCACGACCCATGCATTTGAGCTTTCAGGTGATGATGAAGAAGGTGCTCCCATCTTTGAAGATGAGGAAGGTGATGTAGATGATGTTGATGCAAGAGCCTCTGCACCAGCTACAGCTCTTGCCCCCTTTGCTACGAGCTCAGAAGATGAAGGAGGACCTTTGCCTACGACTTCATCCTCACTCCCTCGACTACAAGCTCAAGCAGATGGCGGCCCTGCTGAGGACGCAGGGGAGGTGACCTCCGAGATTGTTCCATCTCGGCAGGTCCAGCGGGATCACCCTCCACACAGGATGATTGGAGATCTTCACCAGCGCGTTACACGCTCTTCGGTTAACTCTCTAGCCTTTTTCTCCCATTCTGCATTTGTTGCTTCTTTTGAGCCCCGGGATGTGTCACATGCATTATCTGATCCGAGTTGGTTGAACGCCATGCATGAGGAGTTGGAGAACTTTGAAAGAAACTATGTCTGGGATTTAGTTGAACCTCCACCAAATTGCCACCCTATAGGAACCAAGTGGGTTTTCAAGAACAAACTGGGTGAGGATGGGATGGTTGTGAGGAATAAGGCGAGATTGGTAGCCCAGGGTTTCTATCAGAAGGAGGGGATAGACTATGAGGAAACCTTTGCTCTGTAGCTCGTTTAGAAGCCATTAGAATCCTACTTGCCTTTGCTGCCTCTAAAGGCTTCAAACTGCAACAGATGGATGTCAAGTCAGCCTTCTTGAACGGTTACATAGAGGAGGAGGTTTATGTGAGACAACCTCCTGGCTTTGAGAGTGCCAAGTTTCCAGACCGGGTGTATAAGCTGAGGAAAGCCCTTTATGGTCTAAAGCAAGCTCCTAGAGTTTGGTATGCTAGATTGAAGACTTTCCTGCTTAAGTCTGGGTTTGTGATGGGTTCAATAGACAAGGCCTTGTTTCTGTTGAGTCGTAGCGGTGACACCCTACTTGTTCAGATATATGTTGTTGACATTATCTTTGGTGGTTCATCTCATGCTTTGGTGTCTAAGTTTCCTGAACAGATGAGCAGCGAGTTCGAGATGAGTCTCATGGGTGAGCTCCAGTTCTTCCTCGGGCTACAGATCAAGCAAGGCCCTGATGGAACCTTCATCCATCAAGCCAAGTACACGAAGGACATCCTGAAGAAGTTTGATATGGGAGATTGCAAGCCGATGGCTACTCCCATGTCGATACAGATGACGCTTGATGCAGATGAAGAAGGGGAGGTGGTGGACCAGAGGGAGTACCGAGGGATGATCGGCACAGTTCTGTACTTGACGGCGACCAGGCCGGACATTCAGTTCGCGGTCTGCCTCTGTGCGCGATTTCAGGCCTCGCCGAGAACATCTCACTGTCAAGCAGTGAAGCGCATCTTCAGGTACCTGAAATACACTCATGAGCTTGGTCTTTGGTTCTCTTCAGCTTCGACTCTCACTCTTTGACGGTATTCGGATGCTGATTTTGCGGGTTGTCGGCTGGAGCGCAAGTCTACTTCTGGCACCTGTCAGTTCCTTGGTTCTTCTCTTGTCTTTTGGTCCTCACGCAAGCAATCTAGCGTATCCACTTCCACTACAGAAGCCGAATACATTGCTGCTGCTAGTTGCTGCTCCCATCTACTGTGGATGAAGTCCACCTTGAGTGACTTTAGCCTGAGCTACAAGAAAATCCCTCTCCTAGTAGACTCCACTTCTGCTATCTCTGTAGCTAAGAACCCCGTCTTGCACTCCAGAACCAAACACATAGATGTGAGGTTTCACTTTCTGAGAGATCACTATGAGAAGGGAGATATAGCCTTGATCCATGTAGTCACTAGGAAACAGTTGGCCGATATCTTCACCAAGCCCTTAGAGCTTAGCACCTTTGCACACTTGCGTTGGGAGCTTGGTGTTTGTTACCCCTTTTAGGTTGGGGTAACTTTGCTGTAGTTTAGGTTTTAGTTTGTTCTTTCTTTGCTTTTCTTTGCTTTTCCTGCATTTTGTAGCATATCATGTATTGCATTATATCATATGCATTTTTACTTCACTAGCACTAGAGCTCTTTTGGTATGCCTAGTTAGTATTTGCTTGCGCTAGATTGTATAGTGCTTGCATGATCATGGTTGGCTAAGCTTCTTGAATCTGTCTAATATCATTTGTGAGCTAAGTCTTTTGTATTTCCTGAAAATCGAAAACCATGATCACCACTTGACTTGGCTACCTAGCATGTGTAGGAATGTTGAATGCTATGCTATCTTGTCATGCTTGAATATGCTAGTCGTATGCCTTTGTTGAGTTGTTTGCCTAAGCATTTATGACACCTTGCTTAAATCTGAAATCTGAATTAAAAATATTTACAAGTGGTGTCTTTTGAGCTGAATTGAAAAGATCCAGGTGGATTTGCTTGTCACACTGACTTAGTTCGAGACAGCTTGCCTTTGCACTTTGGCAAGAACTTGGACTTAGCTGTGTATGACCAAAACCTTGTCTTAAGCTTCTGATGATTATCTGAACCTAGGCTTGACATTGGTCGGTAAGAAGTGGCAAGACAAGTAAATAACCCCTGGCATATACTTAGAACTTGCTTATGATTCTCAAGTGGTTAAATCTGAAATTTGCAAGTCTCTAAATTGCTTATGGCCGTTGTATATGCTTTGGTTGAGAGTAGCACACCTTGTATGTCTTGCTAGCATCTTGCTGTTCATGTCTATCTTGCTAGATGCTATTCATGTTGGTGATGCTTTCTTTTAAACAACCCTAAAAAACATGCTCCTGATCTGTATAAGATAGATTCAATTGAGCTTGTTTGCATGCTTCCTTACTCTCACTTGCTCTGTATGCTAGAATTTGTATTTACTAGCTGTTCATCCCTGCTGAGCTCTTCATGGTACACTTCTCGCATCTCATGGCATATTTTGAGGGGGAGTTGAATTCTATGAACCCTTGATGTGTCCATTGTCAACAAGGGGGAGAGAAATGTTGATTTATGAGTATTCTTAGACCAAGGGGAGAATTCTGGAGAGTTAGTTGAGGGAGAGCTTTGTATTATTCTTGCATTTGTGAAGATGCATTTCAGGGGTAGTTTGAGCTTTGCATGCTCTTACATCGGTGTGTTGAGCCTTTTGCCTCTTTCTGGAGGAACCGATGCATTGCCTAAGCATGACTGTGTTGAGCCGGTTTGCCTCTTTCTTCAGGGGTCATGCTTTAGTTTGATCGACTGCGTCGAGCGGTTTCCCTTGTCTTAGGGGGTCGATCTTTGGTTTTGTTTTTGTTGCCTCGATTTGCCCTTCTCTGCTTGTGTTTGGCTTTTGGGCATCTTGAGCAACTTCTTCTTCTTTTCTTTCTTTTCGGTTTTACGCTTTTCTTCTTGTCTTTGTTCTATTTCAGGTTACAGGTTAAGAGTGTTGACAATGCACTCATCAAGGGGGAGATTGAGAGCCAATGGACCGGCCTCATTGCTTTCCTGGTGTGATGAGTCATTGTCAACTTGCTCAAGTCCTCCGATGGACAGGACGCCCTCCAATGGACTGGAGGTATGAGTTGAAGACCTGAATGGACTCTGGCAGAAGACCTCGATGGACAGAGGCAAAGGACTCAGCGTCGGTCGGTCACGGGAGCTCAATACACGGAGGGGCGGTTCGGCGACGGTGGTGTAAGTCCTCCGATGGACTGCGAGGCAACTCCGATGGACTATAGAAGCCGGGTGCCACCATGGTGCTCCAACCCGAGTGCGTGGTGCGGAGGTGTGTCGAGGGGGCTTTGGCGGCTTCAGCTCAAAACCGCCACCCAAAGCTATCCATGCCTTGGTGAGTTGGGCCACGACTTGCCAAGATAGAGAAGATGGGCCAAACCCGGCCCAGGCGGAAGACTTCCTAAAGTTTCTCGATTTCTGACGTAAAAACTTGAGGTCGATCAGCGGATTTGGACTACTGGCCATGTGGACGTCATCCAGGAGATTGCGTGCAATAGAAGAAGATCAAGACTCCCTGAGAAAGTCGAGTCTTTTCTAGTTTGGCCCCTATGGCCGTTTATGTAATATAGGGGTCTTAGTGTAAACTGCGTAGTTAGGCTTAGGCTATAAATACCTAAGTGGTTGGTCATTTAGGTGACTCTTTCCACCATAATTGTACCTAGGCTTAGCATTCCAATCAGCCAAGTGCTTAGAGAGAGAATCGGGTGTTTAGACTAGGATTTGGAGTCCCCTAGGCTAGCACTTTGCATTAGAGGGAGGATGAAGGGTGGTAGGCTATGAGGAACCTCGTGTAAACTGTTTTGCACTTCTATTCCAGCAAGATTCGTCCTCATTTTCGTGCTCATGTGTGCAGCCCCTTCTTTCCCCATCTCTAGTTTGGTTTTTGGATGAAACTCAAAGGCTTTTGGTGATTTGCTATGCCCAGCAAGTTAATTATGTTCTATTGGTTCTTTTGGACTAGCAAGGACATGATGAAATATGTCCTAGAACATCTCCATCCAGTTGGATACCCGCGAGCAAGTCGCTCTTGAGTTTTCCCTCTCTCGCTCAAAGATTGCCTTCCCACGAGATCTGAAATTCCCGCTATTTCCGTGGTCATTTTGATTTGATCTTTTGGGAAAAGCTTTGGAATAGGGTATAGATAGCCTGTGCAAAATCTCGTACAGTTTGGACAAGATTTGGACAAGTTTTGGGTTTGTGAGCTCAAGAGCCGTAGCCCTATCGGACAATCCAGTGACCCACCGGACTCTCCGGTCCTACCGGACAGTCCGCCATGGCCTACCAGACTATCCGGTGTAGGCTGCCCGGCGGCTTTGCCACCGGACTATCCGCCGGACAGTCCGGCTAGGCCAGTGTGCTGCCCTGTTTTCTGTGATTTGGTTTTTCCGTTGTGTTTCTGCTTCATCTTTGCTTTTTCCCACTGCCTAACCATACTCTTTGCTTACTGTATCCCGGCAAGTCGCATCTCGGTGCGGTGAGTGTCGAGTAGGGGATTTTGCTAAGTCCGTTGCTCGCCGTGACTTGCGATCTTCTTGGTCGTAGAGTTGCATGGCTTTTCTTCGCAGGTGCGTATCCGATCAGTGGACGACACCTTGCGCTTGCTATATACGTATATGATCAGTGGACGGTGTCTAGCGCTGTTTCTGTGAGCCGTTTTGCACCAAGCTTGGGGGTCGTGATTTTGAGTTTTTAAGTGCTCATATTCACCCCTCCTCTAGTCGCACGTCTCGGTCCTGCACCAGCGCCGGGTAGGAACGCATGAGGGGTGCCGCGCCGGGCAGGTGGCCGGGAGGCGCGCGTGTGGGGGCGTGGCAGGCAGGTGGGGGGCGACGGCGAGTCAGGCGGCGGCGCGTCCGGCGGCGCATCGTGCGGCGGGGAGGGGCGCCGGGCAGTGGGGCGGCACGGCAGACGGCGGCAGGGCGGCGGCGCCGGGCGGATAGGCAGGTGGCGGCGGGGCGGCCGCGCGGCAAGGGGAGGGGAGGCGCGGCAGACGACGGCGCCGGGCGGAGAGCGACGTGAAGAGGCAGGCTGCGGCGGCACGGCGTGGTAGCGTGTGTGCGTGCATGTGTGGGATTGGGGAGGGGGTCGGGGCCAGGCTGTGGTTGGGGATAGGGTTGTCCCTATTTTCGGCGGCATGAGGTGACCGCCGGCGTGTGTGCGTGCGTGTGTGGGATTGGGGAGGGGGTCGGGGCCAGGCTGTGGTTGGGGATAGGGTTGTCCCTATTTTCGGCGGCATGAGGTGACCGCCGAGAATAAATAGGTTATTTTCAGCGGCTCCAGCTGACCGCCGAAAATAATCAGCGTATTTTTGGCGGTTACGGAGGCCGTCGAAAATAGCCCAATTACTTTCGGCGGTTGGCCTAGCCGCCGAAAATAATCTCTTTATTTTCGTTAATTTCGGCGGCTCATGAAAACCGCCGAAAATAGCCCAATTACTTTCGACGGTTGCTTAGGGCCGCCGCAAATTATTATAGCCTGCCGAAAATGTTCCTGATTGTTGTAGTGCAGCAGCTGTAGAACACAAACCAATCAAACTATCTAATGTATTTGTTATTTTTTGTAGCCACTGCTTCTGTTGCCGCCTGCCAGCTGCTGCTTGCCTGCTGCTAGCTGTCTATAGCTGCTTAGGAAGGGCAGCTGGACTATTTTAATCACTGATTCTCTTACTGATGTAGGTCCCCAGGCCCGTCCAATGATGATAACTATGTGGATGACGGCACCCAGGCCCGTCTACAAATATGAATGATGATGATATCTATGGATAGCTCCGCATGTCAGTTTCAAGTATCCTGAAAATCAGTAGTAGTCAGTTTCAAGTATCCTGAACAGAAGCTATAGAACACAAACCAATCAAACTATCTAATGTATTTGTTATTTTTTGTAGCCACTCTAATTAGACCTCGGCGTCGACCTCGGGGTCCAGCCCCCAGATTTACATATCCCACAGATCATACAAATGCTGCAAAACAGAACCTGGCAAAGACTCAGAATAGGGGGAGAGGTAGGGGAGAGGTAATACTGCAGCTGAACCTGCAAAACAGAACCTGACAAAGACTCATAATAGGGGGACAGGTAAGCGGAGAAAGCGGAGAAAGACTGCAGCTGAACCTGCTGCTGCACCTCAGAATGAGAGGTAAGCGGAGAAAGGTTGCTGGGAATTTAGCTGACAAGAATTTCATAGCAGATCAACACATTACTTCTAGACGCACCTTATTGCTATTACTTCATTCTGGCAGCAGTGGCTGTTGCTTTGCTAGCATGTGTCCCTACTCCCTAGGCATAAAATTACCCTTGTCGAGTTAATATTATCTTTCAATCACAGATTTTCCTACTAGAATTTTATTCTCACCAATAATTGAATATTCTAATTTCTGCAGCTGCGGTTGACTGACTCTTGGCTGCTGCTGGCTACTGTCTCTCTGCCTGCATGGTTAGTGCCTTAGTGGTCAACTGGTCATGAACTGAAGATGGAAATTCAAAGATCAAAGTGTTCTGCTTTAACGCTTGCTTTCATCTGTTCTGTGTGATGTCAGCTAGCTAATTGTTCATAGGATATGTCCTGGTCAGACTACATCTAGCCAATGGATCAATAATGTCTTCTTTCATCTAATCGCAGGCTTAATCTACATGGCTATTCTTGTGTCTTGCCGTTGAAATCTGATGCCGCTTGCCATGCTTGGAAGTGAGATAGAGGACAGTCCTACGCTCGCTTTGGTAGCTGAAAAGTGCTAGCTGATAATCATGGATACTTATGTTCCTGACATTGTATATTTATTTGTGGTCGATGCATGTATGGGTGCTATAAAAATGTTCACTTGTGGTGCTACGTGATTAGTTGCCTAGTTTAAATCAGAACCTGGTGGTGTGATGTCTGCAGTGTATGTCTCTCTGTATTTTTCTTGTCTTGTGCTACTTTGTTCAACTGAATTGAATACTATTGCTGCATGTATGAGTGCAGTATAAATGGTCACCCGTGCTGCTAATACTGGATTGAAGCAACATATTTGAATTCCTTGTTTTTTTCTGATTTTTTGGGTATATTTTTTGTTGGCTGGGATTTTTTCTGTCTCTGCAATAATCAGAATTTGTGGTTCAACCAAATACTTCAGCGCAGACATATAGTCAGTGGGTTGTTCAAAAAGTAGCTCTCTGATCGCTTCCGCTGAAGCTGACCCCTTGACATTCTCTACAAATCAAACCCAGAGTCAATATTAGAGGCAGCGCATACAATTTGTTCTTTACCAGAGTTGTATTAGAGAGTATATGCTGAATGATTCCACTGAAGCAGACAAAACAGTCACTTCTTGGAAAACTCATTTTTCCAAACTGTTAAGTTGAAAAAAAAAGGAACAAACCTCGTTCTTCTCCGACTGCCGATCGATGTCAATGGACTGTGATGAGTTTACACCCTTTGGCTCAATCTGGATGAGAAGGTCAATATCCAAACAAATCTAGTCACTAATCTCACACCTACAGAATCAAGAGAAGGAAAAAAAATCGATAATGCAGAATTTGAATCTAGGGATATGAGCATGCATCCCCTGATAAATATCCAAGTGCAGCCTATGATAGAGCAGTTCAGGACAGAGAAGTAAAATGCTCACTCTAACTCCAAGCCAAAAGATTTCTCCAACTGCTGATTCGTGGGAACAGAACAACAGGATGAGCTCACACGCTCTTGTTGCTCCAGCTGCAGCAATGAAAAAGGGGCTAATGAAAAGAAGAAGAAAAACAGTAAGGCAGGATCTGAATCTAAGGATCCAAACAAATCCAGTCACTACTCATAACGATTCGAAAAATAAAAAAGAAATAACCTTGGAATTCTTGAGCGGCCGCTTGGCTTTCACTCTCCTTAGCGGAGGCTGCCGCTCCGGTTCCTTCCGAGACCGAGTTTTCATTTGCGAATATGTATAATGCAGTCGGGGATATAATTGCGCGGCGGCGAGGAGGAGCTGGCGTGGGCCTTAGCTAATTGTGCGCTCCATCCAAGGGACACATTCAGAAGCCGACCAACGGCCGCCCCGCCCCTCCTTCTGCCCCCATCTGCCTTCCCTTTCATCGGCAGATTTGCCGACGGCGGTAGCCCCTCCGCGCCCTGACGCCACAAGCTCCGCCTCCGCCCCCATCCCCAGCTCTTCCCGCCTCTTCTCCTTCCCCGCCACCATCGCCCAGCAGCACGCACGTCGTCCTCTTCGACCTCCTCAGTCATGCCGGTGTCATCCTCTTCCACCTTCGTCTTCCCCAAGCAGGCCCGCACACGTCCTCTTCCACCTCCTCAGCCATGGCGGCGCCAAGCTGGCTCCGGTTCCCAACTCCAGCAGCCGCGCGCAGCCCTCCTCCTCTTGCTGCTACTCGCCCTCAACCTATCTCCCTCCCTCGCCCACACCTCCGAACGGCCGCTCGATCTTTGAGCAAGTAGCTCAACCGTGGCGATCCGTGGGGTCAGGACTGGGAGTGGCCGCCGCTGTGAACACCCCGTGCGAACTTTCCGCCGACGGCCAAATGGCTACGGTAGGCCATATGCGAACCGCTGAGCAAATGTCTTGTTTGCCTACTCTGAATGAATGGCTATCCTCCCTCGCTGGAGAAAGCCTCACCGACCTATTCAATCGTCGGGTTGGATCACAGATTGTTTAGGATAGCATGCACCTGACTCGCGCACTTCCCACGGACACACGTTAAGTCAGGTTTTTTTGGTTAGATCAGGTTTTAGAGAAAAAATCATGACGTGTGTATTGTATCCGGCGATGATTGCGAGTCAAACAAATTATTATGTTCCGTGTCCATCCAATTTCTGTTCGGATCAGGTTGGTGGATGACCATCCGGTGGTCACCGGGTACACAATATCATAGGCGCGGCGCGGAGCCGTCGAGTGTGGCGCCTCATCCCCTGACACATCTCTCTGTCTTCTAGCTCCCACACATCCAGGGCACTGACCGCTCTCCTGCGATGGCACCGCCGCCCGCCACCACCCCGTCCTTCCTCCGCCCGCCGCCACTGCCCCACCACGCTCACGCTCGCCTCCTTTACCGCCCTCCCTCCGCCTCCTTCCGCGTCGCCGAAATCCTCGGCGGCCGGGGCCTCTGCAACGGCGAGGTCGGCGTCCGCAAAGAGCTCGCCTCCGGCTCCTCCACAACCTCCTCGCCCGCCGCGCCCTCCCCTTCTCCTTCTGCGGAGCCTTCGCCGCCGGCGGTGGACCCGGACGCCTTCGAGAAGGAGATGATGGGTCTCACCGGCGGCTTCCCTGGCGGCGAGGTCGGCCTCAAGGACTTCGTCGCCAAGAACCCGCCTCCTCCCCCTTCCAAGAAATCATCATCGGCGTCGTCCCAACCTCAAGCCGCCACCCTTTCCGCCGCGCCGCCGCGGCCGCCGGAGCTGCCGCTGTTCCTCCCCGGCATGGTGGTGCTGGTCAAGAACCCCAACAACGCCTACCACATGTACTGCGGGATCGTGCAGCGCGTCACCGACGGCAAGGTCGCGGTGCTGTTCGAGGGCGGCAACTGGGACAGGCTCATCACCTTCAACCTCGACGAGCTCGAGGGCAGGGACAAGGGCCCGCCCATGGTCAACCCCAAGTCCGTCGTGCTAGAAGCCCTTGTCGCGGAACTCGAGGGCGATGATGGCAAGGAAGAGGAAGAGGCTGTCAAGAAGGAGAAGGAACCCGAGGGCACCGCCGCTGCGGTGTGACCCTGCTTCTTGTTCCTGTTATATCCTGTATATGTACGTACGTATATACGTATACAAATAAAAGTTTGGTTTCGACGGACCACCAATTTTAGGTTCCGATCTACTACTTTAGTTTATTGATTCCTGTTTATTTATAGCCATCAGATCATGACTGATGACTGTATATCATTAATTCCAAACATCGTAAAATACCTCAAAGTTTGGGGGCTAAAAGGTGTGATAATATAACTTCTATACGTATAGTTTTGAATGCTAGTCTGAATTGAAGAGTTCGGAGATCAATTCAACTCTCTTGCGAATCACAATCTGTTTCATTACATTCTTTTGACGTTTGCCCTACATAGCTCCTCTTTGGATGCTACAAGATTGTTTCGGTTCACAAATGTGAGGACCTGTTTACATATGCTTGGAGCCTTGGTATGCAAAGATGAACACATGACTGCGTTGGAAATTCAGTTCTGCAGAACCAGAGCGTTTAGCCACATTATTGAGATAACATATTGTAGCTATAGTGTAGGATTGCTATGTCAATTTATCTATGACAGAGTTTGCATAGAAATGGTTAGAGCTGGCCCAGCGGTCAATTTAGCCTACATGCCGCTGTATTGTCAAAACAACACCAAGCTTATCTTTAGTGCACCTTGGTTTTGGTTGTTACTGTTGCAAATGAAATAATTGATTTAACTCCTGAACCAGAGCTACAGAAGAAAAGGAGAACGGTATCGATCTGATTAGTAAGTGCATGGTGTGTGTGTGTGTATAATGTTTATAAGGGGATATGTGATAAGCTTTCTTACCATTTCTTACTTACGATGCAAAGAAGATGTGTTGTCCTGAGCTGTACAAGGGAAAGATGAGGAATTTCCGCTTCCAAGTGCTTACTGACATGTGGCTACATCGAGACATTGAGTGCAGACTCTCAACGAGGTAACTAGTCTTTTTCAATGTTGTAACTGTCTACATGTTCGGGCTTCCAATGGTTGCTCCACCGACTTCTACTGCCATAGGCATTTGAGAAAAAAAAAAAACTTGTACTATGGTAGAATTTGACAGCAACTGTACTGTGTATTAGTGTGGTATTTTACATCTACTGATGGATGATTTTTCATGATCTTCATATAGTTTTAATAGGGTGTGTGGAAAAGAAAGTTTCAGAGGGATGTGATCTTGTACACCCTGCAATAACCTGACTGGAGAAAAAACGATGATCAAAGAAGAAAAGGGTCTGCTAATAGTGGTAGATTAACTTGATAAGATTACTTGAGACAGTTGAGTCTCATCCAACTGAGTGTCCCATATCTTTCACCATATATTCTTATGTATTTTTCATCCACTGAGAGGGAGGGGAGGAAGATTTATGATCTCTTTATGTAACCTGGTACAGCTGGCAGTAACCTGACTGGATAAGAAACGATAATCAAAGAAGACAATAGACTGCTAATAACGGTAGATTAACTTAATACAATTGCTTAGGAGACGACTTTGTATCATCCAACTAAGTTTCCCTTATGTTCCATCCATATTCTTCTGTTTTTCATCCACTGATATAAATTTGTATACTCATATAATGAGAAAATTAGTCTAAAAAGACTCTTTACAGCCCCTAACGGGGCAATGTTAAAAACAAGTGCACTCAAACGACCAGCAATTAAGAAAAGAATTACATCCATATGCTACTTAGTCCTTTGCCTCTGTCCTTGCACCATAGCTTGGCCTCAAACTTGGCTTCATCCCTTGATATCCTGCATGGTGTTATTGGCATTAAGCGATGTTCCCTCAAAAACACAGCCATCCCTATGTTTCCATAACCACCTAGCCACCAAAAAGACCAATGAATTGAAACCCTTGTGATATTGTTTCGTGACCCGCTGCAATGATTGATGCTACCACTCAGTAAAAGTTAGGTCATCCATCCCTGAGGTCAACTGCTGCAAACAAACCAAGGATAGCACCGAAAAACAGTCACTTCTTGCAAACACTCAAGAAGTGTTGCATGTTCTCCTTCTCCTGGTCACAAAGTGGGTAATGCTCAGAATGATCTAAGTCCATGGTGGGCCAAGCGTCAGCAGTCACTGATCCAGCAAGGCCAACCACATAAAAAAACTCCTAAACGAAGAGGGGCTCATCCCCTAGCCCCCACAAAGATGTGATGGTAGCTGATTTAGGTGAGAACTCTCCTCTCCTCTCCTGATGATGATGATACCCATGTACTGGTCTCCTACTCCAGGATTAAGTTCTATTCCTCCCAGAATGTCCCAAAGCTGAAGATATTCCATCAAGGCTGCAGCTGACAAACCACCTCCAAGGTTTATGTGTTAGCGCTTCCTGAAATGTGCTTTTGATCATGATTCTCCCGTGCACATGCACATAAAGAGATGGCGCAAGATCAATCAAGGATTTCCCATGAAGCCATTTATCACCCCAAAAAAGACTTCTGCCATCCCACTACCCACCAAGACAACTGAAATTGACCACTGAATTAGGGTGTATCTGTATATCAAGGCCAGTCCAAGGCCAGTCAGGCTGTGTCTTTTCAAGTCACAACTGCCTCACCTCAAAACCTCCAAATCAAGTATTCCTAGTCTGCCTAGTCCACAAAGTTGTTTGTTCTTTTGGTGTTCTAGATATCATCGAAAAGCCAGTTTACAGGAATACTGGAAAATTTTGCAGTAATAGATCATTGCCATGTACTATAACGGTTGAGGCTATCAGGTGAGCTATTTGCTAGAGTGGTTAGTCTTGTATTGCTGTTCCTGAGTATACCGTGCATTTCAGATGCAGAAGCTGGGATGATCTTTATTCCATATCTATAAAAAAGAACAAAAGGGTATGTGTGTGGAGTGACCTTGTGAAGGCTTATATTAGAGTTATCTTGTACTCTCTCCGTCCCAAAAAACAAGCCATCCTAGAGTTTTTTAGACAAATTAGTGAAGCGTTAAAATGGCTTTGACGCTCCCCTTAGATTGGAAATCAGAATTGCGCATGCAAATAGAGAAAGTAATACTTGCAACGGATTGCTGAGCCTTTATTTTAAACAATAAACTCAACCAATTAGCGTTGCATGCAGAGAATAACCTGTTTTTTGGGACAAAATTTGAAGATTAGAATTTATTTTTGGGGATGGAGTATCAAACAGAACTGAGGCGGCCTTTGATTTCATCCTACTCTAAAACCCAATTCCTTGCTAGTTCCCAGTCTAAATCTAGTGGCAACGACTGGGGTGCAATCGCCATTCCTGTGCAAGCATGCAAGCGGCTCACCTCAGGCATCAGATCTGTATCCAATGGTGGCTTAGTTTTATGCACTAAAGTCTCTCCACGTCTACAGATCAGGTCAATTTACATTTTTCGAAAACACCCTTGGATATAATGAGGAAACGATTGTCCCGTCCTCCAACCATCGGAGTCACCGTGTGCTGCCATTGGCCGGTCTCCACGTCGTTGTTTTTGGGCACGATTTCCCAGCGATGCCGCCCCCTTCACTCTCATCTCAGGCGCACTGGTGTCCTTGCCTTCCACTGCCGCTCCCATGAAGGTCCGCCATGGAGGCTGCCGCCCCCTTCGCTCTCATCATGTTGTTCTTGTGGGGAAGATCCGCTGATCTTGTGTTTGTTGGGGAGCAAAATTCTTTGATTAAACAATATTGAGTTGTTGTTTGGGCATGTTTAGGATTCTGTACAAATTAGAAAATGAACACAGGCTAGCCTCCTTCCATGGATGACAGCAGTGCAAAACTCCTGTGCCTAGGAGATGGCAGCGCACTGGAGGTGTGGCTACCGTGTTGATGCACAGAGGCCACGGCGGCACCATCCACGTCGTTGTGAGTTGTGACCTGTGCCATCCAGGGCTTCGTGACGGAGCGAGGAGTCAGGTTGTTATCCAGATTATGCGTACTACACTACTGGATCACCTTGATTGTTATTGTTTTAACTCAACGCCTTATGTTGTTACAATGCCTATTGATTCCCACAAAATATTCTCAGCTGGACACAAGTTGTTTGATGGAATGCTTTGTAGGAAACATTATCCACAAATAAGGTCCTGCTTTCCTTCTTTCTTTCATTATGGTTCACCATCATACCGGGTGCCACTCTGGACCCATATTGATGTGCATCCATGAATATCACTCAACTAAAAAAACAGAGTGGTGAAAACTGATACTGACAACAGACAACAATTCTCATATGGATATGATGCTTCAAAACCTGTAGATTACAGAATCCAAGTGTGCAGCGCATGGGGCTATAGATGACTTATAAAATAGAGAATCAATTTGTGTCATGCAACATGGATGGAAGAAAAACCATGACATGGGAGTTGGGATGAAACATGTAGTTTATTAAGCATATATGAACTCATGCGTAAACTGTGGATGTTACTAATTTGCTTGCCATTTTCGTCCATATTTTGCCACCACTAAGACCTCATTGACATGGACACCAGTGCTTCAAGGTATATGCAACATATTATCAAGAGAAGCAATTAGCCTATTAGTTGTGATTGACCTTTCTAAAGAGAATACCATACTACATTTGACTTTTCCGGGAAACCATTCAAGTTCCTAACTTTCTTATCTATATGCTCAAGAGTAGGAAGGTGAATTGAAATATTATCAGCACCAATTATTGATCTAGCTTGTGCCTGCCGCGGGGTACCGGCTAGTTTACATAACTTTTGCCTTGAACAGTGATAATCTGATTCTATGATGTAATGGGTTTAGCAAATAGTTAGCCTATTCTTCTGCTGCTTTACCAGTAGCATATGTAGCATCTGGAGACCACGGAAGCTTATCTCTGGTTCTGAATTTCTGATATGGTGGTCTAGCATATCACCTCACCATACCAAAACAGTAGTTATGATGATACACCAGGGGAGTAATCCTACTACCCCAAAAATACATCCTACAACTTATCTAGCATATTTGCACAGAAATTTCTTGGTAACAAACTAGAACACTGATGATTGTTAAGTGTCCGGTATGCCTCGCTTCTGCATTGTAGGTCTTGCACTCTCGCTTGTGGGGAAGCTTGCAAGCATGAAAATGGCACCTTCATGAGCAGAGCTGCTTGTTTCTGTTCTGTCGACGTTGATTCAATTGGTTGTTTGTCAAGGATTTCGTTAAGTGGCATATGTTAGGCTTGCCAAGTTCCCTATTGTGTTAGGCATAATCCCATTGAAGTTGTTATTGTTGATCTTCAAGGACACAGGGCGAGACCACATCCCACCACCGAGCTAATTTCTAAGGACATGTTTGGAATATGAGAATTTTTTTTATCTATTTCTGTGTTTAATTTCTCTTGTGAAATTTCTATATGATTTTTGTAAAGTTTCCGCGTTTCAAATGGATCCTAAATGTTTATTGATCGCCGTAGGTAGCTCCTGCGCACAATTTGAAAAGAAGGGAAAAAAACATAACGCACATACAAATTTTGGCATCGCCATTTGGCCCCTTTCCACGAACATCCAGCTAGAAAGCAAACGTCCTTCCGATCCATAGGGTTCACGGAACTTGGCTTGTAGGTTCTGTGTGTCGAGACAGTGGAGGAGCAGAAGGCGGCGGCGGGGCACTGTCCGCGACGACCTCCTCCTCTGCGTCTCGCTCTTGCAGGTGCTCTGGCTGCACCGGTTGCCCCATGGCCAACTCCGGCTGCTGCGTGGCCGGCGGCTTCGTGGAGCCTGCTGTCGGCGTCGCCTGGAGCAGGATGTAGGAGCCGATCTGCATGGCGGTAGCAGAGGACAGACAGGACCGTCGCCGCCGCGAACATTGGGCTACCTGGGTCGTGGTCGCAATCGAAGTCCGCGTTGAGCTCTCTCACATGGTCACCGTTCAATGCAGCGCCGGCGATGAACAGTGCCACCACTATAACCACGATGATCCTGCGAAATATGCATATATATATATATATATATGAAAATTTCTTTATATATATGCATGTAGCTACACTTACCTTAATATATAATTTCAGTTGGTAAAAAAAAAGTCACTGATGATATATGATGGTCGATCGACCGTATAACAGTACCATGAGACGGCGAACAGGACGATGCTGACGATGCGCTTTGCCTGCGTTGGTACCTCCCGTATCGGCCGGAAGCACGCGCAGCAGATGACGGTGGCGGCGGTGACGACGCCCTCAGCCATGAGCGCGAGCAGCGTCGCGCGGTACACGCACCTTAGGGCGAGGAGGCTGGCGGTGTCGTCCAAGGCCTGCGCCGTGGCGGCCTCCCCGGCGACTCCGATGATGACGACGACGAAGCCGATAAAGCCCACCGCGGAGCACACCACCACTACGTGCATCCGCATGACGCCGCCGCCGCCGTTCTTCTCCGTCGTCGACTCATCATAGACTACGTGCCCACCTGACATTCTTCTGCTTCGTTCCTGTACGTACTGCACTCTGTCCGATGACTCATCGTTCCCACACGCAGGCTACATATGTATATATATATATGGTAGATCGAGTACTATGCATCCGTGCATCATGTATAAAAGCTCGATTGAGACGTTTACGCTATTGACGGTTGTATATTAGTAGTACATTGTTGCACGCATTTTTGCACTTTTGTGTATACCTGCGTGCAGCTTGTCTGCCTCCCCAATGTACGTGCAGGATTCACTTTGGGCTCTCAGTCCAAGCTGCGCCTCGCAGGTTTCTTGTTGCTGATTTGGCTGTGGGTCCGTGGACAGAAAGCAGGCCAAACTTGCATGACTCGCGCCTGTTTTTGTTCTATCGGGATTCGAGACCCACAGATGCATCAGCCAGCATTGTTATTGTCAATTTTTTGTTTTGTTGTTCCGTAGCATACAATTTCAAAAAAAAAATCACACGGGACAAAAACTCAAGGTAAAGCATATACTTCATATTTTTAAATATATGTTTTGTATATATTTAGATTCATCGATATCCATGCGGGCATATATCTTTTGCCATTTAGGGCCGGGAGTACCCCTGGAACTCATTTGATTTCCCATCTAGCAAAACAAACACAGCATTTGCCACTAATCAAATGAGCCTACCGATTAAAGCAAAAGGTCCAATAAAATGAAGCATTAGGTTTCCTGCGTACTAATTCCTAAAGGTCAATTATATATGGTACTTCATTAGACAATTACAAGATATTTTTGTTCGAAACATGGAAGTTCAAATTTAATGGTTTTTATAATCTGATTCTGATTCAACACACTGCTGCAAAAAGATTTCATCAAAGCCATCCTTTTACGTTTAGCTAGAAATGTACAGCCATTTTTGCTGCTCCCTAAAGATAGGCTCAAAACATAACCTGTCTCTAGAATTGATTTTGCGGTGCATAGGGCGCACCGCAGCTAAAAATTGATTTCTTCCCGTGGGCCGTAGTACATCTACCTCTAGAAATAATTGCCATATGAAAAAAATTGAAAAATTATAATTATTTCATGTAAACTAGGATATAAACAAACTTTATGCTAAAATTGTAGACTCAACGAGATGTATAGTTGACCACCTAGATTGTTTATTTGGTGTCCGAATATTCATATAACCTTTGAGGAAACTAATTGTTTTTAAAGGAGGTTTACTCAGCATTTAGGAAAGCATAGTATTTTTGTAGTTTTGAAACAATACCATGGTATTGCACAATACTGTGGTTTTGCAGGATTCACTTCGCGGTAACAGAAAACAGAGAGATCACATCCATCTCTACTCCAATGGACCGCTTGGCTTGAAGTTGTTCATCTAGCTCCTTGCTAATTCCATCAACTTCATTGCCATCTTCTGGTCACTCTATTTTAGCAACTCCTTCCATGTCTGCATCATCGTCAAACCGGAGTAAATCACCACACAAGGACTACCAGGGAACTTTCTCTCAGTAGCCATTTTGTTACGCAGTTTCCAATCCACCCAGGTTAATTCCTGCAAAAAAAAAAAGACCTAATAGTTGGGGTCTTGGGGAGCTCCGAGATTCGGTAGTCAAAAAATCTTTCTTGTGCAGCTCCAAATAGAAAGTTGCCATTTTGCGCCTGAGAAAGATGTGTTCCACACAGTTTCTAGCACAACACGTAACACGCATTTGCCATCTCTTCAGTCTTTTTTTTCGAAAGCACTGCTACAGTCTACAATCTGTTGTGATTGAGTTGACACAAGAACAGAGGAATTATAACCAGCCATACCCATACTATACCATTTGATATTGGTCAGACACAGTGGCAGAGACAAGGGGGGTCTAGGGGGCCAAGCACCCCTAAGATTCCAAAAATTACATAGCATGTACTCTATTTATTTACAAATAATGAATTTTAAATCTATTTTTTTCTACTAATCATGGGTTTTAGGTGTATTTCCTTATATTAATTAGTAGTTATTTATCTATATTTGTATAATTGAATGATGTATGTTCGTTATCTTTGTGAAAATAGAGTCGTTCTCTTTATATTTTTTTACTTGTCGACATTGGTCCCGATAAGTCAAAGTTCTGGCTCCGCCCGTGTCCCCCATAAGGAAGATTTTGGAGAAACCTTTTTTATTTGTCCAATTCCCAAAGTACCTCATCCTCCCTATATGGACTGACGACAAGATGTAAGTCTGTCATCAACTCCTACCAACTTATAACCTCTATTTCTCCTAAACTTCTTAAATTGATTCTCAAGAGCCCTCTACCCAACAATCCACTACCAACTGATCTGGGACTGAACAAATTGCAAAATGATAAGGGTATTTTATTCTAAGACCCCCAACCAGTAATCTTTCCAAAAGAATGCCTTCTCCCCATTCTCTACCACAAATTTCGCTCCCCATTTGAAAAGGGGACCACCTTGTGTAATTCCAAAACTATGAGACCCCTTGGCATTTGAAGAGGAAAAAATTACCGTCTGTCATATATTTTTCTTTCACAAGCTTATGTTGCATCTGCCCCCTCATAATCTTTGAAACCCACCTGACCAGGAGACAATTATTCATGATTTTAGTGTTAATGACTCCTATACCCCCCTTGCCTCCTTGGTCTTTAGGTCTACTCACACCCTCCCACCTAATCATATGATATTTGAACATTTTGTTTGTCCCTTTCCGAAAAAAGTTAGATATGTCAGAATCATGATTTAAAATAGCGCTCTATAGAGCTTCAGGGACATGATGCTACACTTTGTTGATTTTCATCACCATGGCCATTTTTGCTGGTAAATCTTAGGGCTACGCTCCACACAGGCATACTCATAATAACCCTAAACTCATTATGTTATGCACTTGGTATTCTCTGTTATGCACATAGAGTTCTATGTTTTGTGCTTGCGGTATTATCTATTTGTAATGGAACTTGTTAACTGTAGTATATACAAGTTTCCTCTCTTTCATATCATGGAACTTGTTAACTGAAAAAAGCAATATCGCTTAAATTGTGCTTATGTTTATTCCTATTTTTCCATTTTTTACAAAACACTATTGTCTATAGTGCTATAGCGTCATAGCAAATAGAAAAAAGTTGCCGCTATATAGCATACCATGCTATTTTAAACCATGGTTAGAATCCATCTTTTTGTGAGTTGCTCTAGATAATAGCTAAGCAACTCAGGTTATATTTAGTCAACACAAGCTTCAACTCTAAAGAAAAATGTTTCCCCTCCATGGTTCCAATCTCTTCACCATCTCATCGTAAATTTCCTAAAAATCATTAGTCACCAAGTTTGCTTCAGAGATTGAAATTCCTAGATATTTCACTGGCAGGTCTCCCAATTTATAGTTCAACATATTGGAAATCTTTTCTTTGCTAGACTAATTTTCACTAAAAACAAATACCTCACTTTTATGAAAGATTATTTTCAACCCTGATAACCATTCAAAGCAATATCAAATTACGTGATTGTGTAAGTGTGGTCGCAGTGTGGAGAGATTGCGTAAGGCATGAGGTCTCCAAGACTACCTACCGAGATTTTTGTTCTATGTTTAGGGATTATTATCTATTCTTGGTTTTTTAAATGACTTCTAAGGATGCACGACTGCATCACCTGTGACACCCCGAAACTTAGCTCCGGAATTTTCTTTTGATCCCTCCCTAATTCAAAAATCAACTTTCCAAAAAAAAAACCTAGTTTGAGTGCATTGATATGAGCTTAACAAAATATCCAAGCATTCCCAAAATATTTCCCCCACCAAGTCTCCACAAAAATACCTCAAATTCCTTCCAAAATTCAAATTCACAAAATCAGAAAAAGGAAGAAAAACCCCTTTTCCTTCCTCAGGCTGCAGCCCAACCCTCCTCCCCAGCCCGCTTCCCCCCCTCGCCGGCCCACCTCCGTCTCCCCTCTCCCCGCCGAATGGGCCGAATGGTTGGCCCAGCCGAGCGCCACCCCCCTCCTCTTTCGGCCCACGGCAGCCCAACCATCACCTCTCCCGCCTCCCTCTTTGCCACCCCGGGCCCGCGCCCCCTCTCACTAACGCGCGACCCCACCTGTCGGCACCTCCCCCCTCCCTGTCCTCTCTCACCTCCGTCTGACCCAGACCCCGCCACGGTGTTGAGCCACGCGCGCTCGCGCCGCGCCCTGCCCCGCCTCCGTGCCACGCACCGCGCCAAGCCCCGGCCCCCCACTGCATCGTGTCGCGCCCAAGCTCCCATCCCCGCCGCACTGCGCCCGCTCATCGCACCTGGTCTTGCGGCGCTCTGTCACGCCACCGGGCTCGGCCCCTTGCCGCGCCGCCCTGAGCTCAGGCACCCCCCACGCCGGCTATAAATAGAACCCCCTTCTCCGCAGCTCGCCGCACCGCCCTCGCCACACGCGCTCCGCCGTGAATAGCCCCAGACTCAGCTAGAATCGGGCGCTGAACGTCGCGAGAGCACTCCCCGTTCCACAACACCGCCGCCCAAATTCCCCACCCCCCACGGCCGTCGTTCCTCGATTGGCCGCGCCCCGAGCTCCGCCTCGAGCTCCCTACCTCTCCAGGCCCCTCACCGCCACCTCTTTCCCCTTCCTAAGCGGCCAGCGCCTGAGCTCTCCCTTGCCACCGTGCGCACCCGTGATCGCCGCCGCGGACGCCCCACCTCCGGCCTCCAATCTGCCCATCCAACACCACCACCGCGTTCGCCACCCTTCCCTATAGCTCGCCCCCTTGACCTCGTCGTCAGAACCGGCACCGGCGGTGAGCCGCCGCCGGTGGCCCGCCCCGGTCCACCTCGGTCCGCCAGAACCAACCGTCGTCGCCCCCCGTGATGCCGTCACCTCCCCGTGCCGCTGCCACGTGGGACCTACACCAAACACCGTCGCCCGCTGCCGTCCCCGCCCTGTGGGCCGGCCCACTTCGGCCTCCTGCGCCGCGTATGCCCACGCAGGCCGAGCAGGCCGCTGGACCTCACCCCCCTCACACGCACATGGGCTGAGCAAGTCACCTCGGGCCAAATCCCACCCCTAGCCTAGGTTGAATTCCCACGGGCCGAAAGTTACCAGTTGATCCATTAAAAGTCTAAATCTACCCCCCTGAACTCCCCAAAAAGTCTAAATCTACCCCTAGCCACTATATACTTCATATTTTCTCCGTTTTAACTCCGATTTAGGCGATTTTTGCGCCAAAATTCATCTAAAATCAAACCCTACCTAGCCGTACACTCCACACATAGTCTCTTCCCCTAGCCGGAAGCCGCCGTTATGCCACCACGACGCCGTCCTACGCCCAGTCAGTGCTTCACACTGGTCCCACAATTTTCGTGTGCCTGGTGATTGATGCCATTATCCACCTACTCCACATAAATCCTAAAAGTTCCTGTCTTAGTCTGTCTGAGCTCTGAATTCAGATGATGATGATACCAAAAATTATCTGAACATCGTTGCTCTCTCAACCACTCCACAAATAGGCCTTCTACAAAGCACCAACATACGATCGCCACCCCTTCAGCGTCGCCGACCCCGCATCTTGCGTCCACCACCCATGCTTTGGCGTCTCCGTAACTGTGGCGGAACAGCCGATTTAATCCGGGCTAATTACACCTGCCACCAATGGCTTGCAGTGTATTTAGACCAAAAGGGCACTCAATGTATCCATCACCCAGGGATGCCGACATCACACACGTTGAGCCCTCGAAAGAGCCACAACAGTTACAACAACCCATCATTTCATACAAACATAGATTGGTTTGTTACAAAATATTTGTTCAAAATGAAGTACAATCATTCTGAAATAGGGTCCCAAAATAATCTCGCAGCAGAAAATCATAACATAATACCGATATACTCTTCCAGCGGAAATAAAACATCGAGCTATGACATTGAGCCCACCATTGTCATTCTCGGTCATGAAGTTCCTGAAATAAAAATATCAACAACGTAGGGGTGAGTGCGTGAGGTACTCGTAGGACTTACCCGTGGCCGGTTTCAACTCGACACATTTGAGAGTATGCAAGGCTTTTGGTAGACTTGACTCTAACCCGCGTAAGCTTACTAGAAGTGAGTCCTTACTTTTAAGTATCATCCATTTTTAAATCATAAGCCTCATTTGATTCATTATAGTTATTATCATGATCCATAACTCATACACCATTATCCCAACATATATGTCATCATAAAGTAGCTTGCAGGAACGTAAACATACAAGTACAAACATGTAATGTAAAAAGCAGGATTAAATGAATAAAATATTAAAGTTATTACTACGTTGCTCGTGTGCGATACTGGCGTTCTCACACCTGGTGAGCATCAGCGATTCGAATCAATTTTTAATTCCCGGGAATAACTATCATGCCAGGGGTATATGCTTACTAGCCATTGCGTTCCCACATATAGCCCCCATCTCCACTTGTTCCATCCCAAGTTCGATTCCAACCCGCCATTCCCCAGGTTTAGGCCCCATGGAGGGATACCACGGCATCCCGGGTCAGCCCTCCCATGAGTCAAGCGCCCCCAGGCCCCATGGTAGGACCAAGTCTCTGTTCTTCGGATGGTTCAAGTAAGACTTTTTCCGGTCCCACTTCCCGGATAAGCAATCTAGCAATGTTACGCCGATCAGCAGGCGAATAGCGGACGGGCCTTAAACGACTCGGGCGGAGTCCACCAAACCATCCACATCATTTTTCATCGTAATATACCCATATCTCCGCCCGGTCTCATCTTTTCATCACATCATATCATAATTCTCTCGTATTAAATTTTTGTAAAACATTTTGAGTCCTATCATCTCGCGAGTGAATATCTTCACTCGATGTGGCGGAACCGCCGATTTAATCCGAACTAAACACACCTGCCACCTCTGGCTTGCAGTGTGGTTAGGCCGAACTAAACCCGGTCGTCCGTCAAGATACCCAAAAAGGGCACTCGATGCAACCATCACCCAGGGATACCGACATCACACACGTTAAGCCCTCGAAAGAGCCACAACAATTACAACAACCCATCATTTCATACAAACATAGATTGATTTGTTTGAGAATATTTACTCAAAATGGGGTACAGTCATACTGAAATAGAATTCCAAAAGAACCTCGCAGCGGAAACCGTAACGTAATACTGATATACTCTTGCAGCGGAAAATAAAACATCGAGCCATGACATTGAGCCCACCATTGTCATTCTCGAGCATGAAGCTCCTGAAATAAAAACATCAACAACGTAGGGGTGAGTACGTGAGGTACTCGTAGGACTTACCCGGGGGCGGTTTCAACCCGACACATTTGAGAGTATGCAAAGCTTTTTGTGGACTGGACTCTAACCCGCGCAAGCTTACTAGAAGTGAGTCCTTACTTTCAAGTATCATTTATTTCTAAAGTATAAGCCTCATTAGGTTCATTATAGTTATTATCATCATCCATAGCTCATATATATCATCATAAAGAAGCTTGCGGAATTGTAACATACAAGTACAAACATGTAATATAAAAACATGCTTAAATGATCAAGATATTAAAGTTATTACTACGTTGCCCGTGTGCGATACTGGCATTCTCACACCTGGTGAGCATCAGCGATTCGAATCGATTTTTAATTCCCGGGAATAACTATCATGCCAGGGGTATATGCTTACTAGCCATCGCGTTCCCACATATAGCCCCCATCTCCACTCGTCCCATCCCAAGTTCGATTCAATCCCGCCATTCCCCTGGGTTTTGCCCTCTCAGGAGCGATACCACGGCCGCTCCGGGTCAGCCCTCCTTCGAGTACAAGCTCCCCCAGGCCTAACTCCCTCCAACAAGAATGGTAGGAACCTGTCTCTGTTCTTCGGATGGCACGAGTAAGACTTTCACCGGTCCATTACCCGGTTAAGCACTCTAGCAATATTATGCCGACCAGCAGGCGAACAGCGAATCGGGCCTTAAACGACTCGGGCGGAGTCCACCAAACCATCCTCATCATTTTTCATCGTAATATGCCCATATCTCCGCCCGGTCTCATCTTTTCATCACATCATATCATATTTCTCTCGTATTAAACTTTTGTAAAGTATTTTGAGTCCTATCATCTCGCGAGTGAATATCTTCACTCGACTTCTACCGTCTAAGCAGGGCTAAGCATAGACTTCGTTCTATCCATTCTACATAGGATATCAGGTATTTATGCAGGTGGGGCTCCAAACAACACCTGAACGTAAATGCACAACCAAATAAAGGATGGTGAGATTCCCTAGGTAGGTGTATATGCCTAAGGGGCCTACCTTTGTTGTTGATAACTTGAACAAACTAAACTAGAGTTAGTTTGCCGGGTTGTGAGGCTCTGCCCCAGGCAACCCCTTGATCACTTGGACAGCTCCTCCTTCCAAATACCACTTCAGGGGCCTCCAGGTGGTATTTGGGCCTTAGTTGGCCTTCTGGACACCGTTGCTCGAAGTAACTTCACGCTCTTGCTTCCCGATCACGTATCTGTAATAGGCGTCACTATATGAATGATATGCATGATGCAGTGCATGAGATACATGAAGATCAAGCACTCATTTGAGCAAACATTTCAAGGACAGGGACAGGAACAATATCGAAAGATGTTTGATTTCACTACTTAAGCAAGAATTACTTTTAGTGCTAGTGGCATTAGTACTATTATAGACCTAGAGCAAGAATTCACTCAAGCAGGTTATATATATAAGCTTATCAAGTCGCGAATCATAGGGGAGACATGTTAAATAGCACTTTCCTATTTTTGTCTAAATGACCCTAACATTTGCCATTTTCAAAGTACATAGCAATCAGCAAGCAAACCCATAAAACTTTATTGTTGGGCTACATTGAGTCATATGGGTACAATATAATTTTTGTGGATTTTTCAGGATGAGTTTTATGTAGTATATATATTCATATTCTAATAATACACTAAATACATATATAGGGGTAAAACAGGAATTAAGCATTGCGTGCTAGGGTTTCCAAAAATCACCAAAGATCTTAATCATCATATAAAAGCTACTGTCCAAGTTTAGTAATTTTTGAAGGTGTTTAACTTTAGTTTTGCTAATTATTCAAGAAATCATAACATGCAAGCAATCAGGGGCAAAAAGGTCTTTTCCTACTCAACCATCATATCCATTCTATAGATCTATTTAATAGGAATACAATGCAACAAAGTTTATATTTTTCTGATTTTTATTTGATTTATTACGAATTTCCAAAGTTTTCAGCCTAATAAAACACATTAAATCGAAAATCATAACAGTCAGGGACCTAAACGTGATTATCTATAACATCAGGGGCTGAGTCGTTAGATCCGCAAGACTCAGTGAATAGTGCATGAGATGGAAACGTGAAAGCAGCAAAGTCCAGGGGCTAAATCGAAAAAAGGGTTTCTTCTACCTCCGGTCGACAGAGAGGGCGCGCGGCCGCCGGGGTTCTCGCGCGCGGCGCGTCGCGTGGGGGCACGGACTTGGAGCCGAGCGGGTCCGGGAAGGTGTTCCTGGCGACGGGGCTTCTTTCCCCCAAGACGGTGTCGCGCGAGGTCGCGACGGTGGCCGAGGAACGCCGGTGAACTGGACGGCGGTGGCGCACGGCGCTCGGGGCGGCGCGAGGCGATTCCGGCCGGAGGGGAGGCGGATTCGAGGAAGTGAAGAGCGCCTGAGGTGCGCGGGGTGGTGGCGGTTCTGTTGGTGGGGTCGTGGAGGCGCGGGGATGGCCCGGAGCTAGGTCTCCACGGCGAGGTCGATGGCGCGGTGGCTCTTCGCGGTGGCTACACGCGAACGGAGGTGGAGGAGGCTTCAACGCGCTCCGAGGGTGGCCGGATTCGGTGGGGCGGAGTGGGCGATGCAGGGGTGCTCACTGCTAGGAGCGGGGGCGGCCGGAGGAGGCCGGTGCGTGAGCTCGGGGCGAGCTCCAATGGCGGCGGCGGCGCCGCGGGGTCCTGGGCAAGGCGAGGCAGGGGAGAGGGCGAGCCGGGAAGGGGCAGGCGAGTGCGGGGAGAAGGACAGGGTGCCGAGGCGCCCTCCACCTCTTGGAGCCGGCGCGGGCAGCGGGCGGCGCGTGGCCGGCGGTGTGGCGTGCTGGCGAGCAGGGCGCGGCACGTCACGGCGCGGCAGACGCGTGGGCGAGCCAGCGCAGGGAGGAAGAAGGGCGACGCGGTGCAAACCGAGTCCGTTGGACCAAGGCCACTGACAGGTGGGACCGGGGTGAGGAGAAGGGTGAGAGGTCTACGGACCGGGTGCACGGAGCAAGGGAGTCGGTGGAATGCGCTGGCGCGGGCAGCCCGACAAGTGGGGTCCGCTCGTCAGCGACTCAGAGGAAAATAAATTCGGGAAAAATGAAAAATACTGTTTGACTGCTGAGACATGTTTTAGAAATTGTTGTTTTTGAACATCCTAGGTGCCGAATTTGACAAAACCCAAAATACAAAAGTTGTTCTACTCTTCCAGTTCTACAACTTTGTCAAAAGGAGTAATACCATATTTCAAGTTTAAATATGATTAACTTTGAATTGAACCTGCTGACTCCAGTTTGACCAAGGTTTAATACAAATTTAGAAATTCCTAAAGTCTATTTTATGCTCATTTTCAGAGAAAGAGTATTATACAAATGTTGTGTAGTTTTTAATTATCTACAACTTTCTTATATGATGTTTTGCATGATAGGGACTTTTGTTCCTTTGAAATTTGAATTTTCCTTACCGATCAAGTTTAGGCAGATTTCTGCTTTTTCATTAATCGACTTAAAACTCCACCTAAACCTTTGTGCATGTTACCACACCCAATAAAAAAGTTGATCTACATAAAATTGTCTACAAGTTTGTTATAGAAAGTTTGGTCTAAATCACATTTTATTTTGAACTAAGGTCACAAGTGCACTCAGGGGTTTTTCATATTTTACTGAAAAGTTTTGACTTCGTGATTTACTAACCTAGTTGTTGCTCTTCTCTAAACATTATTAAGCCAAATCTTTGACTACCGCTAATCTAATCACGTGTTAAGATTTTTGAGATGCCGGGGGCATCACACTCGACTTCTACCGTCTAAGCATGGCTAAGCATAGACTTCGACCTATCCATTCTACCTAGGATATCAGGTATTTATGCAGGTGGGGTTTCAAACAACTGCTGAACGTAAATGCACAATCAAATAAAGGGTGGTGAGATTCCTTAGGTAGGTGTATATGCCTAAAGGGCCTACATTTATTGTTGATAACTTGAACAAACTAAACTAAAGTTAGTTTGCCGGGTTGTGGGGCTTTGCCCCAGGCAATCCCTTGATCACTTGGACAATTCCTCCGTCCAAACACGACTGATGGGCCCTCCAGGTCGTGCTTGGGGCTTAGTTGGTCTTTTGGACCGCCGTTGCTTGACGTAGCTCCACGCACTTGCTTTTTGATTACGTATCTACAATAAGCATTGCTATATGAATGTCATGCATGATGCAGTACATGCGGTGCATGAATAACAAACACCCATACGAACAATCATTTCAGGGTCAGGGACAAATCGAAAGATGATTGATTTCACTATTTACACAAGAATTACTCTTATGCCCCTAGGACAAGCATACAATATGCAATCAAATATTCGCCATGCCACACAGAAATATTTTACATGATCGATTATAAATCTATACATAGCACTTTACCATACCACACGCAAGCAAAACATCGTGTGAGCATGTATTTACACATGCAATGGTCCCTTAGTTTGAAACATTACTCCTAGTGCTATTGGCATTAGTACTTTTATAGACTTAGAGCAAGTATTCACTGATGCAAATTATATATATAAACTTATTAAGTTACTAATCATAGGGGAGACATGTTAAATAACACTTTTCTATTTTGGTCAATCATAATAGCATATCATTTATCATTTTCAAATCACAAGTATATAGCAATTACAAATTCTCCAAAAGCACTTTCTGGAACCTAAACTTAACCATTAAGCACCATGATTTTTCTCAGAATTTATTTTGCACAATATGTCACTTTTCCCTATTATTCATTTTAACATGCAATTATTTGTCTATTTCCAACCAGCAACCAAAACTTACATGCAACTCTTGAAACTTTAAAAATGGACTAAATATGCAACATGGAGCATCTACAAATTTCAGTGGAATATTTGGAGCACTTTTCATGTAGCAAGTATTTTTATTCTTGTAAAATACCCAAAATTCATGCATGAGGGCAAAACAGTAATTTAACAATATATACTAGTGCCACCAAAGATCCCACACAATCCTAAATAATATGATAAGGCTACTGACCAAGTTTCTTAATTTTTAAATGTCATTTAGACCACTTTTGGCATTTATTTAGTTCTAGCATGCATGCAACATTCCAGGGGTAAAACTGTCATTTCATGGACTACTCATCTTCCATTCTGTAGATATACTAAATATGAACATAATGAAATAAGTTTTGTATTTTTAGCATTTTTCCTTGATTTATAATGGATTTTTGAAGTTCACAGCTCCATAAAATGCATTTAATTCGAAAATCACTTGGATCAGGGACCTACCTGTAAATAAGTCTATTTCCCAGGGGCCTGCACAGAAGATTGGTGTGACTCAGCAAACAGCGCATCTAAATAAATATAACACGAGGGGGTTTTCGCAAAACTGGCCTCTCCTTCTTCAACCTTCGACCAGGGACTTGGCTGCACGCAGGGAGGGAAACGGCGGCGTGCCCCCGCGCGTAGGGCCACGGATCGACGGCGGACAAGGTCGGGGAAGGTGTTCCTGGCCGCGGGGAACCATTTCCCCCTGATTTCGTCCCGCGGGGAGGTCTGAGCGCGCGGGGAACGCGCTTGAACTCGGCGTGAACTTGAAGCCGCGGACCGTGGCGTGCGCGTCCCCGATCTACCAACTCCGGCGACGGGAGGGGCCGAGGTCCGGTGTCTCGGCTGCGCGAGGACGAGGGAAACATGGGGAGGTGGACGGGAGGCGCGGGGATGACCCGACAGGGGCTTTCCGCGGGGAGGCTCGGATGAGCACTACGGCCATGGTGGAGGCGTCAAGGAGGAGGTGCTGGAGACGGCCCAGGAGCGGCGCGAGGGGTGGAGGCGAAGCGGACGCGCCTGCTAGCGGCGTGAGGGGAGGCTGAATGATGGTGGGGCACGAGCTCGAGCCGAGCTCGGCCATGGTGGGTGCGCTCTGCTCACGCAAGCTAGGGGCGGAGCGGAGGCAGGAGGGAGCTGGGCGGAGGGGAGCATCGGAAGCTGGCGCGCGCGAGTGGGAGGTCGGGGAAGAAGGAGGCCGGCTCGGTCTCCGCTTTTGGCCGGCCAGCGGACAGGGCGTGGCACCGGCAGAGTGCGCCCGTCGCGTGGGCATGGCTGAGCGGGGAAGAAGGAGGGGCGATGCGGCGTGGACGCGGTGCAGTGAACCGAAGAGACAGACACATGGGCCCGGGGCGAGGAAGTGAACACAAGCACGCAGACCGGATGCGTGGAGCGAAAGAGCCGGTGGGGCCCGCAGCAGCTGGTGTCCAGCGGGGACCCGAGGCCTTGCCAGGTGGGACCCGCGTGTCATAGGCTCCAAGAAATAAATGAAAATCGAAATTAGACAAGCCTAGGTTTGACCGCAGAAACATCTATTCTAGTTCCACGTTTTTGAGCAACATTATGGCCGAATCAAGAAATACTAATAATACAAGAATTGTTCTAACTTTCTCACTCTAAAATTTTGCTATAGACATGTATACCAAGTTCTGTAGTAAAAATTGGTTTAAATTTGAATTAAACCAACTGATCCCAGTTTGACCAAGGTTTAATGCAAACTTAGAAATTCCTAAAGTCTATTTTATGCTCATTTTCATAAAAAAAGTATTATACCAATGTTGTGTAGTTTTTAATTATCTACAACTTTCATATATGATGTTTTGCACAATATGGACTTTTGTTCCACTGAAATTTGAATTTGCCTTACCGATCAAGTTTAGGCAGATTTCTGCTTTTTCATTAATCGACTCAAAACTCCACCTAAAACTTTGTGCATGTTACCACACTCAATAACAAAGTTGCTCCTCATTAAATTGGCTACAAGTTTGCTATAGAGAGTTTGGTCTAAATCACATTATATTTTGAACTACAAGCACATATACATTCAAAGGTTTGGTTGAATTGTAGTTCTACTTTATGTGAAATCTTTCTTGTTTTAAACTTTTGTATTTGATGTCTTGCACGAAAACGTATAGATTTTAACTACTCAACCAAACAACACAGGGTTTTGCATTTTTCACTTGAAATTTTTTTTTTGACTTCGTGATTTATTTGTCTAGTTATTGTTCCTTCTTAGACATGATTAAGCCCTAACTCATAATTAGCTTTTGTCTAACTGCGTATTAAAGCTTTTGAGATGCGGGGGCCGTCACAGTAACTGTCGCTACCGAGCCCACCAACTCGCCCGAACTCTTGCTACACCCCAGCCGCTTACAGAGATACCGCCGGTAAGAACCCCACAGGTTCACATCACCTCAACTCAATCTCTACATCACCAAAACCCATTGAGCTCATATTATGCCTCGATTTGCATGTTTCTTGTTTGTGCACATAGGAGGCCCCAGAGAGGCCAAGCAGTCCAATCTCTGGGACATTCGATCAGAAAACCGGAGAAAGCATACTGATCATACGTCAGCCCCTCACCATTCGAGTTGTAAGGCAAGCCCACTGAAATCTCCAGTTGGTGCATAAATTTTCTATGTTTTACAGATACAACCCTTGGCCTGATAATCACATGAAAACTTGCATGTCTTGTTTGCTAAGGTAACCCAGCAAAATATACAGCCACCTAAGCCTATTTTAGATATAGCGCGCATAGGTGGGATCGCTCATTTAATTATCTAGCTTAATCTTGACGTTTATGTTGGATTATGGATATGGAATGTGAAGGGTATGGGAAATTGGATGTGTGTATGGTTTTTGAAATAAAATAGGAAAGAACCCCGGCAACCGACTTTGTCGGAATACGGCTACGTGCCGAAACAGCCATAAGGGCAGGGTATGAACGGGTAACTTAGCTAGCTGCGGTTACCCCATGTCTCAGTATTCGTGGAGAAAACCGGGTAGATGGTAGCTCGCGGTGTCGAGCATTGAGAAGTTGGAATGGTTCTACCTAAGCTCTTCGTAAGGACCGTTATGATTTTTATCTTGCCTAACTCTTTTAGTACAACCACTCGCTCTGTATGAGGTATTGGCCAGGCCTGAGCCGGAGTGGATAGCCTAGTAGCTTCTGTGCTGGTGCACAAAGGGCTAGGGGATGTGTGGTGTGCTAACGGGAGTACCGCGGGGTACTGGAGTGGCTCGGATGCCCGAACCCGTAAAGTTCTGCTAGGTGATGAAACAAAGGCAATGATTTGGTTTGAAATTCGGACAGTTACGACGGTAACGAGCCGCTGAGTCCAACTTGTGAGAATTAGTACAATCTCTAATCAGAGTAAAACCTATTCGAATAGTCCGTGTCCACTGGTATGGATGAGTTACGGCTTGGTTCTTCGTATAGCAGTTTTTATAAAATAAAATGGAATCGGTTTGGGATTGGATAAAAAATAGTTTTTGGTTTAGCAGTGGATGCTAGATGTTTGGAAAATGTGTTGGCTGGAAAGCCATGGGCCACTTTGGACCGGAAAGTTCGGTGGCAAACCTCTTTGGGAAAAACTCAGTTTTCAGAAAGATTAAAACTTGACAACTATCTCAAACGCTGCATACAAAGTATTTTTCTATAAAACTATCCTAAACTCCAGATATATCCTTGCATATAATGTTAGTCTTTCCTAAATTCCTTTGGAGTAAGGTGGGCTGCTGAGTATGTATGTATTCACCCTTGCTTTGTTGTTGTTTTTCCCAGTGCTATGGACATATATTGGTCTGAGAACGAATAGGGGTTACGACCTGCTTCCCAACTGTGGCGTGAGAAAGATGAGAACGTTTTATATTCCGCTGCTTAGATTTTCAATGTTGTGTCCCTTGTTGTCCGACCCGTTTAGGGCGGATCTGTATCACTCTGATGTAAGAATGTGATTACCAAACCCTGGGATGGTAATAAAGCATATTTTAATCCCATTATGGAAATTGTGGCGCTTCATCACCCAACCCTAGAATGGAATTCGTTTTCTTAGGCATGCCAACTTATCACTAGCCCCAAATCGGTTTCTGAGGGCAATTCAATGCATGTGAGTCATAGCTAATAATCATCGTTTGCAGCAAACTTGCAACAGGTAAAAATTTGTAGCTACAATTAAGGTAGGTGGTAGGGCTCCATTCTCTTGCGTGGATGTCAGGGATCTGCACAGAAACAATACTTTCCCACCTTCCACGTGCTCCGATGTTTGAAACGGACGGCATCAGTTGTGTCGGATACTTGTTTGTGTCTTTCTGCCTTCCCACGTCGCCGAATGGGTCTATGTGTAATACGTTTGAGGAATTATAACCAACATTTTCTAAAATTTAATTTAACCGTTTGTAGTTCAACACTTTATGTAGCTATATGTTGTAATGGTTTTCGTTATCTAAAAAAGTATGTTGTAATGGTACATGCCGAAAGTGTTGATGCAGTACATTCAAAGCATTAAAATACAGAATTCCAGTGTATCATTCGGATGATTATTTACTTTTCTTATCATCCAGTTTTGTGTTGTTACGTTTTGAACTCAGTTCAGTCATTTTTTTGCCCAGTTCAGTCATTTTTTTGGCCCAGTTCAGTTTTGTGCTCATGTTTTTTTCTTTCATTTGTCTTGTGGGGTGCCATGGCCACCGCCGCTCCCAACGGCGCCGGTGCTGAGGCAGGGGAGGAGACGGGGAGGGGGAGTAGGAAGTGTCAATAACGTCCATCGCGGAGGGGCCAGAGCCAAGAGGAAGGGGCACAAGCGTGGCGGAGAAAGGGGCACGCGGGGAGTTTGTGTTGTCGCGGTGCCATTGACGCCGCCGTCGCTGGTCCGGCCACTCCCGGCAGCGCTGGTGCTGAGGCAGGGAAGGAGGACGGGGAGGGGGAGAAGGAGGAGGATGCCGCGCGGCGTCCATGGCCCGGAGGGACCAGGGCTGAGGGGAAGAGGCGCGCGGGGAGGAGCAACACGACGGGGGAAGGGGTGCGCGGGAAGGAGCAGCGCAGCAGGGTGAGGCCGGCGGCGGCGGCGCTTGTGTTGAGGTCGGGAACGGCCTGGGAAAGAGGAGGGGGAGGGGAGAAGGAGGTGACATGTCAAATGGACCCACTGTTCAATGTGGATGATAACTTGTGTAGCAATAGCAGTACAATACAGATATTGACTTGTTTTAAAAAATATAAAAAAACATAAATTTGGACCCAACCACCGGCCCAGCCCGAGAAGCCCACGCGGCCACGACCTGCAACTTCTCTTTTTGCGCCTCACCTCAATGAGCGGCCCATCATCCATCTGCTTTTGCCCCACCTTCGCCAGCGGCGGCGGCGGGAAACCAGACCCATCCGTTTTGCCGAAACGGCGGGAAACCAAGGGCGGGCACGACCCTCGCTTCCTCCCTCCCTTGCTGCCGTGCCGCCACCTCTATTGCCTCAGCGTTTCGCGTCCCCCAAGGTCATCCCCCAAACCCTTGGTTGGCCCGGTTGGTTTCTCTCGGCGCGGCTAATCTTGCGACGGCCCTGCGTGCGGTGGAGCTGGAAATGGCGGCCCCCGCTTCTTGCTCCAGGTCGTCCTCTTGTTCGATCTTGCGTGCTCTTTGCAGGGGTTGCTTGGAAAGGATTTCACCTTTTCCCCCATTTTCCCATTCGAGCCCAGTTCAGATTCGGATGCGGATTTGGGTGCGTTAATTTGGCCGCGCTGCCTGTAAGTTTATCCTGTGGACAGGAGCGGAGGTCCGGGCCGCCCGGCTGTCCATGCATTTTAGGGTTCAGGGATGCAATGACATCCTTGGTGCTTGGATTATTATGTGTATGAATGAGGTCGGGGGAAATGTATGCTTCAGGAGGTCGGTCCTCGGCAAGACGAAGAAAATTGTGAATGCACGGTCTCTATAATACAAAGTACTACCAAATGATGCAATGCTTTTATTCAGTTAATGTTGTCGCCTGTCTAAATCCGTTTGTCGATGTTAACAACTACCAAGGCTTTTTAGTATATGTTGCCATTATGAAGTGGTCGTTTTGCTGCCTAACTGCCTAAGCTCCAAATCCACTCTAATTTACACTGTTTGGCAGTGCTTTGCAGCCACTTGTGAAGAACTAAATCAGCAGACCCCAAAACAGTTGCACTTATTGTGACAATCCCCAGTCTAGACTCTAGAACTATCAGTGTTACACACTTACACTTGATTCTTCATGCATTTTGTTTGCTATTGTTTCTCAATTCATTTTACTGTATAACAGACTAAACAGTGAAAGTCAGGAGGCAGTGTAGCGAAACATCCTGGTTTTATCTCTCTCTTTTTTTTTTACAACTCGAGCATCGCACAAGCAGTTGTATAAAAAACATAAAGTTTTTTCGGGTCCTAAATATGTCCATTGAAAAGCTTGATGTTCTAGCCTTTCTTGATGTCCTCTAGTGCAATAACTCATTACTGACAAGAGTGTGTAATGCATGCTGGGTGAGAGCAACTGCATAAATACATCAGAAGATAATGACTTGAAATCCAAGAGTCAAGGTAGAGATGGGCCAACTGATATGCTTTCTGTGCCAAATGCAGAGCAAGGAATAAAGAAAGCAGAAAATGCACAAGCCATCCACGATGCTGAGCAGATGGAAAACAGGAGAAGGGCAATTGAATGTATAGCTATATGGTTCAATGAAGCTGGGGTTCCTTTTAATACTGCTTGTCTGGAGAGTTTTGACTTAATGTTAGAAGCAATTGCAAAGTGTGGCCCTGGTCTAGAGGGACCCTCTCTGGATGAGCTTGATGGGCCGGTGCTTCAGAGGGAAGTTTTAGCAATCAGCAGTTCAATTGAAGCACTGAAAAAATATTGGGTTTCGGAAGGATGCTCTATTCTGGCTGATGTAGGTTTTGATGATAATAATAGGCGCATGTTGAACTTGGCGGTACATTGTTCGCAAGGTGTTTCTTTCATTCGATCCATCGAACTACCATCAGAATACTATGATCAATCACTTGTTTGCCAGCTAGTTGACTCTTGTATTGAAGAAGTTGGAGAGAGAAATGTGGTGCAGGTCGTTGGAAACATTACTATGGGAAGGTTTACACCAGAAATGCTTACTGCAAAGTGGCCGAACTTATTTTGGACTCACTCTGCTGCTAGTTCCATCAGAATGATGCTTGAAGACATAGTGCATATTCGTTTAATCAAGAAAACAATTGCTAAAGCAAGGTCACTCACAGCTTTTATTTATGGACAAACAAATTTGTTGGACATGGCCCGCCAGTTCACCAACCAACGGGATTTGGTCCATGTTGGTATCGGCTATTTCACCACTTGTTGCTTGAACTTGAGGAGCCTTTATGATAAAAGGATTGAGTTGAAGACTATGTTTATTTCTAAAGAATGGGAGGATAACAGGTGGTCAAAGGAAGCAGTAGGCAAGACATTCTATAATTTAGTAGTGAGCAGTGAGTTTTGGCATAATATGCTATATGCTATAAATAGTATTGAGCCACTAGTGGATGTCCTGAGGAGGATGGGCAGTGGCAGACCCTCTATGGGGTACATACATGGCGAACTTGTGAATGCTAAAACAGAAATTGCCTTCCGTTTTGAAAACAAGGAAGAGCACTATATGCCAATATGGAAGCATATAGATTTTAACATAGATCAGAACATGAAGAAGCCATTGCACTTAGCAGGTTATTATTTGAATCCCTTGTTCTACTACCAAAACCGGAATGAAATTGAAAAGACAGAAATCTTCCGAGATGCACTTGTTGAGTGTGCGCATAAGATGTTCCACGATGGATCCACACAAGAGCAAATTGTTCAGCAATTGAAGCTTTATATCACTGCTGCACAGAGTTTCGGAACGGTTGATGCCATTCGTACTCAAATGAATCTTGACCCAGGTAACTTTCTTTTGGGACAAAGTGTCTAGGTGTTTCGGTTTATTTGTCATGGTTTGGTGTGATGTTTCTTCTTTAGTCTAATATTCAACTATTCAAGTTAACTCATCTCCTATATGTAGTTTCCTGGTGGCAATTACATGGTGGTGCAGCAAAGGAGTTGAGCACAATGGCACTGAGGATACTGAGGTTAACTTGTGGTTTCGTTGGCTTATGAAGCCAAGTTGGATTGAAACGGTAACACATGATAATCTAGTTTCAAACATTCATCCATCAGTTTTTCAAGTTATCACTTATCACCATTATATTTGTGTAACTCAGATTTTTTAAGCGCCAACTAAGAAAGTTTCTGGCCACACACTTCTGTGATCCTTTATCAGATCCATCAAAAGATGCCGTCTTGGATTAAACATAAGCAATTCGAGGATTCAATGTTTGTGACTGTCAACAGAAGAATACAAGGGAAAGCTCAAATGATAGACAGAGATCCTGTGCTTGCGTACCTTCCCCGTGAAGATGAACCCTTTGAATGGCTCGTTGGTATGTTTCCCATCTTTGCCGAACTACCTGATTATAAGGCTTTGCTGATGGCACGAACAAGAAGTGATGGAGTAGGTCTAGCTAAGCTGGCAAATAGATTACTAATCGATGCAGAGTATGTGACTTCTGAAGAAGAAAGTGATGAAGAAGCACCAGAGAGTTCCATCAAAAGGAAGACCTTATCTGGCTCTTCATGCACAAAACGAGAGAAGAGACCTCGTCTGGCCAAAGGAAATCTAGAAGATGACAAGTGCGAGGGGAGTGATGGAAACATCAGTTACTGATATCTGGTGCTATTCATGGCATTGTGTGTATCAGCTGGGCATTGGCAGGGATGATGTATGTGTGGTTGCCATGTTTTGTGGACTGCAAATTCTTAGGTGGCATTGCTGGCTTTAGGAGTTTGGAACTCTGTTAACACCGTTTGTCTGTCTGAAATCTGAATGCTTGCAGATTTGTTTATTCCGCACGTGATCCTCACGTGCACATTTTCATTTGTTAGAAAGTACGGAGTAAATACCAAGATCACGTGCATTTGTTAGAAAGTACGGAGTAAATACCAAGTTTAGCATGCACTGAGCTAATGCACGGTTGCCCTTCAGGGGGGAATGTTTACTGGTGTACCGGGAAAGAAATTGCGTGGGGGCAAATCGCCGGACACCTACGAATAAATTATTGGACAGTTAAGTAGGAACTGTGCGGCAGGAGCAGAAGGATGGTATAGTTTGTGAGTCATGCTCTGTTTTGTCTAATGGTGTGGCGATTGCGGCATCGTGTGGGAGACTGGGATTCACGGGTTTATCAGCTCCAACTGTGCTGCCAATGCCTAAATGGCATTACCAATGCCTAAATGGCATTATGTTAGCATAAATCTCTTCTGAGCGTATATGTGCTGGTGCAGCACAATCATTCAGTTCAGGATGCCTTGTTACTTGTTACCGGCCAAAATCCTTCTTTGTTGTTAATCAGCTAAAAATATTGTGCAAACTAGAATGTCAGTGTTCATTGGAGGACAGGGCACACTCGCTGTTTATTCTGTCGTATGAACTTTGGACTGTATTTCTAAAATACTAATTGATGTGGCAGGTGCCACCCTGTAACGGAATCATTTACCATGAGTCGTGAAGTCTTATAGACGATGAGCAAGACAAAATATTCAGTAGAAACCACTCTCCTGGCTGAAATGCGAAAATCCTAATAAAAAAACATACAAAGATGCTTCTACAAAATTTAAACATTATACGTTCATAGTACATGATATACCGGGTTATAAAAATTGGATGTGGAGTACATGGACCTTCGGTGTGGCTAAGACTAGCCAAGCCCACAAGGGATTGCCTACCTAGGCGTGCATGAAGAGGGCACTACCTAGATATTTATGGAATTTCGTAGGAATCTTACAAAAGATTTGCAAAAAATAGTTTAATTTCATAGCAAAATGTAAGATTTATAAAAGAATCCCATGTCCCAAAAGGGGCCTTATAAGTTTTGCATGACAAGTATAGATAGGATCAAGCTCCTTAATTCAAAAAGGTGCATTTTCAGGGGTTTTCCATGTAACCAATTAAGAGCCCTATCTGTAACTTTACCTACCGGATTACATAAGATCGCTAGGGACCCCTGATTCAAATTACGATTCTACACAAACATAATAATACATTTATCTTACCACATGTCAATGGGTATTATCATCCTCTATCACGTCATCATCTCGCTTGCAAGGAAGCACAAGCCCTAGTTTTTGTGTTGCCAGTGTAAAATGTTGATAGGATACAAACTCAATAGAGAAAAAAGTCATATAAACGACAAAATTCACATTTTCACCCCCAAAAAATTTGGTGGACAGTGGAACACCTCATTAAAAGATGCTTGTTAAAATTTGGTTGGTTATAAGTCTAGATGAATAGTTTGTGTGCAAGTTGAGAAGACGTACAGGAGGTGTGCAAAAAGGGTGGATTTCATGCAAAGGTTTTGGTTGTGGAATGTCTGTCCGACGGTTGTCAATTCATATTGGTTTGGTTTCACCTTGATTGGCTCTACACAATGTTCATATTGGCACTTAGACTACATAGGCTATGATGTTAGTTTCTTGTTGTTTTGTGTGATTGGGTTGTAATAATTTTGGTCTGATGTTTCTCATGGAGGTCTAAAGCCAGATTTTTTTTCCATTATCTAAAAAACGCTGGCTATGATGGCCAGAGTAGGCATCAACTCGATTCTTTTTAATCATATCAACTGTAATTTCGATTCGATTGGGTTGTTCTTTGGGCATATTTGGTTTGCAGCCTCCTAGACACCTTGCGAGTTAGTCTTTTGTCCTGGCCTCAGGCGAGCAAAAATTGAATGTCTGGGATCTCTGCCTGGACAGAAAACTTTTCCACACCATGAATCAAACAGGGTCTCTGAGGTGATGGTTAGACCGTAATTGGATTATTAGAAACATTCTACTTTTTAAAAAAATATTTGGATGGCCTTTTACCCCTAAACTATTAATACAATTTAATTTATCGGTAAAAAACTAAAGTAGAATGGGTCGACAAGATGCCATGTAGGCCAAAATCACTGATTGAACCAAGCAAATGGTATAAATTGATTTGAGTAGTCAGAGAGGAAAATATTTCTACTATTATTATAGCTCGAGAAGAAAATTAGAACCACCAAGGTTTTTTTCTTCGAATTACATAGTACAGACACATACACTGGTAAATACACACATACAAATACTTCTATGAACACATGCACGCACCCTATGAGGACCTCCGATAGACTGAGCCGAGGATTGACGAAGTCACCACTAGCATTGCTATTGTCGTTGACGGAAACGTCGTCCACCAGTAAATAAACAAACCATTAGTTTTTGGATTAAATTCAGACAAAAGCGAGCATCCGTGTTAATCGAAGACTTAAACAGGGTGGAGAGGTGAGCTAAGCTGGAATGGACTCTTTACTTGTTTTTTGAGACGATTTTGCTTGTTTGTATTTGTAGTATTCTTCTAGGATCCCGTTATCCAGCGAGCCATCGGCCTGGCCCAGCCATCCTCCGGGCCTACGGCCCGATCAAGCAGCCACGCTCGCAGTCACGCGGGCGGCATCTGCTTCATATCATCATATGACCCCCACAGCGTCACCGGCGGGAAACCAAAGCGCCAGTCCCTGCCGAAACGGCGGGAAACCGAGCCCTTCCAGACGAGGGCCACCCTCCCTTCCCTTCCTCTCCCGCCGGCGCCACCTGACCTCCATTGCCCTCGCTTGTTTCTCGGCGCGGCTAATCTTGCTGCAGTGGAGGTGGAGATGGGGGCTGCCGCTTCTTGTTCCAGGTCATCCTTTTGCTCGTTCTCTTGCACGGATTGCTTGAAAAGATTCCATTTTTCGCCATTTCTCCCTTGCGAGCTAATCCAGTTTCGCATGCGGACTTGGGTGGGTTCATTTGCTCGCGCTCCTTGTTAGTTTATCCTCTGGGCCGGAGCATAGGGCTCGGGCTGTCCATGGATTTTAGGGTTCTGGGATGCATCGATGCCATTGGCGTTTAGATTATTATTATGTGTATGAATGAGGTCGGGGGAAAATGTATGTTTGAGGCCTGCAAGAGGAAGGTGATTGTGAGTGCAGGGGGGAAACGATTGCTACTCTCACTACCTCGTGTCAAATACTAAAATGTCAGGTGCTACCAAATGATACAATACTATTATTCAACTAATGTTGTCACCTTTCACAACCTGTTTGTTAATGCTAATGCCTTCTTATTACCTGCAGTTTCACCAAGCCCTTTTAGTACCTGTTGCCGTGGTCCATTTGTGTTTTTGCTGACTAAACTTCAACATCCAGTTTATTTTACACTAATCTGGCTGTGGTTTGCAGCCACTTGCGAAGAACTAAACTAGCATACCTAAAAACACTTGCATTTTATTGTGACAATCCCCAGCCTAGACTCTACAGTGATCAGTGTTAGACTAGACTCCGTAGATCCTGTTTGCTGTTTTGCTCAATTTACTTTTCTAAGCAACACATCAAACACATAATGTCAGAAGTCAATACTAAGAGGTAGCGTGCTCGCCAAATGACAAACTTGTTTTCTCCTAGCGCTAACAATCAGTTGTGAAAAATATACATATATCTTGTGGGATCCTAAATATGTCGATTGAAAAGCTTAACGTGCTAGCTATTCATGATGTCCTTTACTGAAATAACTCAGGACTGATGAACGAGTGTATAATGCAGACTGGGCAAGAATAACAATGGAAATACATCAGAAGATAAGGTTTTTGGATCCAAGAATCAAGATAGGGAAGGGCCAACTGATATGCTTTCAGCACCAAATACAGGACACACATTAAAGAATGGAGAAAATGCACAAGCTATCCAAAGTGCAGAGCAGATGGAAAAGAGGAGTAGGGCCATTGATTATATAGCTGCATGGTCCAATTAAGCTGGGATTCCTTTAAATACAGCTTGTCTAGAGAGTTTCAACTTAATGTTAGAAGCAGTTTCACAATGTGGCCCTGGTTTTCATGGACCCTCCTTGGATGAGCTTGACGGGCCATTACTTCAGAAGCAAGTTTTAGGGATCAATGAGTCAATTGAAGAACTGAAAAAATCTTGGGTGTCAGAAGGATGCTCTATTTTGGTTGATATAGAGAGTGATGATAAAAGGCGCATGTTGAACTTAGCGGTCCATTGTTCGCAAGGTGCTTCTTTCATTCGTTCCATCGAGCTACCATTAGATCACTATGATAATGCTTTTGTTTGCCGACTAGTTGACTCGTGTATTGAAGAAGTTGGAGAGAAAAATGTGGTTCAGGTCCTTGGAGACCTTATAGAACCCATTAAAGAAAAACTGCTTAGAAAGAGGCCAAACTTATTCTGGACTCAGTGTGCTGCAAGTTCCATTGATATGATGCTTGAAGACATAGGGCATATTCGCTTAATCAAGAAAACAATTGCTAAAGCAAGGTCACTCACAGCTTTTATTTATGGCGAAACAAGTTTGTTGGACATGGTCCGCCAGTTCACCAACCAGCGGGATTTGGTTCATGTTGGGATCACCTATTACACCACTTGCTGCTTGAACTTGAGGAGCCTTTATGATAAAAGGATCGAGTTGAAGACTATGTTTGTTTCTAGAGAATGGGAGGATAACAAGTGGTCGAAAACAGCAGTGGGCAAGAAATTCTATAGTTTAGTTGTGAGCAGTGAGTTTTGGCATAATATGCTATATGCTATAAATGGTTTTGAGCCACTAGTGGAGGTTCTGAGGAGGATAGTCAGTGGCAGGCCCTCTATGGGGTACATATATGGTGAACTTGTGAATGCTAAAAAGGAAATTGCCTTCCGCTTTGAAAACATGGAAGAACACTATTTGCCAATGTGGAAACATATTGATTTTAGAATAGATCGGTATTTGAAGGAACCGTTGCACTTAGCTGGTTATTATTTGAATCCCTTGTTCTACTATCAAAACAGACCTGAAATTGAAAAGACAGGAATCTTCATAGATGCACTTGTTGAGTGTGCGCATAAGATGTACCAAGATGGATCTACACAGGAGAAAATTATTCATCAATTGAAGATTTATAGCACTGCTTCACAGAGTTTCGGAATGGTTGATGCCATTCATACTCAAATTAATCTAGACCCTGGTAACTTTCTTTCTGGGTGAAACATCTTGGTATTTTTTAGTTTTTCATGATTTAGATTGCTGTTTTTATGTTAGGGTAATATTCAAGTTAACTCTTGTCCTATATGTAGTTTCCTGGTGGCAATCACATGGTGGTGCAGCAAAGGAATTGAGCACAATGGCACTGAGGATACTGAGTTTAACTTGTGGCTCAGTGGTCTACTGAGCCAAGTTGGATTGAAATGGTAACATAATGATACCTAGTTTCAAACATTCATCCATCAGTTTTTCAACTTATCGCCGTTTCATTTGTGTGTCCCAGATAATTTTTAAGTGATAACTAAGAAATTTGGCTACACTCTTCTGTGACCCCTTTCAGATCCATCAAAAGATGCCGTCTTGGATTAACTGTAAGCAATTTGAGGATTTGATGTTTGTGACTGTCAACAGAAGAATACAAGGGAAAGCTCAAATGAGAGACAGAGATCCTGTGCTTGCATACCTTCCCCGTGAAGATGAACCCTTTGAATGGCTCGTTGGCATGTTTCCCGACTTTGCCCAACGACCTGATAATAAGGCTTTGCTTATGGCACGAGCAAGAAGTGATGGAGTAGGTCTAGCAAAGCTGGCAAATACATTACTAAATGAAGCAGAGTATGTGACTTCTGAAGAAGAAAGTGATGAAGAAGAACCAGAGAGTTCCAACAAAAGGAAGACCTTGTCTAGTGCTTCATGCGCAAAACGAGAGAAGAGACCACATCTGGTCAAAGGAAATCTCGATGATGATGAGTGCTGGGAAAGTGATGGAAACATCAGTTACTGATGTATGGAGATATTCATGTGGCCTTCTATGTATCAGCTTGGGTTGGCACTTTGGCAGGGTTGATGTCTGGGTTGTTAGCATGTTTTGTGGACTTAGGAGTCTGGAACTCTATTAACTGACGGGTATCTGTCTGTAATATGCAGGCTTGCAGATCTGGTTATTCCATTGCATACATGATCCTCAAGTTCTTTTGTTTTTAGATAGTAAGTCTAGCATTAATGCATGGTTGTCCTTTTGTTACTGGACCCCCTTGCTAAAAATCAGGGCCCCTTAACATGCCTTGTGGTCAGAAAATCTATATGATCTTTCAGTGGCTGCCCTGAGTTCAGGTTTTTTTAACAATTTCAAGTTTTTCAGTCCAAAATGGAAGCCCTGGATTTAACAAATGAAGGAGATAAATGGAAGCCCCAATTTAGAAGATTCTTTTACGTCACGCTGTGTTGCTGTACTTTTACAAATAGTTAATTATGGAAATCTTCCTGCCACCTGAAACACAAAATCTTCTATTTTTGTTGTTGATAACGAAAGATCGCTTAAGCACTTGTTACATCCTTCGTCATCAGCATATCACATATGAACTTACCTTGTTACAATTATGGTCTTAGCTCTGGCCAAGTTTGGGAAACAGTGGATTACCTTGTTACAATATTTTCCTGTAGTGCCCCTCTGTTGCTGAATGTTGGAACTGCCTCCCGGCCAATTCTACAGTGGATCCTGCAGTCGTTCAAGGACAGCCTGGAGTATCTGTATTGGTCAGAAATGATTGTATCTTCAAACAAACGCCCGACAAGAGTGCAATATTGCAAAATCAAGTTCCAGCATGAATTCGGCTCGCTTGTGCATCTTCGAAGAAGAAATATTTTCTTCAATCGTTCAATGGCTACATAACCAGCTTGTGTGATTTTCTTTGTTTTGATTTTTGTTTCTTAATTCATGTACCGCCTTTTGTAACATCCTTCTGTTGCCTTTTCAAGATCACTTAATTTATCTTTCTTTTAAACTTTTGAACGTTTACAAAATTTAAAGAATAAAGGAAATCCAACTGTTAATTTATCCTCACAAAAATCAAAGAACAAAACAAATCCAACTGAAGACTAAAAATCCAACCGTTTGATTACACCACTCATCCCATCTGAGAACGAGAAAAGACATTGATCACACAATCAAATCCTAGTGCACGTCTTGATATAGCTGCTAGAGAGAGCTGGGTACCATGAGGTTCTTCTCGTGCCTGTTGAGCCAAACCGCCATCTCTTTCTTGAACCTCTCCATGGCCGGCCTGGGCAGCAGCAGCGACACGACCGTGGAGCCCTCGCCGTCTTCGTTCTGGCATCTCATGTGATGGCTTCCCAGCTTCGAGGTAAGGTCGCCGGCCAGCGGAATGCCGCCGCCCACGTACTCGGCCCACCCGAGCTGCAGCCCGTTCCCCGCGGCGATCCACCTCGTGTCAGAGACCTCGTACGTTTTGTCCATGGCCATCAGCGACGGCCACTGCTGACGGATGTACGCCGTCGTCTCCACCATCGCTTCCATGCACTCCCTGGTCACGCTGAGCTTGGTCCTGCGCACGAGCTCCACAGTGTCGGCCAGCGACTGCCTGCGGAGCTCCTCGGCGGTGAGCTCCGCTATGGGGGAGAAATGGGCGTTGCCGTAGTAGCCCCATGGGATGAGGGTGTGCCGGTTCCACCTGCCGCGCGCGTTCATGGTGATCATGAGGCGCACCCGCTGCCCAGGTCCCGTACCCCAGAGCTATGGTGCGGCAGCGCCACATGACCGCGGTTAGGAGCTCGAAGGACGTCGTCGAGTGGGCGAGGTGCCCCGGTATGTGGCCTCGTAGAGCTGCCACCTCTCTTTGCCCAAAGACCAGGTACTCGGCTACCATGCGATCAGGTGGAGTCGACAGCATCACGTCGTCAGAGGTGAAGCCTAAGCTGTTCAGTAGCGGCTCGTATGCAGGGTTTGGGTAGGTGATGGGGGCTGTGCTGTGTGCCGTACTGAGAAGCTCCCTCCTCCAAACGGGGAGAATGCTCGGGAATGCTTCGCCGACTGTTAGTTCAGCTATGCTTATCATAAGTTGGATCATACCGAATCCGTCGGCGATGTTGTGACACATGTGGAACCCAGCAACAAATCCGCCACATTTCAATTCTGTCACCTATGAATAAGAGAAGAAGAAATTAAAAGAATGTGTCACTTGTGTGGCTGAAAAAACAACAAACCCGACAAAATTTTTTGATGCGTAACTCTGAACGATGAACAACTTCAGAAACTGCAATTTACTGAAATCTTGTATTAATCTAACCATATATCAAGGTTCTAAATAGCCCGCTATAGCCATTTCTTTGCAGCTATAGTCCGCTAAATCGGCCGATATAGTCTCTTCAACACCTAGCAGCTAAATGGCTTAGCCTGCTATTTAAAACATCACCCCTGTATAAGTGTCATTCTGTGTTTCTACGTATAACATTTCATTGTTGTGGCAGATCTCTAGTTATTTACCATCACCTGCTTTAATGCATTTTTCTAAATTAATTATATGTCCTTTTTCTGCAGAGATCCACTGCTTCCTAAGATAGTCTCTGCAAAAGCCAGTTTTCATCAGACTATTTGAGTCTCGACCTGTATATGGAATGAAATTCATAGCCCAATACTCCTCCCGCTGTGACATGCTGATCATTTCCACCAAGCAAAAACCAAAAAGGTGGAACAACACACATCATTTGCTGCCCATAGGAGCAACAAGCTATACGGAATCAAGCTACCAAAAATCAATGAAAAATTGAGTGCGTTCCATAGTTCCATCCCAATTATAAAAACATCTAGTATATGTGAAAATAGCTGTTACAACAACAAAAATGCTGAACAAAATCACATGTTGCAATATCAATTACTTTCAATATTCCAGATCATTTCAACATAAAAAGAACAATAATATCCAACATCTCAAAATCACCAATGCAACATCGATCTTCTCGAACATTGTCAAGCAAATTCTTTGCGATCGTCCTGAAACACTAATCCTAACTTCTGAATCGGCCAATCTCTATGACTTTGTTAGTGCCTCCTATATATGCTTCACGGCCCTCGCCGCCCACCGTTGCCATTGCGCCGCATGTGCTCACTTGGGTGGGGTAGAGATGTATGCATAAACATTGCTACCAGTCTACCACTACCAATCCCGGTTTACCTAATGGTGTGGACCATGAGGTGGCCAGCCAATGTCAGGGGCACACACTCTTCATTGATGTTCCATGTGTGTTGACATGCAACCCTACCAGACCGACAGGGATGACCTGATGTTCCCTTGCACGAGCAAGAATTGCCCGTGATGCACAATGAATATTCTACCATGCTTGTTTTCATTGAGAAATGTCCATGTCGTAAAGACAACATGACATAGCTAGAGGGGAAATGACATGGATTGAGAACCAACTAATGTCCACTTCCTACAACATAGGCTTCTTTTGCTCGCATCGCTCACCATTGCGGGAACCCAATCCACTACAAAATCACCTCCTCCACCGTGGCACCGCCCATGGAACACCCTAGTGCCCTCCACCCAACTCCTTCTGCCACCATCTGAAATATCAAGTCATCACCATTGGAACCACCATAGCAATATTCTTCTTCCGCCACCACAAACCCTAGGCTGCCTCCACTAGGACCCCCAACACACAATTGGTCCTTATTGGACAACACATCACCTCCTTTGGCCACCCTAGGCTGGCAACAAATGGTGTCACTCTCTTTGCTCCTACAATGCAAAAGGTGATGTCATAGCCACCACACCTATGCCAGCCTTGAGTAAAATGATGATGGAAATCAAGGTCCATCTCTCCCTCCCCTCCCCATCTCATTTGCCTCTTGCCCTTACTTCCCTCAACCTCCATTGCCTCTTCTTGCTTAACGTTTCACAGCTTTTGAGACACATCACATATGTATGACTGCACATGGGAGATTGACCGAGGACTCGATCACCACAGTGTGGCCAACTCACCATCTTACGTGGAGGCAATATAAATAAAAAAAGAAAACAAATGGACACATTGTTGTAATTTAGAAAAGACTTGTGAGCGTGTAGACACTGTTTGTATTAGTAGACGTGTGAGACTAGCGATGGCAAAGTCACTATAGAGAGAATATTTCTCCTTCTCTCCTTCACATCACATTAAATGTATCGGCAATTTTGATAGCTGTGGGGCCGCCTAAGGGGAACGAGGAACAAAATAATAGGATGACAAGGTGTAGTGTAGAACCCTATTAATGGACGTTAGTATACATGGTATTTTCTAGATCCATTCGAGATATTTTACGATCCTTGGAATTAATGGTATCCATCAATTGCCGATGATCTGATGGCTATAAACATAGTGGAATCCGCCAAAATGGTGGGCCATAAGTTGAGATCGGTGGGCTCGGAACCTAAAACAGTAAAACTAGTGGATCCGAAACCTAAAACAAATGTTTCAAGTCAATATAGGAGGAATCTTAGGTTACTTCCAAGCACGGTAAAAAAATGTCATTTCTTTAACTTTGCACACATGGAAAACGCAACTATATAGAAAAAGAGAGAGGCGGAAGTAAACAAAGAAAGCTGCATGGTAGGTAGGTACCTGCATGAAGAGCAACGGTCTCCCAATGACGGCTTTGATATCCCCAGGGTCGCACAGCAGCTCCTCCAGGCACGGATACGGCGGCAGCAGCGGCTCCCCGAAGTCCTCCAGCCGCACGTCAGCGTCGGCCTCCACGAACACCACGCCTTCCGCGGTGCAGTCCACCACGAGCTTCCTCGCGGCTTCCTCCCTGAGCCGGCCGGCCACGGGGTAGTAGTACACGAGCGCCTCCGCGAGCGCCGCCTTGATGGCCCCCTTGAGGTCGGCTGGCCTGTCAGTCCGGCCGGGGCAGGTGCGGAAGAATCCCACGACCGTCTCGTAGTAGCGGAGGAGCTGCTGGTCGTCGATGTCGGAGAGCGCCTTGGTCTCGCGCGGCGTTGGCCGTGCTGGCGACACGAGCTGCGGCTCGCCACGCCGTGCCTGGAAGGACACCATTGATGAGATTCGGTTTGGACTTTGGACTGTGGGATATGTTATGGCTAAGAAGGCCGGGTTCCTAGAGGAATTATTCGGAATCTGCATATATAAGGGATCTTTGGAGGAGATGTAGCACTGTACACGCGAGATCAAGACGTTGCTAGTACTAGTTTAATGCATGATGGTCAAAGAAGAGCGGCCTGGTGCTGGCTGGCCTCGGCCAGCTTTGTCGATTTGTAGGTCCACAATTACCGTTTCCTATATATATGCATTGTCTAGTTAAGCTATCTTGTTTGAGTATGAGCTGGGTATATACTGGTGCACCAGGAACTATACAGACAATAATCCAAGCAATACATGTCTGGTAGTGTAACAGGCTGGTAGCCACTAGATGGCTATAATCTTTTGTGTAATATTAAAGTCGCACAAAATGTAACGTAGATATAGATGTTATGCAAGTAGGGTGAATGGATTTTGCGCGATAGGATAGCACGGCACCACTTGCATGGAAATTGACAAATTGTACGGATTGGTTTTCATCTTTGAATCGTTCCAAGAGGCAAGATCACCCGGCTTAGGTCGTCAATCATCATTGCGTAAAGGCCTTCGTAGGCACATATCGGAGACGGGTACTTCAATATGCGAAAAGATGTCTCTAGACAAAGCAACAAATCAAGCTGTCATCTGGTTGCCATGTGACTATTTCGTCAGAGCTCCTTTGTTGTGTTAAAAGACTTCGTGTGTTGATCATTTCTGAATACTCAAACTGATTACTAAGGTGATGAGTGATGTAATAACGTGAATTCAAGCTTTGATTAAGTTTATGTTGAGGTTGATCATGCTTATGACTAGCAGGAGGCGAAATGACGCTGGATCAAATGTCTTGGCTTGTGACTATTCTTGTGTGGGCATGACATAATGATCATGGAAGCACATTTAGGCTATAGAAGGCTGGAAATGGTTCGCTCGTCTCTGTGGCAGGGGTGATGTAGTGGCTCGGCTTGGCTTGAAGTTGGCTTGGCTCGATACTTTCGCCATTGGAGTAGGAGGAGGAGTTTTGTTAGCGTGGGCAAACTAGTGGCATCAGTTACAACTTAGAAAAATTGTGTTGCACAAAGGGTCCTCGTACTAGTGGTGATGAGCCAGGCAGCCGACGAAGTGGGGTCTAGGCGCGTGATGATACAGTGGTGTTACAAAAATCCTATAACGGTATGCACGATCAATGAGCGAGGAAGGAGAGATGCGTGCATGCTCCTCATGTAGGGTAACAATTACCAAGGTAGAAGATGGTGTGAGGGCTAGGGAATGCTAGAAATAAACGCGCGACAGCAGCGCATGTGCCGGGTGTGGGAGCGCGTGCGTGCTGGGCACGATGTGCGCAGCGTTTGCGTGGTGCGCGCCGGGTGTGCGTCATGTGCGTGGTGTATGTGTGTGCGTCGGGTTTGAGTCCATGGGTCTCGTGTGCGCGGGTAGTGACCAAGTCGTAGATGCTTAGGCATGAAGATAGGAGTAGGAGAGGTGCACTGCGTGGCGCCGATCGCGCGGGACGCGGCTAGGTGGACGAGCGCTCGGACATGGAGGCCGTGGCGGTCAGGTCATGGCGCGAGCGTCGCGCATGGAGATCATGGCTCTGGTGTGTGTGCGTGGGTGATAAATAGCATTGTACCCTCTCCATTCCATTGTGCTGAGCCTAGTGATCAATAGAGCAAATATACAGGTAAGTACATCGCCGCGGTGTTCATCGCCGAAAAACCATTGTTATCTTTTTCCTCACGACGGTGTGCGTGTGAGTGGGGAGGGTGAGTTACAATAATAGAACCCCCACCCTCACCTATCCCCAACTAGGTGGTAAGGCCGGGGGTCAACAATTGGTATCAGAGCCGGAGAGAGGTAGAGATGTCGTCACCACCGAAGATCAGAGAGAACTCCAACGGCGAGCGCGTCGTCACCAATGCCAGCGCCGTGGAACTCCTACCGCTGACCAAGACCAATTACAATGAGTGGTCCTTGGTTATGCAGGTGAGCTTGGAGGCACTGAGACTATGGGGTGTGGTGGAGTCTCACAAGGTTGAGCGGACATGACAACAGGATGGCGGTTGCCGCCATTCTGCACGAGGTGCCTTTGGAATTGAAGGTTGTACTCGCGACGAAGATGGCGAAAGAGGCTTGGGTGGCCGTGAAGACGATGCGGGTCAGCGAGGAGTGCGTGAAGTCTGTGAACCTGCAGCGTCTCATGAAGGAGTTCGAGAACATCGCGTTCCGCGACGGGGAGTCAAGCGCGCATCAACGGGCTTGTCGGCAGCCTGCGCATGCTCGGGGAGAAGATGGAGGACGGCCGTGTGGTGAAGAAGATGTAGGACCGAGACGTGCGACTAGAGGGGGGGGTGAATAGGATGCACTTAAAAACTCAAAATCACAACCCCCACACTAGGTGCAGTGAAAGCTCACAAGAGAACCATGCTAGACACCATCCAGTGAATGGATATGTGTCTAGCAGGGCAAGGTGCCGTCCACTGAAAGGATACACACCAGGCGAGGAAGAGCACGCAACTCAACGGCCACAGAGATTGCAAGTCACTGGCGAGCAAAGAAACTTGCGAGTTCACCACCCGATACTCACCGCACCGAAATGCGACTTACTAGAACACAACAACCAAAGGGTATGGTCAGCAGTGGGAAGACATAAGGTCGAAGCAAAAACACAGCGGAAGAACAAAATCACAAAAACACCAAAGATCGGCAGGGCTGCCTGGGAACACCGGATGTTCCGGTGGGTGTCACCGGATGTTCCGGTAGGTAGTGGCCAGGTTGAGCCACTGGATGTTCCGGTGGGTGTCACCGGATGTTCTGGTGGTAGCCGCCGGATGTTCCGGTGCCACCGGACATAGGCCACGAACTTGAGCTCCCAAACCCAAAACTTGTCCAAATCTTGTCCAAACTTCACGAGATTTTGCACAGGCTATTTGGACCCTATTTCCAAAAAGTCAACTCAAAATGACCATGGGATTAGCGGGAATTTCAGATCTTGTGAGAAAGCAATCTTTGGGCAAGAAAGGAGAAAACTCAAGAACAACTTGCTCGTGGCAATCCTGCAGGATTGAGATGAACTAAGTCATGATCTCCACAGTCCTAGCAAATCCAAAAGATCCAAAAGAACAAGATTAACTCGCGGGCAAAGCAAATCACCAAAAACCTTTGAGTTTCATCCAAAATCCAAACTAGAAAGAGGGGAAGGAGATGGCTGCACACATGAACTCGAATTGGGGATGAATCTTCCTTAGATTAGAGAGGGAAAATAGTTCTTGTAAGATTCCTCACAGCCTACCACCATTCATCCTCCCACTAATGCAAAGTACTAGCTCTAGGGGACTCCAAATCCTAGATTAGCACTCGGTTTTCACTCTAAGCACTTGGCTGGTTGGAAAGCTAAGCCTAGGGTTTCTAGAGGTGGAAAAGTCACCTAAATGACTAGCCACTTAGGTATTTATGGTCCCAGGCCTAACTGACTCAGTTTACACTAAGACCCCTATATTACAGAAACACCCGTAGGGGCTAAACTGGAAAAGACCCAACTTTCTCGGAGACGGATGACCGCGATGGAGTCTTGATCTTCTTCGGTTGCACGCTATCTTCAGGATGACATCCGCATGGCCAGTAGTCCAAATCCACCGATCGACACCCGGTTTTGAAGTTAGAAACCGAGAAACTTTAGGATTTCCTTCCTGGGTCTAGGAATGGCCCACTCCCCTCTATCTCGATGAGAATTGAGCCTATTCGTGGAGTCTTGGTTACTTGGTGGAGGGTGATGGATTTGAGCAAATCCGCTAACGCCCTCTCACATCTTCGTGCCATGCACTCAGATTGGAGCACCACAGTGGCACCCGGCATCCCCTGTCCATCGGGATCACCTCACAGTTCTTCGGAGGTCTTACACTTGCCGTTCGTGCCGCCCCTCTGTGTACCAAACTCCCATTGCCGATCGATGCTGAGCATGCCTCCTGTCCTTCAGAGGTCTTTCTTTTCCATCTACCTCCAGTCCATCGGAGAGCTTGCACCCAAGTCCTTCTAGGTCTTGACTTCTGTTGACAATCACTTATCATTCCAGAGTCAATGAAGCCGGTCCATTGGCTCTCAATCTCCCCCTTGATGAGTGCATTGCCAACACCTTTAACCTGTAACCTGAAACAGAACAAAGACAAGAAGAAAAGCGTAAAACCGAAAAGAAAGGAGAAAAATATGGATTGCTTTACCCATGGAGGGTGGGCTCAGTGCTTATTCTAAGGGCTTTTTAGTTTTTGGCTAAGGGCCTATAAAAGTGGGAGAGGGTAGGTAGTGGCTGCTATATTTCCACTCCTTGTCCATCTATTTGTCAATCTCTATGGGAGAGGTTCTTTCAAATTGTCTTTTGAGAATTTAGGGTGATCTAGGGAAAGGAATTGGGTAGACTGGTTTCTTGATTGAGTTTTTTTCTTGCCTTTCTAAGCTTTGATTTGCAAACATTTCCTTATGTACATGGTGAGTTAATCCAAAGATTCAATTATATTGATCTATTTGTGAAGCGCCCCAGTCCCTTGCAGTGGTTAAAATGTGCTTTATTACCATTCCAGGAGTATGTAATCACATTCTTTTATCAGATGATTACAAAACTGCCCTAACGGGCTTGATAACAGAGATGGGCCTACAACACGTAGCCCAGACTTATGCAGTGGGACTTTAAAGACATAGGCACGTCCTCCATAGGACATGGTTGGGAAGCAGGCCGTAACCCTCACTCGTACACGATTATGTCGATCTCCTGCTCATCTTCATTGTAAACCAACAATAAAGAAAGGGTGAGTACTTTATGTACTACACAAACCCACCTTCCTCCATTCAGGAGTTAGGGTTTGCCTGTCACTATATATAGGTATATTTGGAGCTCATGGAATTTTGCAATAAAACGCTTTATCATGCAAGGTCTCATTAAATCAATATTTTATTTTTGAAATCATTTTCTGAAAAAGGTTGCCACATAGACTTGTCGGTCCATTGTGGTCCATGGCCTTCTACCATCATACTTTTCAACATTGCTACTGGGCCTTGCCCACCATAGTTCTCAGCATCAACTGCCTGACTAAAACCATATTTTTACTCACGCATTCCCACATTTTATAAAACACTACCGTAGATGTACGTGTAACACGCACGTGTTGTGCGATGATCGGTCAAGCGAGAGAAAGGAGGAAAAGGAAGAAAGAAATAAAAAGAAGGAGACCTATTTGATTGACATCCTTCCTTTCTTATTAATTCCAAGACGAGGAAAGTATCCGGTGGGTATGGGTACAAAATAAGGTGAAAAATAGAGAGAAAATGGATGAAAACATATTACATCTATAGATTTTGGGTCTTTCCACCTATTTTCAACCTTTTTCAAACTGCACAGTGGAGCCAGCGTGAGGGATATACCTTGGCCATCTTAAGTAAAGAAGGTTTTTAGAAAAATTGCTCTTTTATAGTGTAGACTAGTTGATGAAACCAAACCATAACCTGCCTAGATAGGGGTCACTGACTATTCGAATAGATTTATACTCTGATTAGAGGTGCACACTGTATCCACATCTTAGCAAGCAAAACATGCAAGTTTGTATGTGTAATAAGGCAAAGGGTTGGGGTGATAAAAACTGGGTAATTTATGCATCAAGTGGGGATTTTAGTGGACTTGCCAATCACTTTGTTGTCATTGAGCGGGTAGCAGTTGCTCTAGTTGAACACAGGCTCCTGTCGTAGCGAGGCCGTTCTCGAGGGGTAGACAGATCGGTCTCTCCGGTGTAACCTACAAGCACAAACAGAAAAACACACACATACCGATGTACAATATGAGCTTAACTGGGCTTTATTTGATGGAGTTTGGATTCAGAGGAGTATTAGTGGAAGAATCGCCGAAATCGGAGTTAGGGTGAAGAAGGTTGGATTTATTTGGGCTGTTTACCGATGATGCTGGTTCTGGTGGGATGAGTAGGTCAACAATACTTTGCGCACGTTGACGGGTGTGATAGCGACTGTTGCAGAGATGCCACAGTAAAGGGTATGCTAGAAATACACAAGGGTGGTAACGCTGAAGGGTTGCCAACTGCATAACTAAAATATAAGGAAATGACTCTAATTCTTAGGACTATCCTACTGCTACTATATAAGACAAGAGTGTGGCTTCTAAGGTATGATCTTCACTTTCTTCCACACTTCACAAATGAGCTTCTGGGGCCTATATAGTCTTCCAAGCATATGGGGTATATAAAGGTGAAGAAGTTTGGTACTTCAGTTAAGTCAGCGGCCAGGTGGTAGGGCACGCGGCCTCCTAGGGGCTAGGCATCTAGGGGTGGGGTTGGCCAACATCCCTCTTGGTTCTGGGACCCTCTGATCCACCGCCTCACTTGATTTGGTTGATACGTCCTTAGAGAAGGCTTGGGAATGGTTAATTTCCGTGTGTTTCTTCCTTGACCTTTGGATGTCGAGTGGTGTTTCTTTCTTAGCCACTGGATGGAGCTCCCTTGGATCACTGACTTGCACAATCCAAGGGCTTGATTGATGAAGTGGTGACCCTTCTTGTGCTTTGCATGTTGTACTGGTGGCATTCTTGTAGGAATGTGTTTGACACATGTTTATGTGCATGCAGGGTGACTTGGAATGGCAACGGTCATCGAGGATGGGGGCACGTGGCCAGGCCTAGGCCGATTCAGCCTTGTGGCGATGCCAGGTGGCCAGGTGTTGGCCGGCTAGCTAGGTGGTTGGCTTGGCAGCGAGCCCACCTCCCTGGACTCGACCATTTTCACCCTGTTGACTTCTACACCTGCAACCAAATATTCAAACACAACTCGTGCAACTCAATTAGGGAGAATAAATTTATTTTTCTATCAGAGCTTTGATGTTTACTAAAAGCAATACAACTAACATGGTTGCAACACAATTAGATAAACAAACTAGGCAGCTAAAGACTGTGTCGCAAAGCCTCAAGATGAAACTAAGATACAATTTTCAAGATCAATTCATCAATACAATATTTTAGTTTCCCAATTTATAATGCATGCTTTCACTAAGACAAGCTAAAAAGAAATTTCTCATAAATAGGTTAGCCATATCCATAATAAATGATCCATAACTCAAATAATTTCAAAAATTACGTTTTCAAATTTCCATGGATTTTCACAAGTGCCTATCTCAGGTATAGTAATCTAGGCCTCAGATGCCACCTAAGCGTCGGTCACACGACTCATTGTGAGGTTCTTGCACATACAAGCAGTCCCGTTCAATGGTATTTTCATCTATATCCATCTCCAAGTTCATATCAAAGTGCAATGATAAGTAGTCTCGTAAGATGAACAAGATATAAAAATTAGTGCTTTTGCACCTTTTCATTGTTTATATTCAGAATTTATATTTTATACGGCACAAAGATTTAACAAATATGCCCAAACCATGCACAAAAGAATCTCCCCAAGCTAGTCACTAGATCAACAAAACATATTTAATTATATTTAAGTTCTTATATGTCATGCCTCATATCACTCAAAAAACTATACCAAATTTCACAAAGATTCCAAGTGACATGAAAAATTAGACTAGCAGTCTATCAAGCTCAAAAGATATTATTAATAAGCATCGAGATATGACTAAAGGAAAAAAAACCCAAAGCTCTTTCTTTTTCTTATATTATTTAAAAGAAAGCCAAAACATAAGATACAAGGTCTTTCAAACTCCCCCTCAACAAATCTTATAGCTCCTCCTCAACTAAATATCCAATAAACACAAGGGAGACATAATGACATATAAGCATGAAGCATATCACATGATCAAAACATGCCAAAGGGTTCATATGATTATATAAACAATAATCTCATCTCATGCGGCAGATAAATATACGTGAATACAAAAGCATGAGTGTATAAATAGCTTACCGGGTACAGAAAACCATCCAAATCACAGTCCCATTATTAAAAAGAATATGATCCATTAAGATCATGTTCTCCATCCCGCATCATAAAAACATACATGGCACAAAAAGATCAAGGCCTCCGTAATGAGGTTAGTAATAAAACATTTAGGAATCTAGTGCTGAGACACACGACCAAAACCAGTAGACACAACACAAGTATTTTTATGAACAAAATCAGATTTAGCTTGTGTCATGTTTCTACCAATAAAAGGTGTTTGCTTCATTTGATTCACAAAGTGAGGTGCCACCACCTCCCTAGAAGCAAAATATAGTTCTTTTAAAATTATACATAGACTTAGCCTTTTCTTTTCTCTTTTGTTTAGCTAGTCTAAAGCAAAATTCTACTAGATGTCTATCTTTACCACAATAAGTGCAAATATACTTCACATGATGTTTAGTTTTAGAAGAAAAAACTTCATTTGCATTCATCATAATAGGAGACAAAATTCTAGCATATTTAAAAGCACATATCACATATTTCAATTTTACCACTACCAAGAGATTTAACAACAGTGAGGACATTATTCTTGAGTGAACATAAGGATTAAAGCCTCCATTGTAAAAACAAAAAGATTACAGCCTAAACCAATTTTATGTTTTGGTGAGCTTGTGTTCCCATATTAGTTTGTAAATATTCAATACGTTTTAAAAGTGTGGAGCAATTATCACAAGAATCATACATGGGTTTATTTTGTTTGTGACAATTAGAGGAAGATGTAATCTCATGTTTAGAATTTTTTTAGGTTGATTAACTCTAGCATCTTCATCTTTCAATTTTAATTTAAAAATATTGAAATTATTGCAATCACTAGCTCATCAACTACACAAACAAGATTATCATTTTTCTCTTTTTCAGCTTTAAATTGCTCTAAGACGGAAGCATGAACGTCTCTTAAAGCAGTAAAATCAGCATAGACTAAATCGCATGATTTGCAAGTATCATCAGCAGGAATCAAAGTTTTGAGTCCATCAATTTCAGCACAAAGAGATTCAACTAAAACATCTTTTTTCTTAATCTTTTTACTGTAGTTTTCTAACTAAGTACGAGACAAAAGAAATTATATTCTAATTCATCATAAGTAAGTTTTACCTCTTCGTCGTCCCTTGATCGTTCATCTACGTTTGAATTTGATGAGCCTCTCGCCATTAGGCATACTCTAGTTAAGTGTTTGCCTTTGGTCTCACCTTCATCATTGCTAGCCGAATCAACATCACTTATATTAATTTGATCAATAGCTGCCGGAACTTGATGCACCATCTTCTCGTAGCTTTGATTATTTTTTCTTCACACTGTAAGATGAATGCTTATTGTCCTCACTTGATGGTTTACTACACTTGGGATAGTTTGATCGAAAATTATTCGGATCACCGCACTCAATACAACAAAGTCAACCACCCCTTCTTCTGTTTCTATTTTTTAGCAAATCGATTTATAAGCATGTTTGCGAGAAAATATATTCCATTCATGTGTTTTCAGTTTAGCAAATAAATTGTCTATTGTGAAAGTAGACAAATCAACATAATCTTGAATTGAAGTAACTTTCATCTCCCAAATTGGCATATCAGGGCCGCTAAGCAAATGTCTAGCGACATTAGAATCATAATAGTTTTTATCATAAGCAATATCAATAGCACGAAGGTTGCTAAGAATTTTATTAAACCATGCAAAATATTCATCCAAAGACTCACCAGGTTTCATCTCAAATTTCATATATTCCTTTTTTAAACATCCTTGCGCACTTCTTTGCTTGTGTTATTACCTTGATGATAGTCACATAAAACATTCCACATCTCATTCGCAGTTTTTAAATGAGAAATTTGATCAAAATTAGAATGCCCAACACCATTAATAATCAAATTAAGAGCTTTGCAATTTGTTTCATATGCAGCTTTATTAGCATCATTAATTTTATTAGGAATAACGTAAGCTTTAGAAACATTTTCCCAAATATCAAAACCTCGTGACATAATATATGCCTTCATCTTTATTTTCTAATATTCAAAATCAACACCGTATAAAATATCAGGCTTAGTAGAAAATCTCTCGTATGCCATGGTTAAAATTCAATTTAAAAACGGTTCTTCATACCACTTGTAGGATCGATACATGTTAACCACATCAACTATTGGGAGGTGAATGGTTGCCGAAGCTAAAAATAATTTTTACTGCTCCCCCAAAATCCGAATCTCAAATATATCTCATTTTTCTATTTTTGGACAGAACACCATGTTGCGAAAACTAATATCCAGAAAAATACATTACTACAATAAAGTTGAAATTTTAACTGAATAAACTAGATAAACTTCCGCATCTAACTCAACTGAATTCATGTCAAACGGATGTCTAGAGGCCGAGATATGAAAATAACAAATGCACTATTTAAAAAATGACGATAGTAGATTAAACCATAATTTCGTAATTAACCGAAATTCAGAAAAGATTAACCAATCAAACTTCTCGCATCTCTAAATTTATGCCATAGCTAGGTTCTAGGTTCTGGATAGGTCAAATCAAATCAAGACTTGAACGCAAGAAACCAACCTATTACCAAAAGCCAGGTGTGCAAATATCAAACTGAGAAAAGGAACGAGATTAAAAAACCAGGTATGCAAATATCAAACTGAGAAAAGGAATGTGCAGCTTACAAATATCAATAAGAATTTTCCCCGAACTCCAAACTTAAATAAAATATCCATACGTCTATTCCGTCCACACCGAAACTCTCGGTCCGGTTCCTTTTTATTTCCCTTCAAGTCTGAAATGGACCTAACGGCCTTAGGCCTCACCCCTCACGCCAGAGGCTGAGTCCCGTCCACGCACCATCCAACCGCCTGCCATGCACGCCGCCAACCAGGGCTAATCAAGGTAAGCCTGAGTCCAATGGAAGTCTGTAAAAAAAAGGTTTTCTAAAACATTTTTTTGCACTATTTAATATAAATGCTGCACTGTAGATAAAAAAAAGTAGTCAAAACGGTGATAAAAAATATAATTTGAAGACTTCCATTAGATTCAGACTAATCACGTCGCCATGCAAACATGCATGACTAGCTTGTGCGACCTGCACATTGGTCACGCCATGCATGCACACAGTACATCATGCATATTCGCACATGCACATGTACATATTACCCACGCCACTGTTTCTCGTAGCGCCGTCTTTACCGTCCCCGCTCATGTACCCCCACATGTTTACGTGCTGCGATCATACATTTCGTTGCGTCTCCAACGTGACAACCTTTATATCTACCATTCTTTAGCCAAACGTCCCGGTCCTCGTGACACCCTCGAGTGATGAGAGGTTAGTTCCTCTTTGAATTTAGTCCTAAAACCTCACTTTTTTCGAACCTAGTTTCAGTCCCTCCACCGATCACGTTCGCTCTACCTGTAGCAATGTCTGCACATGAACGAATAATAAACCGTCTGAACACAAGTCTACGACTTGACTAAATCGGTCTAAAATCCCTACACTATCACGAGTGTATCCCATTATCATGCTATATTATATATACATGTTGGTAATGGGTGAACATATGCTTTAGTGGGGATTATTAGAGGCTCATTGGGTATCGGTTTCAAGATGCGAGGAATGAGAACTGGCAACCGGCAGTTGCACTAGGCCTGGGCAAGCAGAGAAGGCAAGGTCTCGACTGGCTGCTGCGCTGCCTAAGGTGACGTGGACATGCACCGTATGTTGAGAGAATTGTAGTTAATGATTTTTAGCGGGTTCTACTTATATAAGATATATAGATTAATCACTTCGCAATGCCAATTTAAATATAAACCAATTTTCATCACTTGATTTCATACTTGCACGGCAAGAGGGGAAGGAACGGGTACAGTTGTGCCTATACATGTGAGGAGTAACTTTCCCCTTATTTAGTTTCTCGTGAAGACTGCTTCTAGTCGCCTTAGATGAGTTTCTATGGCTTTATGTGTTCCTAGTTATGACCTCATCACACCTATTGGGTCTTCGGTCTTCCATTGGTTGATTATCTACCCTATAAAAGAACCAGTTTTTCTTAATCTATTTTTCACCCAATTTTCATCTACCCAAATTATACCCATCCATAGGATCCTCCACTATTTTAATTATAGCCATTGAATTTATTGATCCGGACCCACCCAGACCCACAAATCCTATTTGCCTATACACGAGGCCTATACCATGCTCGGACTTTTCTGTTGCGGCGTAAGACTTCCTTAAACGTTTCTACCGTTTTTGTTTGTTTTTTTCACCAAGCGATGAACCCTCCCTCCCAAAACATGACTCTCCGATCTCAACGTTCCCAGGACTCTCCAAATCCAAGAGATCCAACCAAAAACTATAGGCGATGAAAATGCAAAAAATCAACACATTGTAGCCCATTAATCCCGAGATTGATTCATTAAGGCCCAAATCATAAAAGGTGCACCATACATCCCCATCGAATCCAATAGTATATAATACTAAATCGCTATTTAAACAACAACTAAGCCAGCTCATAAACATTCAACAACCGAGCTCATCCGAAGGGAACATGGAGGATCGGCAGCGGCGGCGCCTCGGATCCGGCGGCAGCAGTAGGCCGGATCGATTGGCTGGTCGGAGGCGCGACGGGGAGGGACGAGGCTGGTTCCGGGCGGATCGACCCTGCTGTGGGGCAGAGGCGACGGCCGTGTGAGTGGCGGCGGGCCGGATCGAGGACGGGGTGGAGGCGCGGAGCGAACGAAGGGATGGCACCGCCGCCGGGCCGCTCGACGGCCCCGCACCCACCGGCGGCTGGACACGCGGACCGGCGAGGGGTCCAGCGGGAGCGGCGCCTTCGTCCGGCGGTGGGGGGGGGGAAGCGGATCCCACCAGGCGGGCCTACGTCGCCGTCGCCTGAAACAGAGAGGGGAGGAGGAAAGAAAGGTAGGGTTAGGAGGGGAGCGGTTGGGCGGATTTTGATCCCCTCCCCACGATCGCATGAGCCTTCGTATTTGATCGGACGGTGTAGGGAGGTCACCTGCCGCATTGGGCCTAACAGGCCAAAACGGGAGGGGGCGGGATTAAAATGGGTTGGGCCGATTCAGCACAATATTGAGGCCTAATTTTTTCATTATTGAATATTTTCTACTTTAAATATTGTTTTTGCTACGAGATACCCGTGTGCATCTACACAATTCTTCCTTATATCCAACCTTTATTTTTAAATTATAATATTTTTATTTAGCCATGTGCGAGACGCACATGCATTTTTACTAGTCATGTAATAAGAACGAGTAGGCACCAGGTGTCTACTGCTTCCAGGATAGGAATAGGATTAAGAGCTGGAATGTATGATGAGTAACTCAATCACAGCCGCTGTATTGCCCATCATCCGAAAGCAAAGATGTATCCTTTCCTGTAAAGAGAGTTTTTTTTTTCTTTTTTGACCAAATAAGCATACATACACCAAGGAAAAAGAAATACTCCGTAGACAAGGAAAGAGTCTCTATAGTAGTCTAGTATACCAACAACGAGCGCCTGAGGCCACAATAACCGGTCTCAACATGTCAGAGCAAAAAAGCGGTAAGGAAAAATCGACAGCTCACGAGTTTGTTTCATGCGCCTGCGCGTGTAAAGAGAGTTAGTCGACTCGTTCTATGCGACTATGCCTCATTCGATTCTGTGCCCATGCCATGGCATCCCCTCCAAGGCTTGAGCACGAGCTGCAGCAGGCGAAACTGGGGCCAAATGGGACAATCCTGAGGCGGCTTGTGAGCCGGAGCTGGGAGGAATCCAGGCTGCTGTGGCGGCTCGCCTTCCCGGCGCTCCTGGCGGAGGTGTTCCAGTTCTCCATCGGCTTCGTCACCACCGGCTTCGTCGGCCACCTCGGGGAGGTGGAGCTCGCCGCCGTCAGCGTCGTCGAGAACATCTTGGATTCCTCCGCCTACGGAGTCCTGGTACGTGCATGCGTAGCGTACCATCTTGTGTATTCTCTCTACTCCTCTCTTTCCATACCCAGCAGAACAGCAGAGAAGAATCATGCATCTCCTGATGCGTGTGCAGTTCGGCATGGGCAGCGCCCTCGACACGCTGAGCGGGCAGGCCGTGGGCGCGGGGCAGCTGGAGCAGCTGGGCACGTACACGCAGCAGTCGTGGCTCATCTGCGGCGCCACCGCGCTGGCGCTCACGCCGGCGTACGTCTTCGCGGAGCCGCTCCTCACGTCCTTGCTCCACCAGCCCGCCCGCGTGTCGCGCGCCGCCGCGCCGTACGCGCTCTGGGCGGTGCCGCGCCTGTTCGCGCACGCCGTCAACATCCCGCTACTCATGTTCTTCCAGGCCCAGAGCAGAGTGTGGCCCGTGGCCGCCATCTCCGGCGCCGCCCTCGCCGTGCACGTCGCGCTCACCTACGCCGCCGTGCGGTGGCTCGGGTTCGGCCTGCGCGGCGCCGCCGTCGCCGGGGACGTCTCGCACTGGCTCGTCGTCGTCGCGCAGTTCGTGTACATGGCCGGCGGCGGCAGGTTCCCCGACGCATGGAAGGGCTTCACCGTGCGCGCCTTCACCAACCTCGGCGCTTTCGTCAAGCTGTCGCTCGGATCTGCCGTCATGATCTGGTTGGTTAATTAGTACGGAGTACGTAGTTGTAGTTTCCGTCCACATTTCAGTTGCTTGCATTGGTTTTCGTCTCTCTTACATTACTGTTTTTCGCCTTTTTCTCTGTGGCACGTTATTATGAGCTGTCGGACACGGTTTTTACATCTCTCTTATATTAGTTATTAATACTACAAGACATTTGATGTTCTGTATGCATAATAATTAATAATTCCATATCTATCTATCTGGGCAAATTCTTTTTAGATATTGTATTTGTCATGTGACTGCAAAGCCGGACAAAACAAATTCAGTGGTTTTGGGAGTGGTTTTGTTAACGTGGCACATGCGGAGTGTTGGGATTAGTCTAGCTTCGAACGTACCATAAGGTAAACCTTCGAATTCATCGCAAGTCAAAGTTTCGAAGCTCACACCAAGAGCAGCTTCGAAATTTAAGAATGAGTAGCTTCGAACTTCATACTAGATGTAATAGTTTTGGAATTACACCAACATCTAAGAAATAGAGTCCGTGAGTGAGAGGGAAGAAGGCCCATCCATCCTCCTTCCATTTGTCTTACTCCTCCCCTTTTATAGGAAAGAAAGGGAGACACTCCTTAGGCGTAGCAAGATGAGACTAAACATGCAGCACTCTTTAGGCATAGCAAGGTGGGCCTTTTTTTAAGAAAGGAAAGACATCTTTTACCTTTTCCCCCAACACGGAGCCCACATGGTAGAGCTGACGGGTGGCCCATCTCCACTTCTTCTCTCTCCCTTTCTCATCTCCGCATACCTCTGCCCGCTGCTCGCTGCGTGTGCCGCTCGCACCCAAGCGCTGGTGGCGCACCGCCCTGCCCCGCCCCCAGCTCCGGCCCGAGCCGCGCCGCCCTAAGGTCCTTTGCTGGTCTGAGCTCTTTTGCCGCGGTGCTCCCCATCACGCTCGAGCTCGCCGGCGCACGACCCCACCACTGGCCGCTGAGACGCAGCGCCCAGCGACGCAGCGCCCATCCGTGCCGCCGCAGCCTCACTGTTTTTTAGGAACTTATCAAAATGTGTTCCTATTTATTGATAGCCACCACCCATCGCCTCTTGGCACAGCCCGCTGACTCCCATGGCCACTTGGCAACGCGGGGAGCGGGAGAGACCGGCAAGGATGGAGAAGAGGTGGAGATGGCCATCTGTCAGCACAGCCATGTGAGCTCCGCATGTGGGTCAGCAAAACTATTCCTAAAACCGCCGAAGGATGTATTTTGTCCAGATTTAAATAGCTGAGGGATATGTTTTGTTTGTATTTGTAGTTTCAGGTTCAAAAATAGATACTTGTAACAAATACAAAGTCCTAAAATGGACTTTACCTATTTATCATTGTTTCAGCTTGGAGTTTTGGTACTACACGACACTTCTCGTTCTCGTGGGCCTACTCAAAAATGCCAAGCTCCAACTGGATATCATGTCAGCCTGGTGAGTGAGCATTTTTTGCTGATGTAAAAATGGATTAATAAGTATGCTAATAAATTTCTGCAAAAATAAAAACTCAACTATTGCAGCCTCAACTACGAGTTCATGACCATAATGGTTGCCCTGGGATTCAGCACAGCAGTCGGGTAATAAATAAATGTCTGCTTCATATGTTTGGTCGAGAACTTGAGATTACTGTAAAGACTGCATATATATAGTACATTATATTCTATACTTTACATATTTGTTTGACAAAACGTCTCTAGCATCCGGGTATCGAACGAGCTGGGTGCAAACAGGCCCAAGGAGACAAAGTTCGCAGTGCTTGTGGCAGTATCAACGTCCATATTCATGGGAGCAATCTTCATGGCCATCGTCCTTATCTGGAGGACAAGCTTGCCAAAGTTCTTCAGCGACAGCCACGAGGTGATACAAGGAGCATCCAGATTGGGGTATCTTCTCTCTTTCACCGTCTTCATGAGCAGCATCTGGCCTGTACTGTCAGGTAGTGTCATCACTCAACACAAGATCAAAGTTCTAAATCAGTGATGGTTCCCGGCCGGCGAATCAATTGATGCTTGGAAAACGTAACATTGCAGTCTGATTAATTTCGCAGGTGTGGCAGTGGGAGCAGGGTGGCAAGTGCCTGTGGCATTCATAAACGTCGGTTGCTACTACTTGGTGGGCATTCCTTTGGGTATCCAGTTTGGCTTCAGGCTCAACCATGGTGTATCGGTGAGATTCAGCAGCCAAAAAATAAGGATCCAATTCAGCATTTTACACCACAATAATGTTATCTGATCAGAAGCCAATATGTTTGGTCTACTAATTAATTTATTGCCTTTTCAACTTTTGCAGGGCATATGGATGGGCATGCTGACAGGCACGTTTCTCCAAATGACTATACTTCTTACCATTATCTTCAGAACAAAGTGGGAGAAACAGGTACTGCATTATACTCCCTCTCAAAACAGTTGCCGTGGTATGGTGCTTTTCAGAACTAAATGTGAAGCATTGCAGGCCGCGATGGCTGAAGTCAGGATGGCGGAGTGGGGAGGGAAGAATGAGGACCTACCACTGATGAAATCTACACGTACTGATGATAAGTTGGCTCCTCCAGATGAGAAAATGTTGGTGCCTAGAGGCCAGAAGAACGTTGAATTAGTGCACACCTATTGATCACAGAATACATTCATTTAGTTAGACGACAGCATTTCATTGTTTGCAAGTAGGATGATACCCTCTGTTTTTTTATTTGACGTTTTTTAGTCAAAAATGAACTAAAATGTGACAAATATTTGAGAACGGAGGTAAGTATCTCCAATCTGACTTTTTACTTCTTTATTTAAGCATCTCCGTACGTGTTTATTCTATCTTTTGCTTCCTTTGCTTTATTTAAAATTGAATTGCCTAACATCAAACAGAAAAGAAATTAAATAGGAGGTATTGCTTTTCTTAAGCAAAATTATCAAAGAAACAATAGTTCACGAGAGATTTTACGACCCTTGGAATCATCCGTAACCCTTCATTCGTCTTGATCTAACGATTAAATTGAGAGAGGAACCTATTAGGAAAAACTTAAATTGTGGACCGAAACTCAAAAATGGTGGGCCAAAAACTTATTTTTGATCATAAAATAATTATAAAATGGTACATAAGTACTTTTATATTAGCATCTAAATATACGGTTTGGTTCTTTTGTCAACTACTGTTCTATTTCACTTCACACAGTCACTCCCAGCCACCAGACCGCCGTCCACTTGCAGCCGGCTCACTGCTCAGCCGCACCTTCTCATCGTACCCGCACCGTCCCTCACCCGCAGCCGCCTCCTCTGGCGCCCTCTCTCCCCTGCACCGCTCTGCACGACGACCTCCTCCTCTGCCCCCTCGCTCTCCTGGGCCAACACTCGCCGGCCACCGACTGCCTCCTCCGGCATCCTCTCTCACCCATGCCGCCCCTCACCACCCACCCACCCGCCGGCCGCCTACTCTGCGCCCTTGCTCTCTCGGGCCTCCACTTGCTGGTCGCCGGCCGGCAGCCTCCTCCTCCGGCGCCTTCTCTCACCTACGCCGCTCCTCACTGGCCGCCGTCCACCGCGCTCGTGCCAAGCTTTGACATAGTGACGTGCACCTGCCTCCTCTCCTCCCTTACTCCTCCTATCCCATTGGTGGTCTACGTGGTGCACACGAGGAGGGAGCAGCGGAGGGGGCGAGGAGGCGACGAGGCATCAGCCATGACCAGCAAGAACCTTGTGTGCCATACCACCCGCGCCATTGCGCCTGCCGCCCCAGCCACCCCCACTTCGTCCACTATAGGAAACAGGGCCGTTTTCGTCGGCCCTTTTAACTTTCATCGGCTACGGAAAGAACCGTCGAAACAAAACTATTTTTTGTCGGCCGAACGTGGCCCACGACAAATATTATACCTTTCGTCGGCCATGGACCCGAGCCGATGAAAGATATGCTAACTTTCGTTGGTCATCACTAGGACGATGAAAACTAAAGCAGAGCAGGCCAGCGCTAGGCTATGTGTCGGTGGCTTAACCCAATTAACTTTCGTCGGCCTCCACTTAGCCGACGAAAGCTAGCACAGTGCGCTAGATTTCGTTGGCTGTTGACCTAGGCCGACGAAAGAACGTGGGCCGACGAAAGAACCTGACCTGATGACATTTCGCCTAAGTCATTTTTTCGCTCCTCACTCATTCTTTCCCTCCCTGCCGCCACCCTCCCTCCTTGCCGCGCTGCCGACCTCCGAACCACCGCCGCCTCCCTCTCTCCCGCCGCAGACCTCCGAGCCGTCGCCGCCTCCCTTCCACATGCCATTGATTCCCTGCCACCGCCCTGCGTCCCTACTGCCGACCTCCCTCCCTACCGCTGCCCTCCCTGCCGCCGGCCTCCCTTCGTGCCGCACCACCGACCTTTGAGCCACCGCCGCTGCCTCCCTCCCTCCCGCTACCGACCTCCTAGCCATCGTGGCCGCCTCCATTCCCCCCGCTGTTGAGGTTCATTATTGCACTACTTACAACCACCAACTATCCACAAACATGAAGGAAAATGTACCAAAGTATAGAGTAACCCTTGCTACTGTCATATCTCCATGAGTTGTGTTGAATATTTGAGTGTAGGTGCAAAACAAGCTGAAAACCGGTAAAAATGGCTAAGTCAGGGAAAGCTCAGGCCACCTGGCCAACAGACCTAGCCGCCCGACCTCCCCTTAGCCGCCCGCCTAACAAGGTGCCCAAATGAGCTCATCTTCGACCTGCATGCGCATAAACGACGTGTCAACAAAAGTCCAAGGTAGAAACCATGAAAGCCGCATGCTAAACACCGGAAAGGCTTGCCACCTCATTGATCCAACACTTGGATTGATGAAGTCAGCAATCCGAGGGACTTCAATCCTGCAGCTAAGGAAGAAACACATGCGAGATGCAAAGGATTGGGGAAAAGCACACGTTTTAACTGTCAACCACCATGCAACCGACTTAGGGAGTGAAGATGGACCATAGGATGGAGTAAGGCGGTGGATCCAAGGGATGTCCAGGCTGCCCGGGCTCAGGTGGGGCTGCCCGGCCTCGTACCTAGCCGCCCGGCCTGCCACCTGCCCCCATAACCGCCATACCAACCCTAGAAGTACCCCCACTCACTTGGTGACTATAAATACCCCCTGGTATCTCATTTGTGAAGTGTGGAAGTGAGTAGAACATACCATTGTCTTAGTCTTGTAGCAATAGGATAGTCCTGGGAGTTAGAGTTGAGTCTGAGTCTTTACCTTAGGGATTATGGAGATAGCCTCGAGTCTTGGGTAAAGCTCTTGTATCCTTTCTATCTTTTGTACTCTTGCTACTCCAGTATAATATAAATCATTGCTCAATCTTTTAGTTATACTTTACTTTATTTCTTGCACTTGCCTAGTGTGGTGTACCTTATTGCACACTAGATCAAGGCTTAGGTTTGTGTTGTCCCTGAGTTACTTGAATCTTGCTAGACTTGGCTTTTGATCTAAGATTTAGTTAGCTCTCACCCTCTGATCAAGGAAGAGCTTTAGTGTTCAAGTTCTCACTTGATCACTAGTATAGCGTGCCATCTTACCCACGCAGATCGGATTGGTAGCCCCTTTTGGTGACAGCATTAGGGAGCCTATGTAATCTGACCCCGTCATTCGGTAAGCCCGTAGGCGTTAGCCAGTTGCCGTTCGGTTAGCCAACTATCTACCCCCGTGCCTCCTCATTGTAGTCTGGAATTTCACTCGACGCAAGACCCTTGTCTGTGTTCATTTAACTCAGTTCAACCGCGAATACTCCTATACAGTAGTTATGGAATAGAGTTTGGATATCTTGATCTTACTCGTTGTCGTCCCAGATAGCTATACCTAGTTTGCTGACTGCTTTGGTCCTTGTTTAATCTTTCCACCATACACTACCTTGTTTACCTTACCCCCGGTGTAAGAATAGCTAGTGTTTATCTAAGTTATATAGTACCACTTGAAGTTCGAACAAATCATTCCACCTATTCACCCTTGCTTTCCTGTCGATTTTTACGATACTCGGAATACTTTGAGTGAAAAAGCAACATCGAATCTCCGTGCACTTGCGGAGTAAATTTTGTTACTCTTAAGAGTCATCAACAAGCTTTTTCTGGCGCCGTTGCTGGGGAAGCAATTGGCAATAGAAGTTTGATTTTGTTCGAACCTAGGTACCATAAACTTGATTACATACCGCTATTTCTTAGCGGGTTCATTTGCCTCTGTCTACTTTATTGTTGGGTGACAGAGAGGTGTATGACCGGTTTTGACCTACCGACAAACTAATACAACAATCTAGAGTCGCTGCTCAGAAGGAGAGTCTGTCAAAAGACAATCCACGGGCAGAGGCCTGTGCCATTAGCATTGGAGTTTGGGTCCACGAGTACAACTTCACCTGACACCAACTATGGCCGAAAAGACCATTCGCGAGTTCCTTGTTCCATCCAGCAACATCCCCACTAGGGCCTGAAGTGCAGGTTGGAGAGGGTTTCGAGCTCAAACCAGGTGTCATTCTTATGGTCCAAGCAAGTCCATTTTGCGGATTGGCGTCGGAGGATGCTAATAGCCATCTCCAGCAATTCTTGGAGATATACAGCACTTTCACAATCAAGGGTGCAACCGCCGATGCCGTTCGACTCTGACTCTTCCCATTTTCACAAGTGGGAAAGGCAAAACAGTGGTTTTATCTAAACCGCGCAAACTTGGCAACCTGGGAGCATGCTCAAATGCTTTCCTTGCAAAGTACTTCCCTCTGGGAAAGACGAGCTCATTGAGGGACTGAATCTCGAGCTTCCAACAGCTCGCAGATGAGACAGTGGCTGAGGCATAGGAAAGACTTCAAGAGTACATCGCCACATGACCACACCATGGTATGGAACAATGGCTAATCATCCAGAACTTCTTCCACGGGCAACACCGGTCCGCGCAAGAATACCTCGATGCAGTCGCTGGAGGATCCTTTCTGTCCTTGAGTGTCACTGCTGCTTACACTCTCATCGAGGAGATGACAAGCAACCAAGGATGGAAATAGGAGAGGGCGAACAATAAGCCCCATGGAGTCCACCATATTGATGACACCGACATGCTCGCCGCCAAAATGTTCCTCCTGCTAAAGAAGCTGGAGGATGCTCCTGAAGCTATGCTAGTCCAGGCACTGGATTCTCGCATGACTTGAGAGCACTACGGGAATACTGGCCACACGGGGAACAGCTGCCCCGAAAATGGATCGGAGGACGTCAACTTCATTAACAACAACAACTTCAACAACGGGCCTCGACCTCAACCTAGTTCAAATTCATGACCACACTTACTCTTTTCAGGTCAAGGTGCTTCTTCTGGTACTTCACAACAGTTTAATAGAAATGCTTTCAATCAAAAAGCTGTGAATGATAGTATAAGTAAGAAATTCCATGAAAATGATAGAGTCCTTGAAACTTTGTCTATACAAATGGAGACGCTTAACAGTGCCATGAAGAATCAACTGAGCTTTTATCAAATGCTAGAAACTCAAATAGCGTAGATTGCTGCCACTCTGCCTAGTCGCACTCTGGGAAGCTTCCAGGCCAGCCCGAGTCACCCCCGAAGGAACATATCAATGCTGTAACCACTAGGGGTGGAAGGTCTACACAAGAGCCTCCACATCCTAGAAATGCAGGGAAAGGGCAGGTAAAGCCCATCGAACCCGAGAATGAAGAAGAAGTGGCTAGGGAACCACAACCAGTGAAGAAAGCACCTAAGTCGGCTCCACATGAGTTTTACGACACCACCATGCTCCCTTTTCCTCAAAGGCAGAAGAAGACTTCCGTTGATGATCATTTCGGCAAGTTCGTTGAGGTAATAAAGAAATTATATGTCAATATTCCACTGCTTGATGCAATGTAGGTGCCTATGTATGCTAAGTACCTGAAGGACACCCTTAATAACAAGAAGCCACTGCCATCCACTGAAGTCGTGCACCTCATAGAAGAGTGTAGCGTAGCTATACTCAGCCACCCACTGCAAAAAAAAAGGATCCAAGGAACCCAACCATCTCGTGCTCAATCGGGACCCAGCACTTTGATCAATCTCTTTGTGACCTGGGAGAAAGTGTGAGCATCATGCCAAAGGTAGGTTTTGATAAACTAACACATGCTACACTTGCCCCTACTGCAATGTGCCTACAGCTGACGGATCAGTCGATTCGCTACCCCATTGGGATTGCCGAGGATATCCCAGTCAGAATCCAGAATTTCCTCATCCCAATGGATTTCGTGGTGCTAGACATGGAGATTTATAGCAAAACACCGCTAATCCATAGGCAACTGTTCCTAAGAACCACTGAGGCCAACATTGATGTCGGAGCTAGAGAAGTTCAACTCAACATCAATGGCAGAAGGGAAACATTCGCCTTCAAGCCATAGGTCAAACAATGCCAACAAGTAAAAACATTCAAATGTCAGGCACCCAGGGAGACGCCGAGACCCAAGATCGAGCTCTCGCCAAGTCAGTCAAAAGTGGATCCTCCCATCTTAGCAATGGAAAATGTCCTGCTAGATGGAGAAGCCCGCAAGCTCAAAGCCGATCGCAATGCCGAGTCACTAAGACGTGCCTCGATGGCCAAGCCGTCGCCGAAGGAAGTAGGAGGCAAGGCTCTTGTCACAAAGGTCACCGCTAAAACAACGAACACATCCAAAGAATGGTGGAAGAAGGAAGAAATGCCAAAAGCCAAGCCAGAAGAAAAGAAACACTCAGAACCAGAGGGCTTTGGCAACAAAGAAAATCTGGTGAGCAAAAGTTGCAGCGCAGACGGCCACTAAGTCTCCGTCAAGCGCTGACGCTGAGTAAAAGGTATGACTTGCCCTCGCCAAGAGTTAAATTGGCATTACCCTCATTGCATATTTCCACGCGCACTCATTCCCTTTAAATTTGAATTTTCCTGTCAATCCATTGCATGTTTAACTTCAAGTCTGCTTTAGTTTAAATTCTGCATAAGCTATTTATTTTCATCTCCTATATTAAAGAAAACGAAAACTTTGAAGCCGCCCGGCCCCGCTCCTTGGTACGCGCTGCAGGCCGCCCGGCCCCCATCTGCTCTCCTCTGCGCGAAGTGCCAAGGGCACTCAGGCCCCATGACCGCCAGGCCTGTGCACCGACGCTGCCCGGTGCCCCCTGGCCGCTCCTGTCCCATCCACGCACACACGCCACCTGCTGAGCTGGGGCATAGACCCTAGGCCGCTTGGCCCCTCCTATGGCCATTCGGCCGCCTACCCAGGCCGCCCGGCCCCCTGCTACTCCCTGCTTGCTCCCGCACGCCTATAAATATGCAGGCAGCCCCTAGCTCATCACACCACTCAGTAGCGTGAACTCTCTCTTTCTCTCCCTAATCACTCTCTAATCGAGCACTTAGTTAATTTCAGCACTTAGGAAATTTCTGCTCAAGTAAAATTCGTGCTATACCCTCGTTGGACATTTTGTGAAGGCTCTGCCCTGCAAGAACGACTAACCTCTAGACGGCTGACTTTGGACTGCTAACCGCTAACACTAATTTTTTTATCTGCTGTTTCCCTCGGGTATTCTCTTGTCTGTGTCTATTTTGCAAGATGTCTTCATTTTTCAAAAGAGCCAAGATAGCCATCAGCAACACAGGGAGGGGTATCCACCTCAACTTCCCATCTTCGTCACGCTCCCACTCCCAGAGTGGCAGCTCGAGGACCCCTGCTGTGTCTGATCGGATGTCCATAAGTGGTGCCCGAAGCCAGGAATAAGACGACAGAACATTGTCACAAGCCCCACCGCAGTGCTAACTTTTGACGATCCACGACATCGTCCTGCGTAACGACACGGAAGCACAAACGTTGGTGCACCTTACCTCAAAATCTTTTGGACGGACAAGGTACTTCGACGCCTTCTTCCTTGTCAGCATAGTCATGCTGGATCAATTTACGCAAGCATTCGACTATGCGGGATGGTTGGAGTTCTCGAACATCACAGAGGAAGGATCAATCCTGCTTACAAAGGACTTCCTGATGACTCTGCACATGGAAAGATGCCCCGCAGGTATGACCATCCATTTCTATTTATTCAATACTGAATTCTCTGTCACCCCGAGGAGGCTTAGCAACCTCCTAGGCTTGGACTCGGACTGCTCTTTAGCAGACGAGCCGGCTGGGTATGACATGAGAACTTTTTGGACAGAAATCTGCGGGAATAGTGTGAGGGGAAAGCACAGCACCACGAAAATCGACAAGCTTACTCTGAGACTTCTGGCTCCCAAGATCTCGCTCATTGTCTTACCACAGGGGGAAGTACGATGTGCACCCAACAAAGACCTCAAGTGCCTTTATGCTATGTATAGAAAGAAGCGCTACGCTCCAATCATCGACATGGTCCGTCATTGGATGGAAATGCTGAAGACCAACACTCCCATAAACATCACATCACTGGTCACAAGGATTGCATCAGGACTGGGCGTCCTAGAAAATGCCCAGCTCCGGTACATCCCTGATGACATGACACACCTCATTGCGGAGTAACACTTCATCCAGGCACACTTTATGAAAAGGGACGAGAGTGGAAACTTAGCCAAGACTGTTGGCGTCTCTTAGTCTTAATAGGTTTTACTCCGCAAGCGCATGGAGACCGTTGTAGCCTTTCACCCAGAGTATTCCGAGTATCATATTTTTCCACAAGGAAGCGGCAGGCGAGAGAGTATAATTGGATAAACACAAACTGAAGTCACCGTACTTTAATAAATGTACCAACTAATATCTAGGCAGGGGTAAGTTTGGTAAAGATAGGTGTATGGTGAAGAAGTAAATATACTACCTAAGATACACGTAGTGTGGCGGAACCGCCGATTTAATCCGGACTAAGCACACCTGCCACCTCTGGCTCGCAGTGCACTTAGGCCAAACTAAACCCGGTCGTCCGTCGAGAGTCATTCGACCCCCGATTCTACCATTTCCCAGAGGAACCGACATCATACACATTTAGCCCTCGAGAGAGCCACAACAGATATATCATCACAGGCAGTTGAATGTAGGATATATGTAACCTTATTTTACAAACTAGTTCAGAATAAAGATATAAGTTTCAACATAATGCCATACAAAAGGCAAGTTTAAATCAGATAGCGGAAGCGCATTTGAAAACATCTCACAGCGTAAACGAAATACAATAGTAGCCTTCATGCAACGATGATCGAGGCGAGCAACACCGAGCCCACCGGTGCTACCCTCCTCCAAGCACTTCTCCATATGTCGTCAATACCTGCTCAAAATATGGGGGCAAACCCTGAGTACTAATTACTCAGTAGGACTTAATGGAAGGGCTTACGGCTGACGCGAAGCTGCTTACTAGCATGTGGATCCTTAGCCATATATTTTAAATAGTAACGTGAATAACATAACTGAATAAACTTTCATTACTTGTATGACCATCAATATAATATTGAACTGCAGTAAAGTAAACAGATCGATATCAAACATGTAATATTCAAAAACCATGAGTCTTAAATAAAGAGAATTTAAGTTTATTACTACATTGAACGTCAATGGTGTTGGCATTCCCACACCTGGTGGGCATCAGCGATTCGAATCGATTTTTAATTCCCAGGAACAACTATCATGCCAGGGGTATATGCTTACTAGCCATCGCGTTCCCACATATAGTCCCGATCTCCACCTGTCCTGTCCCAAGATTCAAAGCGCCCCCACCTAACCCCCGGGTTGTGCCCTCTCAGGAGCGTTACCACAGCGCACTGGGTCAGCCCTCCTTCGAGTACAAGCGCCCCCGGGCCCATCGGCCTCCAGCAAGTGGATGGGCAGCACCTCGAAAACTCCGGACAAGCCCAGGTAAGACTTTACCGGTCCCATTTCCCGGTTAAGCACTCTAGCAATGTTATGCCGACCAATAGGCGAACAACGGACGGCCTTATACGACTCGGGCGGAGTCCAGAGTGCGACATCAAGAAAAGTAAATACTGAAATAAATTCTCCGCCCGGTCTCCATTTAAGCCATGAGCATAATATCCTTTTCTCAAAAGCAAGATTTCTGATATTTTGAAAACACCTACGCGACGAGTGACTCCTTTCACTCGTGTCTACCCGAGCCTAGCAGTTCTAAGCAACACGGCCTACGAACTCTAGTATAGGTGCTAGGGCCAGGGTGGCCAAGGAGTCTAATGCAATAGTTTTCAATCAACTCCTAATGCATATGCGTAATCACCTCATATTTAATTTGTTTGCTGGGAATAGTATGATCCTGCCTACCTTCCTCACAGGGGTCATTATCTTCTTCCTGAACGAAGCCGGGGCTCTGCTGCTGATCCTCTAGCTCCTGCTGCAGCTCTTCCTCGGGCTCCTCTGCTATCGGCTGGTCCGGCGGGTGTCCTTCGTTCGCGGGGTCTATATGCATGCCATAGGGCAAAAGAAGTATGCATTATTGAAATGCTCGCTTCATGAGGTGGATGCGATGCAAGAAAGCACAAGTAAAGCTTTATATTTTTGAAAATGAACCTGCAATGCATTTCAAATCATAATCTAAGATTGACTTACCCTTATGTCCCAAAATATGACCCTAAGTGGCATTTATTAAATACTCTAGCCACATTTCCTATTTATTTTTATACTAAAAACACATGCAGGGGCAAAACAGTCATTACACAGTGATCATATGAGCTACCAAAAATTTCAGAGGACCTATTCACCATAAAAACAGTACTGACCAATTTTGAAAATTTTTGGAGATTATTTAAATCACCTTTTCCTTTTATTTATATAAACATGGAAAATTTTACTATTTTCAAAACAGTGACTAAATTAACAATGCTTGGCCTAATTTTCCATCAAAGAACCAACAACATTATTTATGACTTAGGAAAAATATTGTAAAATTATTTTGGGCAGATTTTTTTTTGGAAGACCAAAATAAAGGACTAAAAATGCATAAATGACATCAAAAAGGTGAAACTCTTTTTGAACAGCAAGTGCTAGGGGTACCAAAATTATCTCAGCGTTACCATGTCAAAACAAAGCCTCTCACAAGTTTTCCCTATTTTTGGAAAATCATTTAACCTATTTTAGGTATTTTCATAGATTTATCCATGCATGCAAGATCTAGGGGTAAATCTGACTTTTCCTACTCAGACATCATACCCAACAGATAGATCTACACAAGAGGAGTGCAATGCAACTGGATTCATATTTTTCTGATTTTTTGTTGATTCATTATGAATTTCCAAAGTTTCAGCCGAAAATTTAAAGAAATAAAGGAAAATCACCGATCCAGGGGTTCAAACAGAATTATCCGTAGACCCCGAGGGCTAGCTCGTAAGATTTCACAGACTCAGTGAGCAGTGCGCGAGATGAATCGTGGAAACCGGGAAAACCTAGGGGCTAGATCGCAAAGTCACCATCTCCTTCCTCCCGTCGTCTTCCTCCTCGCGACCGGGAGGAAGGGAGGCGGCGGCGCGTGTCGGGGCTCGCCCGGCGGGGCGCGGCGGCTCGCCGCAGGGGTCGGAGATGGAGGGGAGGACGCGGGGGACTCACCCCTCACCTCTATTCCAGTGGGGAGCGGCGGAGGGAGGCCGGCGACGGAGCTCGGAATGCGGCGACTTCGGCGGAGGATTGCGGGGCGGTGGAGGTGAAACCGACTGCTAGGTCTAGGGTTTCCGGTCGAGGGGAGGGAGAGGGTGGACGGCGTGGTGATGGGGAGACGCGGGGAGCGGCGGAGAAGCGGGCGCAGCTCGAGCCCGAGCTCCCTCTAATGGCGGCGGCGGCGGGAACGTTCTGCGCGAACGGGGAGCGAGGGCGCGGGGTTGGAAAGGAGCGGCGCGAGTGAGGAACGCGAGCGAGGGGGCTTCTCTTCCAGGCGGCGGGGTCGGGGAGCGCGGCCGGGCCTCGCCCTGCTCCCGGTACGCCGGCGAGCCGCGTGGCGCTCGCCGGTTCTCGCCGTGGGCGCGGCGCGGATCGGCGGGCCCACCGGTCAGTGTCCCCCCCTTTTTTTTGAAATGTGTTTTCTCCCTCACCGTAAATCGCATTTTTGACCCATTTAACGGCCGAATTTGTAAAAACTCAAAATATATGAAAAGTTCAACTTTTTGAGGTCTATAACTTTGTCAAAAGGAGCATCTCCAGATTTTGAATGGAAATATGAAATAAAGTCAAATTTGTGTGGTAGGATTTGGTGGGGACAGGAAACTATATTGATTAGAAAAACAAAAAGTCACATTTCCAAGCCCTTTCTCCCAAAGCTCCTTTTTGATAACTTGTTCAAAATTTCACAATCTAAAACTTATTCAATGGGAGCATCCCATGAAAAAGGCTCTAGGTTGGAGAAAATTTGAAAACACTAAAAAGGACAGATTTGGGTTGGTTTTGTGTGTTGATCAAAACTGACCCAAATCACCATCAAAACACCACTTTCTGATCATGGTCCAAAATACAAAGTTGTTTGTAACATATTTATCTACACTTCTTCTAATATGAGCTTCTCCTATTTCTCAAAGGAAAAAGGGTTTAGGATAGCAACCTTAAAAACAAAAGGAGAAAACAGAACTTCATAAAAAGATACTTCACCCAAATTTGGTCTATGCTCCACATTCATGACTATGAAATGATGCTTATGATAGATGATTAATGCAAAACCATTTAATTAAACCCTTGAGATGCCAGGGGCATCACACGTAGAGGTATAGTTGCCTGGGAGGACAACGAGTGACATAAAGTTCCCAAACTCTATTCTATTCAGCTGCAAAGACTATGTCGTGGTTAACTAAGGAAACCCAAGTAACAAGTCAGGGTCTCGCGTCGAGCGAAATTCCGGCGCCCTCGAGGGGTCAGGGGGTAAATAGTTGACCACCGAAAGAGAACCCGGCTATCACCTACGGGCCTCCCGAACGAATGGGCCTGGACTACAGAGGCACACCACACGCTGTCACTGAGTGGGGCTACTAAGCAAATCTGCGTGGAGAGGATGGCACACTATAAACGTACTCAAGCAAAGGTTGAGTAACAATAGGTCGTCCTTGACCAGAGGAGAGGACCTAACCAGAGCCTGGCGTACAGGTTCGATTATAGCACCGGCAAGAATAACAGACCTTGACAAACCAAGATAACCATAGCCTAAGCCTAGCAAGTATGCAAAGAAAGGTACACCACACTTGCAAGAGATAGAAATAAAGTAAAGCATAAATATATTATACTGAAGATAAGAGTACAAAGATACAAGAACTTTACCGCAGACTCAAAGGTATCTCCGAGAACTTCGAGGCAAAGCTCAACTCACTATAACTCCCAGGACTATCCTAACTACTAAGATGTGGAAATGGCACTCTCTAAGGTAGAATGAAGCTCTCAACTTCTCCACACTTTGACAAATGAGCTCTCGGGGCCTATTTATAGTCCAGCAAGTGAGGGGTGTATTTATTGGTGGCTTAAGTCGGTTTGGTGGGTAAGGCGGTGGTCGACCGACCATGTAGGGGGTCGCCCTGGGGGTCGACCGACCATGTAGGGGGTCGCCCTGGGGCAACCCCTCGATCCACCGACTTGGCCATCCAACGGCTTGATCTCGCTTCCCCACGCCAGTTGGCAGTTGAAACGGTTGGTGCACGTGTAAAATGAGGGCCTTGCATGGTCGGCCGACCATGCATGAGCTCGGGCGACCACGTGTCCTACTCGGATTGGATGCATGGCTCCTCTCCTGTATGAGTGACGTCACCGATCCGTGGTTTGGTGGTCCTTCGGCCCTTGGATACATTGGATGCTTGGTTTGACGGTTGTATTAGACTGCCTTTGTGTTTCCTTGCAGATTTGGATTGCTAAATTGGCATTTGGGCTCCGAGGAAAGGTCGGGCGGCCAAGGGCAGGGTCGGCCGACCCTACCACTGGGTCAGGCGACCCAGCAGGTGGTCGGCCGACCAGGACCCATGGTCGGCCAACCCTGCCACTTTTGCCTACAGTGCCCATCTTTGATCCTTGACACATTCTCAGCTGTTTTATGTGTATTTTGGTACCTGCATCCAAATATTCATGTACATCTTGTGGAACTCATTAGTAGTAGGGGTTAGTCCATTTTATTCACATGCTTTGCTTCATTTGGTGGATAATTGACGGTAGATATCCTGAGATTACGACCGTCAACACCCCCCAAGCTTAAACTTTTGCTCGTCCTCGAGCAATGCTAAGACTGAAAGTGTATCAGGAGTTGTTGCAATATCGAAGATGAAGATGAATTCTTATACTTGATTCAATACTCAAACTTTTGTTCGAGTAAGACCTTGTGTAATACCTGTGGTGCATCTTTTTGCTTACCTCGCCTTGGGCGGTTCGGAGATGGAACAACTTTATTGCAGGAGTACTTGTGACTTGCCCTTTTTAGATGTCCTTCTCAGGTGTTTTCTAAATTTTCAAAACAAAGAAGCTTCCCCAAGGTACTCTCGGTCGCTCAAAAGTGTTTCCTCACCAAGGGCCATGAGTTGGCCAACATTCTCCTACACAAAGCCTTTGTGGAGCTTTAGGTGGGGAGAATGTGGCACACTTAGGTGTCAGTTCATGCTCAGTGTTAAAGAGTCTGAAGTGCACAGATGTGTTGGGCTGCAGTGTTTCTACTCGGAGGGTCATTAGAAACTCCTTAGTGAGGAGCACTATGCCTCCTTCACAGATGTCAGCAAATTTTTCCCAGTCCACTGTACTGAAAATTTATTTGAATTCATCGGACATACCTGTGCTTGCCATGATCATTTCGTCGAAGCATTTCGTGAGGCTGATGGGCTTTGTGTGGAGTCGCCTTAGTAGGTTGGCTTGGTCTTGGTTCTGTATCTGGATGTGGGAGTCCAGCAGCAGTACCGACCTGGCATTTGGCGAGGTTGCTTCTTCTTCCGGCGGTCCAACACTTGAGGAGCCTTTGTCGGACGCCGTTCAAGAGCTGTGTCCTTGCGAACCAGAGGACGTGAGATGATGTGCCGCCCTGCTGATTGCATTCCTAGTCCTCTTCAATGCGCGTCTCATCCTACACAAAAAATGAACACAAGAACTACAAGACGACAGAAAAAATATTAGCGTTAGTCATTAGTCATCCTTGTGGGGTGTGACACCACCACAACCCTTTCTTGTGCTTGCCGAGAGAGAGAGATTAAGATCTAGGATTTATGTGGCTACAAGATTTTATTTAGAGATTATTTTATCTAAGCACTAAAGCTTGATTAAGCACTAAACAAGAGAGTTTTGAGGGGGGGAAGTGTGCTTCTGCTTGGTGCATCGAGCAAAGAGAGTCGAGGGGGCTTTTTATAGGCGAGAGAAGCAGGCAGGGGTCGGGCGACCTTGGCTGCTGGTCGGGCGACCACTGCCTAGGTCAACCGGCCATGTGCAGGTACCGGCGGCCAGTTTAATGCGTGGTGCAGGGCTTGAGTGTGTGAGAAAGAGAGAGTAGGCTGCATGTGCCGAAAGGGGGGTTGGGCGGCCACTTGGTGTGGTCGGCCGGCCAAGCTTTGCGCCCTTTGCTGAGTGTGTGTGCGTGATGATGAAGAGCAAGGCAAAAGAAAGAGGGAGCAGGGGGTGAGAGAGATTGAGGAAGGGCTGTGTCGGTACCCAGCTAACCGGGTACCCGCTTATACTAGACAAAGTCTAAATACAGTCCTTAATAAGGTTCCACGCAGCCTGACAAGCTGGGTTTATTCCCTTGGGCAGTACAAGGGCTGACTTGCCTATACTCGGCAGGATTACCAGTATCGGCAAGTATCGCAGTAAAGGAAAGGGCCCAATACCACGTACAGGCGGGTCTGGCCTACCCCTTATAAGAACTGGGCCGAGCCTCTCCCAACCGCGCGAGATGCCCCTCAAGGGAAGGCCAGGTCCGGACCACTCGGAGGTCCGGACCGCTCGGAGGTCCGGAGCTAGCGCACTCGGGTGGTGGAGCCGCAAGCTACCGCATACACCTACCCCCGGTGCGGGATGGTCCGGGGCCGCCACGTGCCCACAGGACGCGCGGCGGAGTCTTCGGCCAGGGGCCTCGCCCGCCTGCTGCATTAATTGCGGGCAGGCGAGCGTGGCCCGTTGCCCGCTGACACCGCCGCTGTCAGATGGGCGTGCCCCGTTACCCACTGACGGACGGGCGTGCCCTGACACCCGCTGACACCCCGCGGGCAGGCGACGGCGACTATACTAAAGGGCGTGCCTTACCGAGGCGAGACGGCAGTGACGGGGCATACAGTCAACTTCCCCACCGGACGTTGGGGTTTATACCGAATAAACAAGTACACTGTGCTCATCATGAGCTGCGCCACGCGCGACGACCGCGCTCAGCCTAATACTAGGTAGCAGCACTGTAGCACCGCTGTGAGCGCTCCATAATGTCACGTCGGCACGCCGCCTGCCTCATTTGACACTGAAGCCCCTCCGCCGGGTTCAGCGGTTGATGGAACAGGACGGTGTAAACCAGGACGGCGTGGCGCACCTTCCGGGCCACGCCGAGCCGCGTCAGTTGTGCAGGTACAAGACATGGGAGTCAACGGTTGCCGCTACGAGGAGCACACGACATGACAACAGAGGGTCCGCTGGAGGGACCTGACCTCCGCCAGAAGGACCGTAGGGCACCAAGTCAGTGCAGGATAGAACTGTAGCATAGAGAAAGTGGGCCGGGACCACCTGTCGGGGCCCGGCCACCATGTGCGTGCCCCCCCTTGGGCTATAAAACGGGGAGACATACGAGACCATATGGGGGGGTCTTCACGAGACAGATAGTCTTGACCATCGAGACAATACACACTCCTCACAAGCACAAGCTCACAACCTCATCCGTCTTTTCCTACAGACAGCAATACAAGAACACACCCACAGTGGACGTAGGGTATTACGCTCCGGCGGCCCGAACCACTCTAAATCCTCGTGTCTCCATCGCGCCACCATTGACATAGCTAACAACGATCGCTCCCCCTAACTACTCTTAGTACTTAGGATTCGGGCGGGTGCATTCCGCCACCCGACCGGAGCACACACGCTCCGACACGTGGCGCGCCAGGTAGGGGAAGCGTCAGTTAGCATCATCTCCCTCGGCATGATGGTTCGCATTTGCGACTTCCACGAGAATACGGCCGCAACGGAGGAGGTGGCCTCAACCGGGTCGCAGGCCTCCTTCCACGGTTCTGAGGGTGCGCCACGGACGCCGCGGGCCCCTCGACGCCCCGCGGGGGGCGCCGCTGCTGCGAACACCATGGTAGAAAGCGTCGTAGCGGCAAACGCCGCCGCGGCGAACCCCGCTGCTGCCAGCGGCCCGCTTGCCGCGGCCAGGGAGCTGCTCCGTAACCCCCCGGGGGCGGCAGCCTCTCCTAGCGCCCTGGCGCAGTGGCGGAGCGACGTGGATCGTCTGATCCACCTGGCCGAAGTCACCCCTGGCCCGACTAGGGCCGGATCACGACTCCCTCCCAGCAACGGGGGGAGGTCGAACCGCCGCAGGCAGCACGATGCGGCAACGTCCGTGCGTTCCCCCACAGTGAGGAGCGCGTAGACGGAAGACCTGCGAGCCGAGCTCAACCGCCGGCGAGCAGGCACCCATACCACCGTGGAGCAACCACGGGTGCAGCCAAACGCCGCCAAGGGCAAAAACCTTGACGCTGCGTTTGCCGCTGCAGCACCTAAGCCCCCGGCTTACGTGCAGCCCCCGGCTGGCATGCAGACGCCGCCGGGGGTCATATCGGCTGGAGTTGGCTGCACTGCGCTCGCGGACAGTCTCCGCTCCACGCGCTGGCCGCTGAAGTTCCGACCGCATCTGCCGGAAAAGTACAACGGGACCACCAACCCGTCAGAGTTCCTGTAGGTGTACGTCACCGCTATCACAGCGGCTGGCGGGGACGACGCCGTCATGGCGTCATACTTCCATGTTGCCTTGTCTGGGCCAGCCCGGACTTGGCTCATGAACCTCTCCCCCGGGTCAATCCGATCCTGGGGGGAGCTTTGCAATCAGTTCCTAGCGAACTTCGCAAGTGCATGCCAACAGTACGGTGTGGAGGCCCACCTCCATGCTGTACGTCAGGAGCCCAGGGAAACCCTCCGGGCGTTTATCGCCCGCTTCGCCAAGGTGCGAGGGACCATACCCCGCATCTCCGATGCGTCCATCATCACTGCCTTCCGGCAAGGCGTCCGTGATGAGAAGATGCTGGAGAAGCTGGCGACCCGCCAAGTGCAGGACGTCGCCACCTTGTACGCGCTGGCGGACAAGTGCGCTAGGGCCGCTGAGGGTCATGCATGGCACTCCCCACAGCAGGACAAGGCTGCCCAGCCAGGCGCCTCTGCCGGTGCTGCCCGAGAGAGCGGCAAGAAAAAGAAGAAGGGCCGACGCCCTGAGAGGTTCCTGGAGGGGGCCTCTGTCGCCGTGGCAGCGCCTGGTGGCCGCGACGCCCGCGGAAAGCGCCCAAGGCAACAGGCGTGGAACAGTGGTGGCTCATGCCCTGTTCACCCCAACAGCGGCCACAGCGCCGCCAACTGTCGCGAGATACAGAAGCTCGTGCAGCGGCGTCTCAGTGAGCGCCGCGAGCGTCCGGCCAAGGACGACTCGCCCCCACGCCAGCGCCCTAGCAATGGGAAGGCTACCAGCGACGGCGGGGCCGCCGCTGGTGGCAAGGAGATGAGCTACCAGCCCCCGGAGCAGGAGCTCAAGAGCGTCTATGCTCTAGCCCACTCCGACTCCGAATCCAGCGACAACGAACGTCGCAAGAGGCTGTACGTCATGTACGGCGGAAGCTGGGAGGTCTCCTCCCGGTGAGACGTGAAGGCCCTACGCCGAGAGGTCCTCTCGGTCAGGCCGAGCGTCCCCAGGGTGGCTCCACACCACAAGTGGAGAGACATACGGCTCTACCACGTGTTGATCGACGGTGGAGCCACCCTCAACATCATCAGCCACGCAGCTTTCAAACAGCTGCAGATTCCGGAGCCACGCCTGGCTCCGACGCGCCCATTCTCCGGCGTGGGTCCGTTGCCGATCTACCCGAAAGGGAAGATCGACCTCCCGGTCACATTCGGGACCCCGGAGAACTTCCGCACAGAGAACGTCCAGTTCGATGTCGCGGAAGTCAACCTGCCGTTCAACGCCATCCTTGGTAGACCGGCGCTTTACCGCTTCATGGCCGTGGCCCATTATGGGTACTTGGTCGTGAAGATGCCATCCCCGGCGGGTGTTCTCACCGTGCCGGGGGACCGCCTCGCTGCGGTCGCCGCGGTAGAGAAGCTCCATGCTCTCGCTGCCGACGCAGCGAATCCTGTGGGGGACGACCCCTCGACCTCTCGGACCAAGGTTCCTGCTAAGGAGCCGAAGGTGCCCAAGGTACGCCCATCCGACCCAGAGGATGTGCCAGTCAAGGCCGTCCAGATCGGGGCGGAAGCCTCCCAGACCACCCGCATCGCGGGGAATCTGGGAGAGAAATAGGAAGACGCGCTCATTGCTTTCCTCCGGGCAAATGTTGACGTGTTCGCCTGGGAACCATCACAGATGCCTGGGATCCCTAGGGAAGTGATCGAGCACTATCTGAAGAACGGCCCGGACGCCAAGCCGGTGCGGCAAAAGCCACGGTGGCAGTCCGTGGAGCGCTAGGACTTCATCCGTCAGGAGGTCCGGAAGCTCCTGGACGCGGGCTTCATCGAGGAGGTACATCACCCCGAGTGGCTGGCCAACCCGGTGGTAGTCCCTAAGGCGAACGGGAAGCTTCGGATGTGTATCGACTACACCAGCCTCAGCAAGGTATGTCCTCCGGACCCTTATCCCCTCCCACGCATAGACCAGATAGTAGATTCCACCTCCGGGTGTGAACTTTTGTCTTTTTTGGATGCGTACTCTGGATTCCATCAGATCCAGATGAATGAGGAGGATAAGAGGCATACAGCCTTTGTAACAGTAGATGGTTTGTACTGTTACGTTGTAATGCCGTATGGTCTGAGGAATGCTTTACCTACGTTTCTGCGTGCCATGAACTTCCCGTTTCGTGACCTGATCAGAAACATAGTAGAGGTCTATGTCGACGACATCGTTGTCAAGACCAAGGTAGGGTCGACCTTGATGGAAGACCTAGCCCTTGTTTTCGACAGACTGCGCACAACGCGCACGAAGCTGAACCCCGAGAAATGCGTCTTTGGCGTCTCGGCTGGTAAACTGTTGGGTTTCCTAGTGTCACATCGGGGCATTGAGGCAAACCCAACCAAGATCAGGGCGATCGAGGCTATGCGGCCGCCGGCCTGCATCAAGGACCTCCAGAAACTCACTGGGTCCTTGGCAGCCCTCAGCCGATTTATCTCAAGGCTAGCCGAGAGAGCCCTGCCCTTCTTCAAGCTTTTGAGGAAGTCTGGACCATTCATATGGACCGAAGAGGCTGAACAAGCCTTCCAGGAGTTGAAGCAGCATCTCACCACTCTGCCCTTTTTAGTGGCGCCGGAGCCTGGTGAGACCCTGTTCCTCTACCTCGCAGCGACATCCGAGGTAGTAAGCATGGTCCTGGTTGCTGAGCGACCAGTGCATTCCCACGAGGGAGACACCGGGGTCCCCCAAGTGGAAGGTGGTGGTCCGCCCACCACAGAAGCTGCAGCTGGCTCCGAAACCGGAAGTCCAGCTGACACACTGCCCTGCCAAGGCGGCAAGCCACCAGAAACAGGAGGGCAAGCCGCCCAGGGGGCCAGCCTGGAAGAGGTAGGTGGCCCCGGACCTACCACTAAGGTCCAGACCACCCAGAAGCCAGTATATTACATCAGTAAGGTCCTCCACGGGGCAAAGGCCAGATATTTGGAAGCTCACAAGTTCGCCTACCCGTTACTCATTGCTTCCAGAAAGTTGCGCCATTATTTCCAGGCGCATAAGGTTGTCGTCGTGACCTCTTACCCGCTAAGAGCGAAACTGCGCAATTCCAACGCCACTGGGAATATTGCCAAATGGGCAGCGGAGCTGGCAGAGTTCCAACTCGACTTCCAACCCTGCAGCGCTACCAACAGCCAGATCTTGGCCGACTTCATCGCAGAGTGGACTCCCACCACCACGGAATCTGGAGGTCCGCAAGCTGAGGCGGGACCTTCACGGCCAGACAGGACCATCCGGGTTTTCACCGAGCCGCACTGGACTCTCTTCTTCGACGGGTCCGCCCGCGAAAATGGGTCCGGAGCAGGCGTGGTCCTCATGGACCCGAACGGGGATCAGGTAAAGTACATAGTACGCTTCGAATTCAAAGCCACTAACAACATGGCGGAATACGAAGGCTTGATCTTCGGGCTCATGGTCGCCCAGTCACTAGGAATCAAGCAGCTCCTAGTTAAGGGGGATTCCCAGTTAGTGATCAGACAGGTCCGGGGGGAGTGCTGCTGCAATAACCCCTAGCTTGCAGCATACCTCATGCGAGTGAGGGAGCTCGAGAAGGACTTCGAGGTCCTAGGAACTGCAGCACGTTCCCAGGAACCTCAACTCAGTGGCAGATGACCTCTCTGCGAGGGCATCGGCTCGGGGCCCAGTGCCCGAGGGCGTCTTCGAAAGACAGCTGCTGAGACCAACCGCCCAGCCAGCCGAACTGGGCGAAGGGAGCAGAACTAGCACCTCGAAGCTAGCAGTCCCGGTGGTCCTCCACCTCTGGAGTCCACCAAGGATCGTGTGGACTGATGACCCCGGCATGTCATCAGGGACACATCCAATGTCTCAGGGCAGTCCCGATGCATGGATCTCCGAGATCCGGGACTACCTGAAGGACAAAATCCTTCCCGAAGAACGTGTGTCTGCTGAGCGCATAGTGCGATTGGCTAAATGCTACACGCTAGTAGAAGGGGATCTCTACCAGCGTGGCGCCAATGGCATCCTCATGCGATGCATAACCCGGGAGGAGGGCCGCGATTTACTTGCAGAGATCCATGGAGGCGAGTGCGGGAATCATTCAGGGTCCCGCACGCTGGTCGGTAAAGCCTTTCGGCATGGCTTTTACTGGCCGACAGCGCTCCAGGATGCAGCTGAGCTAGTAAGGTCCTGCAAGGCGTGTCAGTTCCACGCAAAGCAGATACACACACCGGCTCAATCTTTGCAGATGATTCCACCCTCTTGGCCCTTCGCGGTATGGGGGGTGGACATCCTGGGACCTTTCCCTAGAGCTGTCGGTGGGTACCGGTACCTCTACGTCGCCATTGACAAATTCACAAAATGGCCTGAGGTAACCCCAGTAGTGAGCATCACCCAAGGAACTGCAACAGCTTTCCTTAAGTCCATTGTGTGCCGGTTCGGCGTCCCCAGCCATATCATAACGGACAACGGGACCCAGTTCAGGAGCCAGGTCTTCTAGGGCTACTGCGACGGCGTTGGCATCCAGTTATGCTTCGCGTCTGTAGCACATCCTAGGAGCAATGGACAGGTCGAAAGAGCTAACGCGGAAATCCTCAAGGGGCTCAAAACCCGCACCTTCAACTGCTTGGAAAAGCACGGTGCGAAATGGGTTGATGAACTCCCCTGCGTGCTATGGGGGAACCGGACCACACCCAGCCGAGCGACCGGGGAAACCCCATTCTTCCTGGTATACGGGGCCAAAGCGTGCCTCCCACCAGAAATACTCTTGGGCTCCCCACGGGTCCAAGCTTTTGATGAATCTTTGCAGGAACAGGCTAGGCGCGACGACGTCGACCTCGTCGAGGAGCAAAGATGGCAGGCTGCAATCCGGAATGCACGGTACAACCAAATGCTCAAATGCTACCATGAGCGAACCGTGCGGGGCAGGGTACTCCAGCCTGGAGACCTGGTCCTGAGGCGCATCTTGAACCAAGAGGGGCGAAACAAACTCTCCCCCAGCTGGGAAGGGCCCTTCAAGGTGACAGAAGTCAGTCGCCCCGGCTGCGTTCGCCTCGCCACGGAGGAAGGAGTCCCGCTGCCGAACCCATGGAATATAGAACACCTCCGTAAGTTTTATCCTTAGGCAAGAAATTCAGGGCAACCCTCTTTCTTTTATAGGCTAGATTGGCCCACCATGTGGACCAGAGCGGTGAAGGCCCGCCCGTGTAATCCCGACCTCTAGCTGACATCACATGATACCCTGTATCGCTTGATAAAAAGAAAGAGTTTTGCCCTGAAATCCTTGTCTCCGCTATTTCTCTAATGTTTACTCAGCTGCCATCTGTTTCATTTTTCTAACCCCTACGTGGAATCCTGCTCTTGCCTAAAATCTCCTTGGAACCGGCAGGGCTTAGCGGCTTCGAGCGTGAAACGGTTAGCTCAGAAGCAAGGAAGGAGGTCCGGAATACTGGGTGCCAGGTCCAGAGAAAAGGGGCTCGCCTTGGTAGCCCGGAGCTGTCAGCTGCTTAGCCTGGTCTCATACCCTAAGCACTGTACACTCCCTGCCTCGCTGTGGGTTCCCCCAGTATCAGGAACAGCGCGTTCAGTGCTCCGGACCACTCCCTAGGCTACTGGCACACCCCCTAACCTCGGCGGCAAGGTCCGGTTGCGACTCCAAGAACTTCGAGGCAGCGCAGTTACCTTTGTTTCACTAAGAGAGGTCCGAACGGCTGCAGGACTAGACCGGAGCTAAGATGTTTGGACTAGGGGTGGTCCAGGGCTGTGTCGCATTTTTGCCTGGTTCCGTACCCTAAACTCACACGCCCTGCTATCCCACGAACAGACATCTTGGCCCCTGGCCCGGACGACAAATGGCCCAGACCTCGAATAGCTGAAAAGGTTAACTCGGAGTAGGCCCCGTGGGTATGACACTAACGTTTGCCGTGAGTTGCATGCAGGTCTGGTCTCTGACTCGGTGGTAGCCAGCCTCGAAACTTAGAGCCTACCTACCAGGGGGCTAGGGGGTCAGGTGACAGCACACCAGCATGCAACAGGGAGTAAATGGAGATAAGTCGCAGCTTCTATTCAGCTTAGTCCATTCCATAGAAGAAAATCTCTTTATATTACTTGTCCATACTGATATTTTACATAATCTTGTAAAAAAAAACAACAAAAGTTGCTGCCCTACGGCGCTGGGGGAGCTCCTGCCCCTGGTGCATCCGGCTCCTCATCCGCAGGGGCCCGTTGGAACCGGGCGGCAACGGCCTCTACCACCTCCTGCACGCTCTCCCGGGCGGCGGCCTCTGCCTCCTCCACCGGACCAGCGATGACCGGGTCCAAGGAGATGGCGGGGTCGTGGCTCCGGAAGCAGACCAGGAGGTGCTCCGCCACGGCGCGGCACAGCTCGCGGCCCTCGGCTTCAAGGCGCTCCCCGAGCGTGGAGTCCAGGCGCCGGAGCCGCTCCACAGCGGAGTCAAGGACGGGGAGGGCGTCCGCAATGGTGGACGGCGGCTCTGTCACCAGGATCGGACTTAGTCCGAGCGGCATCAGAGCCGAGCTCGCCTCCCCGGCCCAGTCGGCGATGCGTTGGAGGCCGGCGCGCATCTGCTCCCGATCCTCCGCCACCGCCTGCTGGGCAGCATCCTGCTTCAGCTGCTCCAGGGCGGCCCGCTCGACCAGCAATTGCTTCTCCTGGTCCGCGAGCTCTGCCTCCCTGGACTTCACCCAATCCTCCGCGAGCCGCGGGACTAAGGCGTGCACGTGCACGGACGCACCCGCGGACCCCCAGGTCTATGACAGCAGGGGCCCGGGGACGCAAATCACGACAGGCAGGTAAAATAGCGAGTGGAGCTGGGAGGCGAACCGGCGGCTGCCAGCGGACGCGCGCCTCGGCGCAACGCGTGGGGCCCCTGCCTCTCGGCTTTACACACAGCTGCCCACGTAACCGTCTGCCCCCGCCTTAATTGCAGAAAGAAGGGGAGGCGAACCGCCGCTGCGGTTCCCGGCGCGGGCCTGCCCCCTCGTTCCCCGAGAGATTCCCACGATCAGGTGCTCCCAGATCGTGAGGGGCTTGTTGGGCCAACTCGCGGGGTCGGGCGAGCCGGGCTCCTGCGGGGTCGGGCGAACTGGGCCCCCTCCAAGGTCGGGCGAGGCGGACTTCTAGAGAGGTCGGGCGCGCCAGACTCTCATCAGAGTCGGGCGAGGCGTATTCCCTCGGAAAGATCGGGAGCGCCGAGCCCTTAGTAGGGTCAGGCGAGTCAAGTCTCGGCCTAGGATCAAGTGGGTGGCCCTGCCCAACTACATGCTTAACAGCCAGGGGCCGGAAACCGCACATGGCTCCCTGTGGCTTGAGTAATAAGCGCTGATGGGCTCACCTCAGGTTCGAAAACTCGCCAGAGGTGGGCCCAGGGGCCACTGTCGGTACCCAGCTAACCGGGTACCCGCTTATACTAGACAAAGTCTAAATACAGTCCTTAATAAGGCTCCACGCAGCCTGACAAGCTGGGTTTATTCCCTTGGGCAGTACAAGGGCTGACTTGCCTATACTCGGCAGGATCACTAGTATCGGCAAGTATCGCAGTAAAGGAAAGGGCCCAAGACCACGTACAGGCGGGTCTGGCCTACCCCTTATAAGAACTGGGCCGAGCCTCTCCCAACCGCGCGAGATGCCCCTCAAGGGAAGGCCAGGTCCGGACCACTCGGAGGTCCGGACCGCTCGGAGGTCCGGAGCTAGCGCACTCGGGGGGTGGAGCCGCAAGCTACCGCGTACACCTACCCCCGTTGCGGGATGGTCCGGGGCCGCCACGTGCCCACAGGACGCGCGGCGGAGTCTTCGGCCAGGGGCCTCGCCCGCCTGCTGCATTAATTGCGGGCAGGCGAGCGTGGCCCGTTGCCCGCTGACACCGCCGCTGTCAGACGGGCGTGCCCCGTTACCCGCTGACGGACGGGCGTGCCCTGACACCCGTTGACACCCCGCGGGCAGGCGACGGCGACTATACTAAAGGGCGTGCCTTACCGAGGCGCGACGGCAGTGACGGGGCATACAGTCAACTTCCCCACCGGACGTTGGGGTTTATACCGAATAAACAAGTACACTGTGCTCATCATGAGCTGCGCCACGCGCGACGACCGCGCTCAGCCTAATACTAGGTAGCAGCACTGTAGCACCGCTGTGAGCGCTCCGTAATGTCACGTCGGCACGCCGCCTGCCTCCTCTGACACTGAAGCCCCTCCGCCGGGTTCAGCGGTTGATGGAACAGGACGGTGTAAACCAGGACGGCGTGGCGCACCTTCCGGGGCACGCCGGGCCGCGTCAGTTGTGCAGGTACAAGACATGGGAGTCAACGGTTGCCGCTACGTGGAGCACGCGACATGACAACAGAGGGTCCGCTGGAGGGACTTGACCTCCGCCAGAAGGAGCGTAGGGCACCAAGTCAGTGCAGGATAGAACTGTAGCATAGAGAAAGTGGGCCGGGACCACCTGTCGGGGCCCGGCCACCATGTGCGTGCCCCCCTTGGGCTATAAAAGGGGGAGGCATACGAGACCATATGGGGGGGTCTTCACGAGACAGATAGTCTTGACCATCGAGACAATACACACTCCTCACAAGCACAAGCTCACAACCTCATCCGTCTTTTCCTACAGACAGCAATACAAGAACACACCCACAGTGGACGTAGGGTATTACGCTCCGGCGGCCCGAACCACTCTAAATCCTCGTGTCTCCATCGCGCCACCATTGACATAGCTAACAACGATCGCTCCCCCTAACTACTCTTAGTACTTAGGATTCGGGCGGGTGCATTCCGCCACCCGACCGGAGCACACACGCTCCGACAGGCTGCATGCACCAGAGTGGCAGGGGTCGGTCGGCCGACCATCATCACCAGTCGGCCGACCCAGGCTCTGCTGCGGAGCTTTGAGTGTGCATCTGAAATGATGAAGGCGGGAGCAAAAGGAGAAGCATCGTGGGTAGAGGGTTGGTCGGCCGGCCTTAGGTGAGGTCGGGCGGCCATGAGTGTGTCTCCTCCTACTTTGGTTTGTGAGAGAATAAAAGGAAAGAGAAAGAAAGAGAAAGAAAAGAAGAGAATAGGAGGAAAGAAAAAGAAAAATAAAAGGGAAGAAAAGAAAGAAAGAGGGAAAGAGGAGAGTGCAGGATGGGGGGGAGGGTTCAGGCGGCAGGCAACCTGGTCGGCTGACCCTAACTCTATCCCTTTTACCTTTGTGCATACGGTGGTCGGCCGGCCAGGCACTATGGCTGGCCGGCCATGATTTTTTTTGAAATTTGTAGAAGTGTAAGAGATAAGCGCATGAAAACTAAATTTATGCGAGGCGAAAATTTAAACATGCAGTGAAGTGTCAAAAATTCAAATTTGGCGGGAAAATAAATATGCCGTCGATGGGTAATGCCAAATTTACCTTTTGGCGAGGGTGCACCATTTACCATCCTTTGGGATATCGCATGGGCGTACATTCTGGATGGTGACTTGTATTTTCGCGCACCACTTTGGATTAGTCGTGGATGAAGCTTTGGCACGCTTATTTTCAACATGCCCCAGATCATTTGTCTTGGTTGCATCATGGGTATGTTGATCTTTGTTGTGCCCTTGAGTGAATGGTGTGGTTGAGTCATGGTGCCGACCTTCCGCGCATGAGTTTTGCCTCCTGTTTCCTGGGTTTTGGGACTAGGCTTGGTTGATTTTGCCTTCTCCCGTTCCTGTTATTCCTGTTGTTAGATGGTAGCCTCATTGGCTAACTTTCGTTTCATGAATGCTACGAGACTGTCCATCTCTTTTCCAGAGGCGTTGATGACTGGTGGCTTTGGTATATATTTCTGGCACTTAAATACCTTCACTTGGTTGCATTGCTCCACCTTTGGTTTGAAAGAGAATGTCTCCCTCATTCCGTTGATGTTGAGGTGGACTTCTCCAGCTCCAACATTGTTGCTTGCCTCTGCACTACTCAGAAATGGCTGCCCAAGAATGAGCGGTGTCTTTGCATCAATTTCCATATCCAACACCACGAAGTCCACAGGGATGAGGAAATTCTGGATCTTCACCGGAACGTCCTCGACGATCCCTTCGGGGTGACGTGTGGATTGGTCTGCCAACTGCAGGCACATGGTGGTAGGAATGAGTGCAGCGTGATTGAGTTTGTCGAAGACGACTTTGGGCATAACACTAACGCTTGCTCCGAGGTCACATAAGGCTTGATTGAAGACTTGGTTCCCAATTGAGCATGGAATGGTAGGACTTCCAGGGTCCTTTTTCTTCTATGGAGGCTGATTGAGTATAGCTGCGCTACACTCTTTTGTCATGTGGACAATTTCCGCTGATGGCAAAGGCTTCTTGTTGTTGAGGATATCTTTTAAGTACTTGGCATATGTCGGTACCTGCATAACATCTAGCAAGGGTATATTGACATATAATTTCTTAATGACCTCAACGAACTTATTGTATTGTTCGTCAGCGGCAGCCTTCTTGTTACGCTGGGGGAAAGGTAGCACCGTTGTGTCATAGAATTCATGTGGACGTGATTTCAGTGGCGCATTGTCCTCCGCTGTTTCAGGTCTGGTCTCCTGATCATCCTTTTCCTCTATGTTAGTGGCCTTCTCCTGTTCTTCACCTGCATTGTGAGTGCGTGGTGCACTACTAGGGTGTGGAGGGTCCTGAGTGGACTTAGCACCCCTAGTAGTGACTACATTGATGTGCTCTTTGGAGGGAGGTTTTGGTTGTCCCGGAAGCTTACCCGCAATAGCATTAGGTAAAGAGGCAGCTAACTGAGCTATCTGTGTGTCTAACATTTTGTTAAGCTCAGATGATTTTTCATAGCACTATTAAGAGTCTCCATTTGGAGATAGACTCAAAAAGCCTATCATTAGCATGAAATTTCTTACTAATGCTATCATTCACAGCTCTTTGATCAAACGAGCTAGGCTTATTAAGTTGTTGTGAATTGCCTAAGGAGTTACCTTGTCCAGAGAAAGGAATGTACGGTCTTGAATTCCAGCCTGGTTGAGGACGACTCCCATTGTTGAAGTTGCTAGAATTACCGATGAAATTGGCATCTTCCGGTCGAGTTTCGAGGTAGCTGTTCCCCAAGTGCCCTGTATTCCCGCAGACTTCACAAGTCATGCGAGCGTCAAGGGCCTGGACTGCAGCAGTCTTAGGACTGTCTTCTAGCTTCTTTAAGAGCATGTCCATCTTGGCGGCGAGCATGTCAGTGCTATCGATGTGATGGACTCCACGGGATCGGGTACTAGACCACTCTTCTTTCCATCCCTGATTTGTGGCTATCTTTTCAATGAGATCCTTGGCGGCTCTCACACTCTGGGATAGGAAGGATCCTCCGGTGGCTACATCCAGGTGCTCTTGTGCCGAGCAGTTCAATCCATGAAAGAAGCTCTAGATGATAAGCCATTGTTCCATTCCATGGTGGGGGCAGGCCACGATGTACTCTTGTAATCGTTCCCAGGCCTCCGCCACTATTTCGTCTGTGAGCTGTTGAAAGCTCGAGATCTTGTTCCTCAGTGCATTAGTCTTTCCCAATGGGAAATACTTGGCAAGGAATGTGTTGGAGCACGCATCCCATGTATTGAATGTTGCACGGTTGAGGTAGAACCAACCATTGCTTCGCCTTTCCGACAAGCGAAAATGGGAAGAGGCGCAACTTGACAGCGTCGGGGGATGCACCTTTCATTATGAATGTGCTGCAGATTTCCAGGAATTGCTGCAGATGATTGTTGGCATCTTCCATTGCTAGTCCGCAGAATGGGATAGCTTGAACCATGTGAATGACTCCGGGTTTGAGCTCAAAGTTCTCTCCCGCTTGCACTCGGGTCCCGTAGGAACATTGTTGCTGGAGGAAATGGAAAACTCACGGATGGTCTTTTCAGCCATGATGTTGGTGAATGGAGTATGACTCGTTGATGCAAATGATTCAAGTTCCGTCGGTACAGGTCTCTGCCCTGTGAACAGTCTTTGAACGGACTCTTCTAAGCAAGGCCTCTGGATTATTGTGGAAGTTTACCGGTAGGTCGTAATCGGTCATACACCCCTCTGTTGCATCAGCAACAAAAAACAACAGAGACAAGTGAGCCTGCTAAAGACTAGTGGGTATTTTTATAAAGAAACGGGGTTCGAAAAGAGATTATCAATTATATCTCTGCCTATTGCTTCCTCGGCAACGGCGCTAGAAAAGGTTGTTAGCGTCTCTTAGCCTTAACAGATTTTACTCTGCAAGCGCACGGAGACCGCTGTAGCCTTTCACCCAGAGTATTCCGAGTATCGTAAGAGAGTATAATTGGATAAACTCAAACCAAAGTCACCGTACTTTAATAAATGTACCAACTAATATCTAGGCAGGGGTAACTTTGGTAAAGATAGGTGTATCGTGAAGAAGTAAATATACTACCTAAGATACACGTAGAGAGGTATAGTTGCCTGGGAGGACAACGAGTGAGATAAAGTTCCCAAACTCTATTCCATTCGGCTGCAAAGACTATGTTGTGGTTATCTAAGGAAACCCAAGTAACAAGTCGGGGTCTCGCGTCGAGCGAAATTCCGGCGCCCTCAAGGGGTCAGGGGGTAGATAGTTGAGCACAGAAAGAGAACCCGGCTATCACGTATAGGCCTCCCGAACGAATGGCCCTAGACTACAGAGGCACACCACACGCTGTCATCGAGTGGGGCTACCAAGCAAATCTGCGTGGAGAGGATAGCACGCTATAAACATACTCAAGCAAAGCTTGAGTAACAATAGGTCGTCCTTGATCAGAGGAGAGGACCTAACCAGAGCCTGGCGTACAGGTTGGATTATAGTACCGGCAAGAATAACAGGACTTGACTAACTAAGATAACCACAGCCTAAGCCTAGCAAGTATGCAAAGAAAGGTACACCACACTTGCAAGAGATAGAAATAAAGTACAGCATAAATATATTATACTGAAGATAAGAGTACAAAGATACAAGAACTTTACCGCAGACTCAGAGATATCTCCGAGAACTCCGAGGCAAAGCTCGACTCACTCTAACTCCCAGGACTATCCTAACTACTAAGATGTGGAAATGGCACTCTCTAAGGTAGAATGAAGCTCTCAACTTCTCCACACTTTGACAAATGAGCTCTCGGGGCCTATTTATAGTCCAGAAAGTGAGGGGGGTATTTATAGGTGGCTTAAGTCACTTTGGGGGGGTAAGGCGGTGGTCGGCCGACCATGTAGGGGGTCAGCCGACCTAGCCCCATGGTCGGGCAACCGCTCGATCCACCGACTTGGCCATCCAATGGCTTGATCTCGCTTCCCCACGTCGGTTGGCTGTTGAAACGGTTGGTGCACATGTAAAATGAGGGCCTTGCATGGTCGGCCGACCATGCATGAGGTCGAGCGACCACGTGTCCTGCTCCGATTGGATGCATGGCTCCTCTCCTGGATGAGTGATGTCACCGATCCGTGGTTTGGTGGTCCTTCGGCCCTTGGATACATTGGATGCTTGGTTTGACGGTTGGATGAGACTGCCTTTGTGTTTCCTTGTAGATTTGTATTGCTGAATTGGCATTTAGGCTCCGAGGAAAGGTCGGCCAGCCAGGGGCAGTGTTGGCTGACCCTGCCACTGGGTCAAGCGACCCAGCAGGTGGTCGGCCGACCAGGACCCATGGTCGGCCGACCCAGCCACTTTTGCCTCAAGTGCCCATCTTTGATCCTTGACCTGTTCTCAGCTGTTTTATGTGTATTTTGGTACCTGCATCCAAATATTCATGTACATCTTATGGAACTCATTAGTAGTAGGGGTTAGTCCATTTTATTCACATGCTTTGCTTCATTTGGTGGATAATTGACAGGTAGAGATCGTGAGATTACGACCGTCAACAATGACCGATTTTGGACATAATCTTGAAATACCACTTCCAGCGCCATAGTACGATTTGTACAAAGTTAGGAGCCTAACCATGCAGCTCGACCAAGAAGCACCACGCCAAAGCATTGGAGCCGTCATGACTAGAGCCCAATGGCGATGAGCAGAAGCTCATCAACGTGAGGCTAGAGAGGAAGCAGAAGCAGGTCCATCATGGGCGCCCCACGCTGCCACTCCGACTGGAAGTGTCGACCCGAAACTATCATGGTTCCGTCGATATGGCCAGCCCAAGCCATGGTACATCAGCAGTGGTAGAGACCAAAGCTCATACAAGCCATGACATGGTACTCGGTATTATGGAGGTGGCAGTGCGTCACATGAGGTAAGTAGAGATCAAGGCCACTCTGCATCAGCCTAGTTCTACGCCGACAACATGGCCAGCGTCAACTCCAGAATGGAGGGGATCAATGGACCAATGGATTCAGAACAGCACCAACACGATTCAGAACCTGAACGAACAAGTCCAAGCCGGCTTCAGCAATGCTCAAGAGTTCTACAACAACTACTACCGCCAGAACCCCTAGCTATGCAGCAGTAGCAGCACCAGTCCGACCAGCAGTTCCAGCAGTACCAGTCTGACCAGCAACAGTCTGTCGCCACACCCATTCTACCTGAGAGTGAGTACCAACCATAATAATAATAATGCTTGTTTATTTTATTTCTTTTATATATAAAAAAATGTGTGTCAATAAAATCAACTCCCAACTTTGATACATTGCCTTCTTATGGAAATGATGAACATTTGCTCTATCATGTTTTTGTTTAGTTGTCTGTGCAAAGACCATACTTAGCTAAATTTTGAGCTTGTGCGTATAAAATGAGAACCTAGCATTTTACTTTGTGGATGCCTTTCGCACAAACTTGTCTAAGTTGTTGTGAGGAATGATATGACTAAGTACTAGGCCAACTCTCATATTTTGCTAGTAGGATAAAAATCTCAGGCTATTCCTTTGAAAAATGAAAAATAAAGTTCCCCCATTGGTCTTAAACACCTACCAGAGCCAAATACCCTGAAAATATCTGAGCCGCTTATTTAAGCTACTTAGTATTGTTTTGAACTTTGTCAAATTTTGAGTCTCATTGAATGGAATCATCTCTATCTTGTGAGTCATTGGAGCAAAATCCACCATTACATATGCATTTACCTATCCCGAGTATGCATCCATATATCTCCAAATAAAACCTTTAACCTTACTCCTTCCAAATCAAATGAGGTAGGATGTGGAGCCATCAAAAAGAAAAATAAAAGCATGTTAGTTCAAGCATGGCAAAAAGAGAAAAATACAAAAAGGCTTCACATTCATACCTAACATACAAAAGAAGGAGAAGGAAAGGAAATATGGAGATCAATCCATCCATCTAGCCACCAAATAAGCTCCAATGATGAACATGATTAGTTGATGTAGTACATTTATTTGGTCCAATCTTTGGCTTTGCAAAATAAACAACCTAAGCAAGCTAAGCTTTAGTGTAGGAAAAATCTTGGCCGTGCTTTTGGGCCTTTTTGGTGAGGATACACTTGTGAGTGATCGAGAGTACCTCTACGGAAACTTGCTTTTATTTTGAAAATCTTCAAAACACCTGAGATAGAATCCAAAAATAAATGATTTGAGCTGGAGCCTACAATGAAGTCATTCTTTCTCTCAACCACCCAAGACATGTTAGTCAAAAAGATGCACCATAGGTATGAGAAAAAGGTGATCATTGCATACACTATGGTTTGAAACAAAAGCATGGGTGTCGGTTATGTATAGCCTTTATTTTTGCACACTAATATCGCAGCAACTCCTGATCCATAACCCATCTTGGCTATACTCGAGGACGAGCAAAGGTCTAAGCTTGGGAGGGTGTTGACGGTCATTACTGCACTACTTATGACCATCAACTATCCACTAACATGAAGGAAAATGTATCAAAGTACAGACTAACCCTTGCTACTGACATATCTCCACGAGTCGTGTTGAATATTTGAGTGCAGGCGCAAAACAAGCTGAAAACAGGTAAAAATGGCTATGTCAGGAAAAGTTCAGGTTGCCCGGCCAACAGACCAGGCCGCCTGGCCTCCCCTTGGCCGCCTAGCCTGATAAGGTTGCCAAATGAGCTCATCTTGGACCTGCATGCGCGTAAACGATGTGTCAACACAAGTCCAAGGTGGAAACCGTGAAAGCCGCCTCATTGATCCAACACTTGGATTGGTGAAGTCAACAATCCGAGGGACTTCAATCCTGCAGCTAAGGAAGAAACACAAGTGAGATCCAATGGATTGGGGAGTTTTAACCGCCAACCACCATGCAACCGACTTGGGGAGTGAAGATGGACCGCAGAATGGAGTAAGGCGGTGGATCCAAGGGCTGTCCAGGCCGCCTGGCCTCAGGTGGGGCTGCTCGGTCTCCTACTTGGCCGCTCGGCCTGCCACTTGCCCCCATAACCACCATACCGACCCTATAAGTACCCCTACTCACTTGGTGACTATAAATACCCCCTAGTATCTCATTTGTGAAGTGTGGAAGTGAGTAAAACATACCATTGTCTTAGTCTTGTAGCAATAGGATAGTCCTAGGAGTTAGAGTTGAGTCTGAGTCTTTACCTTAGGGATTATGGAGATAGCCTCAAGTCTTGGGTAAAGCTCTTGTATCCTTTCTATCTTTTGTACTCTTGCTACTCCAGTATAATATAAATCATTGCTCAATCTTTTAGTTATACTTTACTTTATTTCTTGCACTTGCCTAGTGTGGTGTACCTTATTGCACACTAGATCAAGGCTTAGGTTTGTGTTGTCCCTGAGTTACTTGAATCTTGCTAGACTTGGCTTTTGATCTAAGATTTAGTTAGCTCTCACCCTCTGATCAAGGAAGAGCTTTAGTGTTCAAGTTCTCACTTGATCACTAGTGTTGCGTGCCATCTTACCCATGCAGATCTGGTTGGTAGCCCCTTTTGGTGACAGCATTAGGGAGCCTCTGTAATCTGACCCCGTCATTCGGTAAGCCCGTAGGCGTTAGCCAGTTGCCTTTCGGTTGGCCAACTATCTACCCCTGTGCCTACTCGGTGTAGTCTAGAATTTCGCTCGATGCAAGACCCTAGTCTGTGTTCATTTAACTCAGTTCAACTATGAATTCTCCTATGCAGTAGTTAAGGAATAGAGTTTGGATATCTTGATCCCACTCGTTGTCCTCCCAGATCGCTATACCTAGTTTGCTGATTGCTTTGGTCCCTGTTTACTCTTCCCACCATACACTACCTTATTTACCTTACCCCCTGGTGTAAGAATAGCTAGTTTTTATCTAAGTTATATAGTACCTCTTGAAGTTCGAACAAATCATTCCACCTATTCGCCCTTGCTTCCCTGTGGATTTTTACGATACTCGGAATACTATGAGTGAAAAAGCTACATCGAATCTCCAGTGCCCTTGCGGAGTAAAATCTGTTACGCTAAGAGATGTCAACACCTGCCACCTCTCTCCCTACCACCGCCTCCCTCCCTCCCTAGCTGAACTCCCTACCAGTCGCCGCCTCCCTTCCACCCACCGCCTCCCTCCATGCTGATGCCAGATCCCTCCCGCCACCTCCTTTCTCCCTCTCGCTGCTGACCTCACTGCCTCTACCAGCTCGTGGCGGTCCGGTTCCGGTAACACGCCACCCGGCCCTGACTTCCTCGCGTCGTCGCTAGGGAGAGGGGTGACCCAATCCCTCCCCTTCCTAGAGGCTTTGGCGCCACCGGGCGCGCCTCGCCCAGGACCGATGCTGCCTGGGGCCTCTGCTCTATGCCTCTGCTGTTGCCGCCGGTCCCGCTGCTTGGTACCACCACCGCCCGATCTATTGCTTCCACCAATGAGGAATTAAGTAAGGCACCAGCCCCACTCACTACTTTGTTTGTATAGCCTAGTCACTACTTTGTTTATATAGCCTAGTCTTGTTTTTGTCAGCCTGCATGTGTTATACCGTCAAAAATTTGGTTTAGTGTGTTAACCACGAAATCTATGGATCACCCGTTTCAGACCGGCACGTCTTACATGCGTAAATTGAAACTGATCACATGTGAGCTATGCTGGTCCAGAATTGTCCCTTTTTGGACTGCCTCGGAGTGGCCGATAGAGCATTGTATGTATGATGAGTTGGTAGGGGCCGAACGAGATTTTGCCGGCATAACCTTGTTGTTCTCCGGCTGCACCATATCTGAGCGTGCAGCTGGAGAAAGGCGGGGTTATGCTGTTGAAATTTTGTTTGGACCCTACCCACTCATCAAAGATCTGCACTTTGTCGGCCACTCTTGGGTGGGTTTAGGACATTCTTTTCCTGTAGATGTAGGGCCGTGACATGCATATCCAAATGAGTAGGTCTTATATATGATTACCAATTGAATTAATGTATAGCTTCATTAGCTATGGGTGAAGATCGATGATGGATGTACGAAGGTTGGAGTACAGGAGGCGCTCACTTCGCTGAATGGGTGGCCAAGGCGATAGATTTTGTGGACTGTGCATTCTCTTTGTCTGGCGCTAATGCCAAGGTAAAGTGCCCATGCAGTGACTATCGCAACCGTTATGCTCAGACCAAATGAGAAATGTCTCTGCACTTGTGTTCCGTTGGATTCATGCAAAGCTATGAATTGTGGGTACACCACGGAGAGTCAGTTTCTCAGGCCGCAGCCGCAATACAAGAGGAGGAGGATGATAGACCTGGTGAAGATAGAATGGATGAGATGCTTGATGCCTTAAGGCTTGAGTTTGACCTCAATTCCGATGATCCACTGACACCCGAGGTTGAAGCTTTCTTCAAGCCCATGAAAGCATCGGAAGAGCCACTGCACAAACACACAAAAATGAGCCTTCTAGCTTTTGTGACTTGACTCAAGGCCATTAAGTCTAGGTATGACTTCTCAAATAACTGTTTCAACGAGATACTAAACTTGATTGCCGACCTTCTCCCTGCTGATCATAAGATGCCCAAAGATATGTACCAGACCAAGAACTTGCTTAATGGTCTTGGAATGAATCATGAGAAGATTGATATGTGTGAGGACAATTGCATGCTTTACTGGAAGGAACACAAAAATAGGCCAAGTGCCTAAAGTGTGGTAAGTCTAGGTATGTCGAGGTTGTAAATGATGTGATGCCCCAGGCATCTCCAGTGCATTTCATGTGCCTCATTTGCTTAATCACATCTCATAAGCATCATTTCATCTCATATTCATGTGCATTTGACTCACATGAACAAACTTGGTAGAAATGCTAAGTGGTGAACTCAGTTTTCTGCATGAATGACATTGTGAATGTGATCATAACTCTAGTTCTATTGAGTTTTAGGTGGAACTTTTTATACCAAACTTGTAGATGATCACATGATGAACAACTTTGTTAATTGGAGCTTTGACATGCACAAAGGTTTGCTTAGGGATTTAGGGCTTTTACTGTCAGCATATAAACACAGTCAAAATCTGAACTGTTTAGAAATTCCACTTTTTCTTTGATCTACAATCATTTTCATGCAAAACTCTAATTGAGAAAGTTGTAGGTCTTAAAATTTTTTCACGTGATTTTGGCCACAAATAGGACTTTTAGAATTTTCTTTACAAGTGGCTGTGTAGGTCAAATCTGAAACCCAGAGATAAATTCAAATTTAAATAATATTTTGACTCAGAATTTGGCCTTGATCCTTTTGACAAACTTGTAGATCTAAAAGATTAAAACATTTATCCCAATTGGGTCTTCTTCAAATTCGGCTTAGAACTGGGTCAAAATAGCGATTTATAGAGGCTAAACAAAAACAGCAAAACAGTGTTTTCTATTTTTGGAACTCGCTCCCACTGACCGGTGGGGCCACGGATCCGACCGGCGGGCGCTGCCGAGCCGGCGAGCGCCACGCGGCCGGTGGTGTACGGCCACCCCCGCACACCGTGGATTGGCCCCCCCGGTCGACCGCGCTTTTAAGAGGAGGGCAGCACCCTCGCTCTTCCTTTCGCTCCCTTCCCCTTACGCCCGCCGTTTCCCCGCCCCGAGCTGGTCGCCATTGTTGGAGCTCGAGTCGAGCTCGCGCCGGCACCGCTCCGCTCGCCTCCACGCCTCACCGTCACCGTGCTGGCCTTCCCCTCACCCCACTCCACCGTTTCCCCTAGCTCTAGGCCACCGGAGTCCTCCGACCGCCCTGCATTTCATCGCCGAACCTCGACGACCCTGCTTCGTCGTCGCCAGCCTCCTCCGCCTTCGCAGCCGTCGAATAGGGTTGGGGGTAAGAATATCCACCCTCTCCCCTCTCTCCTCGCCCTTCAGTGGAGAGCCGCCGCGCCATGCGAGGGCGGTTCCGGCCGCGCGCCGCCAGTCGATCCCCCTCCCCCCCTCCGCGTCGCGAGGAAGAAGACGACGGGTGGTGGAGGATGACAGTTTTACAGATCCGCCCCCACGTTCATGAGTTTTCACATTTCTGTCCATCGCACTGTTGATAGGGTCTTGCAGATCTTGCGAGATAGCCCCTGTAGTCTAGGTTTATTTACCCGAAAGACCCCAGATCTGGGATTTTCTCATTAATTTCTTTAATATTTGGCAGTGAGCTTTGAAAAATTGTGGAAAATCAAATAAAAATCCAAAAAGGGTAAACTCAGTTGCATTGTGATACTTGCAAATAGATCTACATAATGAATATGATGTTGAGATGTGAAATGACCTATTTACCCCTGGATCTTACATGAATGTAAAAACTTAATAAATGAGAAATGTAGGTCAAATGAGCTCCAAAAATTATGAAATTTGGATAGTCACTTTGTTAGCATGTCTAGGCATTGTGTCAATTTTGGTAGCCCTAGCATTGACCGTTTAATTACTGTTTTACCCTTGCCAAGTAATTAAGCATGTTAATAGAATAAGAAAAGGTTGCTATAAGGTAAAATTCTCTAGGTGACTTCATGGACTTTGTGTGAGCTCTAAGTTATGAAAATGACACGCTGTTGAGATATGGGGCTGTGCATGCTAGTTTGTGGCACTGATTTGAAGATGGCAAAATAATGCATATTTAGCTAAGAAGTAGAGAAAGTGGTTCCATCAAGCTTAGTAAGTGCTAAGAAAGGTTATAGTGAATCATAGACGCGCTTAAGTCATCCTTACTATTCCTAAGTTGCATGTTAGGTATATTGAATTTTCTACATGGAAAATGGATGTCTATTTAAACGTAGGATTAATTTCGCTTGTTGAACTTTATACTTGCGACAAGCCCTGTGTCAACATATGTGGTATGATAGGTTACCTTAGGTGATGGTTTGTATGATTTCTTAGTATTAGACAAGTTTTGACACCAAAATGCAAAGCTCCACTTATTGATCACCATTCATTGCATCGCATCTGCACCATAAGCAAGCATTCGCATTTACATGCGCTCATATTGCACTATGTCATGCATATAGATCCCGCGAGCGAAGGACACCCGTCGGAGCAGCCGATAGTGGAGGAGCCCGAGGAAGAGCAGCACCTAGGAGCCAGAAGATCAGCAACAGGGGCCCGACTATGCTCCGGAGGCAGCTACTGACCCTAGCGAAGAAGGTAGGCAGGACCATGCTTATCCCAGCAAACAAGTTATGCTTGATGATTAAGCATATGCATTAGGAGTTGCTTGAAACCAATTGCATTAGACTCTTGGCCGCTCTGGCCCTAGCACCCATACATAGAGTTTGCAGGCCGAGTATGCCTAGAAGTTGCTAGGTACGAGTAGACACGAGTGTGTGGACTCGTTGCGTAGGTATTTTCAAAGTTACAAGATATTACTATTATGTCAATTATCACTTGTGCTCATGATTTAAATGGAGACCGGGCAGAGATTTTATTTTAGTATTTACTTTTCATGATGTTGCACTTTGGACTCCGCCTGAGTCGTATAAGGTCCATTCGTTGTTCGCCTATTGGTTAGCATAACATTGATAGAGTGCTTAACCGGGATATGGGACCGGTGAAGTCTTTCTTGGGCTCGTCCGAAGCATAGAGACACGTTCCTACCCACTGGTTGAGAGGAAGGTGGCCTAGGGGGAGCTTTGTACCCACTGCGGGGAGACCGAGATGTCGGCAGGCTCGCAATGGGGGCATAACCCGGGGGCTAGGTGGGAGTGAATCAAACATTGGGACGAGACAGGTTAAGATCGGGGCTATATGTGGGAACGCGATGGCTAGTAAGCATATACCCCTGGCATGATAGTTATTCTCAGGAATTAAAATCGATTCGAATCGTTGATGCCTACCAGGTGTGGGAATGCCAATACCTTTGACGTTCATTGTAGTAACTACATACACACTTTGTATCTATTACTCATGATTTCGAATATCACATGCTTGTATTGAATTGTTTACTTTACTGCAATTTACTATTACGTTGAGGGTTATACAAATGCTGGAAACTTATTTACTTTATGTTGATCACGACACTGCTTAAAATCAATGGCTAAGGATCCACTTGTTAGTAAGCAGCTTCGCGTCAGCCGTAAGCCAATCCATTAAGACCTACTGAGTAATTAGTACTCAGGGTTTGCCCCCACATTTTGAGTGCAGGTATGGAGTTCATGGTTTGCACCTGTGTTGGAGGCGGTGCATGCCCCCATCTGGGATGAGGTCTGCATGAGTGGCACAAGGGCAACATCGGTGGGCTCAATGTTGTTTCCTTTAATGCAAGTCTTTATTTGAAACTGATTTGTAACTGAGTCTATTATTACTCTATTTCAACTGCCTGTGATGATGTATCTGTTGTGGATCCACCGTGGGCTGGATGTGTATGATGTTGGTTGTTCTGGGATTTGGTATTATCGGGGGTCGAATGACTCTCGACGGACTGACCATGTTTAGTTTGGTCTAATCACTCAGAGACAATGGACCGGCTCCATTGCCTCTGGAGTGATGAGTGATTGTCAACAGAAGCCAAAGACCAAGATGGACTTGGGCACAAGACCTCTGATGGACAGGAGGCCCTCCGATGGACTGGAGGTAGATGGAGAAGAAAGTCCTCTGAAGGACTGGAGGCATGCTCGGCATCTGTCGGCCATGGGAGTTCGGTACACGGAGGCAACGGCACTGGCGACGGCAGGAGTAAGTCCTCCGAAGGACTGCGAGGCTGCCCCGATGGACAGGGGATGCCGGGCGCCACCGCGGTGCTCCAAGCCGAGTACGTAGCGCGAAGACGTGCGAGGGAGGCTTTGGCGGCTTTGGCTCAAAACCGCCACCCAAGCTACACAAGCCTTGGTGTGTTGGGCCATGGCTCACCAAGATAGAGAAGATGGGCCAGATCCGGCCCAAGGCGGAGACTTCCTAAAGTTTCCCGGTTTCTGACTTCAAAACTGGGGGCGGATCGCGGATTGGACTATTGGCCACTTGGAGAACATCCGAGGATTGTGTGGAACTTACGAAGATCAAGACTTCATCGTGGTCATCCATCCCGAAATATCCTGTAATCTTTCGTTTGAGTCCTTAGGGTTTGTCTAGTTGTAGGGACCTAAGTGCAAAACTGCCTAAATAGCACTCGGGTGTAAATAGGTCCAAGGTAGGTCATTAGAGACTCTCTTGGCTGTTAGGATTAGGTTTTCCTTTGTGATTTTCATCCTCAAGCCCTGAGCTCCATTGTTAGGGAGGTTAGAGTAGGATTTAGCCTCCTAATCATGAGGGAAGGTGAGGGTGGTTGCTTGGGATGAATTTCTGCTTGTATGCTGAATCTTTAGACCCATCTTGGGCACTTAATCGAAGCAAATTCGTGCTGCAACCTTGTGTTCTTCTCCTCTCCCTCTCTCTTTGGTTTTTGGGTTCAATCCTTGGCTTTTGGGTGTTTGTGTTGGCCAAGCTTGAATCCATTCCCTTGCTGATGTTTTGGACTTGCTAGGACGTGGAGATCATGACGTAGTTCATCTCAATCCTGCTGGATTGCCATGAGCAAGCCTCCTTTGTGTTTTCCCCTTTCTTGCCCAAAGATTGCCATTTCACGAGATCTGAAATTCCCGCTGATTCCTTGGTCACTTTGCGTTGATCTTTTGAGAAAAGCTTTGGAATAGGGTCCAGATAGCCTGTGCAAAATTTCATGAAGTTTGGACAAGGTTTGGTCGGTTTTGGGTTGGAAGACCCCTTGTCTGCTGACTCTACCGGACAATCCGGCAGAGGCCACCGGACAATCCGGTTCCACCGGATAGTCCGACTATGCCCACCGGATAGTCCGGTGTGTGGCACTGTCTAGGCCGTGCCACCGAACAGTCCGGCAGCAGGCATCGGATAGTCCGGTTCCACTGGACAGTCCGGTGTTGGCCATCGGACAATCCGGTCCTGCCAGGGAGATGCAGTGATTTTCTCTCTTTGGTTTTTCCGCTGTGTTTCTGCTTCTGATTTTTGCATTTCTTCACTTTAAGACTATTCTCTTTGCTTGCTTGTGAGTCAGTGAGACGCAAGTCAGTGCGGTGAGTGTCGTGTGGAAGTTTTTGCAAAGTTCATTGCCTCGGTGCCATTCTTGATCGGATCTTGAGTTTTCTTGCATTGGTGCGTATCATTTCAGTGGACGGCACCCTTGCGCTGCTAGGCATGTATCTGTTCAGTGGATGGTTCCTAGTTCTGTTTCTTTTGAGCTTTGTAGAGCACCTGCTTGGGGGTTTGTGATTTTGAGTTTTAAGTGCTCCTATTTACCTCCCGTTCTAGTCGCACGTCTCGGTTCTACAATCACACTACAAGCCAGAGGTGGTAGGTGTATTTAGTCTGGATTAAATCGGTGGTTCCGCCACAAATGAGGACGGTGAAAAGGTGACGACGAACGTCGCAATAAAGCAACTTCGTTACATGCCTATTACACCTCAAGTGAAATAGTTGTTTCTCTCTAAGAAAATAGCCGAACACATGGTCTGGCACAAGGAAGGGAAACGTAAAAAGCAAGGAGTGATGGTGCACCCATCCGATGGTGAGGCATGGAAGGCTCTAAACAGCTTTGATCCAGAGTTTGCTAGTGAGGCTAGAAGTGTTAGAATTGGGTTGGCGACTTGATGGCTTCACACCATTCAACACAACGGATGCATCATACTCTTGTTGGCCTGTCTTTGCTATTCCATATAATCTTCCACCCACTCTTTGCATGAAATATGAGTTTATGTTCCTATGCCTCATCATACCTAGTTCGAAGCATCCTGACACCCGTCTGAATGTGATGTTGAAACCTCTGATTGAAGAGTTGAAGGATTTGTGGAGAGGCGTAGAAGCATATGTACAATCACAAGAAACAAAAGTTCAAACTTCGAGTTGCATATCTGTGGTCGGTGCATGACTTCATGGCGTATGGTGTATTTGCTGGATGGAGCTGCCATGGGAGATTGACTTGCCCAATATGTGGGGCAGAGATGGAATGTTTTTGTCTTACCTTTGGTTGAAAGATTTGGTACTTCGATTGCCATAGGTGTTGGCTTGACGGGAATCATGTCTTTCGGTTTGAAAAGGATGCTTTTAGGAAGGACACGATTATCACGAAGGGAGCACCAAAGCATCCTAGTGGGATAGAAATTGCTGCTAAGCTAAGTGCACTGGTTGAAGCACGTGCGTCTTGAATTGAGGGGCCATAGAATCACACTTCAAAGAAACGATGTAACGAAGTGACTATGTAATTGTTTGATTCAATTGTGTGTCTGTAACAACACTCCTATGTACTTACTCCTTAATCTTTTGCTAGGATGAGCATGAGGTGATGCAGGACAAGAGGAAGGATGGGGATAGGGATAAGGATGATGATGTGGATGGGGAGGTGGATGAGGATGGAGAGGCGGATGAGGATGGGGATTTGGATGGCGATCGGGAGGCGGACAGGGATGGGGAGTACCAGCCACAAGAGGAGGAAGACCCGATGGGTAGGGGAGAGCGGTGGGCACTCTGTTCTGGCACTTCAAAAGTTTAGGAAGAGCCATATGGTGGCTCCTCCTTCAGCGCCGACACGCCCAAAAAAAGACTATATTAGACCAGTTGGCGATTGGTAAGAGTATCAATATTTGTCACTTGTTATTGTTTTCTTGGAAAGTACTATAAACTAACTTAATTTGTATTGTAGTTATTGGAAAGATTTGAGTTTCACAAGTGCAGGCAGCCACACCCAGGTGAACAAGGTCTTGGGGAGCATAGCTCACCTGCACTACCTGGGACTTGTCACTAAGCCGGTTGGAGGGGAGATTGTAGCCACCATCTAGAAGCACTACAAGTTGAAAATTGATATCGATCATGGAGACAAACAGGGATGAGTATGGGCTGAGATTTTGTTATGTTTTGATACATTTGTCAATAGATATGTAATTCATATATATGTGATCACTAATTCTTAACCTGTTCTGACAGAAAATTTTCCAGCTAGCTGAAGGATACGATCCTAAGCATGCCCGCAGGGTTTTCATCTTCAATGCAACCAAGGTGGTCAGGGATTCCTTCAACAAAGTTCGCATCCAAGTAGTCTGTGCGTACTACAAGCAGGTTAAAGGAATTCCAATGAACCGATCACTGGGAGCTAGGAAAATATAGCTGAAAGAGGATACATATGCATAGGTAGATGAACTGACATTTACTTTACTGACTGATAGATTGAAGCTGTCTCAATGAATTAACACCTTTGAACAGGTCACTCCCAAATGGATGGAAGATCAGCCAGAAGCATACCAGGCTCTTTGCCAGCAATGGGCTTCCGAAGAATGGATTGAACACTCAAAGTCGAAAAGGGGAAACATAGCGAAAAATCCAGGACATAATTACGACGGTGATGGCCATATTTGTAAGGCAAAACAGATGGTAATACGAGCCTTTCTAAATCTCTTCAAGCATATTGAACATTATACGTAGGCTAATTCAAAGTTATAGGAAGCAAAAGACAGTGTCGCACCAAGTGACATCCAGGTGTATATCCAATATCACAAGGGTCCAAATCCCTCACAATCTGATCAGCTCCACACCGAAACGGCCACCGCTCGACTTGTAATATATCACAACCTATTTGTCCTATGTTTTATTTCATTGTCAAGCTCTAACTCTAAGCATGCATTGCAGGAGGCTTATGGGAAGGAAATGATGACCCAGCATGGGAAATACTATGATTTGAGGCATCAACTGATAGACCCTGTGGCCGTGCACGCTGTTGAGCGAGGGAAGCCCCATGGACGGTGATATGATTTGAATTTGTTGATTGCGTTTGATTTTTGTCTAATTGACAATCTTATTGATATGATGGATTGCTTGACTCGATGTAGGTACCCCTTGTTCAATGGTTTGATAAACTGCGGCATTGCGAGCTCTGGTGGGGTCTACGTCATGTGCATCAAGTTCTAGTAGTCGTGCGTTCGCTACGGAGCTCGTGAGGTTGCAAGAGGAAGTAAGGCAGCGTGATGCATACATGAAGCAACATGAGGAATTCTAAAGGCAGCAAATGGAATACCAAAGGCAATCGCAAGAGTACTACATCAACCTATTGGCACGGCAACAACAGGCTATTCAAGTATGTGACGATGATCAATAGTAACATTCATGTGGATTGTCAATATATGATACGAATACGGTGCTTTTTATAGGTAGCATTAGGGTCGCAAGGAGTCACCATCGCATGGCCACAATTTCAAGCTCCTCCGCTAATGCCACAGTGGCCCTCAGTTACTCTACCTGCTCCAGCAGCTCAGGTATATCCTTGTCAAAATACATCAAATTAGGTTAATCTAGCAAACTACAACTAGATTAACTATCAAACTTAGTATTTTCGACCTTAGTTCCATCAACATAGGCACTTGTGGTCACTTTAGCTAAAGAAGTGCATGAAATTCATATTCTATCTACATTTGCTCAATTTAGCGGTATTTAGTGTATTATTTCACCTCGCTTGTAGGGATCGGGGGTACATGCCTCAAACGTTCTGGGAACTCTACCTGCGGTAATACCAGCACCCGAGTCACAGGTTAGTTTGGCACTTGTCGGTTTCCGAGTTGGTTAAGTCATATCGATGCTACTACCGAAACATGTTTATAAAACATGTGATGTGACAGGGCTTTGTATTTTTTTGTTTTAGGAGACCGACAGGGCTTCCAACTTCGTTAACCAAATGTTTGCCTCTGGAGATAGCTGCCACAACCCCGATGAGCTGCATGTGATGTGAGAGGGCTTCGTATGTATGTTACATTTGTTTCTTTTCATTGTGCAATGGACGACCTTGTGTTGGACTTTTCTGGTTTAAGTGTTATGAATTTTTGATGGGCAATGGACGTTGAACTAGCTGTGTGGATAATTGTATGTCGAACTTGTGTAAGGAAAATTGTGATTTGTGATGAGAATGTATTCCTGACTATAAACTGGAGTTTGAATGTATGAACTATGATTTTGGATATATTGAATTTATGAACTATGATTTTGGATGAAAAACGGCAACCTTTAAGGGGCTGTTCAGACTAATTTCCAATGGTCGAGGAAAAAACAACAAAAATAAGTTAGAATATGTTTCGTCGGTCGCTGTTGACCCACGAAATTAAGCCAGAACATTTTTCATCGGTCAGAATAAACTGACGAAAAAGAGACTACCTTTCGTCAGGTCGGTGGCGACGCGCCAGCATGGACGCGGCTGCCACGTGTTGCTTTCGTCGGCTTGGGAGACCGACGAAATATTACACCAATTTTCGTCGGCTCGGCGACCGATGAAAGATGAGGGCCCAGGTAGCCATGCGGGCCTGGGGCTCATTAGTTTTTGTGTGCAGGAGATGGCCGACGAAAGATAATTAGTTTTGTCGGCTGACGAAAATTAATTATTTTTCATCAAATACATTTCGATGGCTGAAAACCGACTGAAAACAGCTAATTTCGTCTTTTTTGGGTTTGTTTTGGTGGGTCGGTCACTGACGAAAACAGTCTGGTTTGGTTTTTTGTAGTGGTCCTCCACCGGTGGCCGCTCACTCTCGCAAGCCGGAGGCTGCCCGCTGCGCGACGCCTCTGCCGGCTTACATAGCCTCCGTCGCGGGCTGGGAATCGCGCTCGGCGCACGCTGCGCCGCGACGGCGAGGACTAGGAGGAGGTCGTCGTCGCCGTGGCCGGCGCGGAGGCGACGGACGAGCATGGGGTTGGGTTCGGGGTCCTGCCCACGGACGACGAGGTCTGCGCCGTCTCCGTGCGCTTGCATCCTCGGCCGGCGACGGATGTTACGAGGCATCGCCTCGATGGGGTTGGACTTCTGAATGAGTGCGGTGATCAATAGGCTAGTAGAGCATTTACTAAACTACCCTTATCTTAATTAAATTAAGCAAAATCTGCATCTGTGGTCCATGTTTTTTTGGCTAGGAGGAGTTCCTCCCATGCACTGTAACCGCTCGGCTTACCAACAAAGGTGATCATCTGTTCACAGTTTCCCATGTTGAGCCTCGGAAGTTGAAACTTGGAAGCAGCATCCCAGACATCGTGTCTAAGGCTGGTGTTACCGAGTAGTACATCCGTACCGTGTACAGTGCGTAATTATTGTTTTTTCACTCTGTGTACAGTGCGCAAACAGTGTTTTCCACACATATTTTCACTCTCTGGTGATACTAGCCTAAGCCTGTACCTAGCAGCTTCCATCACTGTTCCAACTACTTATCTTTTTATCTACAGCGTAAAATAGTACTGCATTTAATTTCGAAGAAGTATGTAGGCACCGTTGGTTTCAGTCTAACCTCACAGCTATCGATGGCTAACTCCATCGGTACTTCGGTAGTATTTTAGTTTTGCGCCCCAATACACTCTAGCTATATTTTTTAAAAAAGAAGAAGAAGAAATGGTTACTCTGATTTTGCCTTAAAAATGTGCTTTTATGTTGCTTAAAATTTGAATTGCATGATATTTTTAGCCCACAATTAGTCTACCAACAAGCAAGCCAATGGGTCCTAATGGGTTGTCCTAGTAGGCCACGGCCCACAGGCCCTTGGCCTTGGCCGTGTGAACCTAATTTTTTTCAGTTTTATAAGTGCATCATTTAGGCTGGCCTTTCTCCGTGCCGGGTCAAGACGTCCATTCTATTAGGTTTAGTCCACATCGGTAAATGATGATGATTGAGTACGGCGTATAAGACGAGAGAAGCCCTCACCTAATAGACTATTCTTTTGGTCTCAGTTAGGCCAAAAGCCTTATGCGTCGGGGACTCCATGTATATGGGCCTGATGGTCCGTGTCTCGTGGATGCCAAGCGAGTTAGGCCGGAATTCCGCGGCGCCACCCTAACACATTCCATGTTATTTTGTTTCCTTATTTGAGCTTGCAGACACAAATAAAAGTGACATGTGACATGTGCAAAGTGAAGTGTTTAAATACTAACCAAAACAAACCTATAAATTATACAATGTTTACGGAAGCTTTACAACACCCTAGGGAACAACTCCACAAATGTTTAGCTCATTTGAAGCAAGCTTGATTCAAAAATAATTACTGGACCCTCCGCTCATATATCATCGTACTGTCCGGTGATAAAGTCAGACCGACACTTGGAATGAGAAGTTACCAAAATAGTACCAAACCAACTCCAACAAAATTTTGGCTCAACAGGAGATTTGGTCCTGAACAATCTGATGTATAGAGAAAACCTGACACGAGTGGTAGCCTACATCCTTGCAAGCATTTGTTCCAAAACTAGATCAAACCTTGTCAAAAATGTATGAAACTTTAGGTTGCAATGTATATACCTTCTAGGAGGTAGTCCAAAAATATCCACTTTATGTTGGATTGATAACAAGTTAATTCACAAAGTAAGAAGGATAAAGTTTTTATTTTTAGGAGATCTTGAAAACATGGAGGCCCATGGTAATCTGGGATTAATCATTTATTTGTATGCGATCTACCAAGTCATGGCATAAAGAAAACAACCCACAAGATCTCAATCAAGAGACATAAGGAATATCACCAAAATAGATATAGTCCTTAACTCTGAGAGCCAATGGACCAACCTCATTGCTCTCCTGGTGTGATGAGTGATTGTCAATGAGGTCAAGCCCTTTGATGGACAGGAAGCCCTCCGATGGACTGGAGGTAAAAGAAGGAGAAAGACCTCGACGGACTGAGGCACAAGTCCTCCAATGGAGTAGAACCACAAGACTTGGCATCGGTCGGTCATGGGAGCTCAGTACATGGAGGGGCGGTATAGCAACGACTGTGTAAGACCTCTGATGGATGGTGAGGCAGCTCTGATGGATTCGAGAAGCTGGGTGCCACCATGGTGCTCCAACCCATGTGCATGGCATGAAGGTGTTTCGAGGAGGCTTTGGCAGCCTCTGCTCAAAACCGCCACCCAAGCTACCAAGACTTGGTGAGTGGGTCCAAACTCCTCAAGGTAGAAGATTGGGCCAAGACTCGGCCTATGAAGCCAGTAGAATAAAGTTTTCTGGTTTCTGACTTCAAAACTGGAAGAAGCTTCTGGACTACTGGCTATGTGGCGTACATCCAAGCGAGGCGTGGAGAAGAAGAAGATCAAAGCGTCATCGTAGTCGTCCAAATGTATCTTTTCCATTTTCAGCCCCTCCGGGCATTTGTAGCATAAGGGTCTTGGTGCAGAGGTGTCCCGGTAAATTTGGAGGCCCCGTGCAAAATAAAATAATAAATGTGACCTACTTTAACATAGTAAAATAATCTTCGCTTGAAATAGATTGGGACATTGGAGTTTATCTACTGCGTTTCTGAGGTCTATTGGCCTACAGCCCTGTAGACCTATTTTAGAAAAAAAAAGACCTATACGGATGTGCCTTGTAGTAGTAGTTGTTGTTGCGATGTAGCTTACCAACTACAATCACGCCTTTGCCTTCCGCCTTGCTTGTTGACCACCACCGATGGCCCGAGGATACCTGACAAGCCACAAAACCAATGGTGATGGCGTCTCCCTCTTCTATCGTGTCCATGTAGTGATCGCCGAAGCTGACAAATCTACTGCCTGGGACTGGGATTGTGAGTTTTTTTCTGAAACACAGCCGGCACGCATAGTCGCAAGTTTACGAATAGGGAGACTGGGAGAGGAACCGCTGGATCTGAATGAAATTCCTAGCGCCGCGCAATTCCTTCTGTGGAAGCAGGCCGTTTTTGGCCCAAATAGCTCTATTAGGATATGTTTATAGCAGTCATATTTACTCTTTATATATATTCATAAGAGTAAATTAACTTGGGGGCCCTGTACGGTCGTACAGCCCTCACGGGCTTGTGGGACGCCCCTGCTTGGTGTTAATTGGCGTCATTAGGGCTGTGATATAAATTGGTGCAGCCCATTTCCCTTCCCCCTTCTAGTTTGGATTTATGATGGAACTCAAAGGCTTTTGGTTATTTGTGTTTGCCACCGAGTTAATCCACTTCTTTTAGTGTTTTGGACTTTCTAGAACATGGAGATTATGACCTAGTTCATCTCAATCCTATTGGATTGCCACGAGTAAGTCATTCTTGAGTTTTCTACTTTCTTACCCAAAGCTTGCCTCTTCAGGAGATCTGAATTCCCGCTAATGCATTGATCTTTTTGAGTATATCTTTTGGTAATAGCTTTGGAATAGTGCTAATATTGCTTGTGCCAAATTTTGTGAAGATTAGAGAAGGTTTTATCAAGTTTAGTGTTTGCAAACTTAAGAAATGAGGCAGTTTTTCTAGGCTCACCGTACAGTCCGGCTTACTTCACCGGATAGTCCTGTGGACCTAACTTTCTCCAAATGGGCTGAATTTTTCATATGTTGTTCTTCTTGTTTTTGTGAGCTTGTGGTTAATATTTAATGATTTTTGGAGTCCGTTTAACTTGGTTTTGGCATTTTTCTTTACGATCTGGTCAGCCTGAAAATGCCATGTCTTACTATCCGGTAGAGCATCTCGGACAGTACGGTGTGGGTGGGGTTTTTGCCCTCAGATTTGGTTGAAGTTTTTCCTAAGGTTTGCGGCTTGTTCTAGGTGGTTTGGGGGGGGGGGTCCTAGGATCGTTCCTAAGGTTTTTAGCACGTCATTTGCTAAGAGTTCTTGGCGATCGCTAGGTGGCTTCTTTTGTGTTGTTTTGGAGGTTGTTTGCCTTGGTTGCTTTGCTTTGACCTTGTTTTGTTGTCAACCACTGCATGCCCTTAGTCTTCACTTGCTGATCTTTAGTAACGCATGCTTCAATGTGTTAAGTGACTGGTGGGCGACTTTTGCAAGGACCTTTGCTTGACTTGGCTTGCGGTCATTCTGTGATCATTGAATTGAGTCCTTACGCTCGCTTGGTGTGTATTCGTTCAATTGATGGCACTAAGTGCTTACTAGACACATATCTGTTCAGTGGACAGTATCTAGTCAGTTTTCTCTGTGTGCTTTCGCTCGGGGGTTTTGAGTTTTTAACGGCCCTTATTCACCCCCCTAGTCGCAGTCTACGATCCTACAAACTTGGTGAAATCATACAAGAATATGACTAACAAATACACAACAAAATATCCCAACAACCCAACTACATAAGGAGCATGAAAATCATAAGAAAATAGCTCTAAAAATGCCTAAAAAGACAAAATTTAGGTTATGTGACATGGGAACAATTGGAGCACAAATTGATCCTTGATTGAATTGTGGAGATTCATTTACAAACCACTCCTTGCAAAACTCATAGCTTGATGGTGAAAAGGTCAAGAGTAAAGAGCCAATCCTCTTTTTCTTTAGCGCTAGTGTTCTCTCACATGACACAAAATGGGATGGAACCTCCAAGGATGGGACATCCCAATCAGCCAACTCCACTATATATAGACCCTTGGCAAAATACCAAAGGGCCTTCACATGAAGCACATGATGCAAATAATCTAGAGATGAAATGATCCAAATACCACTCTTATCAGACGGACTTGGTGCCTCCACGACTTTGTTTCGTCTAGATGCAAGCTTCATGATGATGCCATGTGCCCTCCAGGTCATTGCCTACCAAGGCATGAACTTGAGGAGTTGGCATTTTAGAACACTTTATAGAAGTGTGTAGAACCATATTTTTTACCAAAAAATATCAGAGACCATTAGCATGACTGAAATCTCAAAGTTGCCTTTCCTTTGTGAAGGTAGGACTAAACTGAGGTTTGTTGTCAACTTTAGCCGCAAAACCACTAGATTTAGGGATTGATTAACTTCTAAGTTTTGTTTTCATATTCTCTTGCAGTTTTTGTTGAAGTTTCATTAGCATATTATATCTTACCATGTTCCTAGACACTTGTGCTTGGACCCTATATCTCAACTCATGATGGACCAAGATTAGTGACCAGAGTGGGTGAATATGAGACACTTCAAATTCAACTCCAATCCCCCCGTTCTAGCAAATATGCAAGGTGCTATAGTAAGGAAGAGCTACTTATCCTAGGACAGGGCAACATAATGTTTCATAGAAGCAATCTCGCAAATGCCCACAAAATAGACGCAAAACGAACAAAAATAGTTTGCTGAAAAAGACGAAGTGAAGATAGTCCACCAAACAACGCTAGATAGACTCGTTCAAAATAAATTGTACAATGAATAGTTCACATTGCAACAAGGGATAGTCTACCATACAAAATGAAAACTGCCCAAAATTATTCACCATTTATACCAGAGGGTATAAAACTATACACACCGCTACAATTTGGAAAGTGCTGAGAGTCCTCCCTTATAACCTTGTCCAGTCCATGGGTCACTAGAGAACGAGAGACATAAACTCAAGTTTCTAGCCCCAATGTCTGGACAATCCACACTTGTATTGCGGTAGTCTACCACTATCTAGAAGCAGAAAAATAAATACCTTCTCAAAGTGCAAATTTAATCCAAAACTCAATCAAACCTTGTGCAAACTATATGAAACTTTAGGTGTTACAAATTGTGAACCAATTTAGAGGGTATTCATGAAAGACCTAGTGACAGCAATCAAGGGATCTCTGGGATTAGCTCGCACAAGTTTGGAAAGCAAGTTTTTGAAGGGGGTTTGAAATCAGGTAAGCTCAAGTTTGCAGGGATTAAATCCATGATCTATATTAGTTCATCTACATCCTAACATCACTAAGAAAACAAAATAGAAGGGATTAAATTCTTGGATAAAGAAGCACCCAAAACAAAAAGATTTTCACCTAAGAACTAAAAGAGAAGAGGCGACGAGATGATCTTCAATTCAAACGCAAGAATTAGGGGCAAAGTAGCTGGGAAGTCATTGATGAATCACAACCAAAAACTCCTATACATGGCAACTACCAGCCTTCCATCACCCCTCACTTTTAGTGAGCCAAAGGACTAAAGGGACTTAATCTCTCAATCCTAGATCTCTCTTACATGATGCACTCTTGGTGGCACTCAGATGAAGTAAACAAGGGTTTCATGGCACACAAAGAGGATAAGAGATACCTGGCCACCTCTCCTTCTTATATAGGCCTTTCACTGAGGCTAGACTAAAATAACCTTACACAAGATTAGAAGGCCTGCAAGGGAAAATCGGAAAGATACATATTGAAGATTGGAGCGACGCCTAAGAGGGGGTGAATTAGGATTTCTAAAACTAAGTCTCTCTAAAAAATACAACTACTAAGCAAAACCCATGCATGATAAAACTAGCTATGTGCAATAAGGTTTTGGTAAGTGTTGCTAACTCTATCGTGGCGAAGTCTCGCAACCTAGTTCCACCTAGAAACTACGCTATCAAGCTAGTCTAGGAAAGTAAGCACAATTGCAAAAAAGTAAATGTGGAAGTTAAAGGATAGGATAGCGTGAAGCAAGCTCCCAGTGATGATGTCGGCGATGGCACACATTGGAGACACAAAGATTTTTACCGAGGTTCGAGGAGACTCGCACGTCTCTACCCCCTACTCTTCAATTGGTGCCCCCGTAAGGCTTTGCTCTCGCGCTAGTCCTCAAAGGAATATAGCCTCGCCCTCGCAAGGGCAGAGGATGGTAAAGTGTCCTTCAGAAAGGTCAATCAACCTAATTGAGTAACTCCAAATATCCCCGGTACACACCCACCTAAGTCTTTCTCTTGCATAGCCCTCTCAAGGACTACGACCTCTCCCACGCAAGGGTAAAGGATGGACAAGGCCATTGGAGTCTTCGGCAGGCCTTCTCTAGGACGCTATCTGCCGTCTCCACTTGGTGAGCTTTTGGCCAAAACGCCGCGGGCCTTCCTTCCTCTCACAAGGTAAGGTGGCGGCCACTCCACACTCCGGAGGGTCTCACAAGACTACAAGCCATTGTTGTCGCCAGAAACTGGCAGATCCCAGTATTGGAGCAGATCGGCTAACGGGCCGAGAGAAGCTGCTCAAGGTAGAAGTAGCCGATGTAATAGTTAGGGCCGATGTGCCGTGTATCTAGTTAATTTCAGTCAAATTAGGGCCAGCCCAGTTAAAATAGGGTTTCACTCTAATAAGGGTCAGACTTGTTGTCCAAGTACCCAGACTATAAATATGTATCGACGTTCTATGTAATGAAATTGACAACATACGTTCCCAAGCATCAGCTGTCTCCATATTCTCTCGGTGCATCGCCACCCCTTAGCAATTAGGGTTTTCAAGGTAACCGTCATGCTACTCTAATGTCTCTTTTATAGATTCATTAGAGCCTCAAGGCATGAGCCATATGGTGAACCTTGTACTGAAGCATTTTTTATGGCAAGGTTTGCTAGTTATCTCAATGAATCTTGTGTCAAGCTTTGCTTGACGCGAGACCCATTATTTACCCTGCATATCTATCGATCTATTTATGTATCTATGCTTCAAGTTGTAGATCGGTTTTTCATGCAGCTTGTTATACGTTACCTAACCGTTTGTTACAATCCACGACATGCGCTGCAACACGTGCATGCGACATGCAGATAGATTAACGTATATCAAGGACCCTGTCTTTACATGTCATAGATTTATCTGTTTATCTAGATGAACTTCCTTGGAGGTTCTGGAAAGAAGCTGATCTGGCTATGCAGGTCTTTTATATCATGTTTTTAGATAGGGTTTTTTTATTCTATCATTGCTTCACTTTGGATGCGGTTTATTGTTATATAAGTATATATATCTATTCATCCACTACGAACCATCTGATATCGGCATGTATACCGATGGAATCTCACAAGCCGTGTGGTGCCGATCTGAGCGATCAGGCATGAATTTAATGTTTGCATCTGTTTTGTACGCTTTTCAGGGAGAACTGAGATCAGTCACTGCATCCACCATCCTTCCTCGCTATAGGTCAAGCCAGGTGACACGCTCGCACCACCGCTGATCAGCTTTGCTACTAAAGTGCCTTGGTCTAGCAGAAGCCTTGAAGACCATGCATGATGTACATGAGGGTACTTGTGGCATTTACCAATTGGCTCACAAAATGAAGTGGTTAATCAAGAGATTAGGCTTCTATTGGCCAACCATGCTGGAAGATTTCTTCAAATACTACAAGGGCTGCCAAGATTGTCAGAGGTTTGTGCCTATATGGCCCCAACCGATTCATTGCATCTAATCGTCAAGCCATGGCCTTTCCAAGGCTGGGGCATGGGCATGATTAGCCAAATCCCCCTACCAGCAAGGGACACAAGTGAATTCTAGCAGCATCAGACTATTTCACCAAGTGGGTAGAAGCCATACCGATGAAGAATGTCATAGCCAAGGACGTGATCAACTTCATCAAGGAGCACATCATATAAAGGTTTGGCATATCCTAGATAATCACGATGGATCAAGGTTCTGTTTTTATAGCAGAGGAATTCAAAAAATTTGCCAAAAAGATGGGCATCACATTTATCCAGTTATCGCCATACTATGCTCAGGTCAATAGGCAGGCCGAGGCATCTAACAAAAGCCTGATCAAGCTGATAAAGTGCAAGGTAGATGAGTACCCCAAGCCATGGCATGATCGGCTAGCAGAAGCATTGTGGGCATACCGCATGTCATGCCACGGTTCTACCAAGTGTTCGCCTTATCAGCTTGTCTATGGTCAAGAGGCCGTGATGCCATGGGAGATCAACATCTGATCGAGGCGCGTTACATTTCAAGACAGCCTATCTGCCGATGAGTATGCATCACTCAATGAATATAAATACTAAAGACTTGATAGAACTCTGATTGTGGGCTTTGGAGAAGATTAGAGAAAACAAAGCAAAAGCAGCACGAGCCTACAACAAGAAAGTCACACCAAAGGGTTTTCAAGTCAGTGATCTCGTCTGGGAGCTGGTGTTGCCAGTTGGAACCAAGGACTCGGTATATAGCAAGTGGTTCGCCTAATTGGCATGGTCCTTATCATGTAGTTGAAATAGCACCAGTCAATTCTTATCGTATGGAAAGCTCTTGAAGGAGTAAAGTTTAGAAGGAACGTGAATGGAAAGTATTTAAAAAAGTACTACCAAAGTTTGTGGATTGGTTCTTAAATCCTGTACACTAGGGGGCAATTGCATGATACCCAAAAGCCGATGCCTCACCATCGGCACTAAAAAAATGAAAGAAAGCCCATGCATTATCATAGACTTTAGTCACATCAGCAGTCCGATGCCTTGCCCTTGCCTTTAGGGATAAAGAACATAGTCGATGATTTGTCATGATTTTGATGGTTGAATAGTAATGTGTAATTTCAAACATGGTCATGGTCAGATCACAAGACATCCTGCCCAGGGGGCATGAGCAAAAAGAATAATTGTTCGAGATGTTCTCTTTGACTATTTTTGAGGGCTTTCATGCAAACTTCGTCAACAGAAGAGATGATAGCTCTAGTCAGGTTCGTCTGAGCCGGGCAACATGCGAGCGGTTAATGCCCTGACCTCAGCCAGTCCTATCTTCAGTGCTTCCTTTATTTTCCCATTGTTAGCCTTTACTTCCTCAAGCTCAGATGACACACTCTTGATATCTTCATCAAATGTGGAGAGTTTCTGCTGAAGACACTGTATTTCTTTGGCGATATCATTTCTCATCTTCTTTAGGTCTTGCGACCTTGAGGAAAGTTGTACCATAACATCATCATTGTCTAGGATGGATTTTTGTTGATTCAAGGTTGTACACTTGTCTGAAATGTCTTTTCTTAAAGAAGCTTGAGCCTCTCGAGTCACAATACGGATAGTGGTTGCTTCTACCTCTTCCCTAAAGAAACCAAGATATGCCGCAGGCTGAAGTACTTGCCTTAAAGTGACAAGGAGTTGATCTACCACTAAATCTAAGGTCGTGTGGAGAGGTTCACAATCCTTGACCAGCTGCACGACTGGTGCTTCAAGCAATTTTTCCATGTCTTGGAGCCGATTTGCTACATCGACTGGCACAGGCTTGGCTGGTGATGGCAGCTTTCTCATGTTCTTGTTCTGGACCACTCTCCAGGGTGGCAGGACCAAAATCAAGTAGCGTTGACAAACTGAGAGACTGCACATACAACAGGTTTGCACATAAGCATCAGCTGAATTTAAGCCAAGCAAATTTTGTTTAACTCAGCGGTCGGGGGTGTTGCTTCATCGGTACGATGGTGTGTCACCAGTTCGGGGCCGGTCTTCTTGCGAGAAGTGTCAGTATCACTAGAGGAAAGGTTGATCGTCAAAGATCTTGGCACTCATTCTTCTCGAGATGGTGAAGCATTGCCACTATCAAAGGAGTTGCCCAACTGCGATGAGAAAATGACCATGAGCATGGATGATAAAAGGAGAAAAGTCTCTTTCCTAGAGGGAAGAACATCAAAGACTCACTGATGATTTAGCATGATTAGAAACGTGATGTGTAAGAGATCGTGTTTTGGAGCTCTTGGTTTTCTTGAAGCAAACTCTCTTGGCTGGTGACCCGCCTAAATCATCACATCAATGTTTCGAACGACCACCAGAGGGTAATACTTTGTCGAGGGATGGCACTGATTTCCTATATAGTTGTACAGGGGCTATCTGTGAGTAATGAAGTGGCTCTCCTGACTCGTTAGTTAGCACGGGTTTCTCTTCACACTGCACCAAGGGATTGAAGTAGTTCAAGAGCCACAAAGCATAACGAAATCTGGATAGAAAATTACAAAATTTGGCTCATCTCTTCTGGAGAAGGTTCAGTAAAAAGAGTTGATGCAGCGGAGCATGGTGCCGAGAGGGCCGCGAAATAGATGCTGCTTCCTGCTATCCCACTAGGTACTGAAACCCTCTGCCATATAGGTGAACTCTATATCGCATGGGATTGGGATAGAGAATTCAGAGAAGAGTGTGTATGTGTGGACGGCTAATAGCCATTCGGTGACATTGGCTCAGCTCAGCTCAAGAATTTCTCATGAATGACAAGTCAAGGTGGGATCTGGTTCAAACCAAACTGTCATGCAGCTACTACCGGCTGGTAAGACTCGTAGCCAAGTTTGGTGATTCTATTACTGGTACTCATACTCAAAGACAGCAAGCAAGAACAGATCATGGTTATGTATCTCTAATGAGTCTCGTCGTCATCAGCGAAATTATCTAGTCTGAAAAAAAGAAGGAAAATGCTTTGATTCATAATAGGCATTGAAGATGGCCACGGTATGTTTGTGATAAAATATCTTGAACCATTTGGCCATCTCAATTTCATTGGGCTTGCTCCTAGGAAGTCGATATAGCGCCTGACCAAAGGATGTACATCGGATGAGTTTGCATGAGGGATTTGGAAAAGATATGTTTTGCAGACAAGGGAGCTTTGGGACATGTTGCTAGATATATAGCTAACACTAGAGCTATAAAAACCACCAAGGCCCACCTGACTTAATACGATCATCACTTAGGAGACTGTTGATGTTTAAGGAGAGGTGTCTGTACTGGACGCCTAAGAACAATTTTCCTAATGCAAATGGTTAGCCATTAGCTAAAGCACTGGCCAGGTTTAGATAGTTCTTAGTTGGAGCAAGAAAAGGGCCACAGAAGAGGAAATGATCCAACCAAAGGTTCAGAAAGGCCGTGTGCTCTCTATGATCGACTGGTCCTGAGCGTTTGTTGTGGTAATCAATATATTGGCCGTAGTTTTTAGTTGTGGCCTTATCAACAATCATGTGTCTACATTCTTCAAAAGAAAAGGGAGAAGGGCAGGCTGAATGAATATCCAGACCCAAAATCATGGTTACATCCATCAAGCTAGAGGTCATGGAACCATAGGCAAATAGGAAGCAGTTCAGAGTGTCAAACCAGAAATAACCGATTGCCCTCAAAAGGTTCACATTTTTCTCTATAGGGGACAAAGTAAGAGAAAGGGCATCAGCTATGTCTGCTTTTTGCTAGATGGATGACTCATGATATTTGGCCACCAGTTTGTACCAGTTCACCCACCCTTCCATGGAGAATGGCCAAGCCCTGAGTTGGTTCGTCCATCAATCTGAATCCAGATTTTGAGCTACGAAGGGGATTTGATTTGTCTCCGCCAATATGAGATCTAAAGGAGGCTCAAAGGATTGAGGACCTAGGCTAAAAGATTTAGAAGCAGATGATTGGGGGATGAGAATATCATTCACCTAAATACCTGCAAGAGAGGCAAGTACAAATAAGTCAACTCCTTTACTTCTCGATTCAGCAGGAGAGGCTGAACGATATACCTTCATGCCAAAAATTTTTTGAGGCAGCGTCTCCACTGCTGTCATGCTTGATGTATCTACCATGATTGAGATTAGAGGTGAGAGGGGAGGAGGAAGTTGTCTCTGTGCTGGCATTTTTTCTGTATGGGTATCCCGCAAAGGCATTCTGGGCAAGGTACGTGTCATGCTTTTGTTATGGCACGGGTTGGTTTAATTTTTAGCTCCTGTGTTGATGCCCAAAGATGAATCGTTGAAGCATCAGCTAGAACTTTAGACAAGCAAGACTAAAGACCAATGATGTTGGACGATCTGAAGTAGGGTAGTCAATGTAATTTAGAGGCTGGGTCTGATGCATTGCTATCAGGATCAATTGATACAATATAACACTGGGCAATTCAGAAATTAAAGGAGCAACAGTAATAAAAGGGGGACAGAAGTTAGTTAAACTAATACTTCATTGATTACTGATATTTTATAGTAAAAGATGAGCAAGGGGCTGACCCCCTTGGAGCCGATGCTACGGCTGCTAATCGACTAAGCCTAGGGTTGCTAATGCACTCGCTGATGCAGCGCGTTGGCAGGAGGTGATTATTCATCGTGTTCGGGGTATCTTATTTGTGGTTGTTAGATTGCCTTGCTCGCCACAGTAACTGGAAGGGAAGGTGTCTAAGGGCACCTCTGATGAAGTTTCAATGGGGGCAAGGTCGGCGTCTTCACCTCCATGGGACAAACTGCTTGACAATGACACCAAAGGCGATGACGTTGCCTTCCTCTTGCTTGATGGAAGCTCAGGTAGCGGCAACGGTGGCTCCGGGTTCCATGGCGGAGATGCCACTGGATTCTCTGGGTCCTCCACCACACCGAGGCTCACCCACACTATTGGCATTTCCTCTGGGGTTCCATTGGGCCGAATAAGGCCAGGCACGCTCGGTCTTCATCGGCGAGGAGGGTTACCTCCCCCTCCACATCGGCCGCTGCGATTGGTGGTGCTTGCTCTGCTGCTAGTGCTATGAGGGGAGTGAATCCCAGCAGCACATCTAGACAAGGGGGTAGCAGAGGCAGAGAAGGCATCGATGGCGATGGGGTAGCATTGCTCCCGGTCGATGTCTCCATCGTAGGAGTTGGGATTAGATGAAAAGGGTTTTTTTTTGTCAATGGAACTGGGGGATAGAAAGAACTATGGCCCTGGTGCTAGCTAAGTATTATTCTACGGGAAGAAGAAGGGGTGTTGGGAGCAGTTTTAAGGAAGGCATATAGATGGACGTGACCAAAACTGCAAAACCGCATGTCTCTCCGGATTCATGTTGGTTTTAGAATAATTATTATTGCTAAAACCAAGGAGCATGTGTTGTCACCAGAAACTGCCCGATCCTAGTATTGGGCCAGATCGGCTAATGGGCTGAGAGAAACTGCTCAAGGAAGAAGTAGCCGATGTAATAGTTAGGGCCGATGGTCCGTGTATCTAGTTAATTTGAGTCAAATTAGGGTTCACCCAGTTAAAATAGGGTTTCGTTCTAATAAGGGTCAGACTTTTTGTCCAAGTCTCTAGACTATAAATATGTATCCACATTCTATGTAATGAAATTGACAACATATGTTCCGAAGCAACAGTTGTCTCCATATTCTCTCGGTGCATCGCCACCCCTGGGCATTTAGGGTTTTCAGGGTAATTATCATGCTGCTCTAATGTCTCTTCTATAGATTCATTAGAGCCTCAAGGTGTGAGCCATATGGTGAACCTTGTACTAAAGTGTTTTTTATGGCAAGTATTGCTAGTTATCTTAATGAATTCGTGTCAAGCTCTGCTTAATGCGAGATCCATTATTTACCCTGCATATCTATCAATCTGTTTATGTATCTATGCTTCATGTAGTAGATCGGTTTTTATGCAATTTGTTATACGTTACCTAACCATTTGTTGTAATCCATGACGTGCGCTACAACACGTGCATGCGACATGCTAATAGATCAACGTATATCAAGCACCCTGCCTTTACATGTCATAGATGTATCTGTTTATCTAGAAGAACTTCCTTGGAGCTTCTGGTTATAAGCCGATCTGGCTATGCAGGTCTTTTATATCATGTTTTTAGATAGGTTTTTCATTCTATCATTGCTTCACTTTGGATGCGGTTTATTGTTATATATGTATATATATCTATTCATTCAGTACAAACCATCTGACATCGGCATGTCTGCTGATGGAATCTGATAAGCCGTCAGGTGCTGATCCGAGCGATCAGGCAAGAATCTAACGTTTGCATCTGTTTTGTATGCTTTTCAGGGAGAACTAAGATTAGTCACCGCATCCACCATCCTTCCTAGCTATAGGTCAAGCCTGGTAGCATGCCCGCACCACCGCTGATCGGCTTTGCTCAAAGCTGATCAAAACCGCACTAGGAGAGGCGACCGCAGCAGCAACGCGATTTCCTAGCTCCTCGTGTGCTCATCTGTAGGGCGACCGCTGCTGACTTCCTATGATAATAGCCACACACTTACAAAGGCGACATGCACACAAGCACGGGAAAGACAATAAGGCCTAACCAAAGATGCTTGAATGCTCTAGCTGTCCCAGGATCTGTCTACTTAGCTCTTGTAATGGTTGGGCTCTACAAAATGTGTCTCAACACTACAATAGGCTCAGGAGTCGCCAACCATGTAATGGAGGCCTACCAAGGGGGTATAAATAGCCCAAGCCACAAAATTAGCCATTGGGGTGCAGCTACACTGCACAGACTGCAACCACCGGACCATTTTGTGTGCACACCACTGGACCGCCCAGTGCGTTCACCCAACTAGCCATTGGAGTCGACTGTTGGATCTTCAACTTGGCCGTTGTGAGCACCGGACCATTTGGTGGGGCCATCAGACCATATGATGCGTGTTATCGCTCGCGGTCATGAATTTTCAGGGTCTTCTATCCTAAACGTAAGGTGGATCATCGGACCGTCCAATGCGTTCAAGCACTTGGATGAGATCGCTCCTTCTTCCATTGCCTAGAATGTCCAGTGGTACCATCGGACCGCTCGGTGCATGTAATTTACACTGGGTCTTGAATCTTCAATCTAGGCCTTCTTCTACTCATTGGACCATTAGGTGGGGCTCCACCGGACCGTTTAGTGCATGCAAAAATCTGGCTCGCTGATCGATCAGCGGGACCGCCGTGTCGCACATCATGCTTCTAACTTCATGGATCTTGTGCTCTTTAAGCCCTTCTTTGAGGTGTTTGTACCCCAAGTCCATCTCTTGCACCCTGGGACTTGAACAAAATACTCACACACATGTTAGTCCCAAATGGTACATGTTGTCACCTCAACCACCAAAATCACATTAGGGAACTAAGCACAAGGCTTAGGGCCCATTTTCCTTACAATCTCCCCCTTTTTGGTGATTGATGACAACACGACCAAGCAAGCAATAAAGACGTTGAACATACTACTTGCTAGGATGCAATGCAAAGACAAGATCAAAGAATGCTAATTGAAATATGCAATGATACCAATTGAAGCAACTAAAGTTTCATTCCAAAATGATTGGAAGAATTTGCTTATGTCTTGCCCTTGCCATGGCCTTGTCCCCTTCCTGTGGTCAATGGACATAAGGCTCTCCCTTACTCTAATGCCATTTCTCTCTTTTTCTTGGACCATTGACTTGATCTTTTATCTTCATTTGTCCCCCATTGTTCTTGATCATGTGGCAACCCCCTTTGGTTCTCTTTGATCTCCCCTTCCCAGTTCATGTTTAACTTCTTGGTAGCTTGCTTGGCTCCACAATTTCTCCCCCTTTGGAATCAAACACCAAAAAGTAAAGCATTAAAAGCACAAGGGAGACTCCCACATACTGTGATCCTCAATATATGGAAGTCAAGTGGACCACAATATATGAGACTCACATAACATAGGCTAAACTACCCCTAAAAGTGTGCATACATAGGATGGTAGACAAACCATACGCACAACTAGCCAACTAATACATAAGGGAGCTTAAACTATATCCTGCATGGAGATAGCTATGAATGATTGAAATATACACTAAGGACGGTGTTACCAAGTTCAAGCCCATTTTCCCTTTAACTTAATCCATACCACTGGGTACTTTGTTGAGACTACACACATGACAAACTTGAAAGCATTGTTAGTCTCAAAGTATCACAAACCATAGGATAGGCTCCCCCTAAAAGCGTGCATACAAGCTTCAAATTGCTTGTGAGAGGCATGCACTAGACATTCAAAGTCCTATTGAAGAGCTCACCCTATGATTTGGACTTTGGCACAAAAGATAGAAACAAAAACAAGTGCCAACGACCTAAACTAAGAAACCATGTGGGTTACTCATGCATTAGAGTGAAGCACAAGCAACCCACCATAAGATAGTCGAGGCATACAATAGTTGAATTTAGATATGCACATGCAAAGCCTCAAGAAAAGCAACTAGATGCTAAAAGAAAGGCATGAATTTAAATCCTATTAACACACCCATGGAGGACTTGGGTATGGGATGAACTTCATCACTTGGCTATCTAACTAAAACCTTGTATCCAAATGTAGCCAAGTCTCCAAGTCCTCTCTAGCCCTTGTGGCCTTACACTGCCTTTGGAACGCTCACCTTCTTGGATGCCTTCATGGTATGAATTATGTCCTTTGGCACCCAAATAGGTTGGTTCCACCCCTCACCTTGCTTTGTTGATCTTGTGAACAATCACCTTGCTGTTGTTCTTCTTGATCAAATATGGTGTGCTCTTCCTATTGTCATCCTTCAAGCTTGGCTCGGGGTCATTTGGAGTGATGATCTCCTTTTGTTTTTTCTCTCTTCTTGGCCTCCCTTTTTCTCTTTACTCCACATATGTAGGACTTCTAGCCTTCTTGATGGCAAAGGAAGCACACCAAGGTTTGACTCTCCTCAAGCTTCTTCACCACCTTGGGACGGTTATCTTTAGGAGGTTAGGCTTGCTCCCTTTGTCTTTTCAACCTCACCACATCCTTTATGAACCAATCTACCTCTTGTTTAAGCACCTCGTTCTCCATTTCAAGCTCTTATTTGCAAGATTCTACATAACGACTCTCAACAAAAGGCTTGGAAAAGGGTGAGCGGGGTTTATCAATTAAATGACAAGAGGTTGAAGCATCCATTTTAGATTTTTCAAAAGATGGTGAGGATGCATGAGTTGAAGTAGCTTTTAGTTCAAGAGCCTCAATTTTCTTTGTTAGCTCATCATTATGGTGGACTACCATGTCAAACTTAAGTACCAATTCTTCATAATCAGTTGATGAGCTAGCCAATTGAGCTTTAAGCCTCTTGTTTTCGCAAATTAATCTATCTAAACCTATTTGTTGCTCCTAGACTAGAGAATCAAGCCCATTATGGGACAGGGCATCATCATCACTTACATTACTTTCATTTTTACATTTGGCCATGAGGCACGCACTTGTGCGATGTAGAGGATGATTTGCGCGAAGTAGGATTGTGGGAGTGCTTCTTGCGACAATCTTCCTCACTTGAAACATCAACCCACTCACTAATGCTTGTGGGCACCTTGTGCTTCTCTATTCTTTCTTTTTTCCTTTTTCTTGAGCTTGTGCCTCTTCTTCTTCTCTAACTTAGCAATTTGTGGACATGAGTCCATGAAGTGACCCTTCTCACCACATCCGAAACAACAACTTTTTCTTTCCTTCATTCTTTGGCGGTTGTACTCAATTTGCTTGATGGTGATTTGGATGCCCTTGCAGTTGAGCTCCTTCAATTCCTTGTCCATCCTCTTGATCAATATTGCAATTTCTTCATCATTGGAGGAGGAAGTGCATTGGTCTTGATCATCTTCATCACTATCTTCTTCTTCTTGATCACTTGAGCTTGAGCTTATCTCTTTCTTGCTCTTGCCCTTCTTCATCACCTTCTTTTCACCATGAATGTGAGTGCAAGTGACTTGGATGAAAAGGTGCCTTGGCCAATCTTGTGATAGTGCTAAAAAATGGTGATCTTGCCAAGAACCTTGGTGGATGTCATGGTGCTCATGTCTTGATTGAGAAGATAGGTGATGATGCTTGCATATTTGTCACTTGGAAGCACTTCAACGATCTTCCTTGAGATATTAGCATCACTTAGCTTGGCGTCACCTATTAAATTGAAATCATTGACAATAACATTTAGGCATGAGTACATGTCATTAGCCAATTCATCAGGAAACATAGTAAAGTTATTTAAAGAACTTATAGCCAAGCCAAGCTTTTCTTCCTTGATGTCACTCGTGCCGTCATGGAGGTCCTTAAGCATTTGCCAAATCTCATGAGCGCTTGAAGAGGCTATATACTCTATTGAAAACTTTAATGCTCAAAGGCCCGAACAAAGCATTGCGAGTAATGGCATTGAATTATAACTCTTTCTCATAGGCTTTGTTAGGTTTGCCGGCCGAGAGAGGGTTTCGTCGCTTCCTTCGTCACTCTCCAAACATCCAACCCTATGGACTCTAGATAACTATCCATTCTAACACACCAATATGGGTAATTCGTGCCATCAAAGTGAGGAGCGCTACTAGTACTCATCCTACCACTCTAAGACGTCTCAAGTACTCAATCTGGCGGTGAAGCCAAAAGTCCAAACATGAGTTGTGACCTCTAGTCACAATAAAATGGAATTGATTGAGCCGCCCAGCTCTGATACTAATTGAAGGTTGCACTGATGCCTAGGACAGGGGGTGAATTATGATTTCTAAAACAAAGGCTCTCTGAAAACAACAACTACTAAGCAAAACCTATGCAAGATAAAACTAGCGATTTGCACTAATGTTTTGCTAACTCTGTCGTGGCCAAGTCTTGCAACCTAGTTCTACCTAAAAACTAACCTATCAAGCTATTCTAGAAAAGCAAGCACACAATTCAATAAAGTAAATGCGGAAGCTAAAGGATAGGATACAGTGGAGCAAACTCCCAGTGACAATGTCCGTGATGGCACATGTTGGAGAAATGAAGATTTTTTTATCGAGGTTCGGCGAGACTCATAAGTCTCTACCCCCAACTCCTCGTTTGGTGCCTCCCATAAGGCTTTGCTCTCACGTAGTCCTCAAAGGAATATGACCTCACCCTCACAAGGGTAGAGGATGGCAAAGTGACCTTCGCAAAGGTCAAGCAACCTGGTTGAGTAACTCCGTATACCCCCAGTACACACCCACCCAAGCCTTTCCCTCTTATGGCCCTCTCAAGGACTATGGCCTTGCCCTCGCAAGGGTAGAGGATGGACAAGGCTGCTGGGTGTCTTCCATGGACCTTCACATGGACACTCTCTACCGTCTCCACTAGGTGAGCTGGTGGCCAAAATGCCGAGGGCTCCCTCCCTCTCACAAGGTAAGGTAGTGGCCACTTCACACTCTAGAGGGTCTCGCAAGACTACAAGTCACACACTTACAAAGGTGACATGCATGCTGGCACGGGTAAGACTGTAAGTCCAAAGAAAATATGCTCGAAAGCTCTAGCTATGCCGGGATGTGTCTACTAGTTCTTGTGATGGTTGGGCTCTAGGAAATGGGTCTCAACACTACAATAGGCTCATGAGTCACCAACCATGTAATGGAGGCTGGCCAAGGGAGTATAAATAGCCTAAGCCTCAAAACTAGCCATTGGGGTGCAGTTGCATTGCGCAGACTATGACCACTGGACCATTCGCTGTGCATACCACCGGACCATCCAATGCATGCATCCAACTAGCCATTGGAGTCGATTGTTGGATCTTCAACTTGACCATTGTGAGCACCGGACTGTCCGGTGTGACACCGGACTATCCAGTGCGACCACCGGACTATCCAGTGCGTGTTATCGCCTGTGATCCTGAATTTGTAGGGTCTTCTATCTAGAACGTCCGGTGGATCATTCAACCGTCTAGTGGTGGACCGTCCAGTGTGTTCAAGCACTTGGATGCCGTTGCTCCTTCTTCCCCTACCTAGAACATCTAGTGGTCGAACCACCGTAATGTCCGCAATCTTCAATTTGGGCCTTCTTCTACTCATCGCTCCGTCTAGTGGGGCTCCACTGGACCGTCCGGTGTGTGCAAAAATCCGGCCTACTAACCGGTCAGCGGGTCAGTAAGCCGCCGTGTCGCCCATCATCCTTCTAACTTCATGGAATCTTCGATTTTTCTCTTGTGCTCTTTAAGCCCTTCTTTCAGGCGTTTGTACCCCAAGTCCATCTCTTGCACCCTAGAACATGAACAAAAATACTCGCACACACATTAGTCTCAAATGGTACGTGTTGTCACCTCAACCACCAAAATCATATTAGGGAACTAAGCACAAGGCTTAGTGCCCATTTTCCTTACACATATAACTTAATTATACGAATGAGATGCCTTGTAGGCACTACTTCACTTCGATGCATCTATCTCAATGATACCATTTCCGTAGTCCGGTTTTAAAGTGGAACACTGCAGTTGACTATAGTTCTAGGAAAACTACAAAACCAAGCTTGAGTTGTGATTTTGAGGTCAAACCACCAAACCCTCTCGAATTTTATGCATGCCTGGCATCCTCGCTATACAGTTGCTCCATGACTGTAACAACATCATCCAACATCCATCATCCCCTGATGGTTTGAGGTCCAAACCATGAAACCATCCACATGGGTGGTTTTGAGCCCAAACTACCAAACCATTCAGCATGATGGTATTAAGGGTCAAAATATCAAACCTCCTAGCTTCAATGCATGTCCCTTCTCCACGAGCCTCGACCTCCAAGTCACCCCGACTTGGTCTCACCTGACTCAACATCCCCATCATCATGGACCCCACATGTCCTTGAAGGTCCTCTTGGTGCCAGTCGTGGATCACCTATAGCCTATCCTGAGATCCTTTGGCCCCTAACATCGACCACTCTTTATCTCCACATGGGCATATGAAGCGCCTTTGACTTCTCAGGAACTCAAATGTAATACAAATGCTAGTCCCAAGAGGCTAGCAACACATTTATTCTTCAAGTAGCATAAAGTCTGACTTAGGGATTACAAACCATAGTACATAAAAAGCACAATGACAAAGGTACAGTGGAAGCATCCTTCATAACCCAATGCCACATGCTAATTGGGAAGCATGAATACGACCTAGCCAAAGTGCCTCTCGAGCAGATCGTCGTCACTATCTAAAAAATAGCCCATACTAAGGAAGAGTACAACGTACTCTACAAGCCTACCTTCCTTCAAAAGGAGTGGGGTCCACACCTATGTCTATATGCTAGGTATTTGTGGTGCTAAGGATGTTTTGTAGAAAAATAGTTTTCATATGCATGGTTTCATTACCTCACTTGTATTAAATAAAAGCATTTTCTTCGAAACAAGCTGCCACTAGACTTATCCATCCATCAAGGCTCATGGCATTCCAGCCATCATTTTCACAACTGGCATTGGACCTTGCCCAACATAGCACTCAACATCTACTTCTAGACAAAACCCGATTTTTGACCATTTATCAAATTTTAACCAAAACAACTAGTTGTTGAACCAAGCCATAACTCATTTCATACTAGTGGACATGGACTATTTTCATAGGTTTATACTCTGACCAGAGGTACACACTTTTCTCACAAGTTTGGATCGGGACACTCACTGTTGTGAGGCTCGGTCCGCTCAAAGTCTTTCCCACACAAGCTTTCCCCAAACAGTTACCATGAGAGCACCAAGGCCACCCCATCGCCCAATGCCATCGGCATTCCCATGACTCAAGCCCAACCCCTAATGTCCCACTACTCCCCAACAAACCTGGTAACTGCCAAGATCTCTCTTGCAGGTTCCAACTAAGTGTTGCCACACACAACATTAAGTGGTTGCACTATAAAGAGCTAAGAAAGATGAAACATCAACTCGGTCCTTGCATGAGTCAGGGCAGAACTTCACCATGCTCGATCCCAACCAGCCACATCCCTTGACCTTCCCAAGGAAGACCGGCCCTCTAGGAAAACAGTGATAACGGTACCCAGATTTCCACCCTACTCTAAAGTGGCGTAGCCGACCGAAGTCATAAGCCATGGATTTCTTTTCCAAAACCACTCTACACATGTTCATCAAATTTATCATGGCAGTTGAGTGATCATTCACTAAGTTCTCTATGTCTAAGATTGATTTGGGTGGCTATCCTAGCATGTTTTTGTTAGCAGCAAAAACATTCAATTTTTATAGTTGAAGCAGGGCGTAGGGATGTGTTTCTAAAACTGGGTATTTTATGCAAGTGTGGATTCCAATATACTTGTGTCATCTATGTTCTTGTTGCAGTGGAGGTCGGGCTTCGGTTCTTCAGGCTATGACTCAGCAATGGTCACATCTGGCTCTGGGGTGTTCTCCGGGATGGCGTCGACGTGCACATACAAAATGAAACACACATAAACAACACTCATTCATGCCAAAAAAATATTCCTGAAAGGGCCATAGCTGAGCAGAATATGAATTTAGAAGCATTGAGGAAGAAGAATCATTAAAATTGGAGTTGGAATGGACAAGTTATGGGGCTTTTGTGATACAACAAGGGAGATTTATAGACTTTTTGGATAGTTGGAGGGGCTTGTGGGACTTAGTTTAGTGCACAGCCCACTCACTTGACTTGGCATGCCTAATGGGATGGCCCATGGCCCGTCTGCGCCCGTGAGCATTGGTGCAGCCCACGCACGTTGGCGCGGCCCACGCGCGCAGCCCACCGGACCGATCTAGCAATGTGAGGAAGAAAGGACGGCGCCGGGAGGGAGAACGTGACCCCGAGCTGACAAGGTCTAACATCCCAAGATTTAGTGCCACAAATTTTCTCCTCATCTTCCTCTAATTTAAAATCAAATTTCGAAATCTTTTTTGTGCTCGAGTGTATGATTTATGAGCTCAAAAAAATCTCCCAATATCCCAAAATATTTCTTCATCAAATTCTCTATAGAAGCTTTTCCCAAAGTCTTCCCCAAAATCCCTCTCAAAAATTCCTTCCAAATTCAAATCCACAATCCAAAGAAAAGAAAAAAAATGGAAAAACCTTCTTCATGCCGCTTCCCCAACCCCGGCCCATCTTCTCCTCCCTCCTCTCCTCTTTTGGCACGACCCACCGCCGGCCCGCTCCTCCTGCCGCAACATGTCAACCGCCGCCGGCCCAAGCACCGATTCCTACTCCCTTCCCTCACTGCCACCCTAGGCCTATGCCATCTTCTCACCAACAGCACGGTCCCAACTGTCGTTGTCTCCCCTTCCCCCTTCTTCTACCTCCGAATCGGACACGCGCGTGGACCACACACCACGTCGCGACGCGCTCCAGCCTCGCGGCTCCACCGCCAGCGCTGCCACCAACCCTACTTCTGGGGCTCCCCTTTGCTCCGCGCACCCCATGCCCTCACACCGCGCTGTGTCTCCCACCCTTCCCTCTCCACTTTCTCCCATCGGTGCCGCTTCCCTCTCAGGCTATAAATAGCCCATCACCCGCTACTCACCGCTCTGCTACCATCACTACACCGCACGCCGTGACCAACCCATGTCACTTCTAGGCGCCGCTAGCCGCAGGAACACACCTCTCTATCTCCGCCGTGTAGAGCTCCTTTCCCCGCTCGAACTCGCCGAGCCCCACTCTGTGCTGTCGCTAAATTCCACCTCCACACTATGCCAATCCTCGATTCCACTCGCCGCCAGCTCTGCCCCATCTTCCTCCACCACGTCGGCACCACGCCACCTCCTCTCCAACACCCAACATAGCCGCCGCGCGTGCGTTCATCGCACAGGTGTGCATTCCACGCTGCCATCCTGTGGAACACTGCTCACTATCCTTCCTCCACCTACGAGAACCCCATCATCGAGTCCGTCATGACAACGTCTGCATCACCCGGCCATCCCCGTCGCCTAGAACTGCTGCCATCGGCAAGAACCGCCGGTGACCTTCCTCGTGCCGCCGCATACCGATGTTCACCAGAACCAACCGGCCTGGCTCGCCGTTTACCGCCAGATGCAGTTGCCTCCCCCACTGACACCGACATGTGGGCCCCATGCCAAACGGCGTTGTTGCCCACTTTCGCTATGTGGGCTAGCCCAACTGGCTTTACCGCACGTCGCGCGTGTGGGCCGAGCCAGGCCGAAAGCTATCCCCTGCCCAAGTTGGCTACCCCGCGGTCCAAGTTCGGGAATGTGCTGAAACAAAGTCCAAATCCACCCCTAAACTCTTTCAAAAGTCCACTACTACCCCCTCTCCACTAAATACTACATGATTTCTCCATTTCAACTCCGATTTAGGTGATTCTTGCACCTAAATTCATCTAAAATCAAGGTCTACCTATCCATACACTTTCTATATACTTTTTCCCTAGCCAGAAGACACCGTCATGCTATCATGATGTCGTCCTATGCCTAGTCAGTGCATCACGCCAACTCTACAAATATTGTGGGCTTGGCGATTGACGTTGTTTGTTAATACACACTATAAACTCAAAAGGCTCCTATCTTGGTCTTTCAAACCCTCGATTTAGATGATGACAATCCTGAAAATAATGTAAAATCATTCGCCACTTGCATTTCATCAGTCTTGCTCTCCCATTAAAATCTTCCACCCCACCCTGATCATGCGACCATCATCCTAACAATTACGTTTCCACCTTGGCCGACCAGGCCCACTGCCATGGCATTTCCGCAATGAACGCTATTATGCCTGCCAGCAGTGGCCGGCAACACGCAGCTTGACCTGCTGCATCTTGCTCTTTACTAGAACCAGCACCACTGGTAAGCTCCACCAATAGGTCACCAAATAGTCCATAACTGTTCCAAACATCCTTTCATTCCTATCACTCCCAAATCATGTTGAGCTTATGTTATACCTTGATGTGTGTGTTTTTCCCTAATTCTACTTATACTAGAGATTTTGATCAGTACGCCCCTTGTAAGGACCTTCATGATGCTTGAATCCAGCAGCAGGCGTTTACAATAGATACTATACCAGCACGCTCTATGGATGGCACACCATCATGCCCAGCAGTTGGTATACCAATGTGTTTGGCAGATAATGTATCCTCACCCCTAGTCAGCAACGTATCGTCAACGATACGAATAGCAAGCCCACTGGAATCCCCATTTGATGCATAAATTTTGTATTATTTGCAAACACCACCCTTGGCCTGATAATCATATAAAACTTGTATGTTTTGCTTGCTAAGGAAACATAGTAAGATATAACCACCTAAGCCTATCTAGATGTAGCGTGCATAGGTGGGATCGCTCATTTAATTATCTATCATAATCTTGATGTTGTATTGGGATTATGTTTGTGGAACTTGTTGGTTGAGGATGTGTGGTGTGATTTTGAAATAAAATGGGGTAAGAACCCTGGCAACCGACTTTGTTGGAATACGGCATCAGCCGAGATAGCCATTTTATGGGCAAGGTATGAATGGGTAATTGCAACTCGCGTTTACCCTAGGTCCTGGGTATGTAGATGCTCGCGGTGTCAAGCAAAAGAAATTGGAAAGGAGGAAAATGTTCTCCCATCCTCTGTAAGGACCGAGTTGATTTTCATCTTGCCTAAATATTTAGTACAACCACCCACTCTATATGAGGCAATGGCTAGGCCCGAGCCAGAATGGATAGTCTAGTAGCTGCCGTGTTGGCGCACAAGGGCTAAGGGACTGGATGGGGTGTCATGGGAGTGTCATGGGACACTGGAGTCATGAGATGGCCAGGATCCCTAAAGCATTGCTAGATGATGAAGTGATGGCAAGGGCTTGGTTTGGAATTCGGACGTTTATGGTAGTAAACAGTCACTGAGTCCAACTCGTGGGTCATAGTATAGCTCTGGCCAGTAGTAAAATCTATTCTAATAGTCAGTGTCCACTGGTATGGATGGGTTACGGCTTGGTTTCTCAACTAGCTTTTTCATAAAATGGAAGGGTTGGTCTTGGTATAAAATGGATACGATTCGAAAGTGGAAAATTGTGTGGGCCGGAATGGCATAAGCCACGATGGCAAACCCTTATTGAGAAAAACCTTGTCTTCAGAAGGAATAAAACTTGATAACTATCTCGAACCTTGCATACATAATGTTTTTATGCAAAACTCCATAAACTCCAGATATATCCTGCATATAGTATTAGCTTCACCGCAACTCCTTATGGAGAAAGGTGGGCTGCTGAGTGCGTATGTACTCACTCTTGCCTTGTTGATGTTTTTTAGTGAGGAAGATGAGATTACTGTGTATTTGGATAAGTAAGGGATACGACCTACTTCCCAACCGTGGCGTGTGGAAGTTGGGTCTACGTTTTATTTTTCGCTGCTTAGTTTTCAGGGCTGCGCCTCTTGTTGTCCGATCCGTTAGGGCGAATCTGTATCCCTCTGATGTAGAATTATGATTACTAGATTCCTGGGAATGGTGATAAAGCACATTTTAGTCCCATTACGGATGTGGGGAGCTTCACAAGGCATCGAGAGCAGGGGGTGATGATGTTTGTTGGGGGAGGGGATGGTGGTTTGGTTTGGGGGAGGGGTGAACCGGCTGACCCGGAGGTTCACTCGCGGTTTGCTGCTGGCGATGCAGTTATGGCGATGAGAATTGGCCAGAGAGGGAGAGGGCGTGTTGGTGAACCCGTGAGTGGTACATGGGCAACGAGGGATGATGAATTAGGAGCTGGCGGTGTGAGGCCAATAGGTGGCCTCGACGGCATCGCTGTGTGGCGGCACGACGAGGGTCCACCGGTGCAGTTTTTTGTACTGGAAGGAGGGTGTTTGGAGTTGTAGTTGTGAGGCAGTTGTGGTGCTCACTAGTAATCGAGCAGGGGGATAGCGGAGAGGGAGTATTTGGTGGCGGAGGCGAGGTGGTGCTCCTGCAGCCTGCTAGGAGGGAAGCGAATTTTCCTTTTTGTTTTTGTATGTTTTTATTTTGAGATTTTGGTAGGATTTTGTGAGGGTTGTTCTTTTTTTGGGGGAGGGGGTAAAAAGGAATCTTGGGGGACTTTTGGAAGGATTTGGTGAGTATTTTTTGGGAGGATTGGAAGAGGAGTCTATTTAGATTTTGAAAACAAGCTTTAAAACTCGCGATGATTTAATTTAGTGATTTATATTTCGTGGATTGTCGGGGCTTTACAGCATAAGCACAAGTCTCCTACTTGCCACCAAGACACCACAGTGTTTGTTGGCACGCATCCTCATCAGTCTCAAGCCACTCGCCGTCCACCACCATGCCACTCATCTGTGTACCTACACACCACAAGACAGGGAATGCCCTCAAAGCATGCAGCTTAGTTAGTCCACCTGGCTCATCAAAATGCACTTCGCACGCGTTGAGAATCACTCAGCATACCAAGGACCAAGTCATTAGGACTTTCTCACATGCTTGAGTACCATGATTAATTGTGACATAAAATATACCTCATACATTCCTGTATTCCGCAAAGAATTTGGACACTGCATACTCCATCTCTATCAAAAAAATAAGGCATTCTAACTTTGTCCTAAATTGAAATTTTAAAAGTTTGAACAAGTTTATACTTCATCTAACCAAATAAGGCGTGCATGTATTTGGCACGATCTTTAAAGGAAAAGTTTGACCATTTATTTCTTCCAAAATATGACATCAATAAATACCAATTCATCATCATCTTAAAGTACTTTTGAATACGAATTCAAACAGATAACATGCATACACTAAAAATCCATATTTTTTACTAAAATGTTAGTCAAAGATTTTAAAATTTGACCTTTTCAATTATATGCATGCTTTATTTCATGGGATGGAGGGAGTAGTTTATAGAGTAAAGTGTCAACATACGTAGCACCAAATAGGTATATTTGGAAAATATAGGTCTTGCGAATCTAACTATATATATTTGGTGTCATAAAATATAGATACCTTTTTATATGTTCAAACTTTATAAAGTTTAGAATGCCTTGGTTTTTAAGGACGGAGGGAGTAGTTTTAAAGGCAATTACACATTCCTGGACTAACCCGGTTTGCTTCGGTTCTATAGGAGATTATTGACAACATGTCTGTATTCATACGCAGCAAACATAGAGTGGACAGCTTACAAGATATGTTCAATGCTTAGAAGTCTTAAGAAACTAGAGGCTACTATGGCAGAATCTACTTTGAAAGAGTGAAGAATCCAAGATCAGAGAAGAAAATTCTACAGGAATGCTAATTCGAAGATGGCAACTCTCAAGCTGGACATTGGGAGGCATGCGAACTGTTAAAGTTTAGCTATTAGACCTAGTTTTTATTTCGACATAGATAGGTAATTGTATTTTTGGGTCGAGTCAAAGTCCGAATATTACAAACATGAACTTTTAATCTGATCATATTATGAATGTTATTAATTGAAGAATTGTTTCGTTGAATGTTAACTACTGAATTGTTTTATACCCCGTATCTTTTGAGAGAGAGGTGGGCCCTACTCGTCCTCTTGTCCCATAGATAAACCGGCCCGCGCAGGGCTCTTGCACTGATCTACTCCTGAGAACGCTCACCCGCTCCACCTCCATCGTCCATGTCGTCGCTGCACTCGCGGACAGCTTCCGCCAAGGTGGAGGCGCCGCCGCTTCCGCCGGAGTTCCTGTGCCCGATCACGCTGGACCTGATGCAGGACCCTGTCGCGGCGCCCACGGGCATCACCTACGACCGCGCTGCCATCGAGTCATGGCTGCTCCTGTGCGGCCAGCGCACATGCCCAGTGACCCACGGTGAGCTCCGCGCGGGGGACCTCGTCCCCAACCACACCCTCCGCAGCCTCATCCAGGACTGGTGCGCCGCCAACCGTTCCTGTGGCGTCGTCAAGCGGGTTCCCGCCACGCCCGAGGAGGCTGCCGTCGCCGAGGTCGAGGGCGCCACGCGCGCAGGCGACGCTGGGCGCTGCGCGGCCGCGGCGCGCGGGGTGCGGCGACTCGCCTGGGCGAACGAGCGGAACCAGCGCTGCCTCACGACCGCCGGCGCCGCACGCTCGCTCGCCGAGGCGTTCACGTCCTTCGCGGACGCCGCGGATGCCAGCGACGTGCTCGACGCCGTCCTTGCAGCGCTGGTGCTGGTGTTGCCCATGGACGAGGAGGCCGCCGTGGCCGTCGCTTCGTCGAGCGCGTCCGTGGTGCGGCTCGTTTCCGTCGCCGCAAATGGCGAACTGCACAGGAGGCGTCAGGCCCTTGTGGTAATCAGAGAGATCATCTCGCTCTCACTTCACAGAGGTGGCGCGGGTGCCGTCGATCGTCTCGGCGCGAACGCCGAGGCCATCGTCGGCGTGCTGGTCAAGACGATCAGGGACGACATCTGCCCGCAGGCGACCAGGTCGTGCCTGGTCGCGGCGTACCATCTCGCGTACGCCGACGGGAGCGTGGCCGCGCGCCTCGCAGAGGCGGGGCTCGTGCCGGTGGTGGTCGAGCTCCTGGTCGACGCTGACAGGAGCACGGCCGAGAAGGCTCTCGCCGCGCTCGACGCAACACTGGCGTCTAGCGATGGCAGAGCGCGTGCCCGTGCTGACGCGCTTGCGGTGCCCGTGCTCGTCAAGAAAATCTTCTGCGTGTCCGACGCGGCCACCGAGCTTGTCTTGTCCGCCTTGCTGCGCATCTGCAAGAAATGCCCGGAAGACCACGGCACGACAGCGGCAGCTGGTAGGCGGCGCGCCATTGTCGAGGCACTGCAGCAGGGCGCGCTCCAGAAGGTGCTGCTGCTTCTGCAGGCTGGGTGCAGAGAGGAAACCAAGGAGAAGGCTACTCAGCTGCTGAAGTTGATGGTCAGGTATCAGGGCAGAGGGGAGTGCGTTGACACCATGGATTTCAGAGGGCTCAAGGAAATGATTTAGGAAATGTGTGGGATGATCACAAAAGGATGAAATTGTGCATAGATATTGTATAGCAAGTAAATGGTCTCTTGAAAGTTTTCCTGTAGTTGAACATAGCAAATCGAAATCAAACTTTATCATTCCAAAAATAGGTGAATCGAAATCAAGTTACGAACCTCTGGTGAAGACGAGGAAACAATATGAATTATAACCACCTTCGTTCCCAAGATTTGTGTGCAAATGAACAAGCGTTAGCACAGTTGCCACCTCAAGAATTTGGCTCCGTTTCCGATGTCGTTCCTTCCTATTGGTAAATCGTAGATACAGACATATTCTCAGTTTGTCATCAGAGCTTTCAGCGAATACGGGTAAAAGTTTCCGCTTTGTTTTTAGTTTGAGGGGGAGATAAGATACCACTATTCATGGTTTCAGTAAACGGAGAGTTCAGTTCGGGTCTACTATATTCGTCCGGCATCAGTCAGCAGTATCAGAGTGCCATTACAAGATGTTCCATCGAGGTGGTTCTGTACCACGTTCAAAGATGTGGAAAGTAACGATAGTCGTTCTTCGTTCAAACAAATGCGCTCGGAACGGTCCGCTATTCCAGTCAAAGATAGAGACATCACCACATCAACATCCACTTATTTATCCTATTGTTCTGCCCGCCAATCTGTCCTGTACTTCCCAAGTTGTGTGATTCTTTATGCAGACTTGTGAACAATTCCACTACCACTGGACACCCCCACTCATTGCCCTGTTTAATTGGTACTACTAACGCACCACAATGACGCAACTTGTAAGTTTAGCTAATGCACTATGACCACAACTCTAAAGTTACATGAGTACTATCTCGATAAAGAAAAGAAACTCTGGTTATATATCTTTGTCCAGGTGCATAACTGGGACTGCATTTTTTTAGACAGTAATACATAACATCCTCTGTTGCCAACCGAAGGCAAGAGCACAAAACTCACAGGTGCACATACATGCAGATTTGGTTCCTGTTAGTACAGGTACACAACGATAAGTAATTTCTCTATTCAGAAATGGATATCATTTCAAACTTGACACTTGTACTTGAAAAGGCTAATAGCGTGTTAGGTTAGCAGCGCCATCCGCCATGTCATACGGAATGATCCGATCATTTATCAGAGCCTATTCCTGCCGTTTGGTTCTCATCATGGTACCCACTCGTCCGTCATCAACTCCTACTACAACAGAGCTAAATTGCCGGACCAAATCATTCGTCACGGACATGGTGAACAATTGGTGGACTTATTTAAATGATACATGTTAAGTTAGGAAGTAGTTCAGAGATTCAGATAGGAACTATTGTTTTCACCCCTTCTCCCTGTGTTTTTAATTGAACTTTTAGAATGCAACGAACATGATGAACTCTCTATCGATCTAATTATAACTGACTGAATTGACGAATACGCCCCCGCGTTGCTCCCCGCGTGGGCGACACGGGCGGCTCCCGCCACCGCCGCCCCACTCTCTTCCCTCGATCTGTCTGGCCGCTGCCGGAGGGGAAGGTTGGGAAGCCCACGCGGACCCTGGGGAAGGCAGGCGGAGAGGCTCTAGCGTTTTCCGATTGTGAGCTTCCAGTTTCACGCGGGGATGAAGCTAGCGGCCGGGGCGGCGGGGGCCCTCGTCGGAGACCGGATCCGGCGGGGACCTGGCCGGATCCGTCTAGAGCGGGCTCGGATCTTGCCTCTAGTGTGGCGACGGCGGCTCCGGCGTGGTGCGGCGCGATGGCAGTTGCGGCGTGGATGACTGCGCCGGCGGTCTTTTGGCTTGCAGGCGGGCAGTGGCGCGGTGCGGTGGCAGCTATGACGTGTTGTTCTGCGCCGGTGTCGCTTGTGGCGTCGGCGGGGGCTCCGGCCTCCGGGTTCGGGTGCTGCAGCGGCTTCCTCCTGTGCGGCGTGCTTTGGCACGGCGGCGGCATCGGCAGCTTGGTGCGGCGGTGATGCTCCGACGGCTCTAGCCAGGCCCGGCTCCCTCTCGGCCGGATCTCTGGTTCCGTGTGTCGGGACGTGTGTGGGAGGGACGCCGGCGATGCCTGCAGGTGCTGCTCCTACCCCCCCTGGGTGCCGTCCTTGGAACCCTCCGCGTATGCGTCTTTGCCTCGGCCTTCTTGGGGTTTTTGCACTGGCTGGTCGGCTGGCGACGGGGCTCTGGTGGTCGGTGGCGACAGGTCGCGTCTTCCGGGTGCAGCCGAGGCAGTGCACCGATGGACGGCGGAAGGAAGGCGACAACGAGCAGCGGCTTGGGGGGTTGGTGTCGGCAGTGGCTGCTCTACGGTCCTTCGCCCATGGTGTTGGTGATCCGTTCTGTTGCTCTCCTCGAGTCTTCGGAGGAAACTCTTCTTAGATTACTCTAAGCGGACGGCAGCGGCGACTCAGCGTCGTTCTCTTTCTTGATGGCGCCGTTCAGAAGATCTCCAACTTTATTTGCAGGGTCACTGGCCAGCGTGGGGGCCTTTCGTCACTCCACTAGGCTCGGTGGGGTTGGGTCAGAGAAGCTCTTGGCGTTTGCTTGCTCTCGGGTCTCGGCGTAGTGGTTTCCAAGCTCGGTGGTGAAGAGTTGGAGCTGCTTCACGTGGGGCACAGTGAGACTCGGCAACAATGGCGCATCTCCGTCTTCCCCTTATGTATTGGTGCTTGGGTGTAGGCATCGTCGAGTGGCTTTGGCCGTGTGTTAGTCTGTGGGAAGTCGGAGCTGCTCGTCTCTCATGACGAGCTCGGCAACAATGACTCATGATGGGCTTTGTGTGGAGGACTGTTGTTGTCTGGGTTGTTTTAGGGTGTACTTAAACCGGTTTTTTACCGTGCGCTCTGTGTAGGTTTTTGGCCCTGGTTTTCTTTAAAACTGAATCAATTTGCTTCTTCCTAATTGGAAGGTACAGTCTTCTACCATTACGTTAAAAAAAAACTTTCTATCGCTGTCACCATGACGCAACACATCAGAAAAACAACAGAATGCACTAGACAATATCCAATACTAAAAACAGAAAGACTCAAAGCATTAGTTGTTTGATTGGTATAAAATAGAACATTGAAAATTACAACGTAGTCCAGGTCTGGAAGCAAATACTAAGCATGGACAAGTCGAGCATGAAATTTTCTCGTGTAACTTGAATAATCACTGGTGAACAAGGGAGATCAAGAAACTGAACAAGCATAAATATTTGTTTAGTCTACATGCAGTTTGTTCAGAGGAACAAAGGAAATCAGAACCCAGTACCGAATAATGTCCAATAGAAAACATCAAGGCAAGTATGACTATCAGATTGTGTTTTGTGCTTAGATGAAGTTGAGACCAAGCTTCAACTCAAACTAATCCGACAAGTGACTTAGCATTGTGAATCTTGAGGAACACTGTAAATGCAGGATGCATATAATACACACACATTATATATAACTAGTCCGTCAACCTGTGCTATCGCACATGTTAGGAGATATAGATTTAACATTTACTAATATTAGAGATGATTTTTTTAATTTATGTTTTGTAATGACATTGAGGGTAATTTATATACAAATTTAGGAATTTTTGTAATTTATCTTTCATGATGGTATATTGGATAATTTATAAGCAGATTTAGTGTTTATTTTAATTCATATTTCATAATGGCATAACGATTAATTTATTACAAATTTAGAGGTTTATTAAATTTATATTTTATAATGGTATGGTAGGTAATTTTTATGCAAATTTAGATGGTTATTTTAATTCTTATTCATAATGGTATGGTGGGTAATTTTTTTAAAATATAATACAACTAATGGCTACTATTATTAGAACTACACGATGGATGGACGGATGTTTTTTATTTTTGTGGAAATTTCTAGGATCTATCTTTTTTTTCCTAGCGTGTGTGGTGAGAATTAACGTAGAGGCTAAAAAAACCTCCAATTAGTAATTCTAAGATAAGACATAGAATTGGAGGATATTTTAAATTATTTTTGTAATGACATATGTGAAACTTTTTTTTATAAAACATATCAGATTTAATGGTTATTATTGTGAGCCATTATTAGATTTATCAAATTGATGGACAAATGTTTCTACAATTTTGATATGACCTACAATATTGATAGAGGTAATTCATTAGTTTATCATAATCGATATAGAATCCAAAGTATACAATGCGTAATATGTTAGCAAAATATCTAATTGTAGATGTTTTTTAGAGGGATCAACAGAAGCATAAACAAAGTAGTACGAATCATGGTAGGATGTGTGCATACCTGGTCAGGCCCGGGCGTAGCCTCCAAAGCTTGATCAGCCGCCGGCCCACCGCTGCCCACTGCTGGTAACTTGTTTGCATATACGTTCCTTCGGTTGTGCACTGTGAACCTGCGCGGTGCCTCCCTTGATTCCGATCGAACCCAATAAACCCTCACGAGATTAAACCCTCGCGAGACAATATAATATGTCATCAGATGCAATTGATCATCTGATCGATACTTGAGCGGAGAGCTAGCTGAAAAAGAACAGGATATATGTAACCATCGGCCACCTGCCATGCCAGGCTGCTGCTGCCCATGATGGCGTGCTGACGGGGTTCATGCCAGGGCCGGCCGGGAGAGCAAAGCCACAATTGCAGGAAGCTGCTCGAACCTAGAGATAAAAAAGAATTTAGATTAATTGATCGATGGCATAGGTGGCTAATTTTAAAACAACTATTAGAAGCAATTTTAGACTATCTATCCGATGGTTATTATTTTTTAGGCCATCAAATAGACGGACGGATGTTTCTGATTTTTGTGATAATTTTTAGAATTTATCTTTTTTCCTACCGCGTCCGGTGATAATTAATGTGGAGACTCAAAAAAAACATCTAATTAGTAATAGTAAGATGAGTCTAAAAAAGTCTATAGGGTTTTTCTCAGTCTCTATAAACAGAAGAGAAAGGTTCACCGTTCACGAATGCATCTTGTCAGGAGGGATATGACATTATTTTCCCTATGATGTAAGGTATGTCAATCTTATATTACCCAATGGCAGTGTCAGCACTCTACATTTCGTCGAACAGCCACGGACCACTTTGCATCCATCCTGCAAGATCCTAATGCGGCATTCCATCGAAGAGATCGCAGGGACTCATGTCGCCGCCTGCTCAGAGCGCCCCCACCATCAGCCTGATGCACACCCCGTTAGGCGCAAGATCCAGGGTGGGTGCCTTTTTCTTTGACCTAAACTGAGGAGAATTTTCGAAGTGATATGGTGGAACACCCTTACCATTCATATCCACAATACAAATGATGCACGTGTAATCGTAGCATAACCACAAATCAAATCATATACATTAATAAAAAAGAGGATTCACAGCAGGAAAGTGCTCCCACATCTGCTCCCACATCATGTACTTACATGATGGCCAACATATGAGACCAAGTTTTATTCGGGGCACACTTCCTCTGAACAGTGTAGTAAATCCTAGACTTGAGCTTCTCCAGTATTACAGCTTGGGCTTTTTTTTTTTTCTCAACACATGAGCGCTTTCACGGGCCTCCATTCATCACCATTTTTCATCCAAAATACCACCCAACAATATAATGTACTGTGTCCATGGGCAGTGCTGCAAGGAGCCACAGAGTCAATGAGAGAAGGAGGCAGAAAACCAACAACTCTTTTTGAGCCTATCACACTTGTCGGTTTCAAAGATGCAAATGAGGTCCTAAATTCAGCAATTAAAAGATGCAACTGAGACAAACCTTTTTATATCTTGCATGATCTCAAGGAACTCAGGCACACCTTTCCACCTAACCTTTGCACCCTAGAATTGCATATTTCCAAGATTTTGGTTCCCTAAGTATAGGGCCTGGAGATGGAAAACAGTATGAGAACAGACTGTGTAAATTGATTGCCGTGACACAACAAAAAAGAACAAATAAATTCATGACAAGGGCTACACCTGTCACAGTTCATGGGTACCGTATATATGTTCACACATACTTTTGTACCGAACAAAAGAAACACAGAACATGTGTTTTGATGTGCAATCAATATTAAGATCTTCTTCTAAAAAACATTATGATCTATGACAACTTCAACTCTGGCTCCTACACAGATTAGGATACATAAGTACTATAACCTTGTGCATATATTTAGAAGGGTAAAATTAATAGACGATCCAGGAACTATTTAAACAAGATGCATTTTAGGTTCTTGAACTTGTCTTAGTGTCATCCATGCCCCCAAATTCTCAAAATATATTTTTAAATCCTCGTACTTGTCCATATGTGTAATCTAGATTTAGTTAAAAACATGGATCCTAGGTCCTAGACATGTATTTTATTAAAAGATTTGTGCCCTTATTTACTACAATGGCATAAATAGGTGCTTTGGTCCACACCAATGTTGAAGATGTTATAATATATCCCTAATAAAAAATTATGATTTATTTATTCATGATATGAGCCATGGGTAATTAATACATGGATTTATTGACTAATTGTTGTTTATTTAAATAATGGTAACTTAGGTTTGGTGTCCAGGCAAACGGAAAACTGCTACAATTCCTCGATTTACTTTGCTCTTAATTATTATCAATAAACTGGTTTTTTAAATAGAATTTCTAATATAGGTGCAAATTTAGAGGTTTTCCTTAGATTATCATTCATAATGTCAAATGCTAGTAATTTCCTTGTAGAGTTAAGTGGGCTACTTTATGTTATTTTATAGTGGTAGAGTAGGTAATTTGAAGCAAATCAGATCCAGTGTTGTTATTGTTAATAAATATTCAAAGTTACCAACTTGATGATGAATGTTTTTTTAGAGGATTTGTTGGATTTATCTCTCTTCATATTGGATCTCATGATGATAAACCTGGATGCTCCAAAAAAAGGGCCTCAAATCGTTAATAGAAACATTAGGTTGTCTAATCCTAAAAGAAAACGCGGAACCCACCTATCCTTTTTTATATAAACACAGCTTTATGGTTGTAAGACAACTAAATTAAGGTGATAAAATCACTATAAAACCACTCGCAGTCTGGAAACAATTAGGATGAATAAAATCTATAATTATTAAAGAACAATAACAAGATGCCATATCCTCATGCAGCAACAAACGTGTATCTCCATGCTTTGGGAAAATCTGTTGATGAACCTGGAGCATACATCCAGACAAAAACACAAAGAAGGAAAGAAAAATGAAATGAAATGAAGGATCGGAAGGATACTCATGCGAGGATCCGTTCAATGAGCATGTCACATTTGACAAATGTCTGTGTCCAAGGCTATGCGCATAGTTTTGTAATGAAACAAAATAATCACTAAACAGGGTTCTTTGTGTGTAGTATTAGGTTCGAATGGGTTGCCTAACAGTAATAAAAGATGCATGGGAAAGATTGCAAAGACGATACAGAATCATAGACGATTATCTCCAGCAAGAGAAGAAAATGAAAGACAAAAGAAGACAAGGGAATAGAAGGTACCTTCATCTGGATCGCTTGAACGAGCAAGTGACAAGTCTTTGTATTCGAGGATGTCAAGCCGCTGTGGGAGGTGAGCATACACAGGCTTCATATCTAACGCTGGGCAGTACTCAACCTGAACCCTGATAAGAGCAGAGTAACTCCCGTGACTTCCGGGTAAGGATGTTACACGTTTGCAACAAGAAAGCCAAATGTTATGTAATGCTGGCATGTTTCCCCAATCTGGCGTTTCCAACTTATTGCAACCGACAATAGTCACTTGCAAAAGCCCATCCAAATGCCCTGTTATGGAACGGAGCTCCGGACATCTGTAGATAAATAACTTCCTGATAGATGGTGGTAGGTTTGAAAGCTCTGCCAACTGCCAAATGCCGTCGATAAATAGTCCCTCTAGTCAAGGTAAAGAGCTATTTCCTTGCAGTTGCTCTGGCGCTCTTGTAGATGTGAGGTCATCGCCATGCCCCACCTTTACACTCATCGACTCTGTATCATCTTTTCCCAGTATGAACTGAAGATTGCTACACTCATCAATTATGATATCTTTAATTGATGGAGGAAGGACGAACAGCTCTGTTAAGATTTCACAGTAGCTTATCTTTAGTTTCTTTAGCTGTGGCAGGAGTCGATCCTCTGCTCGTACTGTTGCTCCTCCATTCATAGGTGCACGGCCAGTTAGCTTAGAGCATTGAGTAACGACTAATGTCGTCAAGGATATCAAGCTTATGAACTCTTCCTCTGGCCAGTAGATGACAGAGTTGCACTTACGAATCTCCAGTGTTCGAAGTTGTCCAAACCATTTCCAGATTCCAACTATTTGTCGTGATGGACTTGTGAAGAAAAAGCTGCAGCCAGTAATTTTCATTTCTGGGATTGCTAATTCATGATTTCTATCAAGCTCCAGTGTCGCTTCTGTGTCACTTACAGACAATTCTAACAAAGACAGTGAAGACATGTACCCGGATGAAATTAGCGAAAGAGACAGGTGTGCCTTGTCTTCTTCAATTTTGACCACCTTGATCTTCGGCATTTCCGGCAGATTTATCAACTTTGGACAGTTCTCAATACAAATCTTCTCCAGGGCGGAAAAGTTTAATTCGTCCCCATTTCCTTTTGTTGCCGCCCATCTCTCCAGGCTCTTCAAATCACATAGCTCGAGTTCTTTTAATTCTGGAAAATCAATGAATGCTGTGTCTCTGCATAGGCTCTGCAGCTTGTGCAGCCTTTTCAGGTGAAGAACTTGAAGAGCCTTCAATTGAGAAAATTCAGGGAAGTCTTCACACATTGTACAGCCAACTAGCTGGAGCTCAGTCAAGTGTTGCAGAAAAAAGCTAAGATCTTTCATCCAAGCTGGTATGCTGCTGCTCTTATAGTTATTTATCCTTAGCATCTCCAGCCCACTAGGAGGTTTAAGAGCATCTAGAACCTTCTTATGAGAATCTTTTACCACTTCCTCGTGACCCTCGGTGTTCCATGTCAGAGCTAAGTGTGTAAGTGTCTCTTTACTTCCAAGGCTGGCAGCTTTCGCGTGCTCTTCAGTTGCATTTTTTAGGCCATTTAAATGTAACTCACCGCCAAGGCTTATGTTTTGGAGTTCACCAACAGAGCTGCAACCAGAGGTAGTACCCACCACAAAATATGTTTCTGTAGAGAAGTGAGTTCTCCTATGTCTGGAGGCATGTATTGCAACGAACGGCACCCATGAGTGTAGAGATGCCGGAGGCTTCTCATATATTTCATATCATTTGGAAGCCAAGGAACTCACAATGCGAGAGGTCCATCGTTAGCAGATTATAAAATAAAGATATCTCCTGAGGAAGTTCACTGATCCACAAATTTCCTGACATGTTGAGATACCTTAGGTGCTGCAAATGCCTTGGCTTGAATGGAAGCTTTTCCAGTGCACAGAGTCGCAATGCCCGTAGAGAATTGAACTTTGATAAATATGGTGTTGAGATAGAAACATAAGAGTCTTGATATAACAAAGTTTGGAGAGTTGGAGATTGCTTCATCAGAAAATCATTGAACAGGGCGCCAATTATTTTGTAGGATATAAACATGTGGCGAGTAGGATCTGACAATGACTTCTGATTGGACCTGTCCGCTACGGTTCTATATTCTTTTCTCATAATGGACGTAGCCACAGTCATGCATAAGATCATGCAACTTGCATACTTTTCTGTAACGGAGCTGATGCCTTTTTCTATAAATATCAACCGGCGGTGTAGTTTGCTTGATATCTTGAAAGAATGATCTCCAAGCTAGCTGGTTAAAAATTTGATTGCCTACCGTGTCAGGATTATTATCTTCTTCCTTTGCAGGTAAGAAGTCGTGGGCCATCCATAGTTGGATCAAACTCTCCACATCAAACTCTTCATGTTTGGCGGCAGGTCGTCATAGCTGAGCTTGAGTATAGGAAAAATCTCTGTGTTCTGATTGCAAATGTTGCTTTTAGCTAATATATCCTTCCATTCTTGTATGCTAGTCTTGGTGCTCAACATAGCGCCAAATGCTTTGGCTGCCAAAGGAGAACCAACACATCTGTCCACAACCTTATCAAGTATTACATCTAGCTCGTCATGTTTTGGCTTTTGCACACTGAATGCTCTGCTCTGGATTATTTCTTTGATATACTTGTTACCCAGGTTTTCAAGGTAATATGCTCTAGGTATGCCCATGTCATAACTCGAGCTACTTCTTCATCACGAGTTGTTGTCAGTATTGCGCTGCCCCTGTCACCTTGCTTAAGGCAAGTCATCAGTTTTCCCCACTTATCAGGATCCCGTTTCCATACATCATCCAACACAATAAGATACTTCTTCCCACTCAATTAATTTTGGAAGTCCCGCAATGCTTTCTCACGGTCTTGTTCTTGACTCTGGCAAATTTTCTGTGCGATGCTAACAATGTCAAAATCTTCTGATACACAGCACCACCTTAGGAAACTGAAATGCTTCTGGACTTGAGGGTCATTGTAAATGAGCTGCACAAAGGTAGTCTTACCCAGATCTCCCATTCCAATGATAGGAAGAACCATGGGAACTGCCCCATTACCATCTTGCTCAAGCAATATCTTTACGATCTTCTCTTTCTCCTCATTTCTGGATCTTCTAACAAGGTCCTTCTCAGAGTCAACCATTATGCTATCGGCCTGCCGTAACAGCATCATCGATGGCGGCACCTGCTGCTTTTGAGTGGTGAACCCAAAGGCCTTCATCTCTTCCACAAGGACCTCCATGGCCTGTACGATTCTGCGCAGCTTCTTGCCCATCCTGTAACGGAACACAATGGGATTGTGAGTAGGGAAGAGGCTTACGACATCCATGCCGAGCATGCTGTAATGTCCCTTTTTCTTGGCGTCACGCCGGAGCGCTTCATACATGAACTCGTCAAAAACGTCGGAGCACTTACTCCTGGTCGGCTAGCCCCCTTCTCTGCATCTTCGATGACGTCCAGTATGGCCGGGAGCCTGCGCCCCAGGATCTCGCGCTGCTCCTCCATGCCATCACCTTGTACTGGTCCAGAAGGTAGCTGGACGCCTTCGCCTTCAGCAAGGAGACCAGCGGCCCGATCAGCATGTCAGCCATTGTTGCTCTCTCGCAGCTCGCAGCTACCGATGGTACGGTGACGGAAGTGGAGTGAAACAGATCTGAGAGTTCAGCCACCTGTGACACGGTAGGAAAAATGGTTTGTGCATGTGATCGCGCATCGATTCACGGATAAATTAGAGCTCAGCTAATAGTGTGGAAGCGTGTCTGCCTGTACGATCAGCGAAAGATGCTCCTTGCTAGCAAAAGTTAACGACAGCTCCACCTTTACTATATTGGCATAAAGCAGCAATATCATGTCATACCCAGATTAACTAATCGTCGAGTCCACTCGTCAAGCTCTTGAGGAATGCGGCCAGAAGTTGCAGAGTGAAGACCTTCCCACTACCTACATACAGGAACGAAACTGCAATGGAGAGTGTGGAACTATGGATAAGACCTTGTTCTGACCAAGAGCGCCATGGAGAGTATGTCGATGCGTGGGTCTTGAGCTTCTCAGTGAGAACAAATGTGGCTCAAAGATTCATTTGCAAAAAAAAAAAAAAAAAAAAAAACTCGGGAAGACGGTGGCCTTTATTACAAATATTAGAGGATACAAAATTAAAAGCTCGGGACAGCTGGACCCATGCCCTATTCGTTCTTCGTTGGCGCTGGTTGCCTCACCTGTGTTTCCATTGGTAGCGGGAAGACGGCGAGTGAACCGCACCAGCGCCTTTGCCCTTCCTGTACCAGTCGCTCTGCACCACGGCCGCCATGGCGATCGCCCTCCTATTCCCGCTGTCGTCGCCCCTCCATCCACGACCCCAGGTGGCCTCAGTATGTCGCGTAGCAACTCTCTGCTCTGCGGGGCGTTCGTGTGCTCGGCCATGATGCTGATACTGATCATTAGACGAATGCCAGTCCCGGGAACGTTGCTGCACCATGTCCACAATGGTTTCAAGCCTTGCACTCATCTCTCCAGGCGGCACCCGCGGCGTCCAACTCGGCATGGGGACGGACCTCCATGTCTGCCATGCATGACGCATTACTCGCTGCCATGTGGCCACCGCGTACCTCCCCTTCCAGTTCGTTACCAAAGCCATCTCCTCTGAGAGGAACGGTGGCCCGGACTCGTCACGTTCGCCGGCGGTATGAGCATGACGGCGTCTCATCGCCTCGTACACGGGCTTCCAGAGCACCGCGTCGTACTCCGCGACGAGGCGCCTCAGCTCCTTGCCTGCGCACTCCACCCTCACGAGGTCAGTCACGGCGTCGAGCCTGCACAGGATGGCGACCACGACGTCGTCGGGGAGCCTGGGCACCGCTAACTCCACGCCGTTGCGCCCGCACAGGTACAGGAAGAGGCCGCGGCACAGCCTGTCTGCCAGCAGCTTCCACAGCCACGCGCCGCCCCCAGCCTCACCCGTCGACCTCAGCGCGCGAGCCGCGTCGTCCAGGCCGCGCGAGAGGACGGCAGCGACAGCATCCAGGGTCAGCTTCTCCCGGTCGCCGCTCCGCTGGCGGCCGTTCCTGTCGACGTAAGCGTCCACCACGATCGTGCGGCCGCAGCCTCCGCTAGGGCGGCGTCCCCGCCGTGACAGGCACAGCACGGCGGTGTCTGCGCCCTCCTTGTGCCCCAGCTGCGGCAAGGTATAGCGGCGGGACACCGACTGAGGGCGTCGAGGTGTCCGCCGCGCCGCCGCACGGCAGGAAGCCAGCGTCAAGGAAAGCGGCGTTGGCAACGATGCCCAGGCCGCCGAACACGTCCTCGGCGTCCCACTGCGCGCCGTCGGTGACCCTGTGGAGGGGCGACGACTTGGCCATTGATTGCCGTCTATGGTGGATGGATGCGTTCTTTGGTCGCGAGCGATGGGCCCCTGAAGATTTCAAGACGCTTGAAACTTGAAACAACCTTGCCCCGCTCGTTATGGACTCCCGTATGCAGATCTCCAGAACCAGGATATGCGCCGGCAGCTACGTACATGAACAGTTCCGTTTCTGTGTGAGATATGCACGCGCGAGGCACAGTAGGACATATATTTGGTTCCAATACTCGTAGAATTCGGATACAAATACAAAAGGGTACTGTAGTCTCGAAGACTCGAACCCAGGACGCATTCGGAATATAATCTATTCAATTTTGTCAATATAATATAACCACCATTCACAAATGTATAACAGAATTGCTCTACGTCAATCGCTTGATATGTTGTTTTGTCATCAGTCGACGTCTGTGAATTGCCCGTCCGTGTGCAGACTAGCAAGATTGAGTCGTCGATCCGTTGGCTGCTGGCTTGGCTTTTGATCTGTGCGCCGGTCATTCGGCTGGTGAAGCCGGCTGTCCATGTCCCTGTACGCTGTACCTTGGCTTTCTAACCGTTAGCTCGCTTGCTAGCCGGATGGGCGCTGTCTCGTTCTTTTAACCGTTGTTCTGTTTACACGTTTTGCATTTTTGTGTGTTCGTGTTTGTGAGGGTAGAAATGGTATGTGTAGGTTGTGTCTGTGGTGCTGTATATTAGTGTTTATGTGAGAGTGGAGGCGGCACAAGTATGTGTGGGCTGTGTCTGTGTCTGTGGGCATGTGTGGGTTGTGTCTGTGTTTTTTATTTGTGTCCTTGTGAATATCCCAATTGCATGTGTGGGTTGTGTCTGTGGCGTTATATGTCTGTGTTAGTTCAATGTGTCTGTGTGAGGATGAGAACAATATGTGTGGGATGTGTCTGTATGAGGGTGGAGGGTCATATGTGGACTGTGTCTTTTTAGGACTCCTAACACTCAGATTTGAATTACACAATCATTAGTTGAAAACTGTAACAATATAGCTTTAATGTAAATCAACCATATTTGTTCCGATGTTATAATTTAGGCTCTATATGTCTATAAACATATGTTCTTTGTTGTTCTGATGTTGTGTGTGTTAGTCTGATCACCCATACACGAATACTTTTATGTCTGTATACGTGTTCATTTCATATCTTTTTCTTTATGTTTTTCATTGACTTGTATGTGTCTGTGTCTGTTATAGGTTATAGAAGCGTGTATTAGATTTTAGGCTATATCAGTATGTTACATTTTAGGTTGAATTATTTGTATTTGTGTCGGTTAGTTTTAGGGTCCATTATTTATATCTGTGTCTCTACATGTATGTTTCCGTGTCTGTGTCTGTGTCTATTATGTTATAATTTTATATAAGTGTGTGCACTGTATTTAGATTTTAGGTTGTATTATTTGTGTCTATACGGGGCGGCTTCATTTATACGTTTGGTTGGAGAGACAAGGATGGACTAGTTCTAACTCCGTTTACAACCGTTAGCTGCGGGACCCACGTATCGGTAGCAATCCTCGTCGTAGCGAGCCGCCTCTGCGCCAATCCCCACCGCGTCGCACCATGCCGACGCACGACCAGCTGAGCCGCCCACGAGCGCCACCCCAACAAAGCACGGTAGCCCAAGCCACCCTCGCGCCCTCCCCGTCGACGCATGGCCATGCCACACTGACGCCTCGCTCGTCCCCACATGCCTCCTCCCCGCGCCACATGGTGCGGCGGCATGTATCGACCGCGGCAGGCAAGAGCACGTGGAGTGGGGGCAGCGGTGCGGTTCGAGGAACGACAGCGCTTGGGTGGCGCGGCGAAGAGTGCCGGTGTGTCAGGCACAAGGAGCGAACGCGGCTGAGCGGCTAACACGAAGAGACGTCATCCACAAGGGACGAGCGCGTCCGACCATTTTTTCAGAGCGAACGCATCTCAAAGAAGATATTCTTTTTCTAGGATGACTCCATCCCTCGTGTCCAACGACCAAACACTCCTAAAATTAGGATGGAATAGTTTCATTTCAGAATATCTCTAACGAAATGGACCCTTATATTGTTGCCTAGTGTCTACACTGTGTTTTCATGCACACATGTATTTCTATTGTCAAATTCTATTGTTTTAACTTCATTTTCATACCGACAGATCTCGGCTACTCTATGTAATCGTTGAACGAACGTGATGAGCTGGAAATACAGTACCAAACGGGGGACAGATAACACAGGATAAAAAACAAAGGGCTAGAGGCGTGGAAGCGAGAGTAAGCTTGTCTGGGCGGGGGTCGTACAGGTGCTTCAGCGATGGTGGGCTCGAGCTGGCTTTTTCAGGGGTGACACAGGTAGGAAAGGGACAGCACGGAATTTTTCTTCCACACGATTTAAATCCAACGGTCAAAACCAATCGACTGACTACAAATGCAATCCTTCAGTCGATTGGCTTGGGGGTTGCTACGTTGACAGACTGCAACAACTCTCTGAGTTGGAAGAATATATCACCAATTTTTTCTGCCCGCACGATGCAAATCCAACAGTCAAGGACATCGACTGAAACAAAGACAATCGATCAGTCGATTGAAGAGGAGACGGACCTTATAACTATGTATAATACGGGTTGATTTTTTTCAAAACTTTGGTCATATGTCTTTTTCAAGAAATTTAATAAGTTATTGTCTATCATTATGTTCGAACCATACCACCAGTGACGGATTTTTAGATCGATCAGTGATCCGAGCAAAACACGTCATAGATTTTATGTCACTGATTTAACCTCATCAGTGATGGAAAAAAAGCCATAACTAATTAAACTAACCTAGTGACATGTATTTATAAAACAATGTCACTGATTATCCATATCCATGACGTTGGTTAGAAACCATGTCACTAACGTGAGCAGAAGTACCTGCCTTTAGGAAAGTCATGTGACATGTTTTATAAATCCAAATCTGCGCCACAGATTCATTTTATCAGTGACGTGGTTTTGTTGATACACGTCTCCAGTTTTGTATATTAGGTGACGTGGTTTGGTTGATATGCTTCTCTAACTTAGTAGACCAGTGATGTTGTTTATTAGTTTTCTACAAGAGAGAGATACATGTGCTATGTATGGCAAATTATCTTCCATGCAAAATAGGCATCACACATGATCACAGAAGTTATAGTCATTACACAATACTGGGCATGATATATATCACATTCATTCCGAACAGCACATCGTATGAATAAACACTAGATATAATTCATTCAAGTTCATGCACACAGGTTTACAGAAATAAAGACCACTCCCTCGTCCAATAACAAGTGTTATTTTAGGATTTTTAGGACAAACTAGTGAAAGTGGGATATAATGCATGCGATTAACAGATTAATTTTTTCCTTTTGTGGTATATGCATGCATGCAGATTAATTTTCTTTTAAATGCTACTAATCTCCTAAAACCAGTTATTGTGCAAGAAATTTTGAATCCTATAAACAACACCTATTGTGGGATAGAAGGAGTAGATACTAAGGTATTTTTTGACACATGTTCTCACAATCACTTCTAGTACCTTTTGTTACATTAGAAATGAGCAGGTTTGGAATAATGAAACTCTTCTTTTTTGTCAATAACTTGGGAAACTAAGAAGGCGGCAAGCTTAGTGCGGATGCTGGACAAACAGGGGCAGATACAGGACCGGGGCTGGGGTGGGGGGGCCTGCAGCCCCTGTCCTTGCCCGGTAACGCATACACCGCCATGTATTTTGGTATGTGAAAACTAAGCCCGCCAAAGATCAGCCGTCCGCTGTAAGGCCCACATGCTGAGATGCCCTCGCCCTTGCTCTTCTCAGCGTTCTATCGGCGCGCCTTCCTCCAATCATCCGTACTCCAATTCATTCCCAATCCCTCAGCAAACCTAGTTCTAAGGGGGCTCATGTTGCATCTCCAAGCGGCGACTGCAGCTCCATCCGGCGAGCACCGCGTGCAAGCAAGCCGCTTGCAGGATAGCTGCATGCAGCGCAGCAGCTCCTTCCTGGCTTGAGACATCCTCCTTGGACAGTTTGAGTTAGACTTGACTCACTGCGGTTTGAGTATTTTAAATTAAACGTCGTGTGTGCCGGTTGCTGTGGAAAACCAACAGGCGGGAGTCACGTGGAAGAGGACACACTAGGAGCCAGGGATCGTGCATGCTGCTGCACTCGTCTCCCTGTAGTGTGGCTCCGATCGGCTCCGAGCGAAGCCAGTTTGTGACTGCGGGCGTGTCCACCTGGCTTGACCTTGCAGCCAGGAAAGTTGGGCGGATGCGGTGGTTGGCTCTTTCTCTCATTGTAAAGCGTACACAACAGATTTGAACATTAAATTCTTGCTTGATAGCTCGGATCGGCACTACAGGGAGATCGTGAACTCCTATTGGCACTTGTGCCAATGCTTCGACAGTCGATGATGAGGTATAAACAACGCATAATAATAGCCAAAAACGCATCCATGGAATAGATAAAAGTAAACCCTATCTAAAATCATGATATAAAAGAAATGCACAGCTAGATCGGCTTCAAACCAAGATCTCCAAAGAAATCCATCTAGATAAACAGATACAGATTACGACGTATATAGATAGGGTGCCCGCGATATGCTGATCTATTAGCATGTCACGTGCAAATGTTGCAGTGACACGTCGTGGATTGTAACAAGTGATTAGGTAGTGTAAAAACGAGCTGCATGATGATCGATCTATGACGTTAAACGCAGGAATCATGAACAGATCGAAAACATGCAAAATACGTGATGGATCCGGCATCGAGCGAAGCTCGGCACGGGATGCATCGAGGTAACTGATGGCACAAGATTCATCTGGGTGGCAGAGCCTAACGCGATGTGCACCTAGATAACTAGCAAACCGTGCCATAAAAAATGATTGAGTACACGGTTCACCATGTGACTCACGCCATAATGCCCTAATGAATGTAAGAAATATTAGAGCAGCATGACGATTACCTTAAAAACCCTAATTGCTCAAGGGTGGCAATGCGCCGAGAGAGATTAGAGACAACCGGTTTTAGGAAACGTTTGTCGTCAATTTTATTACATAGCACATGGGTACATATTTATAGTCCAGAGCCTTGGACGTCAAGTCCGGTTCTAGCTAGAATAACGGAAAAACCCTACCTTTAAAAAGTCTAGACTTAACTCGACTTGGACTAAAACAAGATACATGGTCCACTAGCCCATGGAATCGCCTCTTCCTCAGACGATCAAATACAGCCCACCAGTCAGTCCGCCCATATATGGATTGGCTTTTACCAGCCTATTTAGCCGACCTGGCTCAAATGTTAGCCGGCTAAATTCTGGCGATAACAGTGCCTTGTTAGATATATAACCTATTACATTATAGTATTTAGATCTATGTTTTTTGATACATTTGCCTCTAAAGATTTCTAGCCTCCTACTATTTACCCCCCTTTGCCTTGTTTCTGAATCCGCCAATGTACACACTTTGGTCGATGGCGTTGGTCGGCAAATCCAAGTTCTATTAATTCTTAAGTAAAAGAGGGTCATGGAACCATCCAAGTGTTTTATTTCACTAATTGGACTACCAAATGCAAAATTTGGTAGCCAGAACTGATGGGAGCAAAATGTAAACATTGTGAATTAAAACACTGCAACCAGATTATTGATTCATTAGTCGGCCAAGAATTATTTAAGTTACATAATATGCACACAATCTGTTGGCCAATGCAATAATAAATTTTCCACATCGTTTCAGGGTAAGGTTAGCTCAAAAGGATTTTCTGTGACTGCTAATTTGTTCATTTATATGCTGAAGTCAACCTCATAAGATGTTTATTTCACTTATTCAAATAGTCATATAACATGTTTACCACATCATCTCAGATTTTTCCAGATTGGTTTCCCTCGTGATAATCCTCAAACCTCAAATGATGGGCAGCAAAGAAAGTGCATGTATCACCAAGTTCTTGTTAGTGGCACTGTAAAATTGTCACCGACATCTATGAGCTTTGGAAAACTTGAAAAGGAAAACATAAACATCCACAAACTTTGCAAAAGTTGGATATAGAAGCATATACTGCGAACTTAATTAACGGCATGTGACAACTTGCAAGTGCCTTCCTTGGTCCATGTTTGATTTTTTTGTAGGCCCTACAACAAATATTTGCAATGTCAAGTATTGGTTTGGGGTTAGGTCAAAGAGGGTGCAGCTATAGTATTCTTACTCATCAATGACTCCTCTCAATAGGCTACAGTCACGACATTGTGATCTTAGAGAGTCAAGGTACAGCACCATGTTCCACTTTGGGACGATTACCACTAATATCTAGTGATTACCTAGGTTGTGGAAGCATGCAATGTACTTCCTTGTACCATATTACTAGTGCATTTGCCAAATAATCCACAGATGCAGATTTGTGAGTCCCATGAAAAGTCATTGGTTTCTACTAATTTATCAATTGGATCTTGCATCTAAAGATAATACATATTGGGCACTAGGTAAAAACACATTGAGTCACAAGTCAAAAACATAAAATAATATCATGTTGAGCCCTAGAAAGTGATAAGGACATCACTCTAATGTTTATGCAAGGACCTATTATAAGAGCATGTGCACAACAATTGAGCTCGTTCCTAAGTGCATGTACATATATTTATGCGGATGGTATGCTACCTAATGTTGTCATAGATTATATTGTACTTAGGCACTTAGGAGATGACCATGAAGGCTTTGGAAACCAGCTCAGACCACGAGAAGGCAGGGAGGGCGACCAAGCCAAGATGGAGGCCCAATTTAACACGGAGTCTGACTTCCTCGGCATCCAGGACCAGTCTACACTAAAAACATTGTCCAGGCCACAAACTGGCTCCAATTTCGATGATCCACATATGCCTGGAAAGCTAAGAAGATAATCTTTACAATGCCACCAGTTTCAAGTCATTTGAAGTTCGGAGTCCATGGTAATTTCATGTTGCAAGTCGGCGGTCAGAATCTGTCCAGGGTGCTGCGCTGCCCTTCTGGGCTGTTAGCCTTTGTATCTTGTTGGAGTCCATTATGGACACGTCTAGGGATTGTTAGTTGGCCTTACGTACTATATAAATAGTAGCCGCCGCCCAAGGTAGGGTTTGGATTTTGCTTAAGAGTATTCTGTTATGAACAGTTTGCCGTGTTTCAGTTTGTGAAACCCCAACTCGTGTGCACAAGATTAATCATGATTGCATTGTTGACACGTTTTAGCACCAATCACCAATGATATGACCTAGACCAATCCACCTAGGAGGGACCCTGTCCGGGAGGATTAGCGCTAGGGCTTGCTCTAGCGTCGGCAGGTCACCTAAAGCTCCTCAAGTCGGTGCAGAGTCGAAGAGAGGTGAAAATCAGGGTTGGAGAAGAGAATTAGGGTTTGGGAATAGAGATATGCATAAAAGTAAAGTAAATAGTAGATTGGTTCGATTGTGGATGCGTCAATCGGCCTTGCACCTTTATATTTAAAGGGGAGGGTGGTCTTGACCCTTGTACAAGTCAAAATCTACGAGATCTCGCCCAAATCCCAGAATTCCTCTCGGACTCGACCATACCGGATAGTTCGGTACGGATCACCGGACAGTCCGGTGACGCCGGACAGTCCGGTACACGCCACCGGACCGTCCGGCGGCGCTGGCCAATCTGGCCCTGCCCACTTAGGTGCTCAACACATGCTCCCCTGCCTTTTAGTGAAGGTCATGAACTAAAAGCGCTAGTATCACTTTCACCTTCGAGAATCAGCAGATATCTCATAATATAACAATTCCGAAGCCAAACTACGTCTCCGATGCAATACACTGGCCTCCTCAGTCATCCTGCCACATACTTGGGTAATATTTCTTCAAGAATTAGCCATTCAATGCCTTGGGCAGTTTGTTACCTTGCAGATCTCCTAATACATAAGCATTACCAGCAACCACCCTCTTCACTTTGTAAGGGCCGTCCCAGCTTGGAGACCACTTGCCGAACCTCCAGTCCTTGGTTTTCAATGTGGAAGCACCGTCTTCCGCACGAGCTCCCTTCACTTTCTTGTTGTACGCTTTAGCCACCATGAGCTTGTCTTTCTCAATCTCCTTCAAAGCCACCAATCGCTTATCGGTCACCTCATCAATGTTGTCCATCATCAAGTCATGGTATTCACCGACACCCCAGGTTATTTTGCCTTGCAAACCTGTATGCATCCAAATTTACCTCTATAGGGAGCATAGCATCCTGACCATACACAAGCTCAAAAGGAGAAACTTTAGTAGCATGATGTTTAGATATTCTATGAGCCCATAAAGCCTCAGACAAAACCTCATGCCAACGCCAAGGGTGATCGGTGGTCTTTTTCTTGACAAGGTTGATGATTACTTTATTACTAGACTCGGCTTGACCATTAGCCTGAGCATAATATGGAGAAGAATTGAGTAATTTAATCTTATATGATTTGGCAAATTCACGAACCTCCTTAGACATGAAAGATGTAGGACGAGATGGGCCACTAGAGGGGGGGGTGAATAGGAGCACTTGAAAACTCAAAATCATGACCCCTTAACTGGTGCTAAGAGAAGCTCTCGAGAGCTGATGCTAGACACCATCCACTGAATATATACGTGTCTAGCAAGTGCAAGGTACCGTCCACTGAAAGGATACACACCAGGCACAAAAAAGCAAGCAACTCAATGATCACCAAGATCGCAAGTCACCTCGAACACCGGAACTTGCAAAATCGCCACTCGACACTCACCGCACCGAAATGCGACACACTGGATCACAGCAAGCAAAGAGTATGGTCAGACAATGGGACAAGCAAAACCGATGCAAAACATGGCGGAAGAACCAAACAGCAGAAATGGGACTGCAACCCTGGCAGCGCCGGACTGTCCGGTGGCATCGGACAGTCCGGTGGCCTCTGCCGGACTGTCCGGTGGAATGCCCTGGGTAGGCCCTACGCCGGACTGTCCGGTAGGCTTTGCCAGACTGTCCGGTGGAACCAGAGAGTCCGGTGGCCCTATCGGATTGTTCGGTTGGGTCGCAGGAAAAGAGTTTTCCAACCCCAAATCTGACCAAATCTTGTCCAAACTTCACGAGATTTTGCACAGGCTATCTGGACCCTATTCCAAAGCTATTCCCAAAAGATCAACTCAAAATGACCAAGGGATTAGTGGAAATTTTAGATCTCGTGAGAAGGCAATCTTTGGGCAAGAAAGGGGAAAACTCAAGAACAACTTGCTCATGGCAATCCTGCAGGATTGAGATGAACTAAGCCATAATCTCCACGTCCTAGGAATTCGAAAATAGCAAAAAGAACATGATTAACTTGCAGGCAAAGCAAATCACCAAAAGCCTTTGAGTTTCATCCAAAATCCAAACTAGAAAGGGGGGAAGGAGATAGCTGCACACATGAGCACGAGTTGGGGGCAAATCTTCCATGGATTAGCAGTGGAAATAAGTTCTTACAAGGTTCCTCATAGTCTACCACTAGTCATCCACCCTCTAATGCAAAGTACTAGCTCTAGGGGACTCCAAATCCTAGATTAGCACCCAGTTTTCACTCTAAGCACTTCTGATTGGAAAGCTAAACCTAGGGTTTCTAGAGGTAGAAGAGTCCCAAAATGTCCAGCCACTTAGGTATATATAGCCTAGGCCTAACTAACTCAGTTTACACTAAGACCCCTATATTACAGAAATGCCTGTAAGGGCTAAACTGGAAAAGACCCAACTTTCTCAGGGACGGATGACCGCGATCGAGTCTTGATCTTCTTCGATTGCACGCTATTTTTTGGATGACGTCCACGTGGCTAATAGTCCAAATCCGCCGATCGACCCCCGGTTCTGAAGTTAGAAACCGGGAAACTTTAGGATTTCCTTCTTGGGCCTAGAACGGCCCACTCCACTCTATCTCGGCGAGAATTGAGCCCATTCGCCGAGTCTCGGTAACTTGGTGGTAGGGTGGTGGATTTGAGCGAATCCACCATCGCCCTCGCACGTCTTCGCACCATGCACTCGGGTTGGAGCACCTCGGTGGCACTCGGCATCCCTGATACATCAGGGTCGCCTCGCATTCCTTCGAGGGTCTTACTCCTGCCGTCGCCGTGCCGCTCCTCTGTGTTCCGAACTCCCATGCCGACCGACGCCGAACATGTCTCCTGTCCTTCAGAGGGCTTTCTTCTCCATCTACCTCCAGTCCATCGGAGAGCTTGTGCCTAAGTCCTTCTGGGTCTTGACTACTGTTGACAATCACTCATCACTCTAGAGGCAATTGAGCCGGTCCATTGGCTCTCAAAAGAAGCTCCTTGATCTGTAGTTAAAGTTTGAGGAATACCGAATCTGTGAATAATATGCTCAGTAATAAACTCAATTACCTCTCGGTGCATCATGTTCTTCAAGGTAACAACTTCAGTCCATTTGGTAAAATAATCAGTAGCCATCAATACGAACCGATACCCCTAAGAAGATGACGGATGAATTTCTCCAATAAAATCTAAACCCCATCCTCTGAACGGCCAAGGATTGATAATAGGACGCGTCTTAGTAGCAGGTACCATCTGAATATCCCCAAACCTCTGACATACCTGACATCCTTTGTAGTACTTGAAACAATCGACAATCATAGTAGGCCAATAGAATCCAGCTTTCCTCAAGAGCCACTTCATCTTAAAAGCCAATTGATGAGTACCACAAATACCTTCATGCACCTCAGCTATAGCCAGCACAGCATCACCAGGATCTAAACATTTGAGCAAAACACCGCTAATAGTTCGATGATATAAGTCATCATTAGTTAAAGCATACTTAAAAGCAGCCTGGCGAATTTCCTTTCTATTCTGACAAAAGGCTTCCTCCAATTATCTGGATCGACTAAACTACTTGCCGGATCATCTAAAGCCAAAATAAAAGACCTCTGCTCCTTACCGGATAGTTTGGTCCCCTCCACCGGACAATCCGGTGTGCTACCGGACAGTCCGGTGCAAGGTGCCGGACAGTCCGGTGCAAGGTGCCGGACAGTCCGGTGTGTGTAGACCCAGCACACCAGCTTCCTTATGCATCGGTTTCTCGGCGATATGAAATCTACCCTTGGAAACACGGTAACCAGATGCTTTCCATGCCAGATCATTAGCCCTGGAGTTGTGAGTTCTGAACATATGAAAAATGCCAAATTCATCAAAAGAACAAATAATATCCCAACATCACTCTAAATAAGAATTTAATGTCCCATCATAACATTGGCTTTCTTCCAAGACTTACTGAACTACTAACTGAGAATCTCCAAAAGCCTTGACACACTTCACCCCCATGGATTGCAATAATTCTAAGTCGAAAAATAATGTTTTATATTCGGCTTGGTTATTAGTACAATGAAATTCTAATCAGCTAGAAAAATCAAATGTAGCACCTTGAGGCGAAACCAGCACTACACCTATCCCTTGGCCTTCATTGCAAACCGATCCATAAAAATAAAGCCTCCAAGGAGTGAAAGTAACATAAACCACATCTAGTTCATAAGAATCATCAATCCGATGTTCAACTATAAAATCAGCTACAATTTGGTCCTTCATAGATTTCAAAGGTTCGTAAGCCAAATCATATTCTATCAAAGCATAAGCCCATTTACCAATTCTACCACCCATGATAGGATTATGCAACATGTATTTAATAACATCGGTTTGACATGGCACTGTGCAAAAACTAGATAACAAATAATACCTCAACTTGGTACATGCACAACACAAGCATAAGCGTAACTTCTCAATGAACGCGTACCTTGTTTCGGTGTCAATTAACCTTCTACTCAAATATGTAACTACATGCTCTTTACCTTCAGTTTCTTGACTCAAAACAGCACCAATAACCTTGTCTTCAGCAGCAATATACAATCTGAAAGGAACCCCACTTCTAGGGGCCTTAAGCACTGGTACCGAAGACAGATACTCCTTAATCTGCTCAAAAGCCTTTTGCTATTCTGCCCCCAAGTGAAATCAACATCATTCTTTAACCGAAGAATAGGAGTGAATGCATCAACCTTTTATGCGAGATTAGATATGAATCATTGTAGATAATTTACCTTGCCAAGAAACTTTTGCATATCAAGCTTGCACATCAAAGCCACAACTTTTCGAATAGCTTCTATGCGACTAGGGTCAACTTCTATGCCATTCTCATGAATAATAAATCCTAAAACTTACTAGCCGACACACCAAAAGCACATTTGCGTGGGTTCATCTTTAAGCCATACTTGCACATCTTATCAAAGGCTTTACGTAAATCGGCTAAATGAGAATCAAAAGCAGATGATTTAAGAACTATGTTATCAATGTAGACTTCTAGGATGATTGCTAGCAACTCATGGAAAATAAAGTTCATAGCCCTTTGATAAGTTGCTCCAGCATTCTTCAAACCAAATGTCGTAACAACCCACTCAAACAAACCAATGAAGCCAAGATATACAAAAGCTGTTTTAGACGTATCTTCCTCGGCCAAAAAGATTTGATTATATCCGGCATTACCATCAAGAAAACTAATAACCTTGTTACCGGAAGCGCTATTGATCAACATGTCGGCTATAGGCATAGGATACTCATTTTTGGGTGTAGCTTTGCTTAGATTGCAGAAATCGATGCACACCCAAAGCTTGTTGGAGTCTTTCTTCTCCACCGACACAATGTTGGAGACCCAATCTACATACCTACAAGGTCTAATAAAGTTGGCTTCTAAAAGCCAGTGAACTTCATCTTTAATGCGAGGATAGATATCAGAACTGAAATGCCGCGGCCTTTGCTTAAAAAGTCGAAAACCAGGCTTAATAGGTAACCGATGCTCAACAATATCACGGCTTAACCCAGGCATCTCAGTATAACTCCAAGCAAAACAATTAGAATATTCTTTTAACAATCTGGTCAATTTATTCTTGGAATCGGATTTCAAGGTCATGTTTACTAATGTCGGCCGTGGAATAGTTCCATCACCTATATCTACTTCTTCTAAAGGATCAGCCGATGTAAACCCTTGTCCTAATTTATTTGAGTCTCTAAACTCCTCTATTACGAATGAATCAGAAATAAAATTACAACCAGAATTGAAAACAAAATTACATCCAGAATTCTGGCCATCACCGTACTGTCCAGTAGAACTTACCGGACTGTCCGGCGTCTAACGAGACTGTTCGGTAGCACCAGTGTGGTACGCTCGGCAACGGGGAGCGCCACAAAAGTCGTACTCTGAGTAGCATTCCATATGTCCTCGCTCTGGCTAAGCAAGAAAGCTCTCATCCTACCCTTCCAGTAGGGATAGCCTTCCGAGCCAAGAACCAGAACCTTCCCGGAGTGCGCCATAGTCGCCACTGGTTTTTCACCGGTAAAGGTATGAAGAAACCAAACTGGCTCTGATACCACTTGTAGGACCGAGACGTGCGAGTAGTGGGGGGGTGAATAGGAGCACTTGAAAACTCAAAATCACGACTCCCAAACTGGTGCTAATAGAAGCTTTCAAGAACTAATGCTAGACACCGTCCACTGAACAGATACGTGTCTAGCAGGTGCAAGGTGTCGTCCACTGAAAGGATACATGCCAGGTGCAGAAGTGCAAGCAACTCAACTATCACCAAGATCGCAAGTCACCCCGAACATCGAAACTGGAGAAATCGTCACTCGACACTCACTGCACCGAAATGCGATTCTTGGATCACAGTGAGCAAAGAGTATGGTCAGACAGTGGGACAAGCAAAACCGATGCAAAACACGGCGGAAGAACCAAATAGCAGAAACAGGACTGCAACCCTTGCAGCGCCGGACTGTCCGGTGGCATGAGCCGGACTGTCCGGTGGCACCGGAAGTCCGATAGCCTCTGCCGGACTGTCCGGTGGCATCGGAGAGTCCAATAGCCTCTGCCGGACTGTCCAGTGGAACGCCCCGGGTAGGCCCAACGCCGGACTATCCAGTGGAACCGGATAGTCCGGTGGCCCTATCGGATAGTCCGGTAGGGTCGCAGGAAAAATGTTTTCCAACCCCAAATCTGACCAAATGTTGTCCAAACTTTACGAGATTTTGCACTAGCTATCTGAACCCTATTCTAAAGCTATTCCCAAAAGATCAACTCAAAATGACCACGGGATTAGTGGGAATTTCAGATCTTGTGAGAAGGCAATCTTTGGGCAAAAAAGGGGAAAACTCAAGAACAACTTGCTCGTGGCAATCCTGCAGGATTGAGACGAACTAAGTCAAAGTCTCCACATCCTAGCAAATTCAAAAGAACAAAAAAATATGATTAACTCGCGGGCAAAGAAAATCACCAAAAGCTTTTGAGTTTCATCCAAAATCCAAACTAGAGAAAGGGAAGGAGATGGCTGCACACATGAATACGAATTTGGGATGAATCTTGCTTGGATTAGAAGTGGAAATTAGTTCTTACAAGGTTCCTCACAGCCTACTATCCACTTAGGTATATATAGCGTAGGCCTAACTGACTCAGTTTACACTAAGACCCCTATATTACAGAAATGCTCGTAGGGGCTAAACTGAAAAGACTCAACTTTCTCGAGGACGGACTACCGCGATGGAGTCTTGATCTTCTTCGGTTGCACGATATCTCCCGGATGACGTCCACGTGGCCAGTAGTCCAAATCCACCAATCGACCCCTAGTTTTGAAGTCAGAAATCGGGAAACTTTAGGATTTCCTTCCTGGGCCTAGAACAGCCCACTCCACTCTATCTCATTGAGAATTGAGCCCATTCACCAAGTCTTAGTAACTTGGTGGTAGGGTGGCCGATTTGAGTGAATCCGCCATCGCCCTCGCACGTCTTCACGCCATGCACTCGGGTTGGAGCACCGCGGTGGCACCCGGCATCCTTGGTCCATCGGGGTCGCGCCGTGGTCCTTCAGAGGCCTTACACTTGTTGTTGCCGTGCCGCTCATCCGTGTACCGAACTCCCATGGCCGACCAACGCCGAGCATGCCTCCTGTCCTTTGGAGGACTTTTTTTCTCCATCTACCTCTAGTCCATCGGAGGGTCTCCAGTTTATCAAAGGATTTGTGCCCAAGTCCTTCTAGGTCTTGAGTACTGTTGACAATCACTCATTACTCTAGAGGCAATGGAGCCGGTCCATTGGCTCTCACTCTTCTGGTACGTCTTCTTCTAGTACAATAGGTGCAGAGGCCTTCATGACTACCGGCGCTACTTCTACCTCAAGTTCTGGTACTACTGGCTTCTGATCACTAGATAATTCGGTGGTAGGTACCAGACAGTCTGGCACACCGGATAGTTTGATGGACGCCATCGGACAGTCCGGTGGTTGAGGTTGGCTCTGAGCAGCCGTTTCAGCAGGAGCTTCAACGGCTTTTGGCTTCTACTACTTGGGAGGGAACATAGGACGCATGGCATTGAAGATCCTTTTGGCCTCTCACTCCTTTCTCTCTTTGGCCCTCAAGCGCTGCAATGTCCTCTTCTGAGTATGAGTCAAACCCGAAGGACACCATCGATGCATGGAATATTTCAGATCTGGTGGTGGTTTGCTGGTAACCTTACTGGAGCTTTCTTCATGATCATTAGCCAAAATAACTTTAGGAGGAGCTTGCTTTGGCACAACATTAGCTGATTTCCCAAACACCATTGGCATCTTGCGATTGTCATTGTACACCACATTGTTAGTCCCAATATTAACATCACCAGGCTGTAACTTGAGGTGCTGATTGAGCCGGTGTTGTTGCTGGTTGAACCGGTGCCTTTGCTGGTTGAACCGGTTTTGGTGAAAATTGAAACATCGGTGGTCGTTGCTAAAAATTTTGAGTAGTCAGGAGTACATCTCTTGGTTGCAGCTGCGGTAGTGCCCCCTGCCTCCCTGCCAGATTTGTCGGCATTGGAGGCTGATAATTCTGGCATTGTTACTGATTTTGTGCCCACGGACCAGATTGAGGAACATACAATCGGTCATGTGCCGAAGGAGCCAATCTATCAAAAACAGAACCTTGTGGTGCCCCACCCTTGATAGCAATAAGGGTTATAAGCATAAGGTGGACACATGGTTACATTACTCCAGGCTAGATTCTGCTGAAATTCCTGCAGAGGACCCCACATCATTGGCGGAACCACGGGTGTTGGTGGTACTAGCTGAACCACCTGAGGAGCCATTTCTGTTGGCTTCTTATTCTGCATGAGCTTGGCTTCCCGTGGTGGTGACCTTGGTCGCTTGAATGGCCTGTTGCGAGGAGCAGGCCTTTTGCTTGTTGACATACTTGGAAAGCAGTTGAGCAAATGTAGGACCAGATCGATGTGGCTTACCAGAGGTCCTTGCCTGATGCTTCTTCCATGTCCCCACCTCCGGCTGCTTCGGTTTGAAAGTCCTCGGGCACTGCTGGTGGATGCCGGACTGTCTGGTGAGCATTACCAGACTGTTCGGTACGCCAGACTATCCAGTAGCTAGCGCAGGACTATCTGGTGGCGCTGTCTTGTGAGCTCCCTACTGGTTGTGCTACCCCCTGGCGCCTAAAAATTTTCTGGTGATCATCAAAGTGTCCCTACCATCTGCAGTCTTCTCCTTGATCATCCTCCCTGGCCAAAACTTTTGTATTTTCATCAATTAGCCTCGAAGAACCAATAACCATGGCTTTGCCTTTGCTTACATCAGCAATTTCTGGCCGAATCAAGACTTTCTTGCCGCTCATGTCTAGAGTGTTCATGGGGAACGACTGCTTGTCAATTTGCATATCTGGAAAGCTCATACAACCTTCATTCACAGCCGATTGTATCTGTCGACGGAAAACATTACAATCATTAGTCGCATGAGAGAAAGAGTTATGCCATTTGCAATATGCTTTCATTTTTATCTCATCAGCAGAAGGAATAGTGTGCGACAATGTAATATTTCCACTTTTGAGAAGCTCATCAAATATCTTATCGCATTTAGCAACATCAAAAGTAAATTTTACTTCTTCTTGCCGATTCTTGTTAATCGGCCTCAAGGACAAGTAATAGGTTTGTTCTTCTTAGACCAAGTAAATTGAGCGGCATGAATTTCTTTAGAATCATCATTGGAACTAGCCAAAACATATTCCACAAGATTTACATTATGACATGCAATCTTTTGGCTCTCTCTACTTCGGCTTTCTACAGCCAAAGCCTGCTGATGCAATAAAGATAGAGAATAAAATCTCGTGCCTGCTAACTTTTCCTTAATATACGGCCTCAATCCCTTAAGAGCTAACCCTGCTAATTCCCTATCCAAGACAGTCAATTGGAAGCATCGGTTTCTAGTATCCCTAAACCTCTTAAGATAATAATGAACCAATTCTTCACGACATTGCCGAACTTTAGATAGATCGGCCAATTCTAGCTCATATTCCTCTGAGAAAAATTATCATGAAATTTTGCCTCCATCTCATCCCAAGTACTAATTGAATTAGGAGGCAAAGAAAAGTACCAAGCAAAAGCATTCTCTATAACAGATAAAAGAAACAACCGAATCCGAAAATCTTCCCTTTCAGCTAGATCCCCTAATTGCGCTACAAATTGACTGATATGCCCTCTAGTACTCTTATTGTTCTTACCGGAGAACTTCACAAAATCCCGTATTCTAAACCCCTGAGGGAAGGCATGAGCATTGAATCTACAGTCAATCCCTATCTTTTTCTTAAGAACGGCCACTAATTACTGCCATATTTCCTCCTTAAACTCCAATGTGGAAGCACCATATTTTTGGCCGTAACATCTAGAAGCCATAGGATTATGTGCAGACTAGATCTGGTCATAAGTGTAGTTAGGAATGGAACCTCGAGGCACACCCGAACAGGTTGGTGGAACCGATCCCTTACCATAAGAAACCGTAGTGAAAGGCACAAATCCCTCTAATTCTTATGGTGGTGTGAGGTATTCTACTCCTGCCGTATTTAAAACAATCCTTCGGTTAGGATCTACCAAAGTTTGGGGAATCGTCGTGCATGGTGGGGCCATGACAGCCCCTGCACTGAGGCATACCGGATAGTCCGGTGGAAAGCACCGGAATGTCCAGCGAAGCACCGGACTGTCCGGTTGAGACACCGGACACTCCGATGGACACGACCGGCTGAACCGGTTTGCCTAACAGTGAAGGCGGAGGTTTCGGTTGCCCTGGGTAAAAATTTGCAGGCATGCCATCATACATCGGCTGGATCTGCTGAGACCTGTTCGGCGCCAATAGGCTAAGTGAAACCGATTCCACACTTGGTTCATGTGAGTGGAATGTAGGAGCAATGGATTTCCCTTGAGCCTTTACCAATCCATCTATAGAGTTTTGTAATGCGCCTAATTGGTCGGCTAACTGGTTATGACCCCGATCAACGTAATTTCTCATAGATTCAAATGCTTGAAGGGTTTTTGGGCTACTTACATCGGGGGTTAACGAAGTTGTTGATGACAATAGAGCATCAAGGGTGACTTCCTTCTCCTTAGTCACCTTCTTGTGGCGATCCATTGTGAATCCTTCCAGGAACTTCTGCATCACGCCCTCCGTTGCTTGCTTCATCATATCCTTGAAGTTTTTTTGCTCTTGGGCCGACACAAGTTCAAAAGTCGGCCTTATGATATTACCTTGGGTGACTTTAGATGCATCCACAAGCTCGACCATTGCGTCTAACTTCGGATTAACCTCTGTTTGTCCCCAGCGGAGTCGCCAAAAAGTGTGTTGACATATTTTAGCACCAATCACCAACTATATGACCTAGACCAATCCATCTGAGAGGGACCCCATTAGGGAGGATCAGCGCTAGGGGTTGCTCTAGCGTCAACAGGCCACCAAGAGCTCCTCAAGTTGGCGTAGAGTCGAAGAGAGGCGAAAATCAGGGTTGGAGAAGAGAATTAGGGTTTGGGAATAGAGATATACATAAAAGTAAATTAAATAGTAGATTGGTTTGATTGTGGATGCGTGAATCGGCCTTGCCCCTTTATATTTATAGGGGAGGGTGGTATTGACCCTTGTACAAGTCGAAATCTATAAGATCTCACCCAAATCCCGGAATTCCTCTCGGACTCGACCATACTGGATAGTTCGGCATGGATCACTAGGCAGTCCGATGATGCGAGACAGTCCAGTACACGCCATTGGACTGTCCGGCGGCACTGGCTATATGGCCCTGCCCATGCGTTTCTCCTCATTCTTGCTTGTGTTCTTTCGATTTCATTGCAGGAATGATAGTCTTCTTAGCGAGGTTGATTCCGTGCGTCACGTGGTCGATAACCATCGGAGTAGTGGTGTAGTGATTGCAAGGATTCAAACCTTTGGCTCGGAGCCTTCTTCATCAACGTCGAGATCCCCCCCCCAAAACCGGCATACCTCATGGAAGATCGGGCTTGCACCTATATCAAAAAGAACTGATTAACATCCCGCCTCAATTGCAACTAAATTCTGAACATGTAGGCCATGATAGGAAATTTATGTTTTTTACAATGGTTTAAATATGTCATTAATCATAGAATGGGCAATGAAAATGCATTATGATCATAAAAGGGATTAAGGAACATTTGACATGATTTCATGACAAAACGTATAACAGGTAGTAGTATAACATGTACTTATAGTGAGTAGCTATTAGTGATGTGTCCCATGTGTCATAGTTGTAAAGATCATATAAATCAGCAAAAATAAACTAGCACAACGTCTTCCTTCGAAGAGCGTAACAAGTGGGGCTTCTTGAACAATACAGTTATGCCATCTTCCTTCTTCTCAGCACATTCTTGCATGTAGTGACTATGGAGAGCAACACACGAAGGACGAGCTAGCAATATTAAGTTCTCCTACTGATACCATTGGCTTTCCATACTCAAATTTGTGGTGTGGCTGGGTCCATGCTGATAACAAAACTTTTCTATGATGCTCCATTTGCTGGCTCTTTGCAGCAGTTTTTTTGAAGCTCTTCGCTTCTTAGGGACCCAATTTTTGCTTCTCCCTGTCTTACTATTTGCAGCAGCCTTCTTGGTGCTCCCGGCTGTTGTAGAAGTCATTTTTTGCTCAACTTTAGCAGCAAAAGCAGTATTCACAAAGCCCAACTTTAGATGGTCAGTCTCTTTCACAGCAGTTGAGATCTTATTGGAGCTCATTTCTGATAGCTTCTTATGCAATTTGTTAGCGTCATCGGCACACTTGTTTGAGCCTATTGGCTTCCCCTCTAGTTGAGACTTGACCGATCGGGGAAGAGATGCAGTTGAAAGTCCAATCTCAGAGTATATTGCTTGTGGGTTCACCAAGACATGAATCCTCTAGTCCTCTTCCATTTGATCCTTTGCATAAGAGCATCCCCTAGGTATGGTACCTCTTCATTGGGTGGGGACTGTAGCTTGTGTTTAAGGAAAGGAAAATGCACGTGCTCCACAAAAACTATGGCATGCTCATCAACAACTAGGACGCAATGCGATGATTTATGTTCAGGATGCACCTGACCCCTTACAACCTCAAATTGATTGCCTCCAAGATTTATTATGAGCGCACAACTTGCAGGAACATCAAGATTGTCGATGGTATGCGACTCCGGTTCTACTAGGTCCTCTTCTTCCCCAATATCAGCATCGCCGACATTAGAGACAGATGCGCATCTACTCCTCCTTGCACTTGGAGAGTAGAGTGATGCAAATTCCCAATGACGGTGGCGATGATGCACAAGTTGGAGACATAAAGATTTTTTTCGGAAGGTATCGAGAAGGCGAGCAAACCTTCCCCGTAGTCCACATTTGGAGCCCCTCGCAAGGCCTTGCTTTTGCTTAGTCGATGTGAGGACTAAGGCCTTGTCTATGCAAGGATCAAGGTTGGCAAGGTAACCCATGCAAGGGTCGTGCTTCTAGGTCGGATAACTCTAGATATCCCTAGTGCATGCCAACTCTCAAGTGGGTCTTCCATAGGTCTCTCTCAGACGCTCACCGCTCTCTCCACTATGGTGAGCTCTAGGCCAAAATACTGAGGGCCTCCTCACTCTCACAAGTATGGTGGTGCACACTCAACAATCTAGAGTGTCTCGCAAGGCTAGAAGTCCTACACTTACAAGTCTTCATGCGCACAAGCATGTATGCTAAGAGGTTCACAAGTCTCAATACAAGACTTAGTCGCAACAAAGGGCTATGCGCTAAGCAAGGTCCAAGCAAGAGCTCGCAAGCAATAGTTATGCCAGAGTATGCACTATATTCTCTCTCGATGAACTGGGATCTCAAAATTGTGTATCCACACTGAGAATAAACTCAGGAGTCACCAACTATAAGGTGGAGGTCGGGCAAAAGGGTATAAATAGCCCAAACCTCAAAACTAGCTGTTGGGAGAAAGCTAAAACTCACACACTTGTTCTTGAGGGACTCAAGTGTACCGAGTCTGGTCTTTCAGTCCTAGCTATGATGAGCGCTTGACAACATCAAAGACTTGCTGAAGGACAAGCAAGAACCATCCTAAGCGTGACCTGGAGGAAAGTCCACCTAAGCGTGACCTGGTGGCGGCACCCGAGTGCTACCAGTGGCGTGACAAAATCCCTTGCCGAGCGTACTGGTAGGTGGCTTGGGTTGCAGGCCCAAGTTAGGCTCGGCCCATAAGAGACCTTCGGGTGCGGGACGATGTCGTGAGCCATAAAATCACTCAGGACTGGAGGCCCAACAAGCGTTTACCTGGTTCGAGCGTCAAAACTGGGCCCAACTATCATTTTCTGGTTCGAGCGTCAAAACCAAGGGCTTGGTTGCCGATATCCCAAAACTGGAGTTACCCGCGAGGGATGAGCTACTGGAAATGTGGAGGACATTGGGACAAGGCAGAGAAACCAAAGTTGCAAGGACTCTATCATGGTCGTTCATCCGAGTTATTGCGGTCTTTTCTAGCCCCTACGGGCCTTCTGAGTGTAAGAGTATGTAATATAGGGGGTCAAGTGCAAAACTGCCTTAGGGCTTAGTCTGTAGTGTAAATAAGGAGGTGGCTGCCATTAGCCACCCCTCTTGGCTAGCTTGAGGGCTGCTTAGACCTAGTTCCACCTTGAGGGCTGCCATTTTCGTTGCCAAGTAAGAGCAACATGTTTAGAGGGTTTTAGAGTTATCTAGCCCCATAGAAAGAGGGTAGGAAGTGGGAGGCTGCTTGGAGATCTAGTTCCACCTTGTAATCAGACGTTGTGACCTGATTTGGAGTGAAATAGAATGGAATTCGTGGCCAAGTCTTGAGTGCTTGTGTGCAGAAATCTCTTTCCCTCCTTTCCCTTTGGTTTTTGGGTGCTTTCTCAAGGGCTTTTGGTGTTTAGGTTTGCCTATGAGATTTCCCTCTTCTGTTTTGCTACATTGGACTTGCAAGGACGTGGAGATTATGTCTTAGAACATCTCAATCCCGCAGGATTGCCACGAGCAAGTCAATCTTGAGTTTTCCCCTTTCTTGCCCAAGTATTCCCTCTCTTCACAAGATCTGAAATTCCCGCTAATCCATGTGATCTTTTCCAATAGATCTTTGGGAATAGCTTTGGAATAGTGTTTTGAAAGCCTATGCCAAATTTCGTAAAGATTGGAGAAGATTTGGTCAAGATTTGACTTTGGAAGCTCATTTTATGCATCCTTGCTGGACAGTTTGGCGTGCTACACCTGATAGTCTGGCAGTGCTACTGGATAGTCCGGTGTGTGCTACCAGGCAGTCCCGGTGTTGGCCTGGCTATTGCCTTCTTTGGATCTTCTCTCTTGGGTGTTTCGCCGAGACTTTTGACTGGTGTCTCTCTACTGCATGCCCAGACTCAAACTCATCGGTTGATCCGAAGGGGCACTTGATTGTGTAAAGTGGCTGGTAGGGTTCGCTAGCCTAGGTTTTAGTCTCTTTCTCTTTCGTCCATTCCGTGGGCATTTGTGCGATTTCCTTCTGCTGTTTTGTTGCCTCTTTGAGTCCTAGGATCAGTAGCACTCAGTTGCTACGTGATCTTGCTCAGTAGAGAAGAGAGGGTTTTTGGGGTTGCAAGTTTTTAGGTGTCGACCTATTCACCCCCCTCTAGGTCGGCCTTTTCGGTCCTTAGTTCTCACTGGATTGTCCAGACCGTCCTATGTGTACACCACCAGACCGTCTGGAGTATACACCTGAACTAGCTATTGGAGTCAACCATTGGACCTTCACCTGACCATTGATGGTTTCCTGCGATGACAGATGATCAATGTACCATATGATTACACGCATCGAACCACTGAACCGTTCGGTGCATGTAATCACCTAGGTCTTAAATTACTGCACATCTCGGCTTATAATGTCCATTGTGATCACCGGACCGTTGGTGCGTGCAAATTGCACAGGGTCTCTCCTTCTCTTTTGTCGCTTCCTTCCGATGCATGCAAAAATGCGACCCGTTGACTGGCAGCATGATTGTCATGTCAGGCACTAATGGATTTTATCGTTGATGTCTTAGGTCTTCTCTTGTGCTCTTCAAGCATTCATTTGAGGTGTTTGTATCCCCAAGTCGGTCACTTGTATCCCTAAAACTTAAACAAAAATACTTGTGTAAGGAGAATGAGGCCTAAGCCTTGTGCTTTAGTTCCCTAATGTGATTTTGGTGGTTGAGGTGACAACACATACCATTTGGGACTAACGCATGTGCAAGTACTTTTGTTTAAGTATCACGGTGCAAGAGATGGACTTAGGGGTACAAACACCTCAAAGGAGGCTCTTAAAAAGCTCAAGAGAAGACCCAAGACTCCATCTCATCAGTAGCGGTTGCCCTAACACGGCGGTCCCTGGGCGGTTGCCGGATTTTTCCACTGCACCAGATGGTCCAGTGGAGCCCCACCGGATGGTCCGGCGAGTAGAAGAAGCCCGAAGTTGAAGATTCAAGACCCTGGTGCGGATTAAACGCACCGAATAGTCCGGTGGTTATACCACCGGATGCTATAGACAGTGGAAGAAGAAGCGACCGTGTCCCGGCATTTACACGCACCGGATGGTTCGGTGAACTACCAGACGTTTTGGACAGAAGCTACATCAACTTGAAGACCCAAGCTCCAACACGGTCTGGTGGTCTTGAACGGTCAAATTTCCAGTCCAACAGTCTACTCAATAGCTAGCCAACAACACGCACCGGACGGTCCGGTGGTGTACCACCGGATGGCCTGGTGGTCATGCAGAAAAGGGAAGAAAGCTTCGAACGGCTAGTTTTGAGCCTTGGGCTATATATACCACCTTGCCTGGATTCCACACTATGGTTGGTAACACTGTGAGCTCATTGTAGTGTTGATACGCATTCCTCATGCCGATTTGAAGTGTACAGACACATTTTGAGAGCTCAACCATCACTAGAGCATAAGAGACACATCCTAACATAGCTAGAGCTTGCAAAACATCTTTGCTTAAGGCCTATTTGTCTTACCTGTGCCTGCGTGCACATTTACCTTTGTAAGTGTGGGGCTTGTAAGTCTTGTGAGACCCTCCGAAGTGCGGAGTGGCCGCCACCTTACTTGTGAGAGGGAGGAAGGCCCTCGGCACAGTTGGCCAAAAGCTTCATTAGTGGAGACTGGCGGGGTAGCTCCGTGAGAAGGCCCTCGGAAGACCCCCAACAACCCCAACAATCCTCTACCCTTGCGTGGGCGAGGCCGACGAACTTAGTTAAGCCGCCACCCGTTAAGTTTGTCGGCCGCCTTTGGCTGACGAATTTAACTATTTTTTTCATTTTCCTATCTAGCCATCAGAAATTCTAGAAAATCACAAACTTATAGAATTCAAGTCTCACGGTCATACATCATTCATAGGCAGGATATATATGTGTGTGTGTGTGTGTGTGATTTCTATTGTGCGCACATGCACATGTTGCAACCTATGTTGTGTGTAATGTAGCTGTTGCGACTCCGCACACTGCAGGAGTCGCAACTACTACTGTAGCTGTTGCAACCCGCTCGCTGCAGGTGTCACAACCGCACAGTAGCAGTTGCGACTCCACGTGCTGCAGCGGTCGCCGACCCTCGCGCCCCCGCAACTACTACTGTGCCGTTGCGACTCCGCGCACCGCATTGGTCGCAACTGCTACTGTGCCGTTGCGACTCCGCGCACCGCATTGGTCGCAACTACTACTGTGCAGTTGTGACTCTGTGCACCGCAACGTTCGCAACTGCACAATAGCAGTTACAACTTCATCCTCCGCGCCTCATCCTCCACCTGCAGCTCGCCGAGGAAGAAGGAGAAGACATCGCCGTCACCGCCGTCTTCTCTTCGGGTTCAGGGTTAGGGTTCAGGGTTAGGGTTGGGGGTTCATCGATGGGATTTCTTCTCCACCTCCGGCCTTAGAGGGGAAGACCGGGGCCGATCGGCCGGCCAAGCGAAGGTGGCGGGCGGCACGAGGCTGAGGCCGGCGGTTGGGCAGGGTAGGCAATGGGGGCGATGGCATCGACAGCCGCAAGCACCTACGCGTCGGGGGAAGAAACATGCATGTACGCATCCACCATTAGACCACACAAAAGTTCAACAAAAGTTCATCAAGTCTCACTTATGCAAAGTCTAAGTCCAACACATGCAAATTCGAGTCCCACACATGCAAAATCTAGGCAATAATATGAAGTCCAAATTAGAGTCCATGGAAACCACCATACAAAGTCCATCACATGCAAGCAAAATAATAAACACCTCTAGCTCAAAACATGTCCTTTAGCTCAAACCTAGCTAGAGTGGTCATTTGGATGGTTTAAGTTGTGGCCACTAGCTGCTCCGCCACCGCCGAATTGGTTGAGGAAGCCATCCACGTCTCGGTTTTGTGACGGGGCATGGAAAGTAGAACCCTGCAACTGTATCTAAAGTTGGGTTAAAATTGCAACTTTAACCTACATTTGGCGAAAATGGCAAACTAAACTTAAATTTGACTAGAAATTGCAAACTAACCTAAATTTGACTTCAAATGACAAGCTTAGCATGAAATTGACCTATATATCTGTATATAGGTCAAACTTAACCCAAATTTGACTTAAAATGGCAAACTTAACCTAAATGTGTGCGTCCTAACTATAGCATCTGTTCTAATAAGTCAATGAAGGTAATCTGTATATGTTCACTGTAGCACATAAGTTTCCTATGTTTGTTTGGTTTCCTATTGGATAACTTGACATGTTTACGTACCGGCACTAACTGATAGAACCAGAATTTACCTTTTTTTTGTCTTTGATGTCATATCCACAAAGGGATAGCAAGGCAATCAACTATCAAGGTACATAGCTCCACACCTGATATGTCTGTTAGCAGCAGACTTCACTTAAAAAGAGAACACGACATGCACGTAAGAAACAAACACGTGCAAACAAATGGGAAAACGAATGGCATTAAAGATTACACAGAATTTAGTTTTGGCATTTTCTGCAAAGCAATGATATGGGTTATGGACCACATGCCAAACCTCAAACAACACAGTTGATGAGGGTAAACAGTGAGCTCTCTCACAGTAGTAGAATAAATTACATTTCTGAAATGTAAGATATTAGTGACAGGTCTAGGGTCATACAGATTCCAATTTCAATGAAATTATGAAATATTGTGTGCAATTAGCTAACAGGGCGGTAAACAGTGAGATTCCTCAAAAAAGTGGTGTTGGTGTGTATTTCTTAAACATAAAATATCATTAGCAAGTCTGGTCTTATGCAGATTACAGTTTCCGTGAAGAATATTTAGCAATAGAAAAACTATAAAATGAATCGAGAAATAACATATAAATGCAGCAACTGCAGAATTGTTTTAGGAAAAAAAGCAGGTAGTACACTAATAGACATATCAGAATGCAATGGATGATTATAGAATATTCCTCTTAAGTCAATGAATCACAAGAATAGATACGTGTGAGATGTGTACAGAGAATTCAATATGTACAAAAAGGGGGAAACAAAAAATGCACATAAACTAGGCTATGAAAAAATAGAATACCTATGCATTATCTAATACACTTAAAAGAAATTGCACTTGTCATTTAGTATTTAACAAACATAACCGTATTCTTTAAAATCAACATTTAGCAGTTTCTAATATCCATCACGATATTGTAATCTAGGGTCGATGAAGCATTTTGAGTGTAGCAATCACATAATGTTTCTCATAAACATATCAAAGATAGTATCAAATGGAACAGAGAAATATGACGGAGAAATACTTACAGGACTACAGGAACAACAACGAGGAACTTCCTGTTACTAGTAAGCTGCTTGCCATTGTCCATTTGTTCTCACCTTGTGCGAGGGGCCGCGGAGAGGGGAGGCCGCGCGGGCTGCCCATGTGGCGGGGGCCGGCCACGCGGGCTGCTGAGCCGGCAGAGGCAGCCGGGGCGCGGCCTTTTGAGGAGGCGGCGGAGGCACGCGCCACGGTCTGCCGAGGAGGTGGAGGCCGGCGGGGATAGCCGGCGGCGTGGCCTGCCGAAGAGGAGGGGCCCGCAGAGGCAGCCGGCGGCGCCTGGTGCATCTGACAGTGAGGTGACGCGGCGAGGCCGTATAGGAGGAGCGGGAGGCGGTGGCCTGGAAGGAGGCAAAGCAGAGGGCAGGCACCGCTCCCCACCCCGGGTCCGGCACGGTGTGGCCGCAGGCGGCCCGCGCCGCCATGCGCGGGGGCATGGCGGTGGCGGCGGGCGTGGGGGTGGAGTGCGTCGAGACCGCGTGGGTACAAGCGACGGCGGCCCACGCCACTGCGCGAGGGGGCAGGCAGCAGCCGTCCGCAGGGCAGGCCGCGTGGGGGCAGGGCGGCGACGTCGGGTGTGGGGCTGAGTGCGGGGAGGCCGCGCATGGGCAGGCGGACGAGCTGGATCTAGATATGAGGCCGTGAGGGGACGGGGTGATATTTTATGGGGTTGGTCCCGTCTAAGTTCGTCGGGTCGTTCCAAAGGCCGACAAAATTAAGTTAATTTCGTGGGTATCAACAGACCGACAAAGTTAATGAAATTCAAAAAAATTCTGGCTGTGAAATAAATTCGACGGATCTGTTTCAGGGCCAACGAACTTACTTAAACTCGTCGGTTGCACACCAAAGCCGACGAATTTATTCTTATTTCGTCGGCCTTACTAGGAACCTGACAAACTTAATGAATATAAGTTCGTCGCCAAAACTGTGCTCGAGGAAATTTAAAAAAAAACCGACGAACTTTATAGCGTTTCTTAGTAGTGGTAGTCTGAAGGACTACGCGAGAGAAGGGCACGGGTAGATGTGTACTAAGGATATCCAGATACTTGACCGGGTTGCTTGACCTTTTCGAATGTTCTCTTTGGCATCCTCCACTCTTATGTGGGCGAGACAGTATTCCTTTGAGGACTACACAAAAGCCAAGCCCTACTGGGGGGCGCCATACGAAGAATAGGGGGCTAGAGGCACGTCGGTCTCCCCTATCCTCGGAAAAAATCTCCGTGTCTCCTATGTGTGCCATCGTCGTCATCATTCATCGAGATTTTGCATATCTCTACCCATCTCTTTATCTTCCGCATTTACATTCTTGCAATTGTGTGCTCACTTTTCTAGACTAGCATTGATAGGTTAGTTTCTTGGTGGAATTAGATTGCAAGACTTGGCCACTGATAGAGTATGTAACAGTTAGCAAAACCTTAATGCATATAGCTAGTTTATTTTGCATAGGTTTTACTTAGCAGTTGTAGTTTTTAGAGAGCCTTAGTTTTTAGAAATCCTAATTCACCATCTTTTAGGCATCAGTCCAACCTTCAACTTACACACACATCAAGCTCTAATGGTCTATGTTGTCACGTCAACCACCAAAATCACAATAGGCACAGAAAGCACAAGGCTTATGATCCCATTTTTCTTACAGTTTTGTTTCTAGGTAGAACTAGGTTGCAATATCTTTCGTCGGTAGAGCTAGCAACACTTAGCAAGACCTTAGGGCACATATCTTGTTTATCTTGTATGGGTTTTGATGAGATGTTTTTAGAATCCTAATTCACCCATCTGCGTCAGCTCCAGGTCCTCGTTTCACTGTACAGACATGACAATGCACTTTTTTGTCCACCTAAAACAAATACTACCGCCCCCCCCCCCTTAATATATGATGCTTTTAGTTTAATTTTGTACTATATATATATATATATATATAATGACCAGAGGGAGTATATAAAAAAAATATTCATATATGACCAGATGGAGTATATAATGACCAGAGGGAGTATATAAAAAAAATATTCATATATGAAAAAAAATTGAGTTGATCCTCACAAGGAATGTCTTGTTGTTTCTATATATGATGTGAAAGCTAGAATAATTTAATGAATGCAAAATTTCTTGAAGTTAGTTAGACAAAACACTTTCAAACTTTAGTAAATTACACAGCTTTCGATCAAAACAAAGAGGATAACATGTAGCCTTCCGTAAGATCCTCCCAAGTGTCACCAGAGTAAAGGATGGAGGCACCATGCAGATGGGTAAGGCCTTTCAGCTTTTGTTGGTAGTCTACCCTATAAAAAAGTCAGTTTTTCTTAATATAATTTCCCATTTCATTCTCATCTACTCAAAGTTACTGTCCATCCATTGGATCCACTACTATTTTAATTCTAACCATTGATTTTATTAATCCGGACCCACCTTAGATCCACAAAACTTATTTGTCTATACACGACGCTCGAACTTTTCTATTGTGGCGTAAGCATTCCTTGCACGTTTCTGCCATTTTCAGCAGTTTTTTTTTCACCCGCCGATCAACCCACCCTCCCAAAACATGACTCTCTGATCTCAATGATCCACAACGATCCAAGGACTCTCTGAATCCAAGCGAGATCGAACCAGAAAACTGTTGGCGATAAACAAAGCAAAAAATCAACACAGTGCAGCCAATTAATCCTGGGATTGATTCATTAGGGCCCCAAATCATAAAAAAACAAACCATACATCCTCATAGAATCTAATAGTATAATACAAAACCACTATTCAAACAATGACTAAGCTTGCCAATAACCTTTCAACAACCAAGCTCATCCGAAGGGAACAAGGAGGATGTGATCCAAGATCTAGAAAAACAAACCAATGGGAAATAAATCAGGGCAAAAAGGACAAATAAATTAAGGGAAGAAGGACCAAACAGGAATGGAAGGGGCTATGGCGGTTTGCTGCGATGGCGGGCCAGAGGAGGAACAGGCGGTCGACGCGGCGATAGCCGGAACTGAGCCCTTCCTCCGCTGCCTCCCGCTCTGCCACCTCCTCATCCCGGCCAGACCTGCTGTGTCACGCTTCCGCCCCACCGGATCCCGCTCACGGTGGTCATGGTGGGGCCCATGGCCGGATCCGCCCTATCGCGCCTCCTCCCAGCCGGATCAGGCTGGTGGTGACCATAGCGGGGCCGTGGTGCTTGAGGCAGGGCCGTGTACGGTGACAGAGGAGGTGCGGTGGCGTGGCGCCTTGGTCGAGGAGTGGATTGGTGGCGTATGGGGGTGCACGATGGGGAAAGAGGGAGATAGAAGAAAGTGCAGTGATGGGGTTACGGTTTCTGCTCGCCGGTTTTGTCTCCCATGGGGCGAACAAGAGCCGTCCGATCAAGTTGGACAAATGAGATGGAGGCGGGGGCGACTGGGCCTATATGGCAGCCCAAACGGTTGATAGCTGAGGCAGGCCGGCTTCTAGATTTTTTTTGGGCCATGCCATTATATGGTCGGTACGAGTTCTTTTTCACTACTAGTCAACATGCATGCGCGACGCGCACGTTGTTTACAAAATTTTCCTTCACAATTGATGATTACAAGAATAACTTTTTTCACATAATTAGCCGATTTGCATCAGTCTGCATATGAACTACAACAATAATTGAATGTGCACTAACAGGGGCGTCTCGCCGAATTTGGAGACCCCGTGCAAAGCAGTAACCATGGGCCTAACCCATGCACCAAATTTAAAAATAGCAATATATATTAATGTACTTAATAGTGTACCTGCTACATAATCTTCAGTTGAAAAGAGCCATTCTCTTAGTGTTCTTTGAAATAAAATCCTCAATGGTATACTCATAATCAATCTTCTCTAGCATACCATACTCTAGTGCTATTATCGCCAATGCATTAAGTCTTGTGTCATTGTAGAACTTCAATAGCTTCAACTTAGAAAAATTCCGCTGTGCCGATGCAACTGTCATAGGAATAGTCAGCAGAACTCTATATGCAATTATTGCATTGGGAAAATACTGGTGCTGCTTCAAAAAATTCAGAATTTCAATAGGACCCATATTTCCTTGTGGAATAAAATCTTGGGGAAATTTCAACTCCATGTATAGGTCATTTGCATCAATATCAGATTGTTCATCTCTTTTAAGTGCAGCCTCAAGATGATCACAACAAGATTTCAAGCTCTTGTTGTCTAATGACTGTAATGCATCAGAAGTAAACAAGAAACCAAATATTTTCTGATAACCTTGGTATTGTTCAAATTTCCTTGTTAGTGAGGAAATAGCTTGATCAACAATAGGTATAAAATAATTGATTCGAAATGATTCCTCTTTAGATTGTGTGCCTGCATTCGTGTCATCTAGATTCTCATCAAAATGTCTCTTTCTTTTAATTTGCTGTTTTTTACGAAATGTTGTGCCAATATCTATGTGGGAAGTGCAACTTCTTTGGCTGCCGCCAAGGCATTTGAGAAACCAGTTTCTCGGTACTGATTGAAGAAAGAAATCAGACCCTCCACTTTCTCAATAGCATCATCGATAAGCATATCTTTCGACTGCAAGCCTTTACTTATTAAATTTACATGATATAATATGTCATACCAAATGATTTAGCTGCCAGTATAAATTCAAACTCTCCAAGTTCATTAGTTGCTAAAGATTTAGCCTCACTGCTTGTCAATGGATCATTATGACTATCCGATACTTGAAGTAGAGCCTCCTGGATATTTGCACACTAAAACCTGATGGCTTTAACACTTTCAACTCGACTGTCCCAACGAGTAGCTGACACAAGCTTGAGAGTCAATCCTTCTATGTTATCCTTTAGAATGTTCCATTTCTTAGTGGAATTAGAGAAAGTTGTGTAGATGCGTTGGATGATTTCAAAAAAAATCTTTCGCTTTACCACAACTCTTGGCCATATCACAAAGTGTTAAATTAAGTCTATGGCAACCACAAGTAGAATAGAAATCTCTAGGATTTATATCCAAAAATTTCTTTTGTACACCTTGATGCTTACCTTTCATATTTGATCCATTATCATAACCTTGTCCTCTCACATTATCTATATCAAGACCAAGATCCTTTAATGCTTGCTTTAGCACATCAAAAAGTCCCTGCCCTGTTGTATCATTTACCTCCAAAAATCCTATAAAAGATTCCTCAATGTGAACAGGACATGAAGATGAATCCATGTACCTTATAATTAAAGACATTTGTTCTTGGTGGCTTGCATCAGGAGTACAATCAAGTATGACAGTGAAGTATTTTGCTTGTTTTACTTTTTTAATTATTTCAGACTTAATAGACGAACCAAGCAAATGTATCAACTCATTTTGGACCAAAAGACCAAGATAATGAACTTGAGTTTCATCATTTGTAATGCGGCGAACATGCTCCTGAATTACTAGATCAAATTCAGCCAACATTTCTATCAAACCCAGGAAATTTCCATTGCTAGCTTCATACAGCTTGCTATTATGGCCATGGAATGCTAGATTATGCTTCTTTGGAGAATATATATATATATGTGATATATAAATTCAAAAATTAAGCACATTTACAAACATCTCTTGTGATAAACTATATGTGATAAAACTGAAAGGTCTGGTTTGACAGGAAGTCTGAAACGCATGGTACAAGCAAAAATCTAATGGACTGAGAAAAAGTGGAGAATATAAGAAAGCACAAGTAGAATTATGGAATGTAAGTATCCATGAGTCCCATCGGTTTAAGTGTCAGAACCACTTTTGCAAGGCCCTACAGCATGAAGCTCATGTCAGAGAAAAAGTATGCCAATAACTAGATATATTTCTCGAGAATTTTTTATTTATTATGAGAGTATTGTAAATTATAAAGAAAATAATCAATTATTTCAACAACACTTAACACGGGAAAGGGAAATAGGGATGAATCTTCTAAAATTTTCAAATTGTGTCTTAAAATTTTAAGACGCCTACTCCTTTTTCTAAGAAATTTCATTGCACAAGAATAAATACTTGGATACAGGAATGAATGAGTAATTTGATGTACCCGTCATTATTGTGTCTGAATATAAGTAAAGAGGAAAGGAAATTCATCAAAGACGAAGGATATGGCCACTGTAGGCGATGGTCGGCACCCGGGTGAAGGGGAGTAGTTCCACGGGGTGCCTAGGTTGAAGAGATGATGGAGGGCGATGGCCTGCTAGTTGGAGGGAGGAGGCGCTGGGAGAGAGCTGTGCCTCTGCTTTCTTGTACGGGAGGAGTGCAGGGCAGCATCCTTCAGTCAGGCGGAAGCTACGTACGAAGGATTAGTGTCTATGACTTCCCATCAAACTTAATTAGCTTTAACAGCATTGTTCTGTTCTTGTAAGAAAGAACATATGCTGACAAGTGCCACCTATCTATACCAAAACCCATAATTACTGACATCTACTGTATTATATTCAGACAACCACTACAGAGTGCGGGTTCCATACATACCTTGCATCACGTGTCATTTTCCATGGCCGCCATCCAGTTGATTGGAACAAACAGCAAAATGTGCTTGCGAGAGTTTATATTAGAGGAGCATATTTGGAGTGAAGAACCTACAGTGATGGTAAAGCAAGTCCCATGTGTCAATTTATATATCGGAATACAAAACTGAACATTTTCATTATCAAAGAAAATAATAGTTCACTTGTTATATATATCCGAAGGTTTCGTTTGATTTGTCATATGTGCATCGTTAGGGGATCTATTGATACATCTCCCACTCGGCAACATGAGGAGCTATTCATTGTACCAGGGGAGTGCGGCTGGGCATTGTCAAATGGAAAACAGGCCACTTCTCCATTCGTAATACGGTACCATTTCAACAACTTTTCTGTCATTAAACACTATAGAACACTGGCATGGTTTATGGATGTCATTCCAAGTTCTGAAACAAAGTGAGACAATTTTCCTAGCTTTCTAACCTATCATGTGAAACTGAATTTCACTTCATAAAAATGTTGGCAAGGGATCCCTCAATAGAAGAAGCCATTTCAAAATCGACAACTAAAGATATAAAGCCTACAGCTTTTACTTAAACTCCTTGAAAACTCTAAGAAAATATAAACTCATTTTAGTTGGATAGCCCATAAGACACATACATTGTAAATTGTCCCACCTCAAAAAAACCATCCGTCTCTACCTCCAGTGAACCCTCCATCTCCACAGCCTAAAGCATCAAAAGGTACTGAGATTCTGAAGAAAGTACGTGGTTATGAAGAATGGCTGTATCGAAGGAGACAATAGCTCGGCTAGCAAGATGAAGAACAAAAACAGGTAACAGTAGCCAAGAGCAGAAAAGGCAAAGCCAAGGACACGAAGGAACAAGAGGCATGGGTGTTCAAAGAGGTCATCGGCCTAAACAACATTGCAAATCTTCCGGACTGTCCGAAATTTTATTGCCATGGAAAGTCTTTCCTCCCAGATTGGGCCATGCAAAAAGTGCCACCTAAAATGGCGAGGTTCCACGATTGAGGCCATTCCCAGTGAGAGTTTCATATGAGTTTTATTCTTATTAAATATTACTGACACATCAGCAGCTTTTGGTGACATGGCAATGCATTTATGAATAAAGAGCTAGAGATAGTTTCATAAGAGAGGGTTTCATTTAGATAAAACTTAGGATGCACAGGTACTTAAACAAAATCTGATGTAGCACGGTTGGTAAGTGTGCATAAAATCCTCCACTGGGAATAGCCTGAGAGCCATGAAACTTGAAGATCAATCTGATCAAAGCACAGGTACAAAGGCCAATTATTTCAAACTGGGGGCATTCAATACCTAAATATCTGCTTCGACGATCTGCAATTAATGTTTCGGCTGGGTAAGATGGACATCAATTTAATGATTGCTTGGTGCCTGTAAGTGCCTTGATCCATAAATATTTATAATTGATCTCGCAAATTCATTAATTGTACATTATATGTTACACGCACTTTATTGTAGAATGCAAGTTCAAATTGCAGTGAAAATGGGTCAGAAGGTCGGGTTCCTGGACCAAACCTAATTTCCAAGGAGAAACACATGCACCCACTCCGCTTAGCAGAGAGCCATGGAGACCTAGCAGTAGGTGCCACAAAAATGCAACACAAGAAATCGAGGAGAAACTTCGCGAAAGATTGTATGATGTATATGGCAGCATATGTTTGTGTCGCATAGGAATTCTATGATGGAGAGGGTGTGAACGACATCTTGGCCCTAGATTTATTTGAGTACGTCGTCAAAAATATGTCAGTTCTTCAACTTCCACAAACTTGTCTATATATCATACATATATGCATTGATCATGTATCTCATGATTTTTTTTCAGCGAACACTGGATTTGTCTAATGATAACGCCCAAGTTAACCAAAATCCTCGTCCTCGAGGAATTATACAACCATAAGAAACACATGTCCTTATGACTGTTCTTCAAACATCTATACACTATGTGAAAGTAACTTGATTAATTTTGTATCGTTCCTGATTCATATACCTGAACAGAGCTTTCAAGCGCTACATAGCCCAAAGGCATCGTGCAGATTTTCCAGATAAGATCCGTGTTCAAACAAATTCCCCTTAAATTGTGTATATACTTTCTATATAGTATGTTGTCATATGAAGATAAATATGTGAATCAACATTTGCGTTGTGCCATAAGCAATCCGTACGGTACAATTTTTTGTGGATACTATGTCTGCAAGTTCCTTCCGGTCAACAGGACGATACAGAATAAACCCGGAAGATATAAGCCACACATTATTACAAGCTCCATCAATTACATATACATAATATTTAATGTCCTCTCTCTATATATCATTTCCATATATGCAGATGCCCGCAATCCCTTTTAAAGATAGCTATCTCACTGAAGGAGATCTCATGGAATGTCGTTGCAAACCTTAGCCGTTTCCTTCTCTATGAGATGTGCTACGTCAAAGGCGAATTCTTTCACCCAGATTCTGATCTAGCTACGATTACGGCGGCCAAATCTTTTAGGGAGTCAGAAAATAAAGGACTTTAATTAGGCACACAAACAATACTGAGTAGCTAGCATTTCTGTAGATTTAATTACACTAGACTTAATGAATGTTGTACATATATGCAATTAATGGTCGTTATATAAATTGTATTGCAGATGTCGCTAAATACATACGTGATATGGTGAGGAAACTGTACTAACCACGTCGTACTACTGGATGGCGGCAAAAATTGTGTTATACAAATATTGACGCCTAAATGAAATATCAAAGGCGGCCCAAACTAGTAACTACCTTAGAAATGAAATATCAGGGGTGGTCACCGTCTCTGAAAATTTAATGGCAGGGGTGGTCCAATCTATGAAGTGCCTCTGAAAATGTAACAGAGAGACAGTCTAAAGCTATGGACCACCCCAGAAAATAGAAGATCCAAGGGTGGTGTATACTACGCACCGCCCCTACGAATCGATTTTGAGTGGTCATCGGAACCATGCGTCCTCGGGGATACACCAGCGACGTCCGTGCAGGGGCGCTCCACGGAACCGCCCCTAGAAATCGGCCCTGACGGCGACTTCTCACCTCAATGACTCACGTAAACCACCTAATAATAATTAGCATGAATGATAATAATTACTGTTATTTGCATTCAATGGTAGATGTCTACATTAATTTCTCGTACAGATCATGGCGAAGTCCACGCAAGTGAACGGCGTCGACGGCTTACGTACAACGCCGGCGGTGGCATGCAGAGCAGCTGTTGGACGTGCTCCATGGGCCATCGTAAAGACGTAAACAAGAACTGGATGGAAGACACAACAGCTATCGATGTGCAGGACAAGCAAGTTACGAGAACTAAGGCTTCGCGTCTACATGAAAATGCAACCTATCCCTAACAACTATATGAGGACGCATCGTATACTATATAGTAGCAGCACCTCCGTAACTAGTAGTACATGACTTCCTCCTAGCACACTGCTGCACCTTTCATACTGACCGTATGGTCCGTAACTCCGTATGTGCACGCGTTCTGGGAATAGGATTCTTACCAAAGTCTGCCGGTAATCACAATTCACGGGCCTCAGCTGGATTTACGTGAATAAACGCTCGGCTCATGCTCCTCCGAACGGCTTGGTAGCGTGGGAACGTGGACGGTTCACGCCTCACGGCTGGGTTGTCCGTAATGACCACGGAAAGTGGAGCTCATGCCCACTGTGTATTGGTCGGGTAGAGGAAACCTCATCAACAATATTGGCCTTATTGCTGAGACTCCAACTTCTATGCGTTAATTAAGTAGGTGTTGGCATTTGGTTAGATAAGACATATATTAGTTCGCTTGTTTGACTTCTCTTTCATTAATTTGGACTAGTGAAAATGCACGTGCGTCCCACATGTAACGATAAAAATATTATATACTTTAAATCAGATTATATTAAATTTGGTGTATTCCTTTTGTATTATCTAATTCACGGACCACCTAAGTAAGTTTTTCTGGAAAGACGCGACAACCAAGAATGATCTTGCCAAACGCCCTGCGTGTGACATGCGATTCTCTCATTGTCAGAATCGAGACTATTAATTTAATCTTGTCATAAATATTCCTCAATTCTTAAAACAACTTACAATCCCGCGAATAATTGATAAGAATATAAACTCAATTTCAAATATAAACTCACTTTCGACTAAAATAAACTTAATGTAATTTAATTAATTCTTAGCTTACTTATGCAAACCCGACAATACTTAACGACTTTAAAGCAAAAAATTTGATAAAAACCTAAATTTGGTCTTATAAACAACTCGGTCAATGCTGGTAGCCTAATTGCGGTCTGGTCCGTTCACCCCCTGTCATAAGCCGATCTTGATCCATGGCTCAAGATGGACAATTAATGCTCAGTTCTCACCTACGATATAAAATCGGGGTGACGACTGGATGCACTGAGACTATCTGTGCTCGTCATTCTCTGTATTCATATTTAAAAAGAATATATTTTCCTACTCATCAAAGTTTATTTTCTCCATACCACGATCATCTGCTGCCCATGCTTATATCTCATAGTCTATGTAACTATCTCTTTTAAATCAATATTAATACTATTATTTCAATTCAGAATTGCAGTAATTCACACGAAACTTTCTAGCAATAAAATATTTTCCCATCCAAAGTGCATATGCATTCAGCTGGGCATGGGAAGTGCTTATCTATTCAGCTCAGTTCACCCCAGTTCGCACAGTGCAAAAGAAAAGAAAACACGAGACCTACCGACCGGGCGTCGGCCCGTGGCCAAGCGCCGTCAGCCTGCCTCCTCTCCTTCCCCCTCGTCGCCCTGCGCCTATGCCCCCCCCCAATTGCCCACACCTATGCCCTTTCGTGATGCCGAGGGGAACAAGAGGCTGCTGGGCCGAGGGGCATTGCAAGGCCACCATCCTATGCCCTTTCGTGATGCCGAGAGGAAAAAGAGGCTTCTTGTCTGAGGGGTGGCGCAAGGCCATCATCGCGGCCGCCACCACCCCCCTTCTCCATTCTTCCTCCGCAGCAGCGCGACCTCCATCGGAATTTTTTCCAATGAATTTCTCTCCAGTTCTATTGTCTCACTTCGGTCTTCCCCCCTCCATAGAGATTCTTTTCTTTGCCCCATTATTTTGATTTTATTAGATCCTATTTTCTCCTGCATGGTTGACTTCGATTCCAGCCAAGAGGGTCTGATCTGTCACGCTGGTGTTTCTAAAGTTGTTTGAGCAGGACGGTATTATTATTGTACTTCGTATGTATCTCTTTATTTTTTTTCATAGTTGGATTAGACTTGCCATTGTTCATGTTGGGCTTTTCCCTAATCATGGATGGGCCACTGCCAATGCGAGAACAGAAATATTGAACCTCGCTACAATGGATGGTGGGTACATAAATCTTGGGTGAAAAAGGAATTAGAGGCAGAGGGGCACGCACCGCAAAAACTATGGCAGGAACTGCCGTTCTGGTGTAGGCTTCGGTAGGCGTTTTAGTTTATGTGGGACCACCTGAAAATCACCATTAGATGTATGATTTGCTTTAGATCTAAAGGTTGGTGTGTTAGGTGGGTAGGAAGGTGTTTGGTAAAAATTATTTTACTTTAACTCGCTTCTTTTATAGTTTAGATTACCTCACCCTAGAAATATACTCCGCCCATTCAAAATTAGAGGTCATTTGACTTTTTCAACACCAACTTTTGACCAACTCGTCTTACTCAAAAAAGTTTGTAATTATGTTTTATTTTTACTATGATTTAGTTTAAAATACACCATATTTAATGCATGTTTTTTGGCATTTTCACAAATTTCTTAAATAAGACAATACGACCAAACTTGATGTAAAAACAATCAAACATCTTGTAATTTGAAATGGAGGGAGTAAATGGTTCACGGAAAGAGAGTGGACCGACAAAATCGGTCCCAGCTAGTCTGGCTCGGTCTTCGGCCATAACCAAACTAACCAAACAAATTTTAACATTCATCTTGCACATCCAAGAAAATTATAGATCAACACATATCAATGCAAATCATGTAGCGCAATGCAAGGCAGGTTCCATTGGTCCCCTTTTAAATTACTAAGACAACACATGATGATTTTATTTTGCAACAATATGGATCGATCAACTAAGATATCATTATGAGGGCCCCCATAGGAGAAGGCTCCATTTGCAATGGTTGTGATGGGGTAGAGTTTGGAGTCTGTCACAACGCGGCCCAGCTGCCATGTGACGAGCGAGGCCTGACCGCTGTCATCGATGAGTTGGACGTTGGTAAATGATGCAGCGTCAGGAGAGGGCGGAAGGAAGCCGCTGCCCATGGGCACCAGCGACTGGAAAGCCCATGAAGATGGACTTTGGAAAGCGGCCGATGAGTTCATCAGCATCATTGTTCAACCCGTAGTGCAGCAGCCAATCACCTGACGCGCTGTCCTGAATGGATATATTATCGATGGAGCATAATTAATTGCATGCATGGTTAATTATTTTTCCCGATCGATCAGGTATCGAGAATTCAATATATATACACTATCTACATTTTAATTATAACTATAGGGCCATGTACGGTACATCATGTACCTCCTAGGAGGTAAGAGTTTAAATAAATCACAACCATTGAATTTCTGGGGACATAATGTAATTAGTAATACAAGAAAAAATAAATATTCCTTTATTAGCATGATCCTCTCTTGCTGGTGCTGGTGCTCATGCATTATATTGTGCGCATGCATGAGGCTTGCATGCATCGATCCACTGTTATCATGCCTGAAATCTAGGAGATCAGTTGTACAATGGGCTATTATAACACACAGACGAGTTAAACAATAGTCATGAAATTAATTGTATCGTGTCATTAATTGTGGACCTTGTCAAGTTAAAAAATATTGCATTCATAAATAAGTGCAAAAGATCACATCGGTGACATGTGTAGCCATGCAACAAGTTCATACTTGAGGTGTATTGTTCGCCTCAAGATCCAGTGTATCACATTATGCAAATATAAAAAAAAGTTACTTCCAAAGAGGACGTAATAAAAAAAACTGTACCATATGTGCAGTTGCCAAGTTATAAATGTTGTTGAAAAATAATTAGGTCACTTTCAATAATTGTTACGTTCAATAATACAAAGTAGTTACAGTGAAATGAGGTAGTCTGATTTATTAGGAATATTTCTTTCTTTATACTATTACTTCTTAGGAAGTAATACTTCATTTTATCTGTCCAGATCAATGGTTCACATCAATTCTAGCCTACCGTAGCAAATGCCATAACTATAACTAATAATGGGTTATTATATATCCATTCAGCTTGACTAGCTTGAGGGACAACTTTTGCTTGACATCATTGGGTAGTTGAGTGACTGCATCGATGATGGCTCCAAAAACTATGCTTGTGCCACCTTCGGATTGAAATCCAGTGCACTTGGTATTGTAACAACCTGTCCCGTTAGTGCCATCTCTCTAAGAAAACCGATAAATTCATTTAGTATATTATACTAATAAGATATATATACATATTATCATCCAGGTTGAGAATTAATCAATTTAAAGTAACACGAAGAACAATACATTAATTATTTAAATATGAATTCAATATTTGTAGTTCTCACCGTCCATAGAGTATAGAAATGAGTCTTTGAATCGCCGTACAAGAAATGGTGACCCCTAAGAAGCACATATAATTAATTAACATATAATTAAACCAGCCATGCCAATATAGTACTTACTTCATTAGCTTATTCCGTACTTGCCAACCAATCTGGTGATAGTTTGAATCGGAGGGTGCGCCATCTCCGGCATTGATGAAAACCCAAATACAGGCCTGACTCATTTGCTGAGGGCTTAGCGAGAAACCGTAAACGTCCAATGCTGCCACGAACCCGTGGTAGTCACCTGGCTCTGTCTCTTGCACTGCAAACTATATAATATATACCATTAGATATTGCAACGGTTAGTAATGATAGTAGTATATAATTAACTCGACCAACCCATTAACAAGCTTCCCATGCAAGTTATTCTGACTATATTACTGAGTACACATAATTAAAAAAAAGTAAAGGAATGCCCCTTATATGTATACTATCTGCTGCTGGTCGATGAATTACATAGTTTGCTGCTGCGGCCGTAGCAAGCTGACCATCAGCTAGCCGTGTGGCTGAAGTTGGACCTTTGTTTTGTCCAGTGGGTCAAGTTGATGGCCGACGACATCCGTAACCATGAGAGGGAGAAGTTCCTACTCAACGTGACATTTGCTGCCTCTGCCCTTCCCATATCATCAGGAGAAACCTGCATATACATTCAACCAATAAATAAACAATAAACGGATGCATTAGAGAGATGGCCGCGTGTTTTTTTCAAACAAAATAAAGAAATTTGTGACTAAATGTGATTACCAGCAAACCATACCACTTGTCTTGTTTGGTTCAAGAACCGGCCAGCGCAGAATCCTGTGGGGGCGCAAATCATGAAGGAGCAAATAGCCACAAGAAGCACACTCATCTCTATCTCTACCGTATATCGCTTCATTTGTTTGGTTTATCCTGAGGAGCACAGCATATATATAGACACACACAGAGACAGGGCAATAAAGCTCATATATACCAATATATAGACATTTATAAATATTGCTAGTGGTAGAGAAAGGCTAAAAGATGGACAAGCTGTCTATAAAACTGATTTTAATGCTGAATATATTATAACATATCTTTTTTAAATCAAAAGATAATATATTACTATATATACATATGCAATTAACTTCTCAAAAACGTAAATGATTGAATCCCCTAAACATAAATCATGCATTAGTATTTTACAATTCAATATGCACAGTACCTACATGATTACTCCACGTATATTATTGCTTATCTTCTCTATCAAATTGAGAGATAACCCTACTTATATTTTCTGATCTAGCGGATCAAATATATTACTTTATATCCTGATCTACAGCATGCTCTATCAAACAAATGTGGGGGATGAAAGGAAGCTATACTATAAATTATCATCAAAATGTAACTAAGGTTTGAGAGGTGCCTTTTATATTTTATACATCTTCTACTGAGCATTTCCGAAAAAACACAGGACACACATTGTCATCTACAAGTCTACCAACTAGAACTCATGATAAAATAATTGACATTCAAAGTGATGCGAAATTTACTTAAGTTTACCTTCATATTGGTGAGCTTAGCACCGTTCTCCTCAAGGTAGCTAGTGAAGCCTTTGAGTTGGTTTCATATAAAATAAGAAAACAGCAAATGCCCCCTTTCTTGAGTTGGTTTTACCTTATGAAAAGAAGCAAACCATGAAATTCAACTATCATGATGACATATTGGATGAAACCAGCAGTTGATCAAGAACTCTCCTGATAGCATTACAAAAGGCACAGAAACAATCATTAGCATCAAATCCCAAGAAGGCAAAAACAAAATCAACCATTGGTTAAAACACCTCCTGATAACACATTGATTGTAGATTTCCTAGCCTGATGAACTGTTGCACCCAAATACCGGCGGTGAGGTTCAGGTGCAGAGCATACGGAAGCCGGGGATCGTGCTACCGCTGCACTCGTCTCCTTTTCGTGCGGCTCCGATCGGCTCCGTGTGGGGAAGCCGATCCTGGTTGTGTGTGGTGATGCAGGCGTGTCACCTGGCTTGACCTTGCAGTCAGGTAAGGTCTGAGTGATCACAGCTGTTGGCTCCGGTTCTCTCTGTAAAGCGTACACAACAGATACAAACATCAAGTTCCTACCTAATCGCTAGTATCGGCAACCATGAGATGTTGTATACTCTAGTCAGCCGATGCAGAAACATCGAGTAGCCCATCGAATGTGCATGATTAAATAGAGCAAAAACCAAAACCGTGTCCAAAGGTGAATAGATATGAAAACTCTAACAAAAAACATGATATAACTTATATGCATAATCAAATCGGTTTCAAACCAAGATCTCCAAAGAAGTCCATCTAACTAAACAGATACAAATTACGACATGTATAGCTAGGGTACTCGAGCTACGCTGATCTATCGGCAGGTTGCGTGCACACGCTGCAGCAGCATGTCATGGATTGTAACAAGTAATTGGGTAACTTAACACGAGCTACGTAAAGATCGATGTATTACAAGAAGCGTAGATACATAAACAGATCCATAAACATGCAAAGGTATTGATGGATCTCGCGCCAAGAAAAGCTTGTCATGAGATTCATCGAGGTAACTAATGGATCTCGTGTCGAGCTAGGCTCGATACGAGATTCATCGGGATAACTGGCGAACCGTGCCATCAAAAACGCTTCAGTACATGGTTCACCATATGGCTCACGCCCTAATGGCCTAACGGATCTAAGAACCATTAGAGCACATGACGATTACCTTGAAGAACCCTAGTTGTTAGCAGTGGCAATGCGCCGAGAGAGATTGGAGACACGAGTTGCTAGGAATGTATGTCGTCAATTCATTACGTAGAACATGGATACATATTTATAGTCCGTAGACTTAGACAACAAGTCCGACTCTTTCTATATCTAAAAACTCTACTTTAAACTGAACTATGTCTAATTCGAATCGAAAATAACAGATACATGACCCATTGGCCTCTGAAATCACCTCTTCCTTAGGCAACCAAATTCAGCCCATCAGCCGATCTAGCCGAAATACCAAACGGCTAAATTCTGGTGATAACACATGCTCCCTAGCTTTGGCAATAATAATTATTTCAAAGCTATGAGTAATCGTAAACCTCACCAAATCCTGCTTCGTGCTTCATCGACCGATCCACCAATTTCGATTTGTATCCTGCTTAGCTCCTCTACAACGCCGAAGTCACGGGTGCTTCTTTTGTCCCAGGCGTATACAAGGACAACTACTGTTTCAAACTTGTCTACACCTCCTCCACTCATGCTGGTGTAGTCACCTCGCTCAAAATTCGCCTCGAGAACAATCAACTTTGCTTTTCTTTCATGCGCACAGATTCCCGTGCCGGCGGAAATTATTGTAGAGGTCTTTTATAGTTTCGCCCTTCACTTTCCCTGAATCGGCCGACCATCCTTTATTGGGTGTATAAATAGCTCCACTTGGCCGATGTCTTCCTCATGGATCCAGGAAGTCTTCAATCTACTACTACTTCCGCCGACTCCTCCCAAGAGTTCCTCTACGTTCCTCTAGAAACCTTCAGTAGAATGTGGCCGGAGTATCCTTTCCCTTCTGAACCTGGCTGGCCTTCAAAGATTAAGGCTTACCAGGCCAAACTTGATGCTGCCATGGAGACTAGGCGAAAGGAGCAAGCTCGAGTCCACATCTTCGCAGTTGAAGGTTGTGCTAATATTCCTCATGTAACCTTTCCTCCAAACATGCTTGACCTTCTAGGTGATGGTTCGTTTACCGGATATGACAAAGAACGCTGCCGTTCAATCTATCTTGCAAGTCTTGGGATTAAACCAGAATCCTGGATGATTCCCAAGGTATCGGCTGTAAAGCCGATTGTAATTACAGAGCACAAATGAATCCTCATACTTCTTCCTTGGTTGGTAGAATAGGGTGCCAGAGTATAAATAAATCCTCAAGAGGTTCACCCTTTGAGTGTGATGGGGTTATTCTCCGAGTCAATTCCCTCAATGCCACTGGAATTTTGGATCGTTCCCTCGCTACCACCGAAATTTTAGAATTTTCTTCACTGCCACTAAAATTATTTCTACGTTCCATGATTGCCATTCCGTCAACATGGTGTTAACTCTCCACGCACTGATGAGTGGGGCCCATGAACGGTGCGTCCAACTCGCTCTTCACCTGCGGATTCAATAGCCACCCGCAAATGGCAGGCGCACCGCTCGCCTTTCCCGCCTTCCTCCTGCGCGCCGGCGGCCCCTCTCGGCCTCCCACGCGGGCGCTGGCAGCCCCTTCCCGCCTCCCCCATGCGGCGAGGAGGGCGCGCAGCGGCCGCGCGGACTGTGCGAGTCGAGGCCGGGCGAAGCGATCTCGATGACCAGCTTGTCTGAACTAGAAAATATCCACAACTGTGGCACTGTTCCATTCCAATCCATGGACAGGTTCTTGAGCGAGGAAGAGGCGAGGTGGATGAATTTGCGGCTGCAGTCGTCGATCTGCAGGATTTCCAGGATAGGACATTCGGTGGCGACGTCTTCCGTGAAATAATTTTGTGCAGCAGAGTCACGCCGGAGGGGCGCACCGTCCTAAGGCCGCGTAGATGGCCATGCAGCATGCGGTCGTCAGGGAACTCCGGCCAGGTGCTATCATAGCGGGAGAAGGGAAAGTCATCGTCGCAACGGAGGTCGAACACAACGGAAGTCCTAGGCGCTCTGACGCACAGGCGCAGTGTCTCCAGCAGCGCATCTGCGAGGTCGTCGAACGCCGCCCGCTCCCCCTGCATCATGTGGCTCTGCTCATCTATAGCGACACGACGCTAGGGGCTGTGACTCGCACAGGCCGCGCGGCTGCTACGCACCCTCCTCACCGCATGGGAGAGGCGAGGAGGGGCCGCCGGTGCCTGCGGGGGAGGCCAAGCGGGGCCGTCGGCGCGCGGGAGGAAGGCAGGGAAGGCGAGCGGCGCATCTTCAATCTGCGGGTGGCTGTTGAAGCCACCGGTGAAGAGCGAGTTGGACGCGCCGTTTATGTGCCCCACTCATCAGGGAGTGGAGAGTTAACACCACGTTGACGGAATGGCAATCAAGGAACATAGAAAAAATTTTATTGGCAGTGAAAGAAATTTTAAAATTTCGATGTCAGTGAGGGAATGACCCAAAATTCCAGTTGCATTGAGGAATTGACTCTTATTATCCATGGTACGGTCAGGCGTCTTAATCTGGCCATTTGACCATGTATGCCTCAACCCATATATAATCCTCCGACCACTAGCAAGAAACTCCTGGGGGGATCCTGCCTGCTACTGGGGATATCCTCCTTGGTTTTACCCTCATCATCATCCTGTCGGCTGTTGAGTTGAGTTGACGGGCCGACGGGGTTACATTTTCCTAGGAGGTGGGGGATACTAGGTAAATTTGTATTTTGAGCTCGCTTCAATCCAAATGATGTATGGGTTACTAAATTCAATAAAGACTCACCATTTGGACGTGAATATCACCCTTATCATCCTCTTTGTGAATCAATTGTCTTCCTAAAGGCGATGGCAATGCATCGGCTTTCATTTTTTCTTTTTTTGTATGGCCGATGGAAACGCATCGGCCCTTGGCAAAGCATACGGATGCCCCCCCCAGCATGCAAGATCTAGGAGCCTACCCACAGACTTGGATAGTACTTTATCAGGTACTTCCTGTTAATGTTCGTGCTAAACTTTTCCCCTTCCAGTGTTTCGATACGGTACAAATTTCTAGGAGCTATTTCAATTATGTGATATGGACCATGCCAATTGGGCAACCACTTACCATACGCTGGGTCCTTCGTTCCAACTGGCAACACCAGCTCCCAGACCAGATCACCAACCCGGAATTCCTTCGGCTTGACTTTCTTGTTGTAGGCTCTCACCACCCTTGCTTTGTTTTCCCGTATCTTTTCCAGAGCCCAAAGCCGAAGTTTCATCGAATCTTCTGTGTTAATGTTCATGAGAGATGTGTATTCATCGACTGCCAAGCTATTCTGGAATTTAACCCGTCTTGAACCGATACTGACCTCCCATGGCATTACTGCTTCTTGACCGTAGACGAGTTGATATGGTGTGCACTTGGTAGCTCTGTGACAAGACATACGGTAAGCCCAGAGTGCCTCTGCTAGCCGATCAGGCCACTGTTTAGGATACTCATCAACTTTGCCTTTGATCAGGCTTTTGTTAGATGCTTCAACCTGCCCATTGGCCTGAGCATAATATGGCGACGACTGAATCAAGGTGACACCCATCTCCTTGGCAAAATTTTTGAATTCTTCTGCTATAAAAATAGAACCATGATCCATCGTGATGGCCTGAGGTACACCAAATCTATATATGATGTGTTCTCTAATAAAATTGATTACATCCTTGGCCGTAACATTCTTCATTGGTATAGCCTGCACCCATTTGGTAAAGTAATTTGTGACCGCCAAGATCCATTTGTGCCCTTTACTGGTAGGCGGGTTAATTTGACCGATCATATCCATACCCTAGCCTCTGAAGGGCTAGGTTTTTATGATTGGGTGTAATAGATCGGCCGGTGCCATCTGTACGGCTCCAAACTTCTGACACTCTTGGCAACCTCTGTAGTACTTGAAACAGTCTTCCAGCATAGTCGACCAGTAAAAACCAGATCTCCTGATTAACCTTTATGTACATCATGCATGATCTTCAAAGCTTCATCTGGACCAAGACATTTGAGCAATAGACCTTCAATGGTCCTAAAACACAAATCATCTCCAATCAATACATACCGCAGAGCCTTACGCCGTGTTCCCTTGTCTGCTCACTGAGCCAGATCCTTTAGATAATTCAAGAGGTCGGCTCTCCAATCTGCGTCAGATAGTTGCAGAATCTCGACATCAGTGTCGTCGGCCTGAGGCAAATACCCAGAAGCTTTTTGCGGCAATTTGTTTGCCTCGTCATTTTGTTCCCTTGGAATGCAAGAGAGCGTAAATTATGCGGAACTTGGTCATTAGTTCTTGACACTTAACAAAGTAAAGATACAAAGAGTCGCTATTGCAATCAAAGTCATCCATAAACTGACAGATGACCACATCAGAATCTCCAAAGACTTGAATTGCTTCGGCTCCAGCTTCATATAAAATTTCTAAGCCCATACAAACAGCTTCGTACTCAGTCTGATTGTTTGTATACTTTTTTGGTAATCGAAACGAGAATTCATACGTTGCCCCCGAGGGGAAACAATATAAAGTCCAATGCCACAGCCTGCTTCACATGTAGATCCATCAAAGAATAGAACCCATGGCTTGATACCTACAAACTGAACCGATGGCGCGACCCTTTCCGTTATTAAGTCAGCCAGAGCATGCCCTTTCACAGCTTTGGCTGGCTGGTATCGAATGTCAAATTTAGAAAGAGCATGCATCCATTTGCCAAGCCTTCCTTTGAGAATAGGAGCCGACAATGTGTGCTTGATAACATCGGCTTTGCAAACCACTCTAGTCTCGGTGTTAAGTAGCTTGGTGCAAGTAAAATATAAACAAAGACAGAGGCGTTCCATCTCAGTATACCTGGTGTCTGTGTCCAAGAGGCATCTGCTGAGATATGACACCACTCTTTCCTTGCCCTCAAATTCTTGAATCAACATAGAGCCAATGGAAGTCTCGTCGGCCGACAGATAGATGATGAATGGTTCATTTAACTGAGGCGGTACCAATACACAGGAGGCGATGTTAAATATTGTTTAATGTGATCAAATGCTTTTTGTTGCTCCGGTCCCCATATAAAATCATCGTCCTTTCTTATTTTGACAAGAGGCATGAACGGTCCAATACGTCCAGAAAGATTTGATATAAACCGCCTAATGTAATTTATCTTGTCGATCAAGCTCTATAATTCAGTTTTAGTTGTCCGAGGTACCATTGTTGCAATAACATCCTTGCTCTTGTCACCAATCTCGATTCCTCACTCATGAACCATGAACCCAAGGAATTGTCCCACAGTTACCCTGTGCACTTCTTAGGATTCATCTTCAAACCGTGGAGTCTCGTACATTCCAAGACTTGTCGCAAATCAGCCAAATGTGATATTTGCAGGACCGATTTCACAACCACATCATCGATGTAGATCTCAACTTGTCAACCAATGAGATCGTGGAAAATGTAATTCATGGCTTGTTGATAAGTAGCCCCGGTGTTCTTGAAGCCAAAGGTCATGACAACCCATTCAAACAAACCAATACTACCCGAGCAATGAATGGCAGTATTGTAAATATCTTCTTTAGCCATAAAAATTTGATTGTAGCCAGCATTGCCATCCAAAAAACTCATCATCTTGTGTCCCGCAGCAGCATCCACTAAAATATCAGCAACTGGCATCGGATATTCATCCTTGGGAGTCGCCCTATTGAGATCTCTAAAATCGACGCAGACTCGCAACTGCCGACTCTTTTTGCGAACAAGTACAATATTTGAGATCCATGTAGCATACCTACATGGCCTACTAAACCCAGCTTCCGTCATCCTCTATATTTCGTCTTTAATCTCAGGTAGGAGTTTAGGGTTGTATCTCCTGGGTGCTGGGCTTAAGGTCGAAACCCAGGCTTGATAGGTAGCCGATGTTCGACTATGGAACGATCCTGGCCGGGCATCTCGTGATATTACCACGCAAAACAGTCAGAAAATTCTTTCAAGAGATCTAACAATTGCGATCTAAAATCTGGTTCCCACATCTTGCTAACATACGTCGGCCTTGGTTGATCGCCCAACCCGATGTTAACTGCTTCTAGTTCATCAACTGCTATGAAAGTGAATCCCAACTTCCCTTCGTCCACAAATTCAACACCATCGCTCTTAGAAGGCGGGATTTGGACGAAGTCTTTACCTAGACGGACATTGTCGGACGACGTCACCTCTTTATTAGTCGGATTTAACTTTTTTTGGGCCGATCATTTACATCGGTCATACAACTGGTGTTGCATCCTCTAAGAGTTGGTCGATTATTGTTTAGGTCGTCCCTGGCTTTGCTCGAGCTAGAAGCAGCATCCACCATGTTGATGGTCAGATGAAAAGGGTTCGGCCACTTCTTAGTGATGACCCGACCATCTTCAACAGCATTTTGGATCCGTTGTAGGAACTCAGATGATTCAGTCGATGTGGCAATTCTGATCTTGCTCGAGTTCGGGCCCATCGGCTCTTCCTACCGATGCGAGACAGATGTCGCACTAACCATATTAACATTAGGGAATGGGGTGTTGCTATCTTCATCTGGCTCTTGGGGTAGACCCGCTCAATTGCAGTGCAGTTCTGTTGGCGCAACACTTTGCAGTCATTTGTACTATGAGAATTGAAAGTGTTATACCACTTGCAGTACTTGCGACCCTTCAGTTCTTCCGCCAGCGCAATTCTGTGACCCGGCATCAATTCCAAGCACTTCTCCTTGAGTAAGAGGTCAAAGATCTGCTTAGTCTTGGTTACGTCAAAGTCATAACCGATAGGTGCTTTTGGACACTTGAGCCATTTCCTGCCATTGACAAGGCAATGGCTGCTTCGATCTGCCCCACTGCACAAACGCTACATCGGCCTCTTCATCGGCCGATTCTTCGTCCTGCAAAAAGTTGACGGCCCTACGTGGCCTCTCTTGGTACTGTTCCGCGTGAGTGCGCTAAAAAATAGCTACTTTGGATAATAGCCATGTTTGGTATAGCTTCTTCTGACCGTGCTTTTTTTCACAGCTGTACAAATAAGCGAAAAGCGGCGGTCAAAATAAGCGGGTTTGGTCTTGCTTCTGCTTTTTAGTACAAATGGGTGCTGTGGAAAGAAGCGCGGCCAGAAAAACCTGAAAAAAGCGCTTTGTTTGGCTACTAGTTCCGGCTTATTTTGGCCATAAGCAGCAAATAAGTTGTACCAAACAGGGCCAATAAATGGCCGATGGAATTGAAATCAGTTGGCCCATAAGAAGCTCTTGCGTGTCGATGTAGTCCATTGTACGCCATTTCAGCCAATTATTTTTCTGACAAATGGAGAACATAGCACATATTCCTAGCTTCTTTGAACCACTAAATATATTCACTAACAGACTCCCCTGAGCGTTGATGGATTGCCATCAGATCTGAGAAAGTAGCCTCCTCTGAACCCGAGAAGAATTGAGCATGAAACAGTCTTCCAACCGCTTCCACGTCGTGATGGATCCTAGTGCCAATAATGTGTACCATCCAAAAGCTAAGCCTGTGAGAGATAAAGAGAAAAGCCGAATCTTCATATGTTCAGCTGATGCTGTGATTCCTAGCTGTGCCAAGTATCGGCTGACGTGTTCCATAGTACTAGTATTATCGTTGCCACCGAATTTGGAAAATTCTGAAATTTTAAACTTTGACGGATGTGGCAATTGATCATACACCTCAGGATACGGCTTGGCATAGGTAACAGTACCCTTCACTGGCATCAACCCAAAATGGTTCTTGAAGTACTCGTCTAGATCGGTTTGAGTAGCCGATCCATTAGGAATAGAAAAACTGGCATGGTTGTTAAAAACCGGCCTTGATCTGAACTATGCCTACAAATCAGCAATCTCATTATCATTGGTCTTGTCTTTACCACCGCCCTTGTGATCCGCATGGTGATGTTGCTTGCTTGACGGAGGCCTCCGCGGAGGTTCATCTCCTTCACGTAGCGGCCTGTACACAAGTTGACAGAAGAACCCTTTTGGAATGAATGCTGGTGGTTCGTCATAGCATATAGACTGGTCTCCAAAATGTTTTGGCGGAAGCATAATGAAGTCAGCCTTGGTATTTTCTGACGTCTTGATAGAAGGTTTGTAAATCTACCGAGTGTAGAACTTGTCTCTCCAAAGGAAGTGTCGATCTATGGTTCCGGTTTCTTGGTACTCACTGGCCAAGACTTCTCTGATGACTCGCGCTAGCAAGCTTTCCATAGAATTCAATACGGCCTCAGACTGATAGAGCATGGCTTTGCTTACCATCTCGTTCATCTCTGCTCGCAGTGCTCTGGTGCGCTCTTCAGATGGTGTTGAGATATCCACACCATCCAGCAGATTTTCTAGATGCCCCGTGCACTTGACGTGACTGCTCTGAGTCCAGGTGAAGTGGTCAAGAACTTCTTCAGCTAATCCAACAAGTATGCGATCATAAGATTCTTTGTGTTCAGCTAGAAGTTGATCAAGCTTAGGTTGTGCATCTTTATCTTTCAGCCACATACTCGGATCATGCCTGGCTGAAATCTTCATCGCACCCTTTCTGGAAGTTTCCGGCGCCATTGATTGACAATAGTGTTGATGAAGGTGAGGTCCCACCGAGCATACGAAAAGTGTGTTGCACCCAAATACCAGCGATAAGGCTCAGGCGCAGAGCACACGGGAGCCGAGGATCACGTCGTTGCTGCACTCGTCTCCCTATCGTCCGGCTCCGATCGGCTCCTGCAAGGATGCCAATCCTAGTTGTGCGTGGTGATGCGGGCGTGCCACTTGGCTTGACCTTGTAGCCAGGAAGGTCGGATGATCACGGCTGTTGGCTCTTGTTCTCCCTGTAAAGAGTACACAACAGATCTAAACGTCAAGTTCATGTTTGATCGCTAGGATCGGCAATCACGATATGTCGTGTACTCCAGTCGGCCAATACAGAAACATCGGGTAGCCCGTCGAACGTGCATGAATAAATAGAGTAAAAGCCAAAACCGCGTCCAAAAATGAATAGATATGAAAACCCTACCTAAAAACATGATATAAAAGATCCGCATAATCAAATTGGCTTTAACCAGGACCTCCAAAGAAGTCCATCTAATTAAACAGATACAAATTACGACATGTATAGGTAGGGTGCTCGAGCTACGCTGATCTATCGACAGGTTGCGTGCACACGCTGCAGCGGCATGTCGTGGATTGTAACAAGCGATTAGGTAAAGTAATACGAGCTACATGAAGATCGATCTACTACCTCAAGCATAGATACGTAAACACATCGATAAGCATGCAAAGGTACAGACGAGATTCATCGAGGTAACTAATGGATCTCGTGTCGAGCTGAGCTTGATACGAGATTCATCGGGATAACTAGCGAACTATGCAATCAAAAACGCTTCAGTACACGGTTCACCATATGACTCACGCCTTAATGCCCTAACAGATCTAAAAACCATTAGAACAGCACGATGATTACCTTGAAAAACCCTAGTTGTTAGGGGTGGCGATGCACCGAGAGATATTGGAGACACGAGTTGCTGGGAACGTATGTCCTCAATTCATTACGTAGAACATGGGTACATATTTATAGTCCGTAGACTTAGACAACAAGTCCGACTCTTTCTATATCTAAAAACTCTACTTTAAACTGAACTATGTCTAATTCGAATTGAAAATAACTGATACATGGCCCACTGGCCTCTGAAATCATCTCTTCCTTAGACGATCAAATTCAGCCCATCAACCGATCCGGTCTAAATACCAAACGACTAAATTCCAGTGATAAAATGAACATACTGTTGCTGCGTGCATGCCTGTGAGCAAGGCACGTGCTTTACAAAGCAGACCGACGCTGCATCACCTGGGGACAGGCAGCAGCTCGTGGAGATGGAAATGGACCGATGGATCAAGCATACACGAATCCACCTGTGGAAACCTTTCCGTTGGCATCAATCCTAGTAGCAGAGGGCTTGCAATTGAATGGGTGAGATGGAGGAACAGAGCGCGCGGACTCAGATTCGGGTCAACATACGACACAACAGTGTGGGGGAACGTGAGCAAAACTAAAACACCACAAATGTCTGAAGAGCATACCGCCCACATCTCGGAGTGAATGACACATGCCAGACCAAGTCCACATCTTCAATCGAGTGCTACAGCCCCTCCATCTCCGACGGAACACCCTGTGCGGCTGGTGGGCGACGGCAGTGTTTGTGGGCAACAGTATGGCACAGGAGACAGTGGCACACGAACGATTAAATTCATGTTGGATGAATGTAACACTTAAAGCATTTATTAAAACAATAGATAATTAAAGAAGACACAATCACAAAGCGAAGAAAAATAAAACAAATATGCATTGTTGTATATATTCATTTATATTATTCTTTATGTTGACTTAGTAACGACAAAATGTCACCAACATTATATTATTCCTTGATCATTGTTGTATATATACATTTATAATTTTACATGGTATTCATAAATCACAATTTCACATACAAAGTACCTTGTTGACTTTGTTGCTGTTGCTACCTGCTAGCGTTCGTCTCGTTGCCTCCCTCGTGCTCGCTGGTGCTAGAATGGTCACAGGAGGGATAACGGCAAGCCAACAGCAACAGGCAAACGGTCTGGGCAGTGGGCACGGAGCACAGGCCGTAGGCCGCTGGCCCTCTGCGGTATGCGCGTCCACGGAGCGTCCGTACCTGGCTGACGCCGTCCTGCGCGGTCCGCGCGTCCGAGCCGCCGCCGCGTGTGCACGCCCCGGCTCCCGCGCCTCCATGACGCCGCAGCCCCGCTGGTCCGCACGGCCGCCCTGCGCCTGGTCACCTGCCGGACTTCACCTCCACCACCGCTGTGCCCGTGACTCATCGAGCATAACGATTAGGGATCGGGATGGGGTGACCAGTGGGGAATTGGACTTAAAGCACATTCACTCCACTCCACTCAATGGCCCAATAGGATACCACAGGAGGACAGGCGCAGGGGCTGCGCACGGCAGCCCGCCACTCCACTGCCACAAAGGAGCATGAGCAGCAGAAGAGAGCCGCCGCCGTATCCGTGCTCCTCTCGCCGAGACCCTGACCTACTGCCCTGCCTCCTAAAAGCGTGTTGCGCTGTCGGTTGCTCTTCTGAGCGCCGGACACCCGCGCTAGCGCCCGCGAGGACGGAGGGGAGAGAGAGAGTGGGGCGGCGCGAGGATGGGGTCGTGCACAGTCTCAGGGACAGAGGGTTGTGTGAGGCGGCGCTGGGGAAAGAGGGGCAGGGCGAGGGCTAGATGTGGGTTGACGCAGGTTTCTGTAGCGAGGCGCAATCGTTTGGGGGGGGGGGTTTCAAAATTTTACAAAACTTCAAATGGCAGAAACAATTTCTTTCTACCAGTTTTTAGTGTTTGCCAACCATTTTCAACCTTCTTCGATCTACCGGAGTGCGACCGGCGTGAGGGTAAAGCAGGACCAACCTAGGTAAAAAAATATTTTTAGAAAACTTGCTCTTTTAAAGTGTATGGATAGATAGATAGATTAGGTGAGGTAAAGAAATCAATGTTCACGGACCACCTACATTTCAGATACACAATTGCTTCAAAACTAAAATCATTGATGCCTCGTGATTGCCATAACAGTTATACAGATGGTACTTTTTTGCAACTTACCTCATCACTCAAGCCCTATTGTGCCTTACAATAACGTCTCAAATAGATCATTCTCTGGTTCCAATCGTACAGAGACACTGTGAACTTTAGGCTTTAGTAGACCCTGATGACAAATCGGCCGGTGAAGCCACGCAGCCCACAGCATGTTCTCAAGAGGCCGGTGAAGCTATGAGTTAATTATCCATGATATAGATACACATTGTTGTTTTTCTAATTATTGGCGGGATTTGCAGGGTTTAACATCTTATAAATTAGCATAGATCCAGTAGTTTACGCATGTATTGTGGTAGACTAGTATTGCCCACGAAACGCCTCACTTGCATTATGGAACTAAAATGTGCTTTATTACTGTATTAGAGTTTGGTAATCATATTCTTATATCAGAGTGATACAGATCCGCGCTAACGGTTCGGACCACAAAGGGGTGCAGCCTTGAAAATCTAAACAACGGAATATAAAATGTAAACCCATCTTCCTCACGCCTCAGTTGGGAACCAGGTCGTAACATTTACTCGTTCTAGGACCAATATATGTCCATTGCACTGAGAAAAACAACAACAAAGCAATGGTGAGTACATACGTACTCAGCAGCCCACCTTACTTCAAAGGAATTTTGGGGAGGCTAACACTATATGCAAGGATATATCTGGAGCTTAAGAAAGTTTTGCGTAAAAGTATTTGTATGCAGGGTTTGAAATAGTTGTCAAGTTTTAATCTTTCTGAAAACTGAGTTTTTTCCAAAAAAGTTTGCCACTGGACTTTCCGGTCCAAAGTGGCCCATGGCTTTCTAGGCCAACATATTTTCTATACATCCAGCATCCACTGGTTAACCAAAAACCATTTTTATCCAATCACAAACCAATTCCATTTTATTTTATGAAAATTGCTAACTGAAGAATCAAGCTGTAACTCATTAATACCAGTGGACACGGACTATTCGAATAGGTTTTACTCTGATCAGAGGTTGTACTAATTCTCACAAGTTGGACTCAGCGGCACGTTACCATCGTAACTGCTCGAATTCCAAACATCTCCTAGCAGAACTTTAGGGGTTCGGGCATCCGAACCACTCCAGTACCCCGCGGTACTCCCATTGGCACACCACCCATCCCTAGGTCCCTTGTGCGCCAGCACAGAAGCTACTAGGCTATCCACTTCGGCTCAAGCCTGGTCAATGCCTTATACAGATCAAGTGGTTGTACTAAAGGAGTTAGGCAATATGAAAATCATAACAGCCCTTACGGAGAGCTCAGGCAGAACCATTCCAACTCTTCAATGCTCGACAGCGCGAGCAATCCACCCACCCGGTATTCTCCACGAATCCTGGGACGAGGGGTAACCGCAGGTAGCTAAGTTACCCGTTCATACCCTGCCCTTATGGCAGTTTCGGCGCGTAGCCGTATTCCGACAAGGTCGGTTGCCGAGGTTCTTCCCCATTTTATTTCAAAACCACACACACATCCACTTTCCCATACCCTTCATATTCCACATTATTAGCATCAAGATTATGATAGATAATTAAATGAGCGATCCCACCTATGCGTGCTATATCTAAAATAAGCTTAGGCGGCTGTATACTTTGCTAGTTTACCTTAGCAACCAAAACATGCAAGGTTTTATGTGATTATCAGGCCAAGGGTTGTGTTTGTGAAACATAAAATGTTTATACATCAAGTGGGGATTTCAGTGGGCTTGTCTTTCACTTTGTTGAGGCGGTTGATACAACAGTTGCTAGACGTATTGAGCGCAGATCATCGTGTAGTATACCACGAGGGGCAGACCGAACGGACTCTCCGGTAAGGCCTAGTGCACAAACAACGAAAACACACAATCGAAACATAACATGAGCTCAACATTGATTTTACGTGTGATGGAAATAGTAGGGGGTCTAGTGTTTATTTGGATGGTTGCAGCTTACCATGGGTGCTGGTTCGGGTGGAGTATGTTGATGGCCACGCTAGCGTGCAAGGTAACGGTCATTGCGGAAACGCCAGGGGAGTGGGCCGGGACGGCCAAGGTGGAAACGGAATTTGCGGGATGGTGGCTGCACGGTGACGTTGGAGGAAAAGATATTTTGTGGAATGACGGAATGAGCGTTGGTTTTGAGATGATTTTTGGTATCGTCATCATCTGAAGTCAAGGCTCATGGAGACCCAAGGCAGGAACCTTGTGGATTTATGTGGAGTAGGTGGATAATGGCATCAATCACCAGGCACACAAAAATTGTGGGACCGATGTGAAGCACTGACTGGACGTAGGACAGTGTCGGCGGCATGACGGCGGCTTTCAGCCAGGACAAAAGATTATGTAGAGTGTGTGGATGGATAGAGCTTGATTTTAGATAAATTTTGGTGGAGGAATGGCTAAAATCAGAGTTTAAACGGGGGGATATGGAGGGGATATGGAGTTTTGAAGGGACGGAGACATATATTTGGAAAAACAAAAGAAAGAGGAAAAGGAAAAGGAATATTCCAAAATCCGAATTTATAAATTAGAGAATAAAATCGTATTTTTGATTTCTGGAGGAACAGAAAATATTTCTGAACTGGTCATGAGCAGAGCTTTATATGGATGTCAACGGTCCATACCTACGGTGTCAGAAGTGGCACCGACTTATAGGCGGACTCTGGAAACTCCTAAAATCATGAAGTTAATTCGTGTTGTAGATGTTGATTTTAGATAAATTTAGAAAGAAAAATTATTGGAATCGGAGATCGAGATTAAATCGGGAAAGAAATAGATAGCAGAAAAGAACGGTACACAGATGAACATGCTACGGGTTGCAACTTACCTGAGAGGCAGGCTAATCACTGAGCTGGCGGCTAGCAGAGCATCTGGACCGAAGCGGCTTGCGTGAGCAGGAAGGGGTGGGCCCAGATGCTAATGAGGGACAAGCACAGCTTAATCAGACAGACATGGCCGACTCGAACAGAGGCACCGCGGCTATTCCCTCGCGCCGCCGCACGAAGCAGAGGCCCCCGCCGGTGCGCGGCTGCGGGGCGGCTCCGGTCATCATTCTCCGGTCTGAGAGTACCGAGAGAAGGAGGAGGGGGAGGGGAATTTACTCCGGTGCTTATTTGCAGCAGGGGAGGTGCGGCAGAGGGGCGGCTACGCGCGCCATGGGTGCCGGCCGAGGGGCACCGTGGGCAGGCCACTACAGGCAGGGGAAGAAGCAACTGGAGCCGGGCGGAGGCGGAAGGAGGTGGGTAGATGCTCTCCGTGGAAGGAATCGAGCTCGAATGACCGGTGGAAGATAAATTTTGGCGGCAGTGCGGAGTGTGCCGCGGGAGTGCACGGCGGTGCTTGTGGCGTGTCACCACACCGGAGCTTTCTCCGGGGCGGGTATTCAGGCCGAGGGTGGATGGAGCGGCGAGCGGTGGCGAGGCTATTTATAGCCGGAGGGAAAGGGAGACCGTGGCGGCGCGATGCGCGGGCGCGGCGCGGAGCTAGCCAGGACGGCCGGGGCTAGGACGCGGTGGGAGCGAAGGCGGGGTCCGGGCGCGGTGTCTTCTTGCGCGGTGGCACCGGCGCATCGGCGGCGCGCTGGCGTCAGCGCGGCTCGTGCGTCGTGCTCCCGCAGTGCACAGCATGTGCTGGAGGGGGAAGAAAGGGGGTGAGAGAGATGGGCCGCAACGGGGCGGTTGGGCCGTTCGGCCGGGGTGATGGGCCGCGGAAAGAGGGGGAAAAAAAGGGTGAAGGATGGGCCGATGGAGGCTGGTGGCCCGAGGGAAGGGAAAAGTATTTTCCTTTTCCTTTTACTGATTTTGGATTTGGATTTTTTGTAGGAATTTTGGGAGGAGTTTTGGTGTAAGTGTGTGAAGGATACTTTGGAGAGAGAATATTTGGTATTTGTGAAGATTTTTGTTGAGCTCATATTTACTCAAAACAAGAAAGCAAGGTTTTCAAAAATTGATTTTGAATTAGGGGGAGATTTAGAAGAAAATTTCCGATGCTAAATTTTGGGGCGTTACAACGACAACCATTATGACAAGTGTAGTTCTACTATATGCTACTCCAAGAACTGTATTTATATGCTTTAGCCAATTAACCAAGTCATTAGACCCACAGTTAGGAGTGCAGTTTATCTAAATGATTCTTCCCTGGGGCTGGTTCCAATTTTTTTAACGGCGTAACGCAGAGTAAAAAAGGGTCAAAGCCACGATCATGTATACCGGCCACGATCACGTACCTTTGCATACATTGCGCACACATACATGGCATGATCATGCATATTGACACATCATTGGGTTCTAATTAATGTCAGAGTTTATCTAGCATTTGGCATCTTAATTATATGATTGAATATACACGGCTAAAATTACATATAAAGAGACTTGTTTGCATGCACGACACCCATGTGGGTGCTTAGTTAGTTAATGTGCAGTGTCATTTTGCATATGCTAAAGTATATCTATACTATAAATAGCGAGTTTAGGAAAAAATAATTCACACAATACTATCAATCCACCTTAACCTCTACCGTTAAATCTAAATCAGATTGAATATCAAGGACTAGATGTCCCCACAAAATTGATGTGGACCTATAATGTTGCGCGATGGGACATGCGTACAACGAGTTACAATATTTTTCACCATTAGCTCAAAATAAATTGACATCTAAGGGTCAAAATTAGCGTGTGGACCGAACAAACGCATCACAGAACGCACGTTCCTGCCTCGATGGATGGGTTACCGCACTTTTTTTTCCAGCGTCCGAGTTTCTACCCGCCGCCTATTTATACACATGTCCTATGCACCCGTCTGGATAACAGGCCAATAATCCTCGCAGCCCAAGAATCCTACTCCTTTAGGTTCATCCTGGGCTAAATCAACATTTTCTATACCCACGTACACATCTCAATCAAACACAATGCATCTGTATAATATCTAAAAATAATAATACCACAACGACAATGTTTATGTCGATTCATAATTGGTCCTCGTGGAACAGAACACGGAGAAGCAAAGAACTACTAGACAAAGGCAGATGATAACAGTCAAATGTTGTGTGTCCTTGTTTTGTGTGTTCCCCTTGAGCTTGCTGCTTAATAAAGATTGGATTTGTGGCCGGCTTCAAGAACTGAGATGAAAAAAAAGTCAGAGACCAGAGAAGGAGCAGCGCATAAAAAAAGAAGCTCCAACAGCGGGACCTTGTGTTGAAAGCATGATGTGTATTGTGTCAGCTCCTGAAGAAGTAAATAATGAAAGCTTAAGAAGCTGTGTGCTGAACTATAGAGACAAATCACCTATCTGAGGAGGCACAAAATCCAGCAATCGATTGAACCGGAGAATGCGGCCATTAGGCCACCCTGCCGGATCCCGCAACCAGATCTGACAGAAGAGGAGAAAGCCCAACCGGATCTGACAGAAAATCGTTGATGTTGGACGAAGCTCCCTGGAGCTAGAAAATCGAGCTCATGGGCGCGCTCGGACTCTGCTCCGGAAGGGGTCTCGGAGGAGGATTCTGGAGAGGGGAAGTGATGAGGTGAGAGAGAGGGGGGAGCCGACGGATTTTAGGGTTTCTCTTCATTTTCTTTTACGTGTGGATGCCGATGGCACAGCTCGGCCTCCGGTTTAAATGGGTTTTAGACCGAAATTGAGTTCTGCAGTTTATTTTTACAAGTATTGTCTATAAAATTTTATGTTTTAAAAACAATTTTAAATATCTAATGATTCATGAAAATTTAATTTGACTTTATTAGTTATATAATAAGTTATAAGTTTGGGTTTATCAAATTTTATTTATTGACTAATCTATGGGATTAAGACATTATCATAATTTTAGCTATTTAAATATGAAAAATCAATGTTAAAATAGCAGGCTAAGCTATTTAACGGCCAGTTGCTGCAAAAGCTATAGTGGCTGATTTAGTGGGATATAACTGCAAATAAACAGCTATAGCCGCCTATTTGGTTAGCAAAAGGATAACTATAACCGACTATTTAGAACCTTGATGATAATCAACCATGGCGTGAGTTCACTTGACTCCTCTTTACATTTTTTTAACTATCATAGTTAAATTAGTGTTGCAAGACAATTTCAAAACTCTTGTCTAACAATTAGCACGCATTTTATACTCAAGGCAAAATTGGTCGACGGGACATCCAAAACGATGTTGAGCGGCCGGAGGACGCCCCAAAATTCACTTGGCTGCCCGCACACACCCCGCATTGTGTAAATTTGCTAGAAGACGAATAACAATTTCCGGCTAAGGAGGTGATAAAAGCGAGATGAAATGTCTATAATGACCCTGGCCTCACTATCTAGACTCTTCTTCTTTCTCCCCCTACTTCATCTTTCCCCCCACCGACGCTGTTGTTCCGCCCACGCCACCGACCTACTCCGACACTCCCACACGTCGGCCTCGCCGCCGCATGGGTGCATGCACTCGCTGTGCCCCTGCTCGTTAATAAGATGTCTTGCATCTCCGACACGTCCATGGACTTTGCAGGTGACGGTAGTAGCCTTGTGGGCTAGGCGGCGAGCAAGATGGCACTCGACAACACCATAGATTGGGGAGTTGGTGATGAGAGATGAAGGGAGGCACCATGCTTGAGGCTAGGGGCGCACCGCTGCTGGCGAGGCGGGGAGAAGCCCCGAGCAGCAGCTCAATTCTTATACACGTGCATGCGCTGCCAACTCACACTTCACCAATCATGCAACACGCTCTCTATTTACCTCTTCCTGCTCCCGCACGTGGACCAAGCGTCTGCTAATCCAAGCGGCCACGTGTGGCGACGCGACGCCCGCCGAAAGACACCTCGACCAGCGAGGACTTCTTGCGTGCTTCCTCCCAGGGCGGACACACTAGGCGTGGGGTGGGCAGCCTTCTTCCTGTGCCACACCTGCTCTGGTAAGATGATTTCATTGGCCCTGATCTCTCAGCCACGAGTGTACTATTGCTCTCCGAAGAGAAGGGGAAAAGATAGGGATGAGCAAAGATTCAAGGGTTGAGTTGTCAGCTAGGGTATAATACATAACAGAGACATATCAGCCATAAGATACGTTCAAAGGCTAAGATCACTCTTTGTATGAGTATAAGAAAAAATATTAAATTTGAATGTTACAAAAACACGAAAAGATCCATGAATGCAAATTGAATAGAAAACAAAAGAAACTTGCTAAGTGTTAAAAAATACCAAATATTTTTGTCACGTGCAGGACGCACGTGCATTTTTATTGGTATATAAAGAGGCGTGAATGGAATATGCGTAGTAGTTGTGTCTTCTTGTGATAAGTAATGTCGTAGCAGCAACATATGACGTTCTCCTAGCTTGATCAATGTCCATGATTACATAATCATAATGTTGCTTGGATCACCTGTGCCTCCATCGATATCGAGAAGATGGAGAATGGATAGCGCCGGCGCCGTGATGCTTCAGCTGGATGCTGTAGTCGTAGTTTTTCCGTGTCACCTTTGTCTTGGGGTGCCTCCCACTAGTACTCTGGTCCCATGCAATTCCATGCTCCGGCTCCGGAGCAGTAGAGAGCTGGATCAAGGAAATAATCATAGGAAACCGATGCAACCTGACACGGGATCCTCCGCAAACACTGTTCCTGGCCATGAGGTACCGCTCCTTCCATGAGATCGCCTCTCCCTCGGCTTTCCTGGCGAGGTCGACACGGCGAAACCAGCGCCACCGGCGGCGGCACTCCTCCTGCTGGTCAGGAAACCTCGTGCTCGGCGCCACCGCCACCAAGCAAGGCCATCAGGTCCTCGTACAGGGACACGTACGTGGTGTCCAATGGCTTCCACATCTCCCGCGGCGTGTCGTGCCAGTACATGTGCCTCCACAGCTCGCCGGCGTGCTCCGCCATGACGCGCCGCAGGTCTCGGCAGGCGCACTCCGCCCTGGCCAGGTCCACGGCGCTCCGCAGCCGCTTGAGGATCTCCACCCGCAGCGACGCGTGCCTCGTCAGCGGCAGGCCGTTCGCGCGGTACAGCTCGTCCAGGAGGTCCCAGCACACGCCCGTGGCCAGCGACCTCGACACCCTCGAGCACCGCCGGTCCGCGACGTCGGCGTCCAGCGAGCGGGACAGGAGCGGCGCCACCGTGGCCGCGTCCAGGCGCTCCCGGTACGCTGCCGTCCGTCCTCGTGAGGAACGCGACGAGCGCCAGGTCGCCGTCCGCCTGCGACGCGCACAGCAGCACGGCGGCCGCCGCGTCCTCGCGGTGCGAAAGCTGCGGCGCGGTGTACCGACGGCAGAGACAGCGTGCCTTGCCGCGGCCGGGCTCGCAGGACTGGTTCAGGTGGCGGCCGCACGGTGGCGGGGCGCCGTAGGGGACAAATCCGGCGTGGAGGAAACCCGCGTGCGCGATCAAGGCCAGGCGACCCACAAAGTCCTCGGCTTCCCACTGATTGGCATCAACCAACTTGTCTAGGAGGGACGCCATGGTTCTTACGTATATGGGTATGGTGTGGGAATAACAGATGCGTTGATAATTACTCCTATAATATATGCCCCACACCATCCGTACCTATATATACTCCTCTGTACGAGTATAAATCTGTTGAGAGTCTCCCTTCCGTTGTGTATGCATGCCAAGTGTACTGCCTTTGATTAGATCGTGTTAACAATACAACTCCCAGTCCACCCAGGCGAACCGCCTCTCGCCAATGGAAAGGCCCAACATGTGCGTCTTTACCGTGGAACCCGTTGCGTGAGCCAAATATTGTAATAACCGGTGATACTCTGCGTTGTCGTGAAAACTTTTAAACTAACTTTTAAAATAATCTTTAAAGTTAGAAATTGTCGTCGTCAAAAGCTGTAGGTCTAGGTAGCCAAGAACATTAAGGAACCAGCAGGTATGCTGCCGCTACGGTTGATCCCTTCCAGTGGCGGTTCCGACCGTTCCTGAGCGTAGTCGAGGCGGTGAGAGGGGGTCTTGGGCATGCCACCTGGCTTGACATGTTAGCCAGGGAGGTTTGTGGTTGATCGGCCGGATCGTTGGGATCGGCTAAAGGTGTCTCCGTGGATACGAGCCAATCGCCTCCTTACACCTTGCGGGGTTAGTGCGTCGATAAAGCATAATAGGAAGCAAACCCTGCTTAAAGCATGATCTAGTCGAAGCAACATCCCTAAGTTGACTTTGCTAAACACGCGATCGGATGGATCTAGCTAAGAGAGGACTTAACCGAAACAGTAACCACATGTGTAAACATAGATCGGAACCCGCAAGGGGGTTCACCCACGGATGCAGATACAAACTAGGACGTGCAAAGCAGGTTGTCAAGCGCACACCAATCTCTCAAGTTGCCGTATGCACATATTGTGGCGCATTTCGTGGTATGTAGCAACTGGGCGAGCTATGCACGCTTGGCTGCGCGCTGCCGATATGTTACGCAAAGCATGAACAGATAGGTAGATCGGAAGCACACATGGTAACTGATGGATCTCGTGCCAAGCAAAGCTTGGCGCGAGATTCATGGTGATAACTAGTAGATCCCGCCATCAAAACACTTCAGTATGGGATTTACTGGGTAAACAAACTGTTACACAGCCCTAAAACGACCATGAAGGAAATATTAGAGCAGCATGATGCTTACTTGAGAAAATCTTGGGAGCCGAGGTTGAGATGAACGAAGCACGCGTTGCTTGGAAACGTACGACAGTCATTGATTGATTATGAACAAAGAGTTACATGTTCATAGTCCGGAGAATTGCTCCTCAAGGCAAACCATTTTCTAAGAAAAGACCAGAGATAACTCAAACTCTTTCCTAAACTAATACATTGCAACTCAATAATCAATCTAGGAATCTATGAGTAGATAACATGGTCTGCACTCTTCCTTCTATCGGTCCAGATCCTCATCAGGCTTCCAAATATCAGCGAAACCTATCGTAATGATTTAGACAGATTCTAATCATCACATTGTTTCGGCAATTCCCATTGACTCCGTGCAAATTTGGTTGTGGTTCATATTGTGTTGGAAAGCGCATCTCCTTAGCTTTCCATCCATATATAGAACACCCCAAATGGTGTCTCTATGTGGCATGGGCGTCTGTTTTCGTGTAGCCTATTCCTAAAGCCCGAACTAGTCTCTCAAATAAACTGGGCTTCAACTTGGATTAGGCTTCTAACTTCATCATATTTGACCAAACTTATGATACAAGCCCGACTAAGTGGGTTCCTTCACCGTGGTCCTATGATGGCATTTTGGCCCAACTAGACTTGAGTAAAATCCGACGGCAACACATACCCCCCGTGTTTAGCCAAATATATGAGAATCTTCTCATGCGTTTGCTGCAACCACTCAAGAAGGATCAACTCATCCGCTTGTCTTCTCATGCTTCTGATCTTGCTTCCCAGCTGATGGATCGGCTATTCATTAGCTGAAATTGTTGGTCCTCAACTTGAATCTTTAGCCATGATGATTTATTTTTTATGGCCGATTGCTCAAATCGGCCTTATGTCTTCCCTAATCTACCAACTAGTTGCTTGGACCAGCCCTAATCCATTGTTCGAGACCGGTCTCGAGCCTTCTTTTCCGAGGTTGGTGCTAACTTGCGGGATCACTCCTGCGCTTCATCGGCTTAATATTTTTTAGGCCGATTGCTTGGGTCGGCCTCAACCTTCTTCTTCGTGTAGAGATTGGCCGACGACTTACGATTGTAGACAGCAGTCATACCGATTGCATTACTATTTGCTCTTCAGATATTTAGCCGATGGCAGCTCTTCTACTAGGTAGTAGCCGAACGCTTGTCGCGGCGTGGCCACAGCATCGACAAACTCCATGGAGCTCCTATCAGTCTTCTGGAAATGCTTGGCATCATAGGAGTATCAAGAATAATGACCAATCGACCAATTGACCGAACACACATACCGTCCTTCCTTTGATAACTATCGAACGGTGAAGGCAAAACGAAGCCGATAGGATAACTCTGACGGCAGGTAGATATTTGGCAGGTAGTTGATTCTCCATTGGCTGTATAAGAATGTAAACCCCATGGATCACTTGCAAAATAGTCGGCTGCTGGGACCAGCACTACAGAGAAAACTATGAATTGGTTAAAAACTGATGGATCATATTTGGTTTGGCAAAAGTTCGATGCAAGCCAAACCAACATCAAGGATAACAAAACTTCTCCACCACAAAGTGTGCTATGTCATGCAAGGCGTGTAAGTGAAAGCTTCCTGGTATGTCTAAAAGCATTTACAAGTGATAGCATGTACATACAATACAACGAGGGTATAACATAAGGACACATCATACAAAAGCTCAAAATAATATATCTATATTAGAATATGAGCAAGCAGTTTAAGATTTATAAAACAAAAGAATCACCACTTAGCCCAGCTAACTAGCACGATAAAGCATGTCAAACAAAAACTAGCAAGTATCTACACAAGTGAGGTTTCCAAAACAAGGATCTTTAGCAAACTTGATTGCTCATGCCTCCCAAGCCTTGCGGATTAAACATATTAGATTTGAATTTCAAAGAAGCCTTTTTCATTATGTCCCAGGGATTATTTGCTTTTCAGGCCACTTCTTACTAACCAATGCCAAGCCTAGGTTTATAGAACCATAAGAATCTTAAAGCAAGGTTTTGGTCATTCACAGCTCAGTCCAAGTTCTTGCTAAAGTGCAAAAGAAAGCAGTCTCAAACTAAATCAGTGAGACAAAACAAATCCACCAGGATCTTTTCATTTAAGCACAACATGGAAATCTTTTAAATTTAATTCAATTTAGCACAAGATTGCCATGTAAGCATTTAAGATTCAAGCTGCATAAATGATTCTAAAGTAAAGGACATAGCTACCAGGCATATACAAGATAGCAAAAGCAAATAGACTACACATACTAGCAGCTAGGTAAAGCGGTGACCATGTTTTAGATTTTCAAAGAATGAGAGCCATGCTTAGCATCTGATATTCAACATATTCAAAAGATCTTAAATGTACATGGTCAAAGGCATCCACACCTCAAAGCACATATATGAAGTACAAATTAAAGCTACCAACCATACAAGGAAGCGAGTGCAAGTGACAAGTGCTTATACTACATGAAAATGCATGGGGGTTTTGAGTCTTACCAGTCGAATCAGCTATTGACAAGCTGATAGCAACAATCTCATCTAGTCTGTGCTCGCTATAATACAATCCCATCACAACTATCGGATGTTGGGAAGCCAAACATCCATAGCCTGCAGTAGACTAGTAAAGCATATAATGGAAACAATACATACTGTCCTTAGGATGAAGTCAATCTGAAATCTAATCAGCAGATTGTATCCTAGGGAGTTCTTCGGATGCTTTGTCGAGGGAGCCAGAGTAGCTGATGATGATGGCGCGGTAGGAGCATAGGTGACTGGATCGATCGGCTGATGTGATGGACACTCCGGCGTGGAAGCTGAAGTAGCCAATGCTAATGACATCGTAGGAGCACCGGTGGCTGGGTCGATCGGCTGTAGGGATGGCGCTGGAGACATGATGACTTCATGGTATTTTGCTTTGTAGTCCTATTTCTTGACACCGATGGCCTAAACATCAGCATTGTTGTATCCATTGCACCCTCCTCATATACTTGTGCTCGTCTAATGTCATGTGCACAGCCGACAGTATTGAGCCGGCCGTTCATCCATTTTCTATTTTCTTGAGGCAATCTCCACTGCCTCCCAAGCGCAGTCAATGGCACGACATTGCCAATTGTGTAATCTTGATGCAACGAAAGAGTGTTTGTATTATCGGACGATCGTGTGTGGACTTGCCTCTACTGCTTCCATTCTTGGCGTTTGAGCCATGATAGGTCTGGATGTCCCCTTAATTCTTTAGCCGATGGGATCTTGTGCTCGGCTGAGAGCTTGAGTTGCTTCTTCACCAGCACAAGGTCAAAGATTTGCTCTGTCTTGCTGGTGTCAAAATCAAAACCTCATGGGAGCTTCTGGTGCCTTGATCCATTAACATGGGACTGGGTCTGCCCCTGGGCCCACTGGATTATTGCCACATCGGCTTCATCAGTCGATTTGTCACCTTCTTCTCATTGCTGTAGAAAGGAGATCGGCTTTCTATACCACTCCTGGTAAGGATCAAGTCGCTGCCTTTCGTAAGCTAACACCTTGGTCAACAATTCGCTGATTGACTCAAAATCGGTAGGGCCATAAGTATCCTTGGTGGTCTTAAGCAACCCACCGTGGGCGATTTTAGCCATCTGCTTCTCTGTGAGGAGCAGAGAGTAGCATCGGTTTCTAATTTCTCTGAAGCGTTGTATATAGTGAGCAACCGTTTCTCCCCTCTGCTGTCGAAGCATGTTCAGATCAGAGATGGACATCTCGTTAGATCCCGAGAAGAAGTGGGCGTGGAATTGATCTTCTATCTGTTTCCATGAGTTAACAGAACCCGGAGCAAGAGAGATAAACCACCCAAATGCGGGTCCTGACAAAGGTAATGAAAAGAGCCTAAACTTTCTTATGCTCGGCTGTAGCAGCCACTCCCAATTGAGTCATGTATCGGCTAATGTGCTCAATGGTGCTAGTGTTGTCAGTGCCATTGAACTTAGAGAACTCTGGCACCTTGAACTTTAGAGTTGTTAGCAGTTGATCGAACACCTCTAGGTATGGATTGGCATAGCTGATCCTTCTTTTAGGTTGTAAACCGTACCAGGTCTTTGAGAATATTAGATATCTGATCTTGAAGAACCGGCACATTGAAGATCCCATGAAAAAGTGGCCTGACTGCTAGGAGTCTGCCCGCGGCCATGCATACATCGCCTGCCATTGAAGTAGGTTGATATTTGCGGTTTCCATCTACGGCTGGTAACGGACAGGTCGCTTTGGAGGTAGTTCTTCGCCTTATGGCCATGTGTTCGGTAGTGGCGATTCAAGATGACCAGCCCACCTTTGCCGCGTGAGGTTTCTGGTACTGCCATCGCTTGTTTGCTCGATGAGGTTGTTGATGAAGATGTTGTTGATGACTGATGTCGGGTCCCATCGGGCGTGCCAAAAGATGTGTTGTGGCCAAAAGTCATCGGTCTAGGCAGCCAACAACACCAAGGAACCGGGAGGTACGCTGCCATTGCGATCGATCCCTCCTAGCGGCGGTTCTGACTATCCTCGAGCATGGTCAAGGCGGTGAGAGAGGGTCCTGGGCATGCCACCTGGCTTGACCTGTTAGATAGGGAGGTTTGTGGGTGCGCGAGCGTTCAGAGAATCGCCCTGCAAACACATGAACAACAGATCGACATTAAATTCTAGCCGGATCGCCGGGATCGGCAAGAGGCGTCTCCGTGGATCTGCTCATACGATCCGATCGCCTCCTTGCACCCTGCAGGGTTAGTTCGTCGATAAAGCATAACATGAAGCAAACCCTGCTTAAAGCATGATCTAATCGATGCAATGTCCCTAGGTTAACTTTCCTTGGGAACGCATTGCAGCCGTTGAGTTATTATGCACAAAGGGTTACATATTTATAGTCCCGAGACTTGGTCCTCAAGGCAAACCCTTTCCTAACGAAAGACTAGACTCAAACTCTTTCCTAAACTAATACATTGCAACTCAATAATAAATCTAGCACTCTATACTAGGATCTGGACTCTTCCTTCTCGCGGTCCAGATTCTCATAAGGCTTCTAAATATCAGCTGAAACCTGATGTAATGATCTAGACATATTCTGGTCATCACATTTTTTCCGCAAGTCCCGTTGACTTCGAGCGTATTTGGTCAGTGATTCTTGTTGGGTTGCAAACCTTATCTGCTGCTGGCTGGCTGCGTGCGGATGGCCGAAGCAGATGCGGCTGCTGGCTGTGCGAGCGGCAGGTCTGCGTGGACGCGGCAGCCATGCGGCGCGAGCAGCACCGGCAGGGTGAAGCCAGGATAATTTGTCGCTGGGTTGGTACAAATTTATGATACTAATAACTTATAGATCGGAAAATATAATATCGTGCATAACGTCAAACATCGAGAAAATAATAGCAAATATATTATGACAAAATAAGTTTTCGCAATAATAATTACCTTCTATAGTTTTAGTTTACCTCTACAGTTACGGTCCTCCATCGTGTGAAAGCGAACTATAACATCATTCATTGGAATTGTGGCTAGAAATCCTTGCTCCACGAAGCAGATGATACAATCATTCATAAATTCATCTCCGATATGATTTCTTCTCAATAATGTCTTCACAATTTTCATCGCTGAAAAGCACCTCTCCACTGATGCAGTGGCGATCGGAAGAACTAATACTAGCTTGAGAAGCCGATAGACCAAAAGATAATCCTCATGTTTTTTATCCACCATCAACCTAGCAAGCTCAGAAATAGTGTTCAGGTTGGCAAATCTTTCATCAGCTCGCACATTGTCAATGTAAAGATTAAGCTCATGACCAATATCTTTTAGTTGTGTTGAATCAAAATCATCAGGGTATGACTTAGCCGACTCTGTTAAACTCTCAACTTCCTCAGAAGAATTCTTGTGATTGAAAGCCTCAGAAGAATTCTTGTGATTGAAAGCCTCTCTGCTGATGATCTTGGAACGAAAGTCACATACTTGACACTTGTAGTATTAATCTGCTTGGCTCTGGTTATACATCACTAAAAAAACTAAATGACAAATTGCCAATGATGATCAATCGCTCAATCTCATATAAAATATAAATCAATTAGCCAGCATATTACCTCATCCAGGTGCTGACGATCTTGAGATGCCTAGCGAGTTGCAGGAGCAGGACGCCGGCCGCCGGGCACCGTTGACCAATCGATTCGGTGAAGCCTGAAGGGGAAGGAACTGGCGAACTGCGGCAGTGCGGTCGTACGGGCGGCCTCGGCTTGAGGGCGAGACGGCGAGTCGCGGAGTTTGAACGCCGCCGCCCACCAATCGTCGCGTTTCCTTGGCTTTTGGGCTGCTGGCCGCTGGTAGCATCCAGTCACACCTCACACGTCCTGACGTCCATGGCTTGCTAGTTGCTTGGGCCTTTAAGCCTTGCACGTTCGATGCCTGGATAATAGTCTTGCTCTTTGGTATTGACGTATTGGGCTGCTGAACTGTGGGCTGCCCGGGACCGGGTCATCTATTTTTTTTCACTGGGGTCTTGACCGGTAAAAAAACTGCAGATGGCTGTTTGGCAGCTGCGCCAACCCAGGCCCTGGCCACGGTAGGCCTTGGCCTGTGTTTGGGCGCCCCGGTCTGTCTCCTAGCCATGCCCCGCTTAGCCATCTGGAGCTCGGGAGGGTGGTTCCGGTGGGATCACCGATTCGGTGATTCATTCGTGGCCTGGCCTCTTGCGACCCCGCGTGCGCTCCGCTTGGCTCTCCTTATCGCCCCCAACGCGTCGTCCACCGCTGCTCCCCTCCTCTTCGTCGCTCGGTGCTGCTCTCCCTCCCCGTCCGGCGCATCGCCGCCCCTCTCCTACCCCCTCTCATGTCGGCCTGAGCTCGCCCCGCAATGGAGGACCCCGCCGGAGGAAGAGGCCGACCGTCGGGAGGATCTCATCCCCACTACGGCGTCCGGGACGACGGGGAGCGGCCATGACGACGACGGAGAGCATCTGTGGATGAGGAAGATGAAGATGCGAAGGGCCCCGTTGCGACACGTCCCCGCGCGGTCGCGGATGGGAGGAGCTCGCCCGCCAGGAGGCACTCACCCGCTTGGAGGAGCACAGTCGCCAGCCAGATCTGGCGACGCGGCGGGTCGGAAGTAGAGGGGTCGGTGCGGCGTGGGCATGGCGAAGGTGGAGGAGACTGGCGCGGCGGGCGGCGGAGTGGGCACGGAGGAGCGCCGTGGCTCGGACGACGGAGAGAGTGTGGAGGAACGGCGGATCAGCGGCGCAGCGGAGGAGCGGAAGAGAATGGAGAGCGTCGGGCGGCGTGGCTAACATGTCCAGGCGCGTGCAGTGGACAGGGACAACCTAACACAGACCAAAGATATCCACAGTAGTAGATAGGAACAACCAAACACATAACAACCATGTCCATAACTACTTCTAGCTAGACCAACTTTAGCCTAGCCAAAAATCTGCCAAACAAACCCTATCTACCTTCCGGAAGATCGTAAGCGGCTGCATCTTCCGGTGTTCAATAATCGTGCATCCAATCATAGAAGCATGGTAGGGCTGGCCTTCACGTGCGTGCAAGCCCACCGCGACGTGGATGAGCGGGTGAGCTGCGGTCTGCGGAGGCCTAGGCGGCTTGGATGAGTGGATGAGCTACGGTCTGCAGATGACCTAGTCCGCAGGATGACCTGCTGGCTGCTGTTGGCTCCGATGGATGTGCACAGCCAGCATTTTCCGTTTTGCTCATCTTTTAGCGTGTTCCAAATCTATTTCAACAACAATATTAATCAGAGTTAATAAAAAATCCGAATGAGTATATTATATTTTTATTTTTGATAAACATTTTGAGCCTGCTGTTTCAACATTTTAGATATATTGTTTCAACATTTTCTACACTATAAAATCGTGAGTTTTTTAAAAATCTTTTTTACCTAAAATGGTCAAAATATACCTCTTACACTGACCCCGCTGCACAGTTTTGAGAGGATTGAAAAATGGTGGAAAGACTCAAAGCTCGTAGATGTAAAATGTTTTCGTCGCTTTCTCATTTTTTTCTCACCTGATTTCTAACCCATATCCACCCATATTACCTTCATGCATAGAGGACGCCCAGCAGCCTCCTTCCCTTGCCGCTAATCAAGCGAGGTAATTGGCCAGGCCTATACAAGGAAGCTAATCGTGCATTCAAAATAATACAATTTGATCTAAGCAACTACTAACGTATTTGGAAGGAAAATTGACGGGAGGCCCCGCCCCCGGCCTCTTGCGCGCCCGGCCCACCCCCGGTCTCCTGCGCGCATGCCGCGGCCGGACGGCGCCCCGCTCCCCGGCCTCCTGCGCTCACGCCGCGGACACCGCACGCCGCGGCCACCCGGCACCCCGCCCCGGTCTCCTGCGCGCACGCCGCAAGGCGCGGCCACCGCACGGCGTGGCCACCCAGCGCCCCGCCCCCGGACGCCAGCTCTGCCCGCCGCGGCCGCCCAGAGGCCCGCGCCCAGCCGCGTGCGCCGCACGGCGCGGCCATTGCCCGGCGCCCCGCCCACGTGCGCCGATGGGAGAGGTCGAGAGGGGGTCAACAGGCCCATGGAACCTGGGGCCGCCGGCTGCGACTGCTGACTGTTGCAGGGGTGTCCTACGGTCCTGCCTCAATGCCTCCCCCTCGACCTGCATCGTCGGCAGCCATACACAACAGCAGGAGATGCAGATCTTCTGCCATCGGTATGGCCATGACCTCCTCATCCTCTTTTTATGATGTACTGGCTTTCATGGATCACCTGGGACTGTGCATCACATGGACATGGATGAGACAGCTTCCTCTTGTGGTTGTCATCCTGATGACTTGACAAACTATATCTAAAACAGGATTATAGATTCGAAATTATTCACACATGACACTTTGACCTGGTTGCAGGTTGCATCGTTCATGCCGCTCACACAACTGAAGGAGGCTACCAGTGAATCCCAATTCCCAAAGGTTGATGTGATCGCCCATCAATTTAGAGAATGCATATTGTGTCACTTTTTAGCAATTAGCATCTCTCCTGATCCAAAATGTCTCATTTGTTTGTGAGTTTAATCACCATTGCTTGGAAGACATTTTCTGTGCCTTTTTGTTGTGTGTCAACTTGATTCTCCCCCACAATGATATACGATTAAGTTCAGTTTGGGATGCTACCATCACCTGCTCCTATATTTTTGCATTGTGACATCACTGGATTGATTGCTGGAGCTCTTCTGTATTTCTTCCTGTCATTTTCCCCACTTCATTCCTATTTATTTCAGTAGGCATATTTTATTTATTCCCTCTTATTCAGCTCTTGCCATGAACTGCACTAGAATGTCATACAAGATACAAGTACCGATAATTGATGTTATTTCTTTCTAGAGAAAAATACCTTCTTAGCACCTATTTTGCAGTGCTATGAGAGGATTAGGTTAGCTGTTAGCCGCAGAATTCTTTTACTGACGATAGAGAGAAACTTATAGCTCAGTTTCAAAGGGAGTAATGTGCATATAGAGGCTTTCTCTCATTACCAAACACTTTCGCTTTGCATCTGAGAACTTGTTAAGTAGCAGAAGATATCCTTGTGGTTTTTCAAAAAAATGCTTGTTTTACCTTCTGTGTTGTCTTCAGATAGTATCCTTATTTTACTTAAACAGAATTTCTCAAGTGCATGTAAGAGAGGGAGGCTGACACACTATTTTTTTCTTATTCGTTCCTAACTATAAAAGAATATTGTGTGGAAATAGATTGATCAATGAAACAAATCTGTTGATGTTTCACATTAGAAAAGTCTCTGAGTTCTGCTGTGCGTGCCTTGTATACAAGTGATACAAGGCTGCAACATTTGGCTTGGAAAATGCCAATATCATTGTCATTGCTGGCAAAATTATTTACTCCCAAAGATTGTATATGTCATTCCTCACATCGATTTGGATCAACAGCTTGTTTTATTAACAATTTGCTCGTATTGATATTTATTTTCATTGTACTAGATAGGCTATCGACAGTGGCAAAGATTACATCATGAAACATACTGGACTAGATGCAATTTCTAGGGAAAAACCAATTGCTGAAAAGGTAATACTCTAACTTTAGAAGATTATTATTATAAAGAACGCTGTTTGATATGTAAACTATAATATGTGCAAACCGAAGAGAATTTATCTTACTAAGAATGATTTGGTGCAGGTGAACAAAAGTATCCTTATCTGCAGATTGATCTTGATGGCATAACCAAAAGAATATTATTTCTTAAAAAAGAAGAAATATGCTGCTCCTTAAGTGGTACTAGATGCCAGCTTGAGGTCTGTGCTTACTACAAATTTACATGTTATCTTTAAAAGTAGTAAACTATCTTATGTCTTATTGGGCTTGATATGGTCATAAATCATTAGGGTTTGCTGTCAAAATAAATTAGAAATGGTTGGAAAAGGGTGGAAAGGATCCAAAACGGAATGTGCTTGCTCTTTCATCTCCTATTTTTTCACCATTTTTTCTACCTCATACCCACGGGGCAATTTCCATGTCCTCTTCAATAGAGCGCAGGAGTCCTGCTCCTTCCTTTCCAACGCAGCTCTTCACACGATCTTTCCTGCATACCACGTGCGTTCCTTCCGAAACTGCCTCGTTGCTCCCCGTAACGCACGCTTCCCCACCGGCTGGCACACTGCCTCCAGGTGCCGCCGCCGCCATGGCGTCGCCATGCCAGATTAACCCTTGGCTGCTTCGCCCCTAGAGGTTGCAACAGCACCTTGCTTCGTCCATGGCGCCTGATAGTCAGTGCCCTCCTTGCAGGTATGGCAACCAAACCATGTGTGTGGATACCACGCCATCATGGTCCTGCACCTCTCTATCCACATTTTGGTTTTTTATTTTAGGCTCGTATGTATATTACTGATAGGGATGGATATGGATGTCAAAATATCCGAATTATCCGTATCCGTATCCGGTAAAAATGTCAATATGGATATCCGTATTCGTATCCGATTTTAATATGGATACTAAATGGATATATCCGAATCCATTTTTCATTGTTTTTCTCTATCCGATTCCAGATCCGTATCCGAAACATTCGGTACCATCCGTATCCGTAAAACATACATTATATTATAAGCCATCTAAATGTTATTTATATGACTGGTAATTATTATAAAATGATTTTAATTTAATATATGTTGTTGTGTATCATTTAAATTATTCAAAAAAATATTTATATGGATATATTTGTTTAATATTAATTATTTTTATGCATTAAAACTTTAGATATTTATTTGAATCTTTACTTATCAATTTGTATTTTACGCTTGTGCTTTAATCTTTACTTGTCTAATATTTTTTTTACTAAAACCACCGTAAAGCATGTTGATAATCATTGTTGTTAAAACGAAGTAGATATCCGAATTTAAATCCGTATCCGAAGCAACCGTTTTGTATTCGTATCCGATGACATCCGCATTCGTATCCGAATTCGAATAGAAATGTGGTAATTAGTGACATCCGAATTCGAATCCGTCCATATCCGATCCGAATCCATCCCTAATTACTGAGTAATTGTCCTGCAAATGATATGCATGTTTTTTCCTCTTGAGAACTGAACCGAGCTAAGTAGATCTCACCTAAAAGTATGCAAGCCCTTTGTTTATTTAGCTTTGGTAAATTTAGTTGAGCAGCTTTTCCTAACCTGCAGTTGATTCTTGATTTTGTCTGTCATTTATGAATCTTGCATTGGCTTTTTTGTTGCAACAATTTGTTATGCATAGAAAATATAAGTCAAGTACTCCGTCACTGTCCTATAATGTTAGCACCTTTTCAATGTGGTCTAATCTAAACTAAACTCAGCGCTATGTTTGAAACAATTTGTACAAGTTGAACTGGCTAAATGATTGGTGTCTTATAATGTTTGGCAACCTTCGCTCGCATAGTCGTACTCATGTTGAGATTAACAAGCATTTTATTTTTTGTATGTGCTGCATGAATGAGTACTCATAAGTAGACACCTGAAGGTATCACTATGTCAGGAAGAAGATGATTCTAAACTAACCAGATTCAAGTGATAATGACATTAAACCTTAATTACATCTATTGGCAGGTTGTTTGTGTTAAGTGCAAAGAAACCGAAGCTATCCGACCTTTCACTGTAGCTCCAAGCTGGGTTTGTGCTGTGCTACTCGATGGAGCAGCTAGAGGGATTATTATTTCAGTTGTTTTTACAACATGGTGTCCATTGCAGTGTTATCCTAAACACTAAACGGTAAACAGCCGGTCACCCTTTGTTTAGCGTTTAGACCGTTTAAACGGTATTTACACGGATTTAAACGATCCTAAACGGTTTTGTACTATAGCATTAAACTATACATATTTCTGCTTAGACAACAATACAATATCATAGCAAATATAAATATTTGTGCATCTAAAAAATAAATATGCATATCTATACATTGAACAAATCTAATATACATATTTATATATGTATAATATAAGATATTTATATTTATGCATGAAAAAACTCAAGTGCATATGACATTGTTCACCTAAACAGCATATTAAACGGCCGTTTAGTCTGTTTAATTCCGTTTAACCTTGTTCTGTAGACCGTTTAGGCCGTTTAACACCTTTTTTACCCGTTTAAACGGTTAAACCGTTTAATTGACCGTTTACACCACAAACAACACAGTTGTGCACCGTTTACCGTTTAAACGGCCGTTTAGGCCAGTTTAGGCGAACACTGGTCCATTGTGATAAGGAATGAAGATTTGTTAAAATTATTTTATTTAGAAGGTATTTCACTATATTCCATGCTTTGCTTAGTTCGTGTTTTATGATAAGAGACAATAAGATATTATTGTACATGCTATGTAAGTGAAATTCAGTCCCTCTATTTTCTTTGAAATAAGTATATGCTACCATTTCGAAATGAAAATAGTTTCTTTTTTCCACAGAATGATCATATAGAAGCATCATTCCTTCTCTAGGTGTTCTTTTGGCCAAATTGCTTCCTGCATGATTACAATGTCATTGTTTGTTCCTCATGTTTGTTGCACTGGATGTCATGATTTACAATTATTGATTTTGGGTTATATGGGGTCTTAGATGATTAAATAATTCTACAGAGATTGCAGATCCATGGAGTAGTAAATTCATGTCCTTTCTCCCTTTTTGTTGCAGAGTTCAGATGCGCTTGACTCAATATATGTTCACTTCTGCAACTACATAGTTGCCTAACGACTATAGGCTGTAGCTGTTTTCTTTTTGACATGTTAGCCTTACATAGAGCTTGATGCACTTAGATTTGGAATTATTCCCTAAGCTTGATGCACTTAGATTTGGAATTATTTTGATTTTAACAAAATAATAGATAATTGGCAACATATGACAGCTGGATTGGTTATTCCCTGATCAATTGGCACATTGTGAGGGATGTTCCAAACAGCCCGCTGAAGCACATTGTTCTTGAGAACAATGAAAACAAGCTGGTGAAACATGGGGTTTTGCCATAGCAAAGCAAATTGTCATTACAACTTCATCGCAGAAATAGTGTACACCGACCAGTATTTAACAATTTTATATGTTGGAAAATTAGTTACACTGCCTCAAAATGTTTATTGTTGCTTGATTTACATGTCTGACTACTTGAACAAATGTCTCATTGAGTTCTATATATTCTTTGTGGTTGTCATAGGTAAAAGCATGAGCAAGCCCGTCAACTCTTCGAGTACTTAGGATTTTCAAGGACCATATGTGCAAAACAACCATAATTGTCGACAAAGGTTTTAGATTGACATCTAGAACAAAAACCTGAAATCTAACATGAAAGTAAATGGTATCTTATACAAGAACTGAAATCTCCAATTCAGAAGTTGTCTGGTACAAATTGTTGTTTTTTTTTCAATCTAATAGGCCATGCTAGCTTAGCACTAAAGTTATGGTGTTTTCCTAAAAAAATAGAATTATGATTTTTGACTGATGTTGTTGAAGTTGCGTAAAATGGAAGCTATATATGGATTGAAACCACACTTGGATGCTATGACCTATGAGCAATTAATATGAGCTGACATATGTTTGTTTGCTTGAAAGCTACAAACAAAAATTGGTTGTTATTTCCAAACACTTAGATTGTTATGAGTAGCTTGCTCATATATATATATTTTTGATAATGACAGCTTGCTCATATATTATTATGTTTGATTGCCTAAAAGGTGATTTGATATCTCAGTCTAAAATTGTGAGAGGACAAGGTAATTTAATTCGGGTTTGAATTATGTGTTTTCATATAGATGATATGTTGGACTTAGTCAATTATGGAAAGGTTATTCTTGTTTTATATCCACGCGTGTGACGCGCGTGCATGTTAACTAGTCAAATTAAAATGTTGAATTAAAGCACTCGCATTGTTGAGCTAGGTTTGACACAGTGTTGAGTCAGGCTAAAAAAAATGTTGAAGCATGTGTAAATGAAAAAACTGAAATCTAACAAAAAGTTAGTTACACATACTAGAATAAATAGACGTATAAAAACAAAAAAAGAAAAATAATTAATCACTTTGCTTATTATTAGTGGGTTGAAATAAATAGATTAAATGGGTCTAATGGGCTGGAAGATACCTAGCTTAACTGTCATGTGGAAGTAAAAAAACGGGTACCGAGCGGGGGATATTTAATTTTTTGTCACTCTTATGGTGGATGTCAACTCTCTATTTATCACCTTTCCAGACGTCTTTATATATTTGACGTTAGAAAGAGAAAGTTTCTTAATTATTTGCTCTTTTTCTGACGTGACGCGTCACCGTGGCTAGCGTCGTTGACGTGGCACGCCACGTAGACCCACCAGCTAGGCGGCGCACACCACCACGTGAAATGACAAATTTAACCCTGTTTTCCTCCACTTACGCGTACCCCTCCGCTCCGCCCGCAGCAGGTCGCCGCGCCGTTGCAGGCCAAGCGCCCATCCCACGCCCGCGGCTGCCGGCTGCTTACGCGACGCGCGCCCAGCCGCCGGCCGCGACACCGCAGGCCACGCCTCCGCTAGCCGCGCACCGCCCCTTCCAGCCGGGCGACAAGGCCCCGCGTCCGACCGCGCCACGCCCGCCCACCGGCACCACCTTGCCGTGCCCACTCGCCGTCGCAATGCTGCAACTCGTCGTCGCCTCTGTCTGTATTGGTACTGGAATATACCATATCTCCACTAGCAGCAACAATGTGTTGATTTGATTTTTGTCCATGGATTTAGTATGCATCCGTTGGTCAATTCTTGCAAGCGAAGGTCGATAACAAGCAAACAGCTGAGCGGCGGAAAGTGAACCGCCAAACAGTATGTGCTCTCGAACTTGGAGGTGGACCACCTGTACTTGGTGGCGGGGTGGCGGAAGAACACGAGCATCGGCCGAGGTTGCGGGCGTGTGGCCGGCGATGGCGCGACGAGCGGCTGTGGGCGGCGCACGGAACCGCCTGCCGAGAGGCCCCGCGTTCACTCGGGCCACGCCGCCGGCAGCGGCGAGGTTGTGCCGCCGCCACGCACCCGCTTGACCACTCCGACGCGCCCTCCCCTCGCCGGCTTTGCGCCTCGCCGCGCCTCCCCTGCCGACCCACCGCCAGCGGCTGCGCTCCACCGCCAGCCCACGCGAACGCGCTGCCCCCGTCGAACCCAAGGGCGTCCGCAATGCCGCCGGACCGGCGCGCGGTGCCCTCAGGGCTGCCCGCTGGATGAGGAGGTGATGGCCGGCGGGATGGCTCTCGGCGCGCAGGGATGAGGAGCAGGAGAGTGATGACAGTGGGTTCCGCATTGTCACACAGAGCACGTTAGAGATAGCACCGGCATTGTGTGATTGCCACGTTGGTGTGTCTACGTGGCGTACCACGTCAACGATCTAGTCACGGTGGCACGTCACGTCAGAAAAAAGACAAATAGTTAGAAAACTTTCTCTTTTTAATGGCAAATATGTAAAGATATTTAAAAAAATGACAAATGAAGAGTTACCATTCCATGACAAAAAAATAAATATCTCAGTGAGTGCTACCAAAAAATCGTTAGAGTCTGCTGACCCGACAACACCACGCAGCTTCACCCTTGCTGCACCGGCACATCGTCGGGGTCTGCTGACCCGACAACACCACGCAGCTTCACCCTCGCTGCACCGGCACCTCCGCGAGGAGACGGAGATCAGGGATGTGGGTCCTGCATGTCATTGAGAAAAAATAAATAAAATAAAATTTATAGTTGTGGGTACGAAGGATGCGCCGCGGACAAACTTGATTTAACTGGAGAAATCTTTCAAAAAACATGTAAATATTAATTTATAGCATAAAATACGGACGGTACCATTGCAAATAGCGTAATGCTGTGGCTCGCATGAGATACTTCATGGTCTAATATCCGTTTGTGCATGATCTTTTGGGGTGATACTTCATGGGATTTCTTGTTTGGGTTAACTAAACACAATCCATTACAAATGTCACGGATAAAAGATCTGCCATTACTATTTCAAATATAGGATGCAGGCCAATGCAACTTTCATTGGCTTTGAAATATGTTGTTGTCTACATATTTGAGTAATTTGGACCCACGTGCAGATGTATGTACATAATTTTGTATGGACTAAAATGCCCTGGTTCTTCTACCTTTGCCCTCTCTCTCACGACATCTTCTTCCTCTCGGCGCATGCCTACCTTCGTTCACCGCCTCTGCCATGACGCCACTCGCCGCATTGCCGAGTGTCACCCTACCACGCGGTGCCGCTCGTGCGGCGATGGTCATCAAGTGCGCGGCCATGTGTGTGACGCCACCGCCCATGGCTCCTCGCCTCTGGCCACACAACTACGGCCCGCCGCTCCTCGCCTCTAGCCGCACCGCTGCGTTGTGGCTCCTCGCCTCCGTCGCGCTACCGAATGCCGCCCTCCCTTGCCTCCCGTCATCGCCGCCGGACCCCACTCCGCCCCGGATCCGCCTGCCGTCACCACCGGACCTAGCGGATCCGCTTTGTCTCCCAGAGGTCCTCTCCTCCATCACATTTTTCTGTCCTTGCATTTTCCTTGTACTTGCAAAGATTGATATGAATGAATTTTATACCCAGAAAGTGATGTTGGTTGCGGTGGATTCTATGTGGTTATATGATGTATATTTTTCTGTGACTTTTATTTGAATTTTTTGTGAAATTTTCATATTTTCCAAGGGGAACGTAATTATTTTTGATTAAAAAATGTAAATTATTCGTCGGCCATGTGGGCTGACCAAATTAAGCTGACGTGGCAGCTGCCCAAGGTGTAGGTTCGCCGGCTATAGGCATACCGACGAAATTAATTGAAGTTCATCAAGCCGACTGAACTTAGTTGAATAATTTCGTCTATTTAAGTTCATCGGATAAGTTCACCGGTTTGCCAATGGATTTGTACTACATTCGTCAGTTTTTGGCCAATGAACTTTAAACCAGATCCTGTAGTGATTTGTGCATGTATCGTCAATATTTCCTGAATGTAATGCCCAGTAAATAGATAGTTGTCGTAAAGGCTCATGTACTGCGAATTACATAGCTCATCAATCTCACGCGAAAATGAGCCAAAGACGCATTAACATTGGCATGCAGGCAGCGTCACCGTGCGTCTGTGCGCAGGCATCCAAGTTCCAAACGTCCAGGTCGGAAGCACCATCACCAGATCGATAGAAGCCAGCGCGCCGTGGTGGGGTCTCGATGGCGCGGCGCTGTAGCAAAGCGGAGGCGCAAGGCGAAGCGGCGACTGGTTGCGATGCGGAGCTCGCTGGCGGCAGCGTGTAGCGCGCGCGCGTATCGCGAGGCGTCGATGAGGTGGCCGTGGCGACGATGAGGACGTCGGTGGCGTGGCTCAGCGACGGCGCGGCGTCTCAGCGAGGATGAGGAGGTCGGTGGCGGCGTCTGGTGGGCTCCACCCGCGGCGTAACAAACTTTGGGCGTGGGGCCCTCCCCTAACCGCCTGCACCTCCCGCCCCTATAAACGACGCCGCGGGTGCTCCTTTCTTCCTTCCCGACCACGCTCGCCTCGCCCAGCCCAATTTTCAAACCGCCCGCCTGCTCCTCCGCCTTCCGCCTCCACCTCGCCTCCCTCCTACGGCTCCAATGGCGCCCTTCACCATCCCAGCAGGCCACCAACGCGTCGACCGACGGGTGCGCACCCACCACCAGCCCCCGGCATTGCTTCCCCACCGCGGAGGGCCGCACTGGCCGCGGCCGCGCTGGGAGGCGGCGCGTCCAGGGAACGGCGTGTACGCGCCGGTCGCCGACGTGAACACCTACCGGCGTGCCGCGTTTCCAGTGGTCGACGCCCGCGGGCGAGTGCTCGGGTTCGCCTGGGGGCGCTCCGTCAACGGGCTGGGCGCCCTCTTCGCCACCGGAGCCGGCCAACTCGGCGCCACCGAGGCCGACCTCCTCGCCCAGGTCGGAGCCGTCGCCGACTACATGCGGCTCCGCGTCATCCTCGACGGCGTCGCAGTCCACGTCGATCTCCGCGTCATCCCGGGAGACGACGGCTTCCAGGGCGCGGCCGCGGTCATCGCGGGCGCGGGCGTCGTCGGCGAGGACGGCATTGCCGGTGCGGTCGGCGAGGGCGCCGTCGAGGGCGCGGCCGCGGTCATCGCGGGCGTCATTGGTGAGGACGGCATCGCCGGTGCGGTCGGTGAGGGCGCGGTCGGCGTCGCGCCCGGGGTCGACATCGCGTTGGTCGGCGTCGAGGGAGTGGGCGCGGGCGTCGAGCGCGAGGCCGGGCCGGAGGACCTGGGCGGCGAGGCCGTGCACATCGGCGTCGAGGGCGCGGGCGCGGGCGCTGACGCCGCGCAGGTACTGCTACATTGCTACTTCCGCACTACTGGGTTTGATCTCGAATTCTTTCGCAATGAGTTCATGTGTTCGAATGCCATGTCCAGGGCGTGCCTGTGGAGCCCGACGCCGTTATTGAGGATTCCGAGATGGAGATGCGCCGCGCCGACAAGCTGTTGGAGCTCAACGAGGCGTACTACGTTATGCAGAAGAAGTACCAGGACGTGGGAGACCTAGAGGCCAACAAGGCCGACGCCCTCAATGCGGCTGCCGCCCGGCGTGATAGGTCAGAAATCCGCCGACTAGGCCATCGACAAGGCCGTGCAGACGTACGAGGACAAGGCCGCGGAAGCCGCACGGCTTCGGAATGATCTCGTCAGGCTTGGCCTGCGCGACCCGCCGGATCCGCCGCTGGGTCACCTCCGCGTGTGAGCTACTCTTGTATTACTGTGTTTCAGGATATGGAGCTAGGCCGATTGTTCGTGTGGAGTATTTCTGGGCGATTTGTGAGCAATCATGGGCGATGTCAAGCCCGTGCGATTTTCCCCAATTATCCTACCCCTAATCCGTTCTGCTTCTTCTACCTCTCCTTTCAACTCTTCCTATCTGCTTTTCTCTGACTTATGCTGTTACTGTGAGCGTTGCCATGACTGGAGCATGACATTTTGGTAATCAGAGCCACCGATAATTTGATGTTGTACTCAATTCGCACAATCCATTGATCACAACAAGCAACAGGTCAGGTTTGGATCTCTTGGGGTTTGGGTGGGGCTGCTGCTTGAATCTAGAACCCTTGTAATTCCCTTCAAGCTGCTGCAATTTGTGAGCAATCGTGGGCGATTTCAGAGCGAGTAGATTCTCGCGGTTTGTGCGTGATCTCGTGGATTCTGAACTATACAAGGGTCCAGACCACCCTTGCCCTGTAAATATGAAGGGGTGTGGCCGATTGAGGTATCACCGATCGATCAAATATATTACTTTTAATTTACTTTCATGTTATCTATATTTCCTAAATCCTAATTCTTCTCTCAACCCTAATTGCTTCCTCTCTTCGGCTCTACATCGACCTAAGGGGTTCTAGGTGGTCCTGCTGACCCTAGAACAATTCTCGAGCTCACCTAACTGAGGGCGTCCCTCTTGTGGGGTTGAGACCAGGTTTTACCCGAGAGCTTACCGCTTACCGGACTGTCCGACAACGGTCACCGGATTGTCCGGCGCTAGTGGTCAACCCTAGGGCAACTTTTTCATCATGTGTGAGCCCTAGGGTTCATTAGTATTTGGCACCACTATGTGCCAACATACTTTTTGGTGACTCCGCTGGGGGAGAAAGCAACAGATTCGAAGACATCAACTTCAATGGCCGGAATTCCGGATCTGTCCAATGTTTCCTTAGATAATATCATAAGGCCGACAATTGACAAGTTGTTGGCCAACGTCCAGCAAAGTTTTTGGGACATGATGAAGAAGTTGGATTATGGCGTGCAGTGCTGTCAAGCTCAAGCACGTGAGGAGGTAGAGAGGAAGTTCCTCTCGCATTTTGTGATGAATCTCCGCTAGAAGGTTACCCAAGAGAGGGAGGTCGAGCTCACCACCCTAGTGCCTTCATCTTCAAACCTCGTTGTAAGTAACGCTGAATACTCCCAAACCTTTTAGCCTTTTAAAAATTACATCGATGAGCGGGAGGGTCAATATAAATAGTTTTCGAGAGTCTAGAGGATTCTATTGTACATAGGATCACTCATGCACAAGAACAATTAGTTGCACCTACCTTCCCCTTGTATGAGCCAAGCATCGTAATGGTCGTGCCTAGCATATCGGCGGCAATTTGATCTTATCAGGTCCAGCAAATTCATATCCAAGGCAACCGCATCCACCACCTTTGCTTTTAGGCACCCACCAGACTATCCGATCTCTGATCGGCTTAACCAGCATCCCCATCGGACTATCTAGTGTCACACCGACTTGTCCGGTGAGCATAGTCGGCCGGTCCAGTGTGTCAAGTGTAAGGCCCACAATGGCACCCACACGTACCACTGTATCATTGACATCGGTGGACCCTGACCGAAGTACTATTCTTTCAACAGCAGGTGTTCAGTATTTTACACCACCTAGAGAATTTTGTGTCCCCATACACTTCTGTTTCTTATGGCACAGGTGTGACTCCACCGATAGGCACCAGTGTACCCAAGGGTCCCGTACTAGATGACGCTTATGACCAGATTTGGTCAGAGAGACGGCTCACTTCTACTAGACCACCAGAACCATATAGCCACGTGTCCGATGATTTGTCATCGGCAGCTAGGGGGATAGTCTGATAGGAGGTAACAGACTTGATTAGGAACAAGCTAGGGGTCAGCATATTGGACCCAGTAGCTCATACCAGAAGCCTTAGATTACTGATATGATGTGCATTCTTTTCCTCCTGGATTTAGGGTGCCAGATTTTGTAAATTTTGCTGCAATGATGGGAGAAGCACTAAAGGGAACATTAGTCAGTCTAGCCCATAGAGAAGCTTTTAGGATTCCACTATTTTCTTTATCTGTCACTGGTAGTGCTTTCACTTGGTACTCCGCTTTACCTTCTAATTCAATCACCACATGGGATTAGATGGAAGGCGAAATTTCATGAGCACTTGTTCTCTGAGGTGTATGAGCTGGAGTTAGCCAATTTGGCAAAACTTTGACAAAGTCGTGATGAATCTGTTCATGATTATTTTAGGAGATTTAGAGATACAAGGAAATGATGCTTTCAGTTGACCGCATCAGACAAGGAACTAGCCAGTTTGGCTTTTAATGGGTTTATGGCGTATCTTAAGATAAAACTAGAGGGCGCTAACTTCCTTTCTTCGGCCTAGGTTCATCAACGTGCTTTGGCTTGTGAGAGCCGAAGTACAAAAAATCAGAGATCCGCTCGTCGAGCCATAATGTAATTCTTATATAATGTGATTCTAGTAGCTCAGATGATGAGGCCAAAGGGTCTATGCTAGAGGTGACTGATAAGAATAAAGACAAGAACATTGTCTTCGGTGACTCTCGAGTGACTGATGGAGATGCCAATGTTCTTGCTATGGAGGTGGTTGCCCAGAAGACCTTAGACAACAAAGAGACATTCAAAATCACTATCAGGTATGCTAGTATTGGGGGGAAAGGCAAAGCGAAGGGCCAACCGGGCCCTTCCATGCAGGACACACCGGATAGTCCGGCACCACAGGCCTGAAAGTCTGGTGTCATATATACCGAACAGAAGTCTGGTGCATCACGACATACGGCCCAGCATTCACCAGGGAGCACCCAGGACTTCAAGCCGAGACGACTAGAGGTGGGTACTTGGAAGCAGAATCAGGCCAAGGCTTTTCGTAATTTTTCCATGTCTAACCCTACATTCAATCAACTTCTGTGCAAGTATGTGAATAAGAAGGCCGCTTCAACAATTGGCTGTTTAAGCGACCAAGGTCACCAATATGGGATGTGAATCCTGTGCAAAACAATAAGACGACAGAAACGACTCAGGGGGTGGTTCAGCTAAGACCACCAGTTCCACAAGCTCAAATGATCTTGTGGGGTTCACCACCTACCTACCCACCAACTATGTTTTATCAAAACCTGATGTGGAGAGATATGGCAATGTATCCACACTATATCAACAATCCATATGCTTGTCCAGGCACCACCACAACATTCTGTATTGGATAGGCTAGCACCTTCTGTACATGATTGCTTGAGCATGCCTCAATCTGGTCTGAGGGTACAAAACCAGTAGCAACACCGGACTTATCAGCCTCAAGTGTCGATAAATCCGATAGGGGGGCATGGGGCAAACATCCAAATTCGTAGTACCCCCTCCTGCAAAAATTCAGCAACCAACAACAATGGTACAAAGCAACTTAGAAAGAACCACAACTAGTGATATCTCTACATACTATATAAGTGAAGCCCACTAAGTATTCCTCTTGACATGCAGCCTATCCATGTCATCATATATAGGGTCTGAAGGTTGGATCGACGCCTAAGAGGGGGTGAATTAGGATTTCTAAAACTATGGCTCTCTAAAAACTACAATTACTAAGGAAAATCTATGCAATATAAATCTAGCTATGTGCACTACAGTTTTGCTAAGTGTTGGTAATTCTACCGTGGCCAAGTCTTGCAACCTAGTTCCACCTAGAAACTAACCTATCAAGCTCGTGTAGGAATGTAAGCACACAATTGCAAGAATATAAATGCATAAGCTAAAAAGATAGGTAGAGAAGGCAAACTCCCGATGACGATGTTGGCGATGGCACACGATGGAGAGATAGAGATTTTTTTCCTGAGTGTTGAGGAGGCCAATGTGCCTCTACCCCCTACTCCTCATTTGGCGCTCCGCAGGCTTTGTTCTCGTGTAATCCTCGAAGGAATGTGGCCTCACCCACGCAAGGGTGGATGATGGAAAAGTGACATCCGCGGAAGTCAAGCAACCACGGTCGGGTCTCTGGATATCCCCGGTACACACCCACTCAAGCCCTTCCCTCGCGTAGTCTTGGACTACGGCCTTGCCCACACAAGGGTAGAGGATTGTCAGGGCTGTTGTGGCCTTCCAAGTCCTTACGGAGCTACCCCGTAGTCTCCACTACAGGAAGCTTTGGCCAACGTGTCGAGGGCCTTCTTCCCTCTCACAAGTAATGTGGCGGCCACTCCACACTCCAAAGGTTCTTGCAGGACTTACAAGCCCCACACTTACAAAGGATAGACGCGCACGCAACAACAAGGCCTAAGGAAAGATGCACTAAGTTCTAGCTATGCCAGGATGTGTCTAATTATGCTCTAGTGATGGTTGGGCTCACAAAATGTGTTCCTACACTTCAAATGGGCATGGAGAATGTGTCTCAAAACTACAATGAGCTCAGGAGTCACCAACCATAGAGTGGAGGCCGAGCAAGGGGTTATTTATAGCGCAAGCCTCAAAACTAGCTGTTGGAAGCCTTCTTCCCTTTTCTGCGCGACCACCGGACCATCAGATGGTGACACCACACGACTGTCCGGTGCGTGTATTTGGCTAGTTGTTGGAGTTGACCGTTGGACTGGAAATTCGACCGTTGGAGCCACCAGGACCATCTGGTGCTGCATCACTGGACCGTCCGGTGCGTGTTGGAGCCTGGTCTTCAAACTTGTAGTGCTCCCTGTCCAGAATGTCCGGTGGGTCACCGAACCATCTGGTAGTACACCACCGGACCGTCCGGTGCGTGTAAATGCAGGGATGCGGTCTTCTCCATGTCGTCAGCCTAGAACGTCTGGTGGTACCACCGGACCATCTGGTGGTTTACCACCGGGCTGTCCGGTGCATGAACTTGCATAGGGTCCTGAATCTTCAATCTCGGCTGTCTTCTACTCACCGGACCATCCGGTGGGGCACTACTGGACCGTCCGGTGCTTAAAAAATTTCGGCCCGCTAACCGGTCAGCGGGACCACCGTATCAGGACTTCACGCTTCCGATGTTTGATGGCTTGGGTCTTCTCTTGTGCCTTTTAGGTCCCTTTTGAGGTGTTTGTACCTCAAGTCCATCTTTTGCACCATGTGTTTAAACAAAAACACTTGCACCCACATTACTCCTAATTGGTACGTGTTGTCACCTCAACCACCAAAATCAGATTTGGAAACTAAGCACAAAGCTTAGGGTCCATTTTCCTTACAATCTCCCCCTTTTTGGTGATTGATGACAACATGACCAAGCAAGCATTAAATAATACCAATTGAAAGAAATCGAACATACTACTTGCTAGGATGAAAGCAAAGGCAAGATCAAAGAATGCTAATTGAAATATGCAATGATACCAATTGAAGCAAATGAAGTTTCATTCCAAAATGATTGGAAGAATTTGCTCATGTCTTGCCCTTGCCATGATCTTGTCCCCTTCTTGTGGTCAAAGGACGTAAGTCTCCCCTTTACTCCAATGCCACTTCCCTTTTTTTCTTGGACCATTGCCTTGATCTTGATCTTCATTTCCCCCCCCCCATTATTCTTGATCATGCGGCAACCCTCTTTGGATCTTTTTGATCTTTCCTTCCTGGTTCATGTCCAACTCCTTGCTAACTTGCTTGGGTCCACAATTTCTCCCACTTTGGAATCAAACATAAAAAAGGAAAGCATTAAAGGCACAAAGGAGAGTCCCACATACTATGATCCTTAAGATATGGAAGTCGAATGGATCACAATACATGAGACTCGCATAACATAGGCTAAACTCCCCCTAAAAGTGTGCATACATAAGATGGTAGACAAACCATATGCAAAACTAGCCAATTAAGACACAATGGAGCTTAAACTATATTATGCATGGAGGTAGCTATAAATAATTGAAAAATACACCAATGGAAGGTGTTACCAAGTTGAAGCCTATTTTCCTTAACTTCATGCATACCTCCTAGGGACATGGGTGAGACTACACACATGATAAACTTGAATACATTGTTAGTCTCAAAGTAGCACAAACCATAGGATAGGCTCCCCCTAAAAGTGTCCATACAAACTTTGAATTGCTTGTGAGAGACATGCATTAGACAATCAAGTCCTATTGAGGAGCTCACCCTATGATTTGGACCTAGACTAAGAAACCATGTAGGTTGCTCATGGGTTAGAGTGAGACACAAGCAACCCACCATAAGATAACCGATGCATGCATTACTTGAATTTAAATATGCTTATGCAAAAGCCTAGGCAGGATATGGCAACTAGTTGCTAACGAAAATACCAATTGAAAACAAACCTACTTATCACACACATGGAGGACTTGGGTATAAGATGAGCTTCATCACTTGGCTTTCTAACTTGTGACCTTATATCCAAATGTAGCCAAGTCTCCAAGTCCTCTTTTACCCTTGTGGTTCTACTGTGCCTTGGGAGTGACGGTCTCCTTTTGTTTTCCCTGTCTCTTCTTGGTCTCCCCTTTGTTCTTTGACCTGCACATGTAGGACTTGTGGCCTTCTTTATTGCAAAGGAAGCACACCACAGTTTGACTCCTCCTCAAGCTTCTTCACTAGCTTGGCGCGGTTATCTTAAGGAGGTTGGGTTTGCTCCCGTTGACCTTGTAGCCTTGCCACATCCTTCATGAGCCGATCCACCTCTTGCTTAAGCACCTTATTTTCCATGGCAACCTCCTCTCTGCAAGTTTCTTCATACCAACTAACAAATAGCTTGCAAAGGGGTGAGTGAGATTTATGAATTAAATCAAAGCAAGAGGTAGAAGCATCCATTTTAGATTTTTCAAAAGAAGATGTTGATGCATGAGTCGAAGTAGCTTTTAATTCAAGAGCCTCAATTTTCTTAGTTAGCTCATCATTATGGTCAACAACCATATCAAACTTAAGCACCAATTCTTCATAATTGGTTGATGAGCTAGCCAATTGAGCTTTAAGACTCTTGTGTTTGCATCTTAAATCATCTATAGCTGCGTGTTGTTCACGGACAAGGGAAACAAGCTCATCATATGAGCGGGCATCATCATTACTTACATCGCTTTCATTTTTACCTTTGGCCATTAGGCATATGTGCGATGTAGAGGATGATTTGCGCGAAGTGGACTTGTGGGGGCTTCTTATGATGATCTTCATCGCTTGACACATCTACTTCCAATGCTAGTGAGCACCTTATGCCTCTCTCTTCTTTCTTTTTCTTTCATCTTGAGCTTGTGCCTCTTCTTCTTTTCCTCCTTGGCAAGAATGGGACATGAGTCCGCGAAGTGACCCTTCTCACCATGTCCATAACAACCACCTTTCCTTTCGTTCTTACTTTGGCGATTGTACTCAATGTCCTCAGTGGTGATTGGGATGCCCTTGGAGTTGATCTTCTTCAATGCTTTGTCCATCCTCTTGATCAACATTGCAATCTCTTCATCATCATCATCATCGGAGGAGCATTGGGCTTGATCATCTTCATCACTATCTTTTTCTTCTTCTTCACTTGAGCTTGAGCTTGTCTCTTTCTTGCTCTTGCCCTTCTTCATCATCTTCTTTTCACCATGAATGGTGAGTGCAAGTGACTTGGATGAAGATGTGTCTTGGCCAATCCCTTGGTAATGCTCAAATGCAATGACCTTGCCAAGAACCTTGGTGGTCATCATGGTGCTCATGTCTTGATTGAGAAGATACGTGATGATGCTTGCATATTTTTCATGTGGAAGCACTTCGATGATCTTCCTTGAGACATCGGCATCACTTAGCTTGGTGTCACCTATTGAATTGAACTCATTGACAATAACATTTAGGCATGAGTACATGTCATTAGCCAATTCATTAGGAATCATTCTAAAAGAATTCAAAGCACTTCTAACCAAGGCAAGCTTTTGCTCCTTGACGTCACTAGTGCCGTCATGGAGTGCTTGGAGCATTTGCCAAATATCATGAGTGCTCGAGAGGCTATATACTCTATTAATTACATCAATGCTCCAAACCCCAAACAAAGCTTGCGAGCAATGGAATTGAATTGTATTTCTTTCTCATGGGATTTTGTTGGTCTTTCTGGCCAAGGGAGGGGTTTCGTTCCTTCCTTCATCACTCTCCAAACATCCAACTCTATGGCCTCTAGATAACTAGCCATTCTAACATGCCAATAGGGGTAGTTCATGCCGTCAAAGTGGGGAGCGCTACCAGTACTCATCGTCCCACTCTACGACGTCTTAAGTACTCAATCTGGCGGTGAAGCCAAAAGTCCAAATATGAGTTGTGAGCTCTAATGACAATGAAATGGACTAGATTGAGCGGCCAGGCTCTGATACCAGTTGAAGGTTGGACTGACGCAGATGAGGGGAGTGAATTAGGATTTCTAAAACTATGGCTCTCTAAAAACTATAACTACTAAGCAAAATCTATGCAATATAAATCTAGCTATGTGCACTACGGTTTTGCTAAGTGTTGCTAATTCTATCGTGGCCAAGTCTTGTAACGTAGTTCCACCTAGGAACTAACCTATCAAGCTAGTCTAGGAATATAAGCACACAATTGAAAGAATGTAAATGCAGAAGCTAAAGAGATAGGTGGAGAATGCAAACTTCCGATGACGATGTTGGTGATGGCACACGATGGAGTCACGGAGATTTTTTCCTAAGGTTCGGGGAGGCCAATGTGCCTCTACCCCTAGTCTTTGTTTGGCGCCCCCATAGGCTTTGCTCTCGTGCCATCCTTAATTGAGTGCTGCCTCGCCCATGCAAGGGCGGAGGATGGCAAAGTGACTTCTGCAGAAGTCAAGCAACCGTCGGGTCTCCGGATATCCCCAGTACACTCCCACACAAGCCCTTCTCTCGCGTAGTCTGTGACTACGGCCTCGCCCACACAAGGGTAGAGGATTGCCGAGGCTGTTGGGGTCTTCCGAGTCCTTCTCGCGGAGCTACCCCGCCGTCTCCACTATGGTAAGCTTTTGGCCAACATGCCGAGGGCCTTCCTCCCTCTCACAAGTAAGGTGGCGGCCACTCCACACTCTATTGGGTCTCGTAAGCACTACAAGGATGTTGGTGATCCATGACATTCAACTTTTGTCATAGGTCAACAGAAAACTGTCATGAACTGCTATATATGAAGTTTGAGTAAAAGGTCATGTATCACGCGCCATAAATAGTTGGCCCATCAAAACTGTCATAGAACGAGAACAACTATGATGCTTTCTGTTCGTCATGGATTGATTGTACGTTTGCAATGACTAGCCTAGGTTCTGATGATAGTGACAAAAAACATCAAAGGTTTGTTCCATGATAGTGTTTTAATTAGCTCATCATCAACCATCAATGTATTAACATTCATCACAAGATACACGAAATATGCAAATAAACATTTATTCATTCATGCATTAGCAAGTCAATCATTGTCAAAACAAACAGTAGACTACAAATTTGTTTTGCTCACTGACATTAAGTTAGAGTAACAAACTAAGATCACGACTAGTCTAAGAACAAAGGATTTTGTCTCCAAAGCAGATTCTTGAACACTTTGATTTGCTTGCAATTGACACGATGTCCTACTTAGCACCTCCCCAAACCCCATGAAAATCAATATGAACATGCAATAAGATTTTCAGAAAAGATTCAGAATACAAAATGACACTCAATTGATTGCTATGCAGCACACATATTACATACTTTGAAACTAGTTAGCCTGTGAGAAAATATAATAGCAAGAATTAGATATACTTGTTTACATTATTTGAGATATACTAGTGAATTAGTATACCTAGCATATATATATTTCTAGCAATGTTTAGAATAGTTGGCTATGACCTTTAGTGGCATGTTTTTCCAACAGCTATAAAGGCTACAGGCCTATAGATGAAGAAAAAACATGATCTTAATCAGTGAGAAAGCTAGATTTAGGAAAGGACATGGAATGAATGAGTGAGATAAGCTCATAAACACGATGGTTCTATTCTTCGACAGATAAGTTCAATGTATTTAATGATTGAAATTTATGTTCAGTATTTGCAACTTATTAGACTACATGTGAATAGACAAGGCTACCTGTCTAATTCTAAAATCCATATATTCATGTTCAAGATCTATACATTTGATAGCATACCAATTTCTCATATCGATCTTGCTGTGTAATCAAACTAAGAATAGAAGAAAAAAACTTGTCTGCTGGTTGCTGCGGTTGGGATTGGGACATGGATGACAGGCACAGGGTAGTCCAGGTTGCTGCCGAATAGGATGCTGTTGCTAGTGACTATGACAGCACAGGCACTGGTCACTGGTATAGTCGCCGCCGTGCCGAACTTCTCGTTAGCTCACCATAGGACTACTCGATGGCAAAGGAGAGGAATAGAGGATGAAAGCCACAGACACTGCCGCACTGCTTGCTAGCTCGCTGCAAGTCCACACGAAAGGATTTGTACTTTAGTCCTAAGATAGAATCCCCAATCTCCCTCGAATCTAGAAACCCTAAGATCGAATTTCCCCTAATTTCCCCAATATATGGAACTCCTCCAGTCATAAGAGATCTAGCGATATAGGAGTTAATGAGTGAATGAAATGGAATCTAGCAGGACATCTACGACTCAACCCATCTCAACTCAGTGGGTGATCTACATCAGAATCCCAGCATGTGGCCATTGACCTAAAAACGATAGGAAATGAGAGAGTGGAGAAGGAAGGGAGTCAACTCACCAGCAAAGGTGGCCATGGTAGGAGGCACCCACCGCAAGGATAGATCGGTGTCATTGTCATCGATGAGCGAGAAGCACTGTGTGGGAATGAGAGGTGGTGGTGGCCCATGGCCGCGGTCAGCGGCGATGTGGGGCATGGGGCGGCTGCGCAGGGCTTGGGCCGGCGGCGAACAGGGTGACTGGGCGTAGGGCATGGGGCGGCGGTGCGGGTGTCAGCGCAGTGTGGGTGAGAAGGGAGAGAGTGGGGAAAGTGGATGGGCTTGTCGACTAGTAGGCCAACGCTAGAATCCGTGACACTTAAATTTCTATCATAGCCTAAACATATCCATGACATTTTATTAAAATGTCTTTAGGAATCTGTCATTCATCAACAGATTTCTTGTAGTGAAGACTTACAAGCCCCACACTTACAAAGGATAGACGTGCACACAGGCATGAGTATAGACAACAAGGCCTAAGCAAAGATGCACTAAGCACTAGCTATGCCGGGATGCGTCTAGTTATGCTCTAGTGATGGTTGGGCTCACAAAAAGTGTTCCTACACTTCAAATGGGCATGGAGAATGTATCTCAATACTACAATGAGCTCAAGAGTCACCAACCATATTGTGGAGGCCGGCTGTTGATAGCACTTAAGCATGCCAATCCTTATATTGCAGGCGCACAATATCGCGGTAGCTTTTTCCCAGGATGAGTATCTTGGGTTTTGTCAATCCGGGAATAATTATGTTTAAGAAACTATCTATCTAATATTAACTGAATTACTAACTAATTCTAATAGATCTAAAGCAAGCTTTTAAGAGGTGATTAAGACTACTCTAATTATATCTTACTTAATAAACTAAATATGTTCTAAACAGGGTTAAGAACTATAGCATAAAATGATAGAACCAGGCTTAGGCTAAAAACGTGGAAACGATAGGTTTAACATGGCAAAAGGATCCACAAGAGATATGAGATAAACTTCCTTCATACTAAGAACAACCTTGAAACTAGATCTAATCATAAGCATAGAATAAACATGATCATGAATGTCAAGGATCTACTCGAACCTTTCCCCGGGCTCTACTGTCACTAGTAACTAGGTAATCGACAAACTAGCAAACCCTAACCATCTCTAAGCATGAGCAGATTCAATCAACTAATTAAAGTAAAAGGATCTACTAAAAGAACATGAAAACGTTTAATTCGGCCGAAAAACCATGTTGGAATTAAGCATTGCAAAGATATGGATCATAAGCCATGTATAAACAACAAGCTAAGTCTAAAAGACAACTTTTATTGATCGAATAACAAGGTTTCATCATAGTATCGAAGAAAGTACAAGGAATTACTCGAGATACATCGTAAACTTTGAAGCATAGTCATCGGGATGAACTCGACGAAGAACATGTCGAAAGATGAACTCGAATCCTCCTCAGGAAGCACCTGGTCGGCCGACCAGACCCCTAGGGGTCGGCCGACCGGCCGGCTTCCTGCCTCCTCTTGCTTCCTCCTTTCGCCGAGATGTATTTCTCGCCTAGTTGAACGCTTCTCACCCCCGACCTCTGCCCTAGACTCTCGACTTGTAATGAATAATGCGGTGGTGCTCTCCCCTCTCCGCTTGGGAGGCTCTATATTTATACCCTGGAGGGAACCCTATACATGGAATCTAATAGGTCGGTTCTAAGAGTCCTAAAACAATTAAAACATCTATTTCCATGTATATCCATGCCTCTAGAAGAGTCCCGGTCGTCCATATCCTTCCTTGCTTGGAGATGAAGTCATCGTTTTGATCCTTCCTGAAATAAACCTTCCATATTCTGTAGCCTTTGCTATTTCGACCATAACTTACTCATCTGTAGTTCAATTAATGCAAACTCAGACTCTAAGTTGTAGATCTCGCACTTTGGTATTCAAACTTTCTCCATCCGAAGTCATTAAGGTCTCCAAATTGGGCCCACAAGCTGCTGCTGTAATGAATTTCGAGAAGATTTCAGGATTTAGTCCTTCAAGCAATCCTTATCTTTTTAAGACTCTTCTCTTGTTGGGATTCTTCCTCAATTGGGCTTTCAATTAGTCCTTTCTTCAGAGCTTCCCCATAGCATAAATCCTTTCTTCGAGAAATTCTCAAATATCCTCAATTATTCCCTATTTTCCTACAAAAATAAACATTGCACAAAAACAAAGGGCATTCTCGAAAACGGGGTTATTTGTTAGTAAAATAAGAGTAAATGATAAGATTGACTCTCGAAAAGATATAAAATCATATAAAAATGATCCATAAATTTAGTATATAACGAGCGTCAACACCGGCCAAGGGGTATATATAGGCCACACCTCCAAACTAGCCATTGGAAGCCTTCTTTCCTTTTTTGTGCAACCAACGGACCATCTGATGGTGACACCACCGGACCATCCGGTGCGTGTATTTGGCTAGCCGTTGGAGTCGACCGTTGGACTAGAAATTCGACCGTTGGAGCCACCGGACCGTCTGTTGCTACACCACCAGACCGTCTGTTGCGTGTTGGAGCATGGCCTTCAAACTTGTAGCGCTCCTTATCTGGAATGTCCGGTGGTCACCGAACCGTCTGGTGGTACACCATCGGACCATCCAATTCGTGTAGACACAAGGGCGCGATCTTCTCCATGTCGTCGGCCTAGAACGTCCAGTGGTGCCACTGGACCGTCCGATGGTTCACCACCGTACTGTCCGGTGCGTGAAATTGCAGCGTGTCTTGAATCTTCAATCTTGGTCATCTTCTACTCGCCGGATCGTCCGGTGGGGCTTGGGTCTTCTCTTGTGCCTTTTAGGTCCTCTTTTGAGGTGTTTGTACCTCTAAGTCCATTTTTTTCACCCTGTGACTTAAACAAAAACACTTGCACACACATTAATCCCAAATGATACGTGTTGTCACCTCAACCACCAAAATCACATTAGAGAACTAAGCACAAAGCTTAGGGCCCATTCTTATTATAGGGTCCACTAGCCACTAAGCACTACTCATTGATGGTTTCATCGATTTTCTGTGCCCAACATCACTCATGCATGTGCATAAAATGTACATACATATTTTTTCTAATAGTTTAGTATTTTATTTATTGCATCTTACTTTATAAATCATTTCAATTTCAATACTACAAAATCCCAATCACAACGCGTGGGGTATCATCTTTAATCAAGATTGGCACAACCAATATGATGGTCATCGATAAGTGCAAAGGGGCGATGGTGTTTGGCAAATCAACCAATTCCTCACCAAGTAAAGCTCGGGCTAAAGCAGTCACAGCCAATGATCACGAAGCTAGTAGCATGAAGCCAACTGTAGATCCCAATGTACTTTTTCCCCAATGGTGCCCATCAGGCTTGACACATTTTCAAAAAATGAAAGTTGCAGCAATTGAGGGCAAAAGAGAAGGAGGAGGCTAAGATAATATTCAATGAGACACATCCTATGTTTCCTCCCAAGCACACAATCTCAAAACAAGTAGGTAGTAACTTTGCTCATTGAAATCACAAAATTGACAAACGATTTTTAGAATAGAATTTACATGAATGGACAGATGATCATCATTTTTCATTTAGGTACTGACAACGAATGGCTCGACTATACATGCATCTCTCTAAAAAAATTCAAATTGGCGAGCAAGCATTGCATCTGAAAACAGAGGCAAATTAAATAGAACACTACTTCCTCCATCCCAAAATGTAAGGGGTTCTAGATCTCAACTAGATTTATTCATTTCTCTCTGTATATGTGTTCAATGTGTGTCTAGATTCATCAATATCCATATGAATATGGACATATGAGAAAAGGGCTAAAACCTCTTACAATTTGGGACTGGAGGAGTAGTATTGTACTCTCTCCATTTTAAAGCATTTTAAAATATTGTACTGTCACTTAACTTCGTTGACACTAAATTTTATCCACTTTACACTACTACAATACAGCACTGTAGGAGCGCCTCCCAATTCACTGTAGGATCGGCTACAATAAAGAGCCGCTCCTATTGCTCTCACGACGAGCCCCGCTAGAAGGACCGCTCCTACTGTATCTTATCAGGAGCGGCGGGCCTAACCAACCGCTCCTTGCCATTTGTAGGAGCAGCTAGTGCGGTCAACCGCTCCTGCTGATGGATGTTAGCAGGAGCAGTTGGCAAGTTCCACCGCTCCTGCTGGGTGGCACTTAGCAGGAGCGCTGCAAGAGAAAAACCGCTCCTGCTATTTTAATTACAGGAGCGGTTGTGTCCGTGCACCGCTCCTGTAATAGAATAGCAGGAGCGGTTTTTACAATGCACCGCTCCTGCTATTCTGCCCCCATATACCTTCTCCTTCCTCGGGTTCCTGTACACCCGAGGAGGAGCTAGCTGTTCTAGTTCTTGGAAGCTAGCTAATGGTGGCCAAAAGTTGAAAAATAGGAGGGGGAGCTTTTCTTTTTATATTTCTTAGGAGTTGCAAGCTACAAGGTAAGCCTCCACTCTCTGTGCATCTAATTTGTGTATCTTTAAAGCATTAGTGGTAAAAGTAGATATGATTTAAATGTCATTCTCTCTCTCCTCTCATGTGTATGGAGGATTTATTATCTTATACCACTAGATGCTTTAGGGTAATAGACTAGATTAGGGTTGTCTCAAGTTGGTACTAGCATGCGATTGGTTGTTACTTTAAGAGTTGTATTTACTCTCTATTAGTGGATTTCTTCTTCTATATCTAGCTCTAGTTTGAAACCTAGGTAGAGGGATGGTGTATTAATTAACTTTTTAGTGTATCATTTGTTGTATTCATTATTATACCTTATTAATTTCCATCATAAATATCTTTCATGATTGTAGTCCAATGATTAGACCCTCATAACTACATTTAACAAATATACTTCATTAATAGCCTCATTAATAATACCCTACCCATCGATGATACTATATTACATATTTGTGAACTTTTAATATTTATAGATGACATGTGGTTGGATGTATAACTGTCCAAGGATGGGGCGGCCTTACCGTGAGGAAGTGGATAAATTTAGTGAAGCTGCGAAGAAGGATGCGATAAAGAAGAAGGTTCCCGGCATATGTTGTGCTTGCAAAAACTATATAAATCAGAAGGTTTGGACAGATCCAATCAGCATTAGATCGCATTTGATCGTTGATGGGTTTGTGAAAGACTACTCTGTTTGGATCCATCACAGTGAGCAACAAGCACCTCCAAAACCAACAGATACCAACCAGGCCTCAAATGAACTCAATGGCGGCGATGTGGATGATAACAACGACGCATTCTTTGATGCAGATTTTGATATGTTGGATTGTGGTGGTGATTATGAAGAAGACAATGGCGGTGGAACATATTGCTCCATACCTTCGGAGAGTATCGAAGACTTGGGACTTGATGCCGATTCAGATGCAGATGACCTTGAAGAAATGTTGAAACACTTATATCCTTCTTGTGGGTGCAAAAGGGGCAGAGAATTTCAAGGTGGTAAAGGATGCTGCAAAGAAGAGTGTGTATGAGATGACAAAGGGTCATCCTACTCATTGGTGTTTGCTAAGTTTTGTACTCGAGCTGTTGATTCTAAAGGCCAAGTATGGGTGGTCTGACTCTAGCTTCAACGATCTATTAAAACTCTTATCGTGGTTGCTTCCAAAGCCTAACTTTGTGCTTGCCAACACATATCAAGCGAAGAAGGTTATTAGCCCCTTGACAATGGGAGTTGAAAGAATACATGCATGTCCGAACCACTGCATCTTATACTGAGGGAAATTTGAGAATATGGAGAAATGCCCAACTTGTGGCGCCAGCCGTTACAAGCGGAATGACATATAATATGGTGATGGTGAAGGTTTCTCTAATGGCAAGAAGAGGAAGAAGAAGGTTGCACCCAATCCTTCTGGAGAAGATACATGCTTAGGCATCGACGAGAACAAAAGAAGAATCCCTGCCCTAGTCATGTGGTACCTCAATCCAATTGATCGCTTAAGGCGCATATTTGCAAACCCTACCTTTGCGAAGCTTATGTGTTGGTGGTATTGTGAGCAAACAAAGGATGAGGAAAAGCTTTCACACCCAGCTGATGGCACGCAGTGGCAACGGTTTGATGAATTGTATCCCGAGTTTGCAAAGGATCCAAGAAACGTGAGGTTTGCACTTAGTATAGATGGAATGAATCCTTTTGGAGAAAGGAACATCACACACAACACATGGCCGCTGATACTGACCATATACAACCTACCTACATGGCTTTGTCAGAAGAGGAAGTACACAATGTTATACGGTTTGATACAAGGGCCTAAATAGCCGGGCATTGAGATAGATGTCTTCCTTGAGCCCTTGATGGAAGATATGGTGAAGCTTTGGAACGATGGGGTCAAAATGACCAATTCAGTAACAAAGGAGGAGTTTACACTTAGAGGAATGTTACTCACTACGATCAATGATTACCTTGCAAACTTCTCGCTGTCCGGACAGATCAAATGAAAGAAAGGATGTCTAGTATGCTTGGATGAAACGACCTCTGAGTTCCTCGATGGATCTAAAAAGGTTTTATACATGAAGTACTGCCGCTACCTAGTTCAAGGGCATAGGTACCGCAGAAAACAGTTCAATAACCACTTCGACGGCAAGGACGAGAATGCTTTAGCACCAAAAAGAAGACACGATAGCAAACATGTCTTTGATATGGTCAGGAAGATCAACATTTGCTATGGGAAGAAGATCAAGAGAACTAAACCCCCTATCGAAGGTGTGCCTTTCAAAAAGCAGTCAATCTTCTTTAAGTACTTGCCATATTGGAAGGACTTAGAGGTTCCTCATGCCATCGATTGTAAGCACCTAAAGAAAAACATGTTTGATAGCACTATTTGTACATTGATGGATGTGAAACGGAAGACAAAGGACAGCCTGAAGTCACGTCGGGATCTGGTAAATATGAATATCAGAAGTGAGCTCAAGCCTGTGGAACAAGGCAATGGGAAATTTAAGTTCCTCGCCACGAGCTTCAACCTGACATCAGATGAGAAAAGAAAATTGTGCTTGTGTCTACATGGTCTAAAAGTACCCACTGGTTTATCATCTAATATCAGGAGTCTAGTATTGATGAAAGATTTGTCCATAAGTGGGTACAACGCTCATGATTGTCATATGATGCTGACGGTGTTCCTTGCTGTTGCTATCAGGGCTATCAATCCAGTATTCGGGCGGATGGTGGTCACTCGGATGGTCTATTTCTTCAATAAGATCTCACAAAAGGAGATTAGTAAAGATGAATTGGATTCGCTGCAAGAGTTCTGCACGAAGACTATGGCTCAGCTTGAGATGTGTTTCTCTCCTTCTTTTTTTGATATAATGCTGCACCTCAGGGTACACATGGTTGACCAGATCCGAGCACTTGGTCCAAGTTACTTACATGAAATATGGGGATATGAGCGTTTCATGTCGACTCTAAACCATTTTGTTCTCAACTGTGCATACCCCGAGGGATCTATGATCGAGGCCTATTGTACCGAAGAGGTCGTAGAGTGTTGTTAGGATTACTTGGTTGATAAGAAAGGTATCAGTTTAGTTGCTCCTCATCGTACCGGAAGGCTAGGAGGGAAAGGTACGAGAGGGAGGAAAACATTCATTGATAGTGCATATGAACAAGTGGCAAGCACTCATTTCAGTGTCCTACATCAGCTAGAGTTGATGGCTCCCTTCATCGAGCAGCACATTGATATTATCCGCATGGATAACCCCAGCTGCTCAGATTCATGGATCATTAATGAGCACAAACACCACTTCACTAGTTGGCTTATGAACCAGAACATACCTGAAGGAACAACTTTGGAGGAAGTAACGTTGAAAAGGCTGGCTTCAGGACCATCTTCACGGGTCACGACATGGCAGGCGTATGACATTAATGGCCATACATTTTATACAGCTGCAAGGGATAAGAAAAGCGTGTGCAAAAACAGAGGAGGTTGGATTGACGCCATCGATGACGTAACGGGGCTCAAGGTCACATATTTTGGCTTCATAGAAGACATATGGGAGTTGGACTATGGATCGAACATACAAATTCCTGTCTTTCGGTGCCAATGGGTGAAACACCCACAAGGTGTACAGGTTCCCAACTATGGACTCACAATCGTTGACCTTGCCAAGGTTGGATACAAATATGACCCTTGGGTGCTAGCCAAACGCGTTGGACAGGTTCTATATATCCTTGATCCACAACTTAAGAATCAGAAGCACATAGTTGTCTCAGGCAAACAGAGTATTGTCGGAGTTGATGGTGTCAATGATGTTGAGGACTTCAATGACTATGAAAGCATGGAACTTTTTACAAACATACCAACCAAGAATAAAGAAATAGAAGCAGCAGTTAAAGGGGTGAAGCCTTGGGTACGAACGGATGGAGAGGCAAGGATTGTAACCGCCTAACGTATGATTGTAATCTTCTAACTACCATATGCAACTATCTAATGTATGCCTTTTTAAATGTATGAAGCCACTATCTAATGTATGCCTATTTATTTGCATGGAGCCATCTCAAGAAAAGAAGAATTGAATTTGAATAAAATAGGAAATGAAAAGAATGAATGAGAATAAAATAGGAAATGAAAAGAATAAATGAAATGAAAAATGAATGAAAAGAATGAAGGAGAATGAAATAGGAAATAAAAATAAAAGAATGAAAAGAAGTATTGAAAAGAATTAATGAAAATAAAATAGGAAATGAAAAAAATAAATGAAATGAAAAAATAATGAATGGGAATAAAATAGGAAATAAAAATAAAAAATGAAAATGAGTAGGAGCGGTGGAAGGCCCGGGCACTGCTACATCACTCGTCCACCGCTCCTACTAAACACAGTAGGAGCGGTTTTGTTCCACTTCTCCTACTGTGTCCTCTGCAAGAGCAATGGAAAGAGTCCACCGCTCCTACTGTGTTTAGTAGGAGCGGTGGACGCCTTCCACCGCTCCTGCTAAAGTCATCCCCATATAAGCGTGGGCGCAGGAGGCGAAATTTTCTAATTCCGGGCATTTTCTCTTCTCGCCATTAGGCTGCCGAAATTTTTTGCCGCCGCGCCGCTCCTTCGCCGCCGTGCCGCCGCCTCCTCCTCCTTCGCAGCACCTTCTTCGCCGCCTCACCGCCGCCTCCTCCTCCTCCATGCCGCCGCCTCCTCCTCTGCCGTGCCGCCTCCGCCGACCTCGCCTCCTTCGCCGCCGCCTCCTGCTCCACCACGGGCCGTCCTCGCCTCCTTCGCTGCCGCCGCCTCCTCCGATCGTCCACAGCGCCGATCTCCTCTGCTTCGAGCCGCCGCCGGATGGAGCCACCGCCACCGCCGTCGACCTCCTCTGTTGAAGCCGCCGGTATAGTGTATTTTCACGTATTAGTTTCTTAGTTAGTTTATTAGTTAGTATACTTCAATATACTTTAGTTAGTTTCACGTATTAGTTAGTATACTTTAGTTAGTTTCGCGTATTAGTTAGTATAATGTAATATACTTTAGTTAGTTTCACATATTAGTTAGTATACTTTAATATATTTTAGTTAGTTTCACGTATTAGTTAGTATACTTTAAAATGTACTATTGAAATATGTTAGTTTAGTTTATTAGTTATTCATTGTTTATATCCTCTTTTCATTTATATTCATTTATATAAATATTAGTTTATTAGTAATGAAATACATTAGTTTATTAGTTTTCATGAAATATTGTTCAAGTATTAGTTTTCATTTATATACATTGTTTATGTATATTATTTTCATGTATATTCTCTTTTCATTTATATTTGTTGTTTATGTATATTATTTTCATGTATATTCTCTTTTCATTTATATTTGTTGTTTATGTATACTATTTTCATGTATATTCTCTTTTCATTTATATTCATTGTTTATGTATATTATTTTCATGTATATTCTCTTTTCATTTATATTTATTGTTTATGTATATTGTTTTCATGTATATTCTCTTTTCATTTATATTCATTGTTTATGTGTATTGTTTTCATGTATATTCATGACTTCATGTATATGAACTATTTGTGTATATTGTTTTCATGTATATTGTTTATGTATATTGTTTTCATGTATATTCATGAATATTGTTCTCATGTACATTCATGACTTTGATTTCCATGTGTTTGATTTTATAATTGTTACATTACTTCGTCTCTTAGACAAAATCGATAAGTCCTCCGAGCGATTCGCAGAAGACAATATATGGCTCGAAGATATTCTTGTCGATGAACCTAACATCGAATACGACTCGGCAAATGAGAACCTCGAGCCAGAGGACCCACATGCCGAGGAAGTACTTGCCGCCAAACGCACTCGAGAACTCGCAAAGGATCCAAACTATGAGCCCTCAGTCAAGGTGTGAGCCCGACACTAATTTCGTTAATATGTTGCAATGATAGTAATTCATCGTTTCGTTAACAATCTCGCACCGAGCAGGAACAACGAATGGACGAAGAACAAACCACACCTCACCAGAATCAATCCGAATAAGAGTGCATTGAAGCCATTGGAAGAAGCAAGAGGAAACGTGGAAGGCGAGCGAAGAACAAACTGCCAGAAAACTATTTACGTAGTGAATGAGGTTGGCGTAGCTGGGAAACCACTAGAACCTTATTCGGTACGAGCAAAGTTCCGCAACACCTTGGGGTGGTAGCGAGGTCATGGATGGAACCTACGTGGCCAGATTGGAGGAAGGTGCCGGATGAAAGGAAGAATTTTTTATGGGGAGAGCTGAAGAAAGTGTTCCATTTCCCACGTGGCAGTGAGGAACGTGCTAAGAAATATGCACTTAAGCTGCTAGGTGAATCCTATCGTCGATGGAGAACATATCTCAATGACAAATATGTGAAGAACAACCATACTCCATTTGACGAGTTCGGTAGGATAACCCAAGTGCAGTGGGATGAGTTCGTGAGACAAAAGACAACTGAACAAGCCATAGAGCTTAGCAAAGCAAACACAGCTCTTGCAAAGAGAGACACGCACAAGTCGCATCTTGGCCCCGGTGGCTACACCGCGAAAGTTCACAAATGGAAGAAAGAAAGAGAAGATGCGATATCTAAGGGGCTACCTGACCCATACGAAGGCGTAAATGAGCGGACGTTCCACTGGTGCAAGGCCTGAGAGGTCATGGTGGCTGGGGGTGAAAAAGATTTTCCAAAGCCTGAGACCAAAGAAGTAGTGAGCAGAATCATGTCGCTTGCAGAGGAACACAAGGCAGGCAAATTTGTCCCTGATAGGGAGAAAGATTTCTTAACTATAGCTATAGAAACAAAAGAGCATGGAGGTTGATGCCGAGGCATGTCGTCAAAGCTGAACTAGAAGGAGGGGTTCACCGAGGATCGCTACAAGTATAAAAAGCATGATCGCTACAAGCAAGAAATGAGAGAAACTGCTGAGCAGGTGTTCAAGGAAAGATTTTTCGCTTTTGTAAAGAATACACCAAGTCTTGCTATATGAGGTCTTGCATCATCACCAGGTCTTGATTCATCATCAGGTCTTGCTTCATCACCAGATATCGGTTCAACACCATGTCTTGTCTTACCCCTTATTCCATCCAACGATCAATGTGTAGTCGATAGCGTCACGTCTCTGAACTCCTTGCGAGTTGCACATCCCTCTTGGAATACATGGAAGTATAGAGGAGCTAGCAAGGGCTCTAGTGATTCCTGGGAGCGGCCTTTTCCATGGCACTCCGATCCCGTTGGACTATGCAAGGGTCCAAGTCCTTAGCGTTGAACTCAAACATAAAGGAGAAAGGTTAGACATCCCCACGCCATAAGGGATCCACTTCCTCGGCCAGTCTGTCGATCAGTTCATCTTGTGGCATAAGAAATACATCATGAACCTGGCACCACAAGAACAACTACAACTCGAACAAGGACATGTAGTACTTGAACATGGCCCAATAGGAGATGCAATGGAGGAAGAACATGTTGTGCCCGAATGAGATCATGCAGATTCAGATCCTCCGATACACGAATTCGTGCCAACTCCTCCAGATCTCGCCGAGAAACCAGCTACATCTCTAGAAGTTGTTGAGAAGCTAGCTACACCTTCAGAAGTCGTCGAGAAGCCGGCTCCATTAGAACAACCTCCAGAGGCCGAGGAGCCAGCGGCAACACAGACATGCAATACAAGCGTGGTGCCAAAAATGGTACGCACGTATGAAAAGGCTGCGACACCGGAGGTGCAAAGGTGGTTCAAGGAAAGATATGAACACTGGGAAACCATTCTTGCCAGATTAGGCTCTACAGGATAAACAATTGCCAGGGGAGATGAGAAAATTTCACGATCGGTAATCTAAGGGCATGTAGACTTGGGGTCCACTTTGTATCTGCTCACATTACCAGTGAATGTTTCACCACCCTAACCAAGACTACAATCGCTGATTTTTTGGAGTTCCAAAACATGTTCCTGCCTAGGACAAATGGACATCACTACGATGACCCTTTGGTGCCTGTAAGTATCCATGCCAAGTCCATTAATTATGTGAGCATATTTAACATAGTAATACTCTCGTATGTAACATCCATTCGCTTTATAATATACCTTTCAGAATGCAATATCAAACAGCTCAAAGGCATGGCGATAAAAGAGTTGGGTTGTTGGACCCTTCACTAATTAACCAGAGTCAACACGACTGGCCACTGAAGCTAAAAACGATAGCAAAGAGCTGCGGGAAGGAAAAACAAAAGCGGAGAGGGAGGCAATCCGGGCAGAATTACACAGAAAGGCGAAGAGGAAAGTTTGTACATTGTCACTGCCTTCAAGTTCCTCCACGAAGAAGGCCGTGACCAAATCTTTGCTCCATACAACTTTGAGTATGTCAAAACCCTTGCCTTTTGATACTGAGCGAAAATTAAACAGACACGATCATATATAATCATTCGCTTTGGCCTTTGCAGTGGACACGGGATCTGTCTATACATCATGCCCAAAGAGAGAAAAGTATTGGTCTTGGACTCTTTGGATGTCGAAACCAAGAGATATTCGACCATTTTGAATATAATACAGTGGTGAGATATATACCTGCCATATTGGTTCTTATATATGTCAAGTCGTCCTACTGATCTGAGTCTCTATATGCGTTGTAATTATAACAGGGCCATCAAAATTGGCATTGAAAATTATAACCTACCATTTCATCCTGAGCGCCAGCACAATATCCAAGTCAGATCAAAATTCCCGATATGAAAGAAAAGACACGTACATATGCATATGTTCAAAAAATGTACTATAAATCTAAAACTAATTAAACTTGTTTGTAAAACATAGTGCCACAAGCAACCAAGGGAACCGGATACTGTGGATACTATGTTTGTGAGTACCTCAGAATCGATAGGAGGTACAGAACTAATCCTGAAGATGTAAGTACTCAAAAACATTATCTCGTTTCATTGCATGTGTGGACATAATTAAGACCACCTTGGCACTGTTAACACTCACATCATCTTTTTTTTGTCCAGCTCCCCCAAATCCCTAAAACAAGTCAGCCTCTCACTAAGACTAATCTCATGAACATCGTTGCCGACCTATGCCGTTTCACAATGCACAAGGTAATCAACCAGCGAGGATAATTCTTCGATCACGAGTCATTTTTGGCAACAGAAGAAAAATGCCGTGGATTGGTCCAGTGGGAGTATCACCCGTTCTAGTTAAGTTGTTGCGTTCGATGTATAAGCATGTACTAATCTATGCGCGTTGTGTTTTGTAACTAGGTAGCACGCACGACAAGGTTACACTTAATACCTATGTTAATGTGGCTCGAAAATGTATATATCAGCAAAGCATGCATTAGGATTCAAAAAATAGCCGAAGCAATACATTTCAATCCATGCGATTTTGAAAACAAATCACTTTCGAATTTGGCAGGAAACAGAGAAAACATAGGGCCTTTTCAAATTATGGCGGGAATGAAACAGGGAGTTTAAATTTTAGCGGAAACGGTGGAAAACTAAAACCCCTCCTGCTGAAGGCCACAGCAGGAGCGGCTCAGAGCCGCTCGCTCCTGCTAGGGAACTCATCAGGAGCGGTGCTCTCCTGTAAATATGAGCCGCTCCTGCTGAAGTCCACAGGTGGTTCCATTCGTAGAAGTCCACGAGTAGGAGCGTTTCCAAAAACCGTTTCTACGAATGCCTTTTTTACCGCTTCCTACGGTGAACTTTTGTAGCAGTGTTAGCTCATCTTATTAAAATAGAAATTTATGAAAAAGGAGAAAAATCAAATTATGCTTAACAAAATAATGTTTAATAGCAGGGACGGGTTAAAGTCAATGTCTAAAATATTACATGGCGTATAATTTGGGACGGATACAGCTGATCATGGGTGTGGATCGGAGCCGAGGGTGGTCCGGCCGGTCTCGGCTAGTGCTGGCGACGCGCGGCCTCCCATGCTTCAAGCTCGTCCTCCGCGGCGTTCCATGCTGCAAACTCCCTCTGCATGGCACCAGACTCGCGGTCCAGCAAGCGCTCAACCCAGTTGTCGAACGCGGCCTCACGCGCGTAACGCAGCCCTTTGGCCGCGAGCATCGACCTGTAGGCAGGGTCCTCCCAGTAGTTGCAGTTGAAGTTGCAAGAGCTTCTCCATCAGCACGTCATACTTGTCCTCGCTGTACTCGTACAGCCTCTTCTTCCTCGGCATGCTGCTGCTGCTGGGCGTGGACGACGCTGGCGCCGTTGAACCAACAGCCGTGCCGGTGCCGCCGCACCGCGCAAGGCCGCCTTGCGCCGCCACAGCCTTATCCCTCTTCCTCCTCCTCCAGCGGCCGTTGGTCACCCGCTCCGGTCTCTTCTTGTTGGCCCCCGCCGCAGAATCGTCAGCTCCCATGTTCGACGGCGGAGAAGCTCCACAGCCGCCGCCGGTGTCCATCCAGGCCGTCGGAGTTGTGTCGTCGTATGGTCGCTTTTCGATTCGATCTCTCTATTACTGCGATTTTTTCTACACTTGTAATTGATTGATCTGGTGTATGTAGGGTGCGCCGTCAGGAGTAGAAAGGGTGGCGGCGATCAGGTGGATCGGCGTCGGACTCGAGTCCTGTCCTTATTGGGCGAGTAGTTGACCTTGAATTCGTGATCCGTCCTACAATCGGCTTGGACTCTTTGGGATCCTCCACACGGCTGCCAGGTCGTGGTGCATGTGACGGGAACCGAACCTCCTATGGTGACCAGGTGGCCCTCAAACTGGCGGTCCCCAGCTTGTTCTTAATTTACCCTAATTACGGTTTCTAGAGCTTAATTCATCACTAAGGGCACGTAGGATGCTTAAAGAAGGTGCTTAACAATAAAAACTGGTTTATTTTCTAACACCAGGTGCTTAAAAGGTGTATAAGGTGCTTACTTAAGCATTGGTGATTAATGAGTGCTAATGAGATGGTTGTACATGCATAAGCAATCTTCCTTGCATCGTAAGGAATTAGTTTTATAGGTGATGCTTAGCATTTCTCTCTCTTTAAGCATCTCTATAAGCAATGATGCATTGTACATGCCTCAAGTAGGGTTTAAATTAAGTAACAATGCAATAGGTTGCCAATTAAAAAACTTATAATATACAAAATCAAAAGGTAAAATAACTTCTTGGAATATTTTTCCTAAGTAGAACAGTAGCCATAGTAATAATCACGAAAGAGCATAACATTTTTAGTATTTATAATAAACAAATTATGAGTATTAAAGCAATTAAACATGGCCATTTGAGTTGGCCTAATTTTTTCCCTGCGTAGTTTGCATTACTTTTGGTTGATAATATATTATTGAATTTTGTACATATTTGTTGGCATTTCATATAGTACGGTATAATTTTTGGGGGCACACTAACGCGCACACAGGAAAACGTCTCCCGGCCGTGCGCACCCTTTTTTAGAAAAAGTCCTGATTAGTATTTTCCTTTTTTCTGGGTAAGACTCTTTGCCCCGCACGCTTCCTGGTGCGCTCCTTTTTCCATCCGCGCGGTTTTTTCCCACCGCACGCACATTGTTCTGTCTCATCGGTCCCGCGCCTTTATTAATTCATTGTGATACCTATTGAATCAATACTTATAAACCAGTAGCACAACAGAAAAACAGAAAAATGACAAAGTGGGTAGGTGGTTTTGGTGGTTTTGATATCTGACTGCACGATAAGGGAAACCATACTGGAGGTGTAGTTCGCACTAATTAGAAAATGCCATAACTAAGGTTAAATTAAAATGTATTCGTTGATCGAACACTTAACCTCCATTGATCGCAAAAGAATCACGTAGCTGTCACATACCTTGTTGTGCGGTTGCCAACGACTTGTCCTGTGTGATGATTCAGCATGATCTTTTGCCATGTTTCGTCTCACCATTATCAAAATAAAAACAACTTGAAAAAACTAAAGTTTTATTTTTTATATATAAACAGAACTACACAGTTCTTTTTGATTAACCAATTAAATAACAGTTTGGTTTATTAAGCATGTACACAAAGAATCCAAAGAAAGAGATTAAAAGTTAAATTATCGACTTTGAGAGAACTTTACTTATAGAAGCTAGTATGCTTAAAATGCACCAGTTCAAGCATGCTTAAAGAGATTAGTATGCTTATATCATAGAAATTACTGATATGCGTATAAAAGTTTGGTCAAATGATTTGAAGCATGTTTATATTTTTCTAATCCGTAACATGATTTCAATGTTCAATGAACCAGTTTGCTTAGATGTTATTATCTGCATATTTACTGAATATTATTCAGTAAAACCAAATCACTGAGACCCCCACATGACATATAATCAGCCGATTTTATTTCTCTAGGCACCATTAATTCAGTCAATGGGATTTATTTTCTGCATATTCTATAGAGTAAATGACAACAAGCTAATCAAAATGCATATAGAAAAACACGCAGATTTTATTTCTCTAGGGACCATTCAATCAACTAAAATTATTTTTCGCATATTCTATAGAGTAAACCGCAACATGCTAATCAAAATGCTTATAGAAAACCACACAGAACAGAAAAAGAAAGTAGTCAGAAAATAAGGCTCGATGCATTGTATAGGGTGAAAAATGCAGTTCTGTACACAACAGGCAAAAAGTCCAATGCAAACTCACCTCCGGATCTAAGGCTCCATTTTACCACTGAAAATCAAAATGGCCCCATCACTGAAATCGAAATTGGCCGCGGGAGCGCTGTAAACCGGCGACCATGAATCGATAAGAAAAGAACAGGACCTAGGGATCAAAATACTATGGTAGAGTCCAATACCTATAATACAAAGGAATATTCCTCGCAAACTGCAGGATTCAGTAGCATCTTGCCGCAGAACACAGCAGGTCCTAGCATTTTAACAGAGCAAGAGTTGGCAGACTCCTCTTAAACTCAAGCAAAATCTACAGTGCAGGGCGACGCAGCAGCCTGCAGGCAATATGTAGATGGTTCCTGCTTGCATGATTAGTTGAAATTAACCCATCACAAGGTGGAACTTCTAAATGGACCGACAAGAGACGGTGACTTCCAATATATGACTTGAATACGTATTTTCCCCCCTAAAAAAGGAGTCCCAACTTTGAATCGCCAGCTAACAAAACGGGAAACCGAAGAACGGGTGAACAAAATCCCAGATAGGGATGAAAATGATCGGAAACGAACGGAAGAAAGCTAAATTGTTTACAGTTTCATATTTTGTTCAGAAACGGAATAAAAAACGATACATTACGTGCTGAGAAGAGTGTCTTCTGCATATACATCAAACACATCAATTTGTTGAGAAAAATTCTTTCGTTTTGCTGCGACCTAAGTCCACATTATATTACAGGCTGCCAATGCCAATTTCAAAGAAAAAGGAGAAAGCGCAATTCCACCGGACCAGTGGTCATGATTTCTCTAATCTCTAAAGGGAGACACGGTGGTGTTGCGGATCACCAGACAGTCAGCATAAGCATGACTGACGCCGACGGAAGTGTATGTTTTCATGTTTTGTACCTGCAGGAGAGGCCAACAAGGCGGAGGGCGCTCGTCAAGAAGCTCACCGTCACTCACTCGTCATGAGCATATGGCTGCTGGACGATGATGTCCCCGCTCCCCGGTGCTGTGACGGACATGCAGCGGTGCAGGGTGAACTCCTGATCCATGCGGCGGCGGCGAGCGGATCGCATCGCCATGGAGCCACGGATGACCGCTGCGGGCTGGTCTCGTTGCCCCACCTGTCGGACCAGGGAGTCCGGAACGGGGACGGGACGACGGGTGGTAGGCGAATCGGGTAGGTACGGTACTACCCCTGCCTGGCCTATAACTCGATGCCGTACCGCCCTGCGGCGTCCCCTACCTGCCGGCGCACGCTTCTTCGCGCCGAGAAATCGCCAACTTAAACCCTAGCTTGATCGACAATGATGGCAGCCATCCGTTTGTCCCCAGCCTGCAGCGGCGTGCTTCCTTCTCGACCCGCCACCACGGCCACGCGGAGTTCCACCGGCGCCGTCCGCTTCTTCCGGGCGAAGAAGGCCGGCGTTCAAGGACAAGCAGGAACGAGGAAGAACCTGAGCTTGTGCCGCTCCGATCCGGTGGACAAGTGGTGGGTGCCGCAGCTGCGTCCGGAGGACCTGGTCGAGCCGACGGGGCAGGGCGCGGAGGAGATGGAGGCCATACAGGACGCCCTGGTCCGGGAGCCTCTTCGACCCATATGGCTCGGCCTGAAAGAGATCGTGGCCACCGGCGGAAACCTCTTCCGCTGCACATGGTTCCATGCCGGGCTAGTGACTGGTACGGTTTTTTTTTCTATCTTTTCCACCTGACAATTAATGGTGGGCTGAAGCACGTGCGTTCGTAGAAAGCATAATGTTATCATGAGTATTTTCCTTCTTATAATCTTAATATAGTATATAATATATAGCAACAATGATACAAGAAACCATCTCGCCCTCTTCTATGCATTAGGCTATGAACTAAGTGAATGGGAATTTCTCTAGCTAAAAAAAACAAGAGAAAGAAGCAAAGCAATTTCTGCAGACTTGCCTCCTGCTGGCGCCAAGCCACCGGCTGTTGGACTATAATTAGTACAGTTTACCGCTGATGCTGATTTGCTTCTTTTCCATGTACATTGCTGTCACAAAATTGTTCTGCTATATATATATATATATATATACACTTTGACGCTGTATGTAGATGTAGCTGAAGGGATTAACTGTTTGCAGGTGCATTGCAGCTTCTCTGCTATTATATATAATATATATATATATACTATATATATATATATATATATACTATATATACCTTTGACGCTGTATGGATTTCAACTATTCAAAAAACGCTAAGGCCGTACTATTAACCATTTAGATGCACTGTACCCCTTAGTTATATTATCTAAGAATTTCAGCCTATAAATTATTACAGAAAAAAAGTTTATACCGGCTGTGGACATGATCTTACACTGTTTTTTTTTTCTATGCAGTTCTTGTAGTTATTTTATTCCACAAGTATAACAATCCAACCAAGGTAAAACTTCTACCGGAAGGGATGTAGGTCTAATACAATGTTTAATTTGCCTCAGGTTCCTGCTTGTCTTGAGGATTTGCTACTAATGAACCTTTTCTTTCTTCTTTTCCTGTAGGACTTTTACTTCCACTACACCGAGTTTATCTGGTTAGTAATTGAGAATATTTTTGTTAGGTTTTGCAACATTACTCATCATTAATTATATTGCAGTTTATTAACATTTTTATTACTTTACCATTTTCTTTATTTGTCCAAAGATGTTTCATGGCATGTAATAAATGGATTTAATTTGCTGCATGAGTTGTTGTTGTCAAGATTGTAGAGGAAGCTTCATTATCTAGTTACCAGTTAGACACTTGCTATTTCACACCGCCAACAGATAAGCCTGTTGAACAACATTTGGCAGTGTCATGCTGCAAAGACAAACAAACTTGTCCTACAACAAATTTTTTTTTTGTTATTCTCTACTAGTGTCTTCCAGCTAATTTCTCAGTTGGTGGTGTAAAATAGCAAACACCATGATTATGTGGTGTCTTACAGCCAACATTGCCATGGATTAATTACAGGACACACACACTACACTTTTTGTGTGTGTATATACAATAATATTCACATTGATAAATGAGTATATGGATATATGTTAGTTGATTTATTATTAAGGTAGAAGTAGATAAATCTTCCTATATATATTATTTATTTATTTATTTGTCTTCTGAAACATAAATCATGTGTTGCAGGGATTTTGCTTTGAACGTGTATACTTGCACGGTGTTGTATGAATGCTTTGGCATCAATTATCCAGGACCTAGACATGGAAGCAGCATTTAAGAAAATGCTAAAAACCATAGGTGACCTGGCAAAGGGGTTGAAGTTAAGATTATTGAAGTGGATACATGAGTAGTCGAGTTGATAATAAAGTTATTGTGGTTTGATTATGTACAATTGTGAATACATGAGTAGTTGAGTTGATAATAAAGTTGTTATGGTTTGATTATGTGCAATTTTCTGATCTGGCGATGGAAAGAATAATAATCTAATAAGTGGATATGCATTGGGTGAGTGTGGTTATGATATCACCTAATGCGATTTTGCTCCATCTTATTCAACATGGTGAAAGTGGAATGGATTGAAGGTTGCTTTATGTTCATATATACTAATTACATTGCAAAAAGTCAGCTACTCCTTCGCTTCAAATTGTACGAGGACTTAGCAATTTTTTTTTTATATTCATCCCCATGTAAATGTTGATGAATCTGCTAAACGCATATACAAACTACATACATAGCAAAATATCTGATACATTTGAATGACAAAACCAAATGCAATTTTTTCTGGGGAAGTCCATGAAGAAAAAGATAGTATACTCTAGCTTAGAAGGCTCATGCAAACAATATTTATTTTTGTGAGCCTAGCTGGCTGGCCCATGAAAAAAGCGGTATTTTCGTCGGCTAACACACCAGCTCATAAGAAAATTGTTGCTGTGGAAATCCAAAATTTTTTGTGTTTTCATTTTCATTTGCCAACCAAATCTAAAAAAAAATTATTATGTGGGCAAACCTAGAAAAGTTATATTATGAGGTGCCACATAACCTTGCAAAAAAGGCCTGCCTCAGAATTTTATTGCTTTTTAAATAATTTTGTGAGTCAGATGAATTTTATAGACCAAGATTGGACCATAAAGTAATACTAGTATATTACTACAAAACCATGTCACCAGTCCATGAATTATGGACTACGAATGGATTGGTCTCTCTCTTCCACCAATTCACGCTTTCACATGCGCATAGTCACCTGGCCGCCGCCGCTGTTATCCCCATCCACGCCCACCCCCCCCCCCGGCTCGCAGCTGCGACCAGAGTGCCTAGACCTGCTTGGCTCCAGCGCGTATGCCACTGCCGGGATTGATCCCATGCCCACCGTCATCCTGGCCCTGCATCCACTGTCTAGGGACATGCTAGGTCTACCCCGGCCTTGGTACCCAGCAACTGTGGTGCTGTTTGCGCCCTCCCACGATGAGGGAGAGAGGTAACCTCATGGTGCTTGTGAGCACAGGGGCAGTGCAGCACCCTATGAGCACGGAGGTGGTGGCATAGCTTCCATGAGCATAGCAGCTATGGTCATGAGCACTACTACGCAAGCAAGGATGGATAGTGACCGGCCCCTCTCCCTCTCTCTCTCGCTCTACTCGGGCCTTCACGTCAGAGCTCTCTTCCTCCTCCGGCCAAGAAGCCCGCTAGTGATCCCACTCCTATCCGGAGCTTGAGCCAGGGGAAGAGACACCATTCAGATGCCTAATCACGACGCCATCCCCTCCTCCCTTAATTACGCAGCCTTGATTGGCATTCAAACCTCCTCCCTTCACCTCGTAGTGAAGGCAGGTGATGAGCTCCACCTGCCACTCTCTTGCTCCTCCCTTCTCTCTGCTATAAAAGCCAACAAATGGCTCCATCTAGCCTCCTTTGTTTCACCACACACCAAAGCCATTACCAACTCTCCTCAATCCTGAAGGACTTTCTGTTCGGAGCATTCGCGTAGTGAGACACGCTGCTGCCATACTCCTACCAATCCCCATGGTTAAGCCTCCTTCTAACCCTTGTATCCATCTATGTGTTTTCGTAGCATGTACACGAGCGTGGGACAAGACCCAAACATGCAGTGTCGAGCCTCGATGACCCCTCACCACAGGTGTCTCCACCACCACACCTCTGCAACGCCCTTTAGCCGTCATGAACCCCATGGTGAGATTCGCCTTGGTCGCCTGTATCTACCTAGCCAAACACGATCACTTTCAATGTGTCATAGCGCCAACAGCACTCTTTTCTGGCGAGCCCCATCATGGGCCGTGGCCGCACCGCCGTGCTGAGAACCAGCTCTAGTCTGTCAAAGCCACAAACCCTCGTGAAATCGTAGGATCTAAAAATCTATGGCTCATATCTGCCCTGGCCTCGATCAATACGGGTCAAAATGAGAAAGGCGACGTGGCGCCACATTAGCGCTACATCTAGGCATGAAACCGGATCGGATACGGATATATATAATTATTTGTTTTTCAGATTCGGTTCGGATACGGGGTAGTGTCAAAATGCGCCGGGTATTGATATATACCAAGTATGCATAATAATATTCAATTTATAGTCTTCGAATGTAGATACAGATCACATATTAACTGTTCGGATTCAGATAACGAGTGTCCTGTTTCTCTGTCGAACAGTCTAACAGTGCCCCACCTGGCGAGAGCCGTCCAATCCACGCATCCGACAGGCCGGAAACGCTCCCCCTGCGCTACAGTCCTCGGTGCCAATATCTCACCCGCGCACGCTGCCGCCGCCCCACACCCGTCCCCACGCCCTGCCTCCACCGCCACGGCCGCATAGCTCCTACCCCCGCCGCGGCTGGGCGCTGCAAGCCATCCTCCTCCTCCTCCTAACCGCTGCACCCGGCAACGGAGGCATGCGAGGCCGCTGGGCGCAGCCGGCGAAAGAGCCGCAGGAGGCTGCCGGGAAGGAGCCGCGTGAGGCCGCCGGGGCGCTGGCCAGCCGCCTCCCCACACGCCCGTCCCAGCCGCATCGCTGGCGCCCCTCCCCCACGGTCGCCACTCTCCCTCCCTAGCGCTCCCGCGCTGTCCTCCGCCTCTTCCTCCTCCTACACCCAGGGGGACACCCCGGGACGGAGACACGGGAGGCTGTTGGATGCCGGCCGGGGAAGGAGCCACAGGAGACCGCGGGCCGCCAGTCAGGGGCTGAGTCCGCGGGAGGCCTCCTGTGCCTCTAGAGGCCAGGGCGCAGAAAAGCACCTCTGCGCCTCCTGTGCCGTGCCGCCGCCGCCGGCGACAACTGAGCCGTTCGCGCTGCGCCCGGAGAACCTGGTCGTAGCCGACGGGGCAGGGCGCGGAGGAGATGGAGGCCATACAGGAGGCCCTGGTCTGGGAGCCTCTTCGACCCATATGGCTCGGCCTGAAAGAGATCGTGGCCACCGGCGGCAACCTCTTCCGCTGCAGATGCTTCCATGCCGGGCTAGTGACTGGTACGGTTTTTTTTCTTTCTTTTCCGCCTGACAAATAATGGTGGGCTGAAGCACGTGCGTGCGTAGAAAGCGTAATGTTATCATGAGTATTTTCCATCTTATAATCTTGATTGTTGTATATAATATATGGCAACAATGATACAAGAAACCATCTCGCCCTCTTCTATGCATTAGGCTATGAACTAAGTGAATGGGAATTTCTCTAGCTAAAAAAACAAGAGAAAGAAACAAAACAATTTCTGCAGACTTGCCTCCTGCTGGCGCCAAGCCACCGGCTGTTGGACTATAATTAGTACAGTTTACCGCTGATGCTGATTTGCTTCTTTTCCATGTATATTGCTGTCACAAAATTGTTCTGCTATATATATATATATACTTTGACGCTGTATGTAGATGTAGCTGAAGGGATTAACTGTTTGCAGGTGCATTGCTGCTTGTGGCCGGTCTGTGTCAGCTCTACAATGTGGCTCCTAATCTTTTTATGGACATTGTTCTTGGATACATATTCTATAGGCTGAGTGTGTTAGCGGCAGACCTAAAGCGAAACGGGAAAGCAAACACCATTTGCGCTCGGATACAGTGGGGTGAGTTGGACAACTGTGACTGGTTTTCAGCACAAATATTGCTAGATTTTTATGAGCGTGCACCTAAGAGCTGATAAGCTTTATCACTATGTATCTTCATGATGATAAATCAAGAGGGCCAAGATTTTCGTGAATATACTGGTACATGGATATATATATATATATATATATATATATATGAAAATTCTTTTTTACATGCGCATGTAGCTACACTCACCTGTGTGTCTTAAGATTTTGAGGGTATCTAGTCGAACAAAAGGTATATACACGAAGTATGTGATCATACTAGACCATCTGTGGTGGTATATACGTGAGGTATGTGAGTATACTTGAGGTATGTAGACATACCTCATAATATGTACTAATATAAATATATTATCATAATAAATTAAAATCAAGGGCTGCTTTGTAATTTTTTCGCGTGGTGACCTTTAAGGTATCTTAAAATAAGTATGTGAACATACTCAAACTGATAAATGAGTGTGTGAACATACTTTTATTGGTTTACTGAAGGTGATAGTAGCTACATGTGCATGTAGATAAAACTCTTCATATATATATATATAGTATTACCTTGTTCATAAAAAATTTAATAGCTGTGATGCCTAATAATAACATATATATGTAATAGGTCATACGTAGCTTCATTTTGATGATGCACTGATCCTTCCATCAATGTATGTTTTATTAATAGATTTCAACTATTCAAAAAACACTAAGGTTGTACTATTAACCATTTAGATGCACTGTGCCCCTTAGTTATATTATTTAAGCATTTCGGCCTATAAATTATTACAGAAAAAAAAGTTTATACCAGCTTGTGCACATGACCTTACACTGTTTTTTTTCTATGCAGTTCTTGTAGCTATTTTATTCCACAAGTATAACAATCCAACCAAGATAAAACTTCTACCAGAAGGGATGTAGGTCTAATACAACGTTTAATTTGCCTCAGGTTCCTGCTTGTCTTGAGGATTTGCTACTAATGAACCTTTTCTTTCTTCTTTTCCCGTAGGGCTTTTACTTCCACTACACCGAGTTTATCTGGTTAGTAATTGAGAATATTTTTGTTAGGTTTTGCAATATTAGTCATCATTAATTATATTGCAGTTTATTAACATTTTATTACTTTACCATTTTCTTTATTTGTGCAAAGAGGTTTCATGGCATGTAATAAATGGATTTAATTTGCTGCATGAGTTGTTCTTGTCAAGATTGTAGAGGAAGCTTCATTATCTAGTTACCAGTTAGACATTGTATTTTTCTCATGCACTGAATTAGAAGCAATGTACGCCTCAAATCTGCATTTAGAGTTCATAATTGCAACCATAACATTGATGTGGATGCTGCCCGACTTAAGGAATCGATATAGTACATTATGTTGGCACCCCTCCTCCACCCCGCTCTCCCTCTCCCCTAGAATCTAGCTTAGGTGGCTCGACTGTTAATTAAGCACGAAACTGAAGGTACCATTCGGTGACACATTTTAATGTAGGCAAGAAGTTAATATGCACAATGAAGTTAAAACAGTTACTCAATTTTTTATTGAGTACATAGACACAACCTTCCTACTTGCAACCGCGAGTCATAGTTTCTTGATAAATTAAGCAATAAAAATACTCTGTGGCCTCCTTCATGGTGCTCAAAGTTATAGATATTTGGCTAACGGATTTTTAGAACATCATATATTTTTTAATGGTGGTAGTGCACTGTTTGTGTGGACACATTTTCTTGCACTTCCTTTTCCCCTTTTCTAATGGCAATAGAGATATATCTATCTCCTTGTACTAGAATATGTATATTCAAATGAGTATTATATTTGAAAATGAATAAAATTTATTTGCTACAGATTTTCTTCTGTAAGAGTTACCATGTTGACTTGTAATTCTAAAAGCATGTAGTTCGGTGCTTTATCTTTTACACCTGTAATTTGGTTACTTTGGATTATAGCAAATTTTGGTACAGGACAATGATCGATTATGACACTTGCTATTTCACACCGCCAACAGAGAAGCCTATTGAACAACATTTGGCAGTGTCATGCTGCAAAGACAAACAAACTTCTAGTGTCCTACAACAACAAAAAAATTGTTATTCTCTACTAGTGTCCTCCAGCTAATTTCTCAGTTGGCGGTGTAAAATAGCAAACACCATGATTATGTGGTGTCTTACAGCCAACATTGCCATGGATTATTACAAGACACACACAATACACTTTTTGTGTATGTATATATAATAATATTCACATTGATAAATGAGTATATGGATATATGTTAGTTGATTTATTATTAAGGTAGAAGTAGATAAATCTTCCTATATATTTATTTGTTTATTTATTTGTCTTCTGAAACATAAATCATGTGTTGCAGGGATTTTACTTTCAATGTGTATACTTGCACGGTGTTGTATGAATGCTTTGGCATCAATTATCCAGGACCTAGACTGGAAGCAGCATTTAAGAAAATGCTAGGAACCATAGGTGACCTGGCAAAGGGGTTGAAGTGGATACATGAGTAGTCGAGTTGATAATAAAGTTATTGTGGTTTGATTATGTACAATTGTGAATACATGGGTAGTTGAGTTGATAACTAAAGTTGTTGTGGTTTGATTATGTGCAATTTTCTGATCTGGCGATGGAAAGAATAATAATCTAATAAGTGGATATGCATTGGGTGAGTGTGGTTATGATATCACCTGATGCGATTTCGCTCCATCTTATTCAACATGGTGAAAGTCGAATGGATTGAAGGTTGCTTTATGTTCATACTAATTACATTGCAAAAAGTCAGCTACTCCTTCGCTTCAAATTGTACGAGGACTTAGCAATATTTTTTTATATTCATGCTCATGTAAATGTTGATGAATCGGCTAAACGCATATACAAACTACATACATAGCAAAATACCTGATACATTTGAATGACAAAAACCAAATGCAATTTTTTCCGGGGAAGTCCATTAAAAAAAAGATAGTATACTCTAGCTTAGAAGGCTCATGAAACAATATTTATTTTTCTGAGCCTAGCTAGCTGGCCCATGAAAAAACAGGTATTTCCGTCGGCTAACACACCGCCTCATAAGAAAATTGCTGCTGCAGAAATCCAAAATTTTCTATGTTTTCATTTTCATTTGCCAACCAAACATACAAAAAAATTATTATTAACCTAGAAAAGTTATTTCATGAGGTGCCACATAACCTTGCCAAAAAAGCCTACCTTAGAATTTTATTGCTTTTTAAATAATTTTGTGAGTCAGATGAATTTTATTTCATAGACCAAGATTGGACCGTAATGTAATAGTAGTATATTACTTCAGAAACCATGTCTCCAGTCCATGAATTTTGGACTATGAATGGATTGGTCTCTCTTCCACCAATTCACGCATTCACGGGCGCAGTCATCCGGCCGCCGCCGCAGCGCCACTGCTATCCCCATCCACTCCCACCCCCCGGCTTGCAGCTACGACCAGAGTTCCTAGACCTGTTTAGCTCCAGCGTGCCTGCCACTGCCGGGATTGATCCCATGCCCACCGTCATCCTGGCCCTGCATCCACTGTCTAGGGACTCGCCAGCTCTACCCCTGGCCTTGGCACCCAGCAACTGGGGTGCTGCTTGCGCCCTCCCATGATGAGGGAGACAGGTAACCTCATGGTGCCTGTGAGCACAGCGGCAGTGCAGCATCCTATGAGCACGGAGGTGCACCACAAGAAGTCTGATCTTCTATGACATTTAGAAAACGTCACTAACAGAGGTTTTTACATCACAAAAACACAATCTGTGACGCTTCAGTGGCGAAAACAACACCGTCACAGAAGGTGCGTCTCTAAACACCTTTTATGACGAAACAACAAAAAGCGTCCTAGATTTTATGACAATAACATTTTCGTCACAATGATCTATGATGACGCTCCAAATCTTCATAAGAAACGTCACATATCGTTACATGTGGTAGTGTTACATGTGGCACTACCACGTGGCCAATGACATTACATGGCATGTGATGTAGTGTTACATGTGGCACTACCACATGGCCAATGACATGACATGACATGCGATGTGTTAGATGACATGGCACATAGATTGTGACAATTTCTAATTGTCATAGACTATTTGGATCCCATTCTAAATACGTTTTTGCCTTCGGCCTTTTTTGGCTTCGGCCTTCAAGCCCCATTTCCGTTTGGGTCAACATAATCAGACAATTAATTCAATTGCATTCACACATGCTAATACAATTGCATTCATCAAAGATAGCATCCATCGTACAGTGCCACAGCAAGTTACACCAGACAATGATGACTCACATAAACATAGGATAATTATGCAGTAGCACCCACTTAGTGAACGTAGTCAAGTAAGAACTAGTATCATGTATAATTTTTTCCATTCACTTACAATCTCTTCAACTCATTACCGTACAGATTTAAGCTTCTCTTCTTCGCTGCTGCTAGCCCCTCCAAATCAGTACCGTAGCACATCCACCACTTGGACTTGGTCTATCCTATTAGCATCACTACAGCTTGGTGTTGACGGGCAGGCGCACCAGGATCATTGCAACGATTTCTTCCATCAGCTCAGGAGGAGTGCGTGGAGGGCTCCTCTTCCCCTTCATGCCTGTCTTCTGAAGTTTTAACATGGCATACATGCAGCAAAAGAGAAAGTAATCAATAGCGATACAATCGATCTGCTATTAGCTTGCGTATAAATATTTACAACAGTTCTGGTGTGCAACTCCGAGTAGAACACGACCACCGTATCATTAAAGGGACGAACGACTGAAAACAAAAGCGATGACGGACTGGAGGAAACATTTATCTGTCACTCAAAGAACTAGTACTAAATCAGCAGAAATAGAGCAAAAATCAATTTTGGTTCATATTTAGCCTACTACAAAGATGAGAATAGTTATTGCTTACTGAACTCCCAGTGAAACAAAACAACTGAACTAAAGAACAGACAAACAGTGCAACACAAATAGATACTCGTACCTCATGATGTCTGCTTACAATCAAATCCAACAAAAACAGCTTTAAACCTGGCTTTTTTCCCTTAATTTTTGCAATTTAGGTAAATTGTGTAATGTGTATTTGATGTTTAGATTCAAATATGCTATTCACAGATCACAGCAGGGCACGGGGAGGGCACAAACCACAACAAAACCATACCCCATGTATACGCTATACACACTACAGCAGTCGGCACCAACGTTTTGCCTGGGTTTCCGAAGTCCTGGATACCCAGCAGCATCGACGGCACCAACATTTATCAAATTCCTTCTCTGTGGTCTGTGCACACACACCCCAGAATTCAGAAATCACAACTCGACCCAACCACACCAACACAGCGGACGGGAGGGGGTGGCGACAGAAATAGACCCTCACCACGTCGTCGAGCTCGATGCCGAACTCGAAGCAGAGCTCCTCGAACTCCTGCGCTGTTGCATCGGAAAGCCACGAGGGTGATTACGAGTCCCCGCGGAGGGGAGAGTTGGGGGGTTTGGGTGAGGAGCTGAGTAAGGGAAGGAAGTGAAGCTTACTGTAGGTCCGGACATGTGCGGCGAAGAGCCAGTCGCAGCCGACGCTCACTGTCCGCATCACGTCTGCAGCAGCGACGGCGGCAGGAGGGAAACCTCAGGGTTCGGGCTCAGTCGGGAGCAACGGTGACGGAGGAATTTGATGGCTTGATGGGTTGCTCGGCCAAACAAGCAATGGGCCAAGTATGGGGAAAGAGGCAGCGGCGCGCCGAGAGGAGGAGGCGCATGCTGGTAGGAGGCGCCGCGCTGGGAGGAGGCGGCAGCGGGCAGGAGGGGATCCGGCTGCATGCTGGGCCGGGAGGAGGCGGCACCATGCCGGGAAGAAGAGGAGGCGCGGGAGGAGGAGGCGTCGCGCCGGGAGGAGCAGGCGCCGGAGGAGGCGTCGCCGCGCCGGGAGGAGCAAGAGGCGCCGGCAGAGAGGAGGCGACAGGCGGAAGCGAAGGAGGCCGAGAGTGGGAGGGGGCTAGGGTTAGGTTGGCCGCCCCCTGGTTTTGTTATGACCTAAGACAAGACATTCGCACCCGGTGAATCGGACGGTTCTGGTAAAACGAACGAAGCAGGCCTGAGACGGGCTGGGCCGGTAGCGGTCCAGCTTGGCATGAATTTTGATTTTTTTTGTATATTGTCAAATATTAATTCAACAAAATACATATGTGTATGGAAAACACCGGCACCCAATAAATTTTCTAGTCCAAACTTTTTTGAGAATGCCGCGTGGATATATGATGCCCTTTCACTAAAAAATCATGACTTTCTGAGGCTATTTTTGTTTTAATAGTTTTTTTATAGAAAAACAACAAAAATCTAATTAAATTTATAAAATATTGCATTCTTGTCCAAAAATTGCAAATAAGTTACCTAGACCCATAAACATATTATACAAAGGTAACTTCAAGTTCCTACATAAAAATAATAAAATAAACTATTAGTCATGTTGAAACTCGAGTGATTAGTGTGACTTCATATGTAACATACACTACGAGTGGAAGCCATATAAAAGAAATACCAGCACCCAATGCAGTTTCTTGTTCAAACTTTTTTGAGGATTCCATATGGACGTATGATTCCCCTACACCAAATATCATGACTTCCTGAGGTTATTTTTGTTTTATTAATTTTTCTATAGGAAAAACAACAAAAACAAATTAAATTAAAAAAATATTGCATTGTTGTACAAAAATTGCAAATAAGTTACCTAAACCCATAAACATGCTATACAAAGGTAACCTCAAGTTTCCACATAAAAATAATAAAGAAAACTATTGGTCACGTTGAAACTCTGGTGATTAGCGTGACTCCACGTGTAACCTGCGCTACGAGTGGAAGCCATTTGAAAGAAACACTGGCACCCAATGGAATGTTTTGTCCAAACTTTTTTGAGGATACCGTGTGGACATATGATTCCCCTCCGTCAAATATCATGACTTCCTGAGACTAGTTTTGTTTTATTTATTGTTTTCTATAGAAAAACGACAACAATACAGTTAAATTAATAAAATATTGCGTTGTTCTCCGAAAATTCAAATTCTTTATGTTTGAACAGATTCAAACTTGGAGTAATAAGAAACAGTTCAGATGTGCACTCGCTTCATTTTTTTGGTTTTTCTAGTGTACACGGAAATTTATACACAAGTAGGTGGTATAATCAAATACCGATGTAACTTGGCTGAAGCGCAGTGGTTGAGCTGGTGCGGCCTGTTTCATCAGGTTGTGGGTTGGAGTCCCCAGTGTGCCCATCGTTTATTTTTCTATTTTTATTTTTTAGATACTCACATGCGGGCTTCTCATTTTATTTTTTTAATACTGACATGCAAGACTCTTGGGCCATAGCCCAACTTGAGAATGAGGCAGTGGTGGGCTGCCGGGAGAGGATATGACCCAAAGATAATTCATATTAAAAAAAATTATCTGTTTATTTTATTTCCGGAAACTCAAAACCAGTTAGGATTCCATTCTAACTGATCAAATAAATAAAAAAACAACCAGCTTAGCCCATGGAAGCAGCCTCACATGAGTCCATTAAAATTTTTTTGAGCGTATTTTAGGACAAATAATTTAATTAATAAAATACAAACTATGATTTTAAATTTTTTTTTACTTACCTTATTTACTTAATCTAGGAAACTTATAGGAAAAAATTCCGAACGCTCATATCATGTGGGACCCACTATTCAGGTTGCAAGTAGGACCCACCTAACATGTGGCTAGAATCTTTCTCAAATCACTTATGACAAAACAATGTCATAAACTTATTGAATTGATCTATGACAAATCACATTCGTCACTATGCAAAATTGCAATCGTCACTAAGCTAGCAACGAAGCTATTTGTGACGAATCTAGTGACACAAGTATTTTTTTTCATCACTAACAAATGGTTCCCTCTAGAAAATGTCGTAAACGGAGCAATTTAAGGATGATTTGATCTATTGTCACAAGATATTTGTCATAGAAGGCCAAATCTCTTGTAGTGGTGGTGGCATAGCTTCCCACGAGCATAGCAGCTATGGTCATGAGCACTACTACGCAAGTAAGGATGGACCGTGACTGGCGACGTGTAACACCCTGATTTTTGGAATTTCAAAAAATCTTGCAAAATAAATAATTTTTGAATTTTAATAAATATATTTTATTTTACAAAGGTATGAGGATTTAATTTAAAAAGAAAAGAATTTTTAGTGAACAAATTAGAACTTTTTTTGGACAACATGGTTGTTGCACACATGCGGAATGCATCTCTTTTTTTTTGTTACCTAAGGAATCAAATTCAAATTTTATTTTAATTTATAGTGTATTTATATCCAAAAACAATGGAGTTTCAAAAGTTCCCTGATAAAAGTCTTAACTCCTCCCCTCCCTACTTTCCCTCCTTTTGGCCCAACCGGCCAGCCATCTCAGCTCGGCCCGGCTCCCTTTTCCCCCTCCTATCTTGCTTTCCAGCATGCCTCTGCTGTTTTCCTCTTGCTGGGCTAACAACAACCGCAACATACTTCCCCCGCCTGCTCGCGCCAAGGTAGATGGCAGCCCGCGCTCTCCCTCCCTCATCTCGCTGCATTGTGGCCCCTCTCCCTCTCTCTCGCTCTACCTGGGCCAACGCGTCAGAGCTCTCTTCCTTCTCCGGCCAGGAAGCCTGCCAGTGATCCCACTCCAATCCAGAGCTTGAGCCAGGGGAAGAGACACCATTCAGACGCCTAATCACGACGCCATCCCCTCCTCCCTTAATTACGCAGCCTTGATTGGCATTCAAACCTCCTCCCTTCACCTCGTAGTGAAGGCAGGCGATGAGCTCCACCTGCCCCTCTCTTCCTCCTCCCTTCTCTCCGCTGTAAAAGCCAACAAGGGCTCCATCTAGCCTCCTTTGTTTCACCGCACACCAAAGCCATTACCAACTCTCCTCAATCCCGAAGGACTTTCTGGTCGGAGCACTCGCATAGTGAGACAAACTACCGCCATACTCCTATCAATCCCTATGGTTAAGCCTCCTTTTAACCCTTGTATCCATCTGTGTTTTCGTAGCATGTACACGAGCGTGGGACAAGACCCAAACATGCAGTGTCGAGCCTCGATGACCCCTCACCACAGGTCTCTCCATCGCCACACCTCTGCAATGTCCTTTAGCCGTCATGAACCCCAAGGTGAGATTCGCCTTGGCCGCCTGTATCTACTTAGCCAAACACCATCACTTTCAGTGCGCCGTAGCACCAACAGCACTCTTTTCTGGCGAGCCCTGTCATGGACCGTGGCCGCACCACCGTGCTGACAACCAGCTCCAGTCAATCAAAGCCACAGACCCTCGTGAAATCATTGGATCTAAAAATCTATGGCTCATATCTGCCATGCCCTTGGTCAATACCGGTCAAAACGAGAAAGGCGACGTGGCGCCACATTAGCCCTGCATCTAGGCATGAAACCGGATCGGATATAGACGGATACAGATGGATATAATTATTTGTTTTTCAGATTCAGTTCGGATACAGGGTAGTGTCAAAATGCGCCGGGTATTGATATATGCCAAGTATGCATAATTCATTCCTAGCGGCGTTAGTGCCACACAGACGCCACAGGGCAGCCCCACCGCATCCCCTAATTCGTTGTGCTAAGCCACACTACAAATACCTCCCTCTTGTCAAAGTTCACCAACTGGCGAGAGTTAGGCAACCGCACTGTATCTTTCCGTCCAGGCCTTCAGATTTTTATTAAATCAACCCGAGCTCCTCTCTAGTTCAAACTGTTTTAGTCAAATTCTTATGTTTGACCACTCTAACTTCTGTAAAATAATACCATAGGCCCCTAGAGCCTTGTTGTTATTGTTTTAGACCCTAGAAAAATTATTTTTAATATATTTTAGTCCATAGTAATTACAAAGAACCCTTAAACAATGTTTTAGCCATATCTTGGCCGTTTTAGGTCCATTTAGACCTGTTCTAGTTGCGTTAGTTTCATAGTCCCTTTGCCTGCATGTTAAAACAACATCTTACAACATGTTTGTGTTTTCAACTCACTTGCCATGTTAATTTGATTAAAACCTATGCAACTAGCTTTATATTAAAAAATCTAATTAGGTTTTAACCTATGATTTCTTATAAACCCATGCTAGTATGCTTAAAGTATGAATATGTTTTGAATAATAATTTGGTTGGTTCAACCACATCATGTTAGCAAATCTTGATAGATGTTCTTGTATAAATTTTTTTGGGCAATTGCAAAACTGCCCTCATTCATTCTCTAAATGGATGTTTGCCCCTATTTTTTAGACAATCCCTTGTTGCGTTAAGAGCATGTAACAGTGTCAAACCAATGAAGAAAATACATATATGCCCTTAGCGGCCTTCCTCCTACTGCTGCCGCCTCCCGGGGCAACAACGTCGGTCCTCCTCCTAGTGGTGCCGCCGCCGCCTCTCCCCGACACCCCTGTCTGCCATGTCATCCTTCCTCACACTGCTCCTGGACCCCATAAGTGGGCAGCCCCACGCAGGCAAGCGTGCGGGCCAGCGCCGGCGGGCGCGCAGCTCTGCGCCGGTGGGAGTGCAGCCCTGCGAAGGCGAAGGCGAGTGGGCAGCCCTGGGCTCCCTGGCTGCATCCCTCTGCCCAGAGAGGATAGTGGAGACACTGGGTAGATAAGGCAGGGGCAACAATAACTTTTCCCATTTGGACTTCTCATTTTCTTTTTTTATTCGGTAAAATCCACTCAGTTTCCTGGCGTCATAAATTAGGGGCAGACAGATGATTCACATTCAAATAATAGGGGCAAACATGGAAACCCTAAAAAAGAGGGCCAAACTTACAATTAGAGTTAAAAACGATGGCATGTATGCAATATTCCTAAGTTTTTTTGCATAATTAAATGTTATAAAAGACTAAACCATATGCAATATTTATAAACAAAATTCGTCTAAGTTCAACATTGAGTTTTAATTCAAACATAATTTGATTAATTCTATCTTGGATATATTTCTTGAATATATACATCTACACATATTTATGAATTAGTTTTATAATTAATCTAAACCTCTCGATAGTTGTGCCTTTTCATCGTTAGCTCTGTTTTAAGTGCTTCTTGCGATCACGTGACCCTAACAACAAGCCCTCCTTTGGTTTGTGTTTATTGTCCTTTGTCATGAATGGTGTAATGTTTATTGTTGTTCCTCTTGCTTGTTTTATATGTTTTTCTGTACATGTTTGTAGTTGGTGCTTGTTGATCATGTTTTAAAGAAACATTGAACATGCTAAATGAAGAGGAGAAGATTCAAGACTTTGAGCAACATCAATTTGAAGAACGCAAGTATAACTAAAGATATAACTTAATAATAGTTTGATCATGTCACTATATGTTTTAATGTTGCTATGCCTATAAAAATGATCCTAGCCTCTTTATCCTGAAATGAACCCCCTAGGTTTTCATATGGGTAGAGTTGCTGAGTTGTGCTTATTAATCTTTTACCAACATGTTAATCTTGATTAATGATCCATTCAATCTAGAGGCTGGGATTGGGTGCTAGGAGACGGCCTAAGCATGGGATCTGTGTGATGTGCTTATGGTTACTCTCAGTAAGGACCTTTTCATTAAGTGATGATCTAGGACAACAACGCAACCATATGATAGGGATGGGGCATCTTGGTGTAATACTATGGTTGTTTTAGTTTGTGGCAGCTAGGCCAACAAGAGGGGGGATGTGTTGTGTGGGTCCCTATTGTGACCTAGGTTGATTGTGCATTGTGCTTGTCCCTAGGACCAGGCTCCACCCTTCTCTTAGTGGTTGCCACTTATTAAACCAATTTTCGTAAAGGCCCCGTAATGAGTAACCAGACCTTCACACTTCGGTAATGTGATGGCCACATGGGAAACTCATGACTTGTGGTGAATTGTGCGCACTCTCTACGGAGTCATGTTAAAACTGATATGTCGGCTGTGCCCACAGTCATGAGCAGTCTAGACCCTTTCCGGTTAGATGGGATGGTTTGCTCTGTTTAACATGGGAATGATCACATTTATCTTGATGTTTAATGATTTTAAGAAATTGGGTTTTGGGATAATCTTATCAACTTCTAATAATTATAGCTTTGACTAACTAAAAGCTCACTGCAGTTAAGCCAGCAAGCCTTCTCAACCTCATATGGCTTTGTTGACGCCACTTAACCACGTCAAACCTTATACTGCAAGTGACGGTATCTGTTGTAGCCTTTTCCCAAGTTGAGTATCAAATGTTTGTCAATTTGTGGAGGGGCCATGTACCATTAATCACAGATTAACTAGCTACTATCTAGCTCTAGTAGATCTATAAAGACCGCAATGTCCGTTTAACAATTGCTCATTATTCTCCAGGCAAGCGATCGATGGTGGGCCCAGGCAGAACGGTGCGCAGGGGCTGCGTGCGGGGGAAGGAGCAGGGTAGGACCTAGGCGGGTCAGCGTCAGGCGCCGGATGTGATCTAGTCGCGTGGGAACCGCGCGCGAGGGTGGAGGGGCCCACGTAATTTTTTTTCTAATATGCTGTTAACTCTACAATTATATCAATTTTTTTCTCTAATCTCACGATATTTTTATGGGAACTTAACTAGTACAACTTTACTGAAGTATAACTTATCACGATAACTTACGGAAACATAACTTATATTTAAAATTATAATTTTTTGATATAACTTATCACGATAATTTAATGTAAGCATAACTTATCACGATATTTTATGAAAACATAACTTATTATGATAATTTTATGCAAACATAACTCTTTTTTTTATCATAACTTTATAGAAACATAACTCATCCGGATAAAACCATAACTTATCCTGATAACTTTATGCAAGCATAACTTATCATAATATTTTACGAAAACATAATTTATTATGATAACTTTATAGAAATATAAATTATTGTGATATTACGGAAACATAACTCGTTTCTTTTTATCTCTTTTTGTTCTTTTCTCTTTTTTTATGATAACTTTATAAAAACATAAGTTATCAGGATAATTTTACAGAACCATAACTTATCATGATAATTCTATATAAGCATAACTTATCACGATATTTTATGGAAATATAACTTACGAGGATAATTTTATGAAAACATAACTTTTTCATTCCACGTATATCTTAAAATTATTGATCAAAAGTTATGATCAAACTTTCTTCCACGTAAAATTATGATAAAAAATTTATGATCATAACTTATGATGGTAATATTAGAATTTTTGTATAGATGTTTTTCATATTCTTTGGAACTAAAATTATGATCATAACTTTAAGATAAGAGAAAGCAATTGTCATAGTTAAAAAAAATATTGATGATCTTATTACAAAAGATAAAAAAGGACTGATGTGGGGGTGGCCTCCATGGAATGCGCAGTGCGGAGTAGAGACCACACGTAGGGGACCAGGCCTTGGCTGCTGTTGGACGCGTGCATGGAGGGTGGCTGGGAAGGGACCAGGCCCAGGCTGTCTGGACTCCGGACATGCCACGCGTGGGGCATATGTGATCGTTCCCTCGATTCTCGAGGAGTGAGCGCTGGTGAATTAGTGACTCCCAGACCAGGGTGCGTGTATAGACTAAGGTAACTATATTAGAGCATGATTTAGGTAAAGATCAAGCTAGGCAAGAACATCATCAAGCAAGGATTTACACAGTGAAGGGATAAGCAAGAGATATGAGGAAAAACTTCATATGCACTTAGATCCCCCCTGAGCATGAATCTATCGTGAAATATGGGATAAACATGATCATGAACATCGTAGATTTACTCGAATCTTTCTCCAGCCCATATGCCATATAGAACAAGTTAATCGATGAGCGAACCTAAACCATATCTAAGCATGAGATGTGGCAGAACTGCCGATTTAATCTGAGCTAAACACACCTGCTTCCACATGGCTCGAAGTGCACTTAGACCAAATTAAACCCGGTAGTCCATCAAGCTACCCCAAAGGGCACCCAACGACGCCGACCTCAGACACGTTAAGCTCTCAAAGGCGCCACAACAATTACAATAATCCATCATTTCATACAAACATGGTTTGATTTATTACAAAACTTTTACTCAAAACCATGTACAATCATACTGAGAGTTTCAAAATAAACTCGTAGCAGAATACATAATAATATACAAGTGCAATGCAGCGAAGGTAAAACATCGAGGCATGCATCGAGCCCACCATTTTCATCCTCGATCACAAATGGACATGTACCTAAAAAAATGTCAACAACCAACAATAAATACGTGGAGTACTCGTAGGACTTACCCGTGGATGGTATGCCCGACACATTTGAGAGTATGCAAGGCTTTTCGGGGATTTGACTTCTAACCCGCATAAGCTTACTAAAAGTGACTCCTTACTTTCATGTATCATTTATTTTTGAAGTATAAGCTTCATTTGATTCATCATAGTTATCATCATGATCCATAATTCATATATCTCAATACATATATCATCAGTAAGGTTATTTGCAGAAATGTAAATATACAAGTACAAACATACAGTAATTAAAAGAATGATAAAAAAGATAACATGTTAAAGTTATTACCACGTTGCCCGACAGTGATATTGACATTCTCACACCTGGTGAGCATCAGTGATTCGAATCAATTTTTAGTTCCCGGAAATAACTATGCCAGGAGTATACCTTTACTAGCCATCACGTTCCACATATATCCTCCATCTCCACTTTATCATCCCAAGTTTGATTCCAACCCGTCATTCCCAAGTTTTAGCCCCATGGAGCGATACCATGGTGTTCCGGGTCAGCCCTCCCATGAGTCAAGTGCCCCCAGACCCTATGGTAGGAACAAGTCTCTGTTTTCGGATGGTAAAGTAAGACTTTCACCGGTCCTACATCCCGGATAAGCATTCTAGCAATATTACGCCGATCAGCAGACAAACAACGGAAGGACCTTATACGACTCAGGTGGAGTCCACTGAATCATCCACATCATTTTTCATCGTAATATATCCCTATCTCCGCCTGGTCTCATCTCCTTACCACATCATATCATATTGCTTTCAAATTTATGTTTTGGTAAAACATTTTTGTGTCCTATCATCTCGCGAGTGAATATCTTCACTCAACTACTTCTGTCTAAGCATTGCTAAGCATAGACTTCGACCTATTCATACTAATGAGCATATTAGGGAATTTATCCATGTGGGGTTTCGTACAACTCCTAAATATAATGCACACACAAATTTAGGGTGGTGAGACTCTCTAAATAGGTGTAGATGCTTAAGGGGTCTACCTTTATTGTTGAAAACTTGAACAAACTAAACTAAAGTTAGTTTGCTGGGTTGTGAGTGTTTGCCCCAGGCAACCCCTTGATCACTTGTACTACTCCTCTTTCCAAATACCACTTTATGGACCTCCAGGTGGTATTTGGATCTTAGTTGGTCCTTTAGAACATCGTTGCTTGAAGTAGCTCCACACGGTTTCTTCGTGATCTAGTATCTGCATTAAGCGTCACTATATGGATGACACGCATGATGGCAGTGCATGAAATGCATGAAAATGAGGCACACATATAATAATCATGTTAAGGGATCAACATCAAGGTGCTTTACAAACTACTTACAAAGAGTACCTTTATGAATCTAGAGAAAGCATTCATTCAAACAAGCAAACAATACAATCACATATGTACTTATCAAGTTACTGATTACTTAGTAAGCATATTAAGTGCAGCACCATGTCCTACGAAGGATATGCAAAGGTGATGTAAAACAAAGGAGACAATGAATGGTTTATTTAGATCGATTGTTTAATATATATATATATATACGTATATATACGTATATACGTATACGTATATATATGTATATACGTATACGTATATATATACGTATATATACGTATATACGTATATACGTATATATAGGAAGAGTTTTATCTACATGCGCATGTAATTACACTCACCTTCAATAAACTAATAAAGGTATGTTCGCATACTCATTTATCAGTTTGAGTATGTTCATATATTTATTTTAAAATACCTCAAAGGTCACCGTATAAAAAAATTACAAAGCAGTCATTGACTTTAATTTATTATAATAATACATTTATATTATTACATATAATAAGGTATGTCCACATACATTAAGTATACTCCCATACCTCACGTATATACCACCACAGATGGTTGAGTATAATCACATACTCCGTGTACATACCTTTCGTTCGACCAGATACCGTCAAAATGTTGAGATACACATGTGAGTGTAGCTACATGCGCATGTAGAAAGAAAAAAAAAATATATATATATATAGCCCCTAATTTTAATTTATTATGATAATACATTTATATTAATACATATAATGTGGTATGTCCACATACCTCATGTATACTCGCATACCTCATGCACATACCACCACAGATGGCCTAGTATCATCGCATACTCCATGTACATACCTTTCGTTCGACCAGATACCCTCAAAATATTGAGATACACATGTGAGTGTAGCTACGTGCGCACGTAGAAAGGAATTTTCCTATATATATACACACACGCACATACATATATGGACTCTTTAACTTTTGGTTAGTAGATAGATCCAAATGACTTCAGATTTTTATGACATGGAGGTATACATAGAACAATACAGTCATACGAATTGCAGCAAAGAGCTACAGATTAATTATAAAAATTTCAGCTATTTATTTAGTACCAAACTTAGTTGGTTTATCATAATTTATAGAAATGGTTTCTGGACTTACAATATTTACAGAAGCAACAACTGAGCATGGGCACCACACACAGAAATCTGCAAGTCCAACAAACTAGTTTTGATTTTTAAACTTAACCCACCCATTTAATCTAGCACCTATTACAAATATCTAATCAAAACAATAGAAATAAAATCCACAAAATTATTTTCTGGAACCTACCCATAACCAACATGCTCATGGATGTTTCATGGAATTTATCATGGACATTAACTTCACATTTTTCTATTATTTATTTTAACATGCAATATCTTGCTTATTTCAAATCACCTATCGAACAAAAAGCGCAGTGCATGATATATTAATACAACATCATACTAAGCTAAATGTACAACATATAATTCTTGTAGATTTTTGTGGACACATTTTATGTAGCGTGTAGTTACATATCACCACAGATCCTAGAAAATGATTTCAAAGCTATTGATCATGTTTCATAATTTTTGGGTTTCATTTATACCACTTCGGCATTTCTTTTATCTTAGCTTGCATGCAATAAACCAGGGGCAAAAAGGTCATTTCATGAATCCACATCCACATAAATCACATCTACTAAGTAGGCGCACAATGCAACTGAGTTTGCATTTTTTTTTTTCATTTTACATGATTTTTAGTGGATTTCCAAAGTTTCAGATTCAAGAAAATGCATTTAATCCAAAAACCCACAGGACCAAGGACCTATACCTAATTAACTGTAGACTCCAGGGGACTGCAAGGAAATAGACATAGACTCAGTGCATAGTGATCCAAATCGTACTTGCGAATATACAATACTGCAGGGGGTTTTATGTAAAACTAACATCTTCAACCTCACCTTTCTCCTTCTTGTCACCGCGTGTGGGGAGGGGAAACTGGGGCTGCATCGGACTGTGTTCCCAATGAGGGGAAACCTTTCCCCATGATCTCGTCGTGCGGGGAGGAGGGGCGCGGGGAACACGCCTTGAACCGGACGCGAACTCGTGGCGAGGTCGTGGCTGGTGCGGGAGCCCGATCTGGTGGCTCAGGCGGAGGAGCGGACCGATGATGGGCGTCCCAGCTGCGCGAGGAGATGGCGAACCCGGCGCCATAGGTATAGGTGTGGGGGTGGCGACTGCTTCGGCACGGAGCTAGCCGCGAGCTCCTATGGCGTATGACGTTTGGTTCCGCGCGGGTGAGGGTGGTAGGATGGCATTTGTGTCCAAGAGATGGCGGGGGAAGGTGGACCGGCAAGGAAGTACTTGATGCATGTGCTAGATGGGCAAGGGAGGATGCAGAGTGGTGGGGTGTGAGCTCGAGCTCCGCGGTGGCCATGGCGAACACGCTCTGCATGAGGGCAAGCAGGGATGTAGAGCACAAGCTGGGAGAGCGAAGGATGTAGCAGAGTGGGGCACGAGTGTGAGGCTAGTGAGCTTAGGTGGGGCTTTGCTTCCACCTGAAGCAACCCGGTGGGGGCGGCATTGGAGCCGAGGCCGGCCGGCAGCAGCCGCGCGGTGACGCAGAGCAGGCCGCGGCGGGCGCCTATTGGGGAGCAAGAGGGAGATGGTCGGGGTGCACTTGGTCCATGGACCTAGGGACACTGACACGTGGGCCAAGTGACACTTGAATTCCACGATTTTTATCAATTTTGAGGGAAAATAGACCAAACTCAAAATACAAGAAGTGTCAAAACTTTAGTGCTCTACAATTTTCGTATAAACTTTGAATCCATGTTGTATAGTAAAGTTTAGCTTAAATTTGAATCTAAGTATCTAACCCATGTTTATAGTTTGACCAAGGTGCATTTTATACTTAAAAATTCAGTAAGTCTATTTTATGACCACTTTCATACAAAGTGAATTATACCAATGTTGTTATAAATTCAATTTCCTAAAAATTTCCTGTAAATAGTTTTGTATGATAAGAACTTTTATTTCATTAAATTTGAATTTACCAAACAGGTCTAGCTTTGACAGATTTCATAGTTTGACAGTGAATGACCCCAAACCACAACTAAACCATATTGCATGTCACAACTCAAAATGCTAAAGATGTTAATCATGAATCTGGCTACAAGTTTGGTATAGAAAGATTTATATAAATCACATCACATTTTGAAATACATCCTCAAACATATTCAAAAGTTTGGTCAAACAACAACTTTACTTTATGTAGAGTCTTTCTTGTTTCCGAGGGACTCAAGTGTACCTGAGTCTGGTCTTTCATCCTGACTGTGATGAGCGCTTGTCAACACCGAAGTCTTGCTGAAGGAAGAGCGAGCAGAAGTCCACCTAAGTGTGACCTGGTTGCGGCATCCGAGTGTGACCGACGCATGAGAAAATCCTGCCAAGTGGACCGGCAGGTGGCTTGGGTTGACAAGCCAAGTTAGGCTCGGTCCATAAGAGAGACCTTGGGTGCGGGATGGTGTCATGAGCCATCAAATCACTCAATACTAGAGGCCCAACAAGCGTTTACCGCTTCGAGCATCAAAACCGGGTCCAACTATCGTTTCCTGGTTTGCGCGTCAAAACCACAAGATTGGTTGCTAGTATCCCAAAACAAAAGTTACCCCCGAGGGATGAGCTACTGGACACGTGGAGGACATCGGGAGAAGACGGAGAAACCAAAGTTGCAAGGACTCCATCGTGGCCGTTCATCTGAGTAATTGTGGTCTTTTTTAGCCTCTACAGGCGTTTTAGTGTAACGAGTCTATAATATAGGGGATTAAGTGCAAATTGCCTTAGGACAATAGAGGTGTAGTATAAACAAGAGGCTGGCTTGCTCCAAGCCACCTCTCTTGGCTGGTTTAGTCCTCTTAGACTTGGGATTTAGGAGTGATTTTTGTTCTGAAGCCTTGAGCTCCATTGTAAGAGAGGTTAAGAGTAGGATCTAGCCTCTAATCTAGTGGGAAGGTGATGGTGGTTTCTTGAGTTTGAGTCCCTTCAGTTGTAATCTGTTCTAGGCCCTTGTTTGGGCACTTAATAGAAGGAAGATTCAACTGTAAGCTTGTGTCCCTTGTCCCTCCTCTTCTCCCTTGGCTTTTGGTTTTGATTGTTGGTCTTTTGGTATGTTTGTGCTTGCCAAATTCAAGATCTTTCTTTTGCCTGTATTTTGGACTGCAAGGACATGGTTTTGATTTTTGGTTCTCTTGTCCAATCCTTTGATCCACGAGTAGCCCCTCCTCTTTCGTTCTTGCCACTTGGACTTCACTTAGGGAAAAGTTAGATCCGTGGAGAAATTCTTTGGCTAACCCCATGATCCATTGGGAAAAGCTTCTCCATGGATTAGACAAGATCCCTACAAAGTTTGGTGAAGTTTGGAGTCCATTTGTTCTAATTTTGATCGATTCTTGTGGTTTTCCCGGCTTGCTGTTCTCATCAGTTCCAAAACGTCCGGTGGCTCACCACAGGACCGTCCGGTGCGTGCTTCAACAAGTACTCTTGGCCTAGAACGTCCGATGGCTCACCGCCGGACTGTCTCGTGGCTCACCATAGGACCATTCCGTGGGTGCTTCAAAATAGCACTCTCGGCCAAGAACGTCCGGTGGTTCACCACAGGACCGTCCGGTGGTTCACCACAGGAGGCTTCTACCGGCTGTTTTGAGCTCGCTTCTCGTCGTTTTCAATCGGGGTTTGAGCAAGTGTTTTTGTGTGCTTCTACGTGGCTTTCCTCTAAGTGTCCTAGGGTTAGTAGCTTGCCTTAGCTATGCAACTTTGCACAAAGGAGAAGAGAGGGTTTTTGGGGTTTGTGTTTTTAGGCGTCGACCTATTCACCCCCCTCTACATCGCTCTTTTGGTCTTCAATTGTTATTAGATCCAAGTAAGGGTCTTCTATACCTTAACCGATTCTAGATCCACAAAGTGGCGACTATGGATTTGTCAGTTGGCAAGATCGTAGGGTTCGATGGCTCAGATTTCACATTCTGGAAGCAGCGCATGTCTGTGTTCCTTCAGAGCCAACATTTGTCCATCTGGGATATTTGTCAGAATGCTAGCTACCAAGTGATAGAGAACCGTGTTACCCAACAGCAACAATGGGAACACGAAGCAAACAACAAGGCCAGGAACTTTCTGCTTACCGCCTTGTGCTCCTCTAAGTTTGATAGAGTAGTGTACTTGAAGACGGCAAATGAGATCTGGGTTACCCTTAGTAACTTCCATGAGGGGACTAGTTAGGTGAAGGCAAGGTTGTTTGAGGTGCACAAGAGAGAGTATGAGAACTTCTCCCAGCAACCTGGTGAGAGCATCGACAGAATTTTCAGTCGTTTTCACTCGATTGTGAACAAGATCTGTGAAAATTCAAGAAATGGGGTGTTGCCTTACGATGACCATGAGCAAGCTTGCAAGCTTCTCTATGCTCTGGATTAGAGTATTTGGTAACTGAAGAAATAGTCTATAGTCACCACAGCATGGGGATAGGTACTACCAGGGTGGTAGGCCTGATGTGGCACCTCGGCATGGGGATAGGTGAGTCTGTTAGCCATGTCGTGTAGGTGGAGGTGGAGGAGACCATTTTCCTTGTGGTGCTCTAGGTGTTGGATGCTTTGCCGGTAGGGCACCGGGTCATGAGCTGTACGACTTTGGTTCTCCACGCTGAGGCTTTGAGAGCTACGACGGACCACGCTTTGCTAGACGTGGTGACCAGCAGTCTCAGTTTGCGCGAGACAGGGGTTTTGGGATGTTTGATTGTGATTTTGCTAACCCTTCTCTTGAGCAGATGGCTTAACACTGGTTTTCTTCTTTTCAAACGAACCTCATTGTCGGACCATATGGTCACCCTAGGAACTGCTATTGATGCAGGACAGAGGCTTGGATAATATATGGCTCATGGATTCCGGTTGTTCGCACCACATGACCAGAAATCACAGATGGTTCTCCAGTCTCACCCCAGTGAGCTCCAGCGAGCACATCATTTTTGGGGATAATGGTACAGGTAAGGTGAAAGGTGTTGGCGTTGTCCCTATTTCTGAGAATTTTGTTCTGAGGGATGTTGCTTTGGTTGCTAACCTTGGTTACAACCTTCTCTCTATTTTGCAACTTCTCAATGAAGACTTTGAGGTTCGTTTCAAGAAAGGTTGTTCGCGAGTTTTGGATGCTCGAGAAGATCTTGTTTGCCCTAGTTTGCCTTTTGGGAAGGTCTTTCATGTTGATTTCTCGAACTCCCCCGGTCCTTCTCTCTGTTTGGTGGCAAGTCCCTCCTCTGATTTGTCAAAGTGGCATAGGAGGCTCGGCCATTTGAGTTTTGATTTGCTTGCACAGCTTAGCTCACTTGACCTAATTCGAGGATTGTCCAAGTTGAAGAGTGAGCATGACCTTGTTTGCCATCCTTGTCACCATGAGAAGATGGTTGTTGCTTCCCACACACCTGTGAATCAAGGTGATGACGGCTCACCCCTGAAAACTTCTTCATATGGACACAGTTGGTCCTGCTCGAGTGAGGTCTGTCGGTGGGAAGTGGTACGTTCTTGTGATCGTGGATGATTTTTCTTGCTAGTCTTGGGTGCATTTTATGGAATCGAAGGTTGAGGCTTTTGAGTTTGTTCATGACTTGGTTTTGAGGTTGAGAAACGAATCTAATCACGCCATGAGAGCTATATGTAGTGACAATGGCTCGGAATTTAAGAATGATCGTTTCAAAGCCTTTTGCCATAGCCAAGGTCTTGAACACCAGTTTTCGTCCCCATATGTCCCATAGCAGAACGGTGTGGTTGAACGCAAGAATCGAACACTTGTTGAGATGGCTAGGACGATGCTTGAGGAGCATAGGACTCCTAGGAAATTCTGGGCGAGGCGATTAACACGGCGTGATATGTTTCCAACTACATTTTCTCTGAGCTCTTCTCCATAAGACGTCGTATGAGTTGCGGTTTGGGCGACAGGCAAAAGTGAGCCACCTACGGGTGTTCGGCTGTAGGTGTTTTGTGCTCAAGCAGGGGAACTTGGACAAATTCAAACCACGTAGTTCTGATGTAGTTTTTCTTGGCTATGCCACGCATTCACGTGCATACCGTATTTGGCTCTCGGACTCCAACAGGATTTTTGAGACTTGTGAAGTTACCTTTGATGAAACCATGCCTTGCACAACCCCTGGCTTCGAGCTTGCAGGTGATGCTGAGTTAGGTACTACTAGACCTGATCAAACGTTGGGTTACGTCAGGTTCGGGTCGAGTTGACGTTGGGCCACGGGTCTTGTATGATGGCCCGTACCCAACCCGCGGATAATGCCAGGTCAGGTCGGGTTGGCCCGTGCACATTCCTCGGAGGCGTCGGGTCAGGTTTTTTCTGGGTTAGGTTGGGTTTTTTGGCCTTGGGTCAGGTTTTTTCGGGTTGGTTTAGGTTTTGGGTTAAAAATCATGGCACGTGCCTGGCCCGTCGATTGTTGCGGGTCAAAAAATTTGGCCCACGCCCGCCCGTCGTGTTGCTCGGGTCGGGTTTTTTCAGGCGGGTTGGGTCAGGTTGCTCGGGTCGGGTGACCCATGCCCAGGTCTGGGTACTACCATCTTTGAAGAAGATGAGGAAGAAGATGGAGGTGTTTCTAGTGATACTACGCCTGCTGCAGCTCCAGAACTGCTGCTTCGCTTTCAGAGGATAAGGAGGGAGCTCCAGTACCTTCTCCTTCGACCACTTGGGAGCTACCTCCATAAGATCCACCAGTACATGCAGCAGGGCCCGCTAAGGACGCAAGGGAGGTGACCTCCGAGCCACAGCCATCTCAGATGGTCCAGCAGAATCACCCTTCGACGACCATCATTGGTGGATTACATGAGAGAGTTACAAGATCTAGGTCTACTTCTCTTACTGTCTTTGCACACTCTGCATTTGTTGCTTCTTTCGAGCCCCATGATGTTGGACATGCTATGTCTGATCTGAATTGAGTCAATGCTATGCTTGAATGAGGAGCTAGAAAATTTTGAGAGGAACAAAGTTTGGGTTTTGGTCTAGCCTCCACCACATTGCAATCCTATAGGTACCAAGTGGGTGTTTAAGAACAAGCAGGGAGAGGATGGAGTTGTGGTAAGAAACAAGGCTAGGCTAGTTGCTCAGGGCTTTTGCCAAAAGAGCGGATAGATTATGAAGAGACTTTTGCCTCTGTAGCCAGATTAGAAGCCATTCGCATTCTCTTAGCTTTGTCATCTTTGAAAGGGTTTAAGTTGTTCCAAATGGATGTGAAGAGTGCATTCCTGAATGGGTATATAGAGGAAGAAGTCTATGTAAGGCAGCCCCCAAGCTTTGAGCAACCCAAGTTTCCTAACCGAGTGTTCAAGTTGCAGAAGGCTTTGTATGGACTGAAGCAAGCTCCCCAGGCTTGGTATGAGAGACTTAGGAAATTCCTAGTTGCCTAGGGTTTTGAGATGGGGAGTGTGGACAAGACTCTGTTTTTTTGCAAAAGCATGGCAATGACCTTTTGATTGTTCAGATATTTGTGGATAATATCATCTTTGGTGGCTCTTCTCATGCATTTGTGAGCAAGTTTTTAGAGCAGATAAGGAATGAGTTTGAGATGAGCATGATGGGGGAACTTCAATTCTTCCTTGGGCTCCAGATCGAGCAGACACCCCAAGGCACCTTCGTCCACCAAAGCAAGTTTGACATGGCGAATGTGTCATCACAAATGACTCCGATGAGTACCTCTACCATGATGGACAAGGATGAAGAAGGCGAGGAGGTTGATCAGAAGATGTACAGAGCGATGATTGGGTCCCTAATTCACCTAATGGCTACGAGGCCAGACATATAGTTTGTTGTAGGTCTGTGCGCTCATTTTTAGGCTTCTCCAAGGGCATCACACCTCACCGCTGTAAAGAGGATCCTAAGGTATGTCAAGTTCACCCCAGAGTTTGGCTTGTGGTACTCCGCGGACTCCTCTCTTTCCCTCCTTGGCTTCACAGATTCTGACTTTGTTGGGTGCCAGTTAGAACGTAAATCAACCTTTGGTACACGTCAGTTCTAGGTACGTCTTTAGTCTCTTGGTCTTCTCATAAGCAGTCTAGTGTAGCTCTTTCTATATGTGAGGCAGAATACGTTGCTGCTGCTCCCAGATTATTTGGATGCTTGCTACCCTTAAGGACTATGGCCTAACCTATGGGAGGATACCAATCTTGTGTGATAGTTCTAGTGCTATTAGTGTTGCTAAGAACCAAGTGCTCCATTCTAGAACCAAACACATATGTGTGAGGTATCACTTTCTAATAGATAGCTATGAGAAGGGCCTCATTGATGTAGTGCATGTAGCGAGTGAGCACCAAGTGGCTGACATTCTAATTAAACCCCTAGAACTATAAACTTTCAACCGGTTGAGGGGAGAGTTAGGAGTTTGCTTTCCCTTTTAGTCAGGGGAGCTTTGTTAGCTTTTTGTTTTTGTTTTGTTCTTGTTTTGGTTTTCTTTCGCTTCTTTATGCATTTTGTATCATACTCATGCATTGCATCTTGTACATTTGTATTATACACTTGCACTTGTGCTCGATTGGAATGTCTTGCTAGTTTTTGCTCAGTGCTATGATGTACAGTAGTATGCTTGATCATGGTTGGCTAGAGCTCATTCGGATCTATTGTATACTATGTGAGAGCCTAGTCACTTTTGTTTCCTGAGAATCATAAACTTGATCACCACTTGACTTGGCAACCTAGCATGTGTAGGAAGTTGAATGCTTGTGCTATCTTTCCATGCTTGGTTGTTCTATATGCTTATCTTTGTTAGTCTATGCCTAAGCTTTCAGGATACCTTGCCTAATATGAAATCTGAACTAATTGCCTAAAATTAGTATATGTTTGAGATGAAATGAAAAGATCCAAGTGGATTTGCTTTGCCTCACTAACTTGGTTTGAGATTGCTCACTTTTGCACTTTGGTGAGAACTTGGACTTGGCTGTGAATGACTAAAACCTTGTCTTAAGCTTCTGATGGTCTTTCTAGGCCTAGGCTTGGCATTGGTTGGTAAGAAGTGTCATGACAAGTAAATAACCCCTGGCACATGTTTAGAACTTGCTTGAAATGAAAAATGTTAAATCTATATTTGCAAGTCTCTGATTTGGTTATGGATTGTTGGATATACTCAGGTTAGAATTAACACACCTTGTATGCATTGCTAGCATTTTGTTGTTCATGCCTATCTTGCTAGATGCTATTCATGTTGGTGATGTTTTCTTTTGAACTAAACCTGAAAATCATGCTTTACTCCTGACTTGAGTAGATAGGTTCTCTTGAGCTTGTAGCACGCCCCGTTGCCTTCACATGCTCTGTATGCTAGAACTTGTATCTGCTAGCTTTCCACCCCTTTTGAGCTCTTTGTCACACCTAGTTGCATTTGCGCTACATTTTTTCTCATGGGACTTGATGCGTGCATTGTCAAGAAGGGGGAGAGCAGAGTCACCGACCAAGGGGGAGTTGGGTGAGTGCATCATTCTAGGGGGAGAGCTTGCATTGTGAGATGGGTTGAAATGTAGGGGGAGTTGGAGTTTTAGCATGCCCTTTTGGCCAGCTGTGTCGAGCCTTTGCCTCTTTCTAGAGTAGCTAGTCCTTTGCTTCAAGCATGACTGTGTTGGGCCCTACCTCTTTCTTGAGAGGTCATGCTTTGTTGATTGGCTACGTTGAGCAGTTTCCCTTGTCTTAGGGGCCGATCTTTTGGCTTTGCCTTTGTTCACTTCTAGTGCTCCCATTTCTGCATTTCTTTAGTTTTTGGGCACTTGAGTGGATTTTCTTTGTTTTTCTTTCTTCTGTTGTTCTTTGTTACGCTTTTCTTTTCCTTGTCTATGATTTTGTGTGGTTGGTGAGGGTTTTGACATGGCACTCATCAAGGGGGAGATTGAGGGACTCAAGTGTACCGAGTCTGGTCTTTCGTCTTGGCTGTGATGTGTGCTTGTCAACACCGAAGTCTTGCTGAAGGAAGATCGAGCGGAAGTCCAACTAAGTGTGACCTGGTGGCGGCGCCCGAGTGTGATCGAGGCGTGACAGAATCCCTACCAAGTGGACTGGCAGGTGGCTTGGGTTGAGGCCCAAGTTAGGCTCGGCCCATAAGAGAGACCTTAGGTTCGTGCGTCAAAACCAGGGGGCTTGGTTGCCGGTATCCCAAAACCAGAGTTACCCCCGAGGGATGAGCTACTGGACATGTGGAGGACATCGGGACAAGACAGAGAAACCAAAGCTTCAAGGACTCCATCATGGCCATTCATCTGAGTTATTGCGGTCATTTCTAGCCTCTGCAGGTGTTTTAGTGTAACGAGTCTGTAATGTAAGGGGTTAAGTGCAAACTGCCTTAGGACAATAGAGGTGTAGTATAAATAAGAGGTTGGCTGCTCCAAGCCACCTCTCTTGGCTGGTTTTGTCCTCTTAGACTTAGGGTTTAGGAGTGATTTTCATTCTCAAGCCTTGAGCTCCATTATAAGAGAGGTTAAGAGTAGAATCTAGCCTCTAATCTAGTGGGAAGGTGAGGGTGGTTAGTTGAGTTTGAATCCCTTCAGTTGTAATCTATTCTAGACCCTTGTTTGGGCACTTAATAGAAGAGAGATTCAGCTGTAAGCTTGTGTCCCGTTGTCCTTCCTCGTCTCCCTCGGCTTTTGGTTTTGATTCTTGGTCTTTTGGTGTGTTTGTTCTTTGCCAAGTTTGAGACCTTTCTTTTGCTAGTATTTTCTCTTCTCCAATCCTTTGATCCACGAGCAGCCCCTCCTCTTTCATTCTTGCCACTTGGACTTCACTTCAGGGAAAGTTAAATCCGTGGAGAAATTATTCGGCTAACCCCTTGATCCGTTGGGAAAAGCTTTGCATGGATTAGACAAGGCCCCTACAAAGTTTGGTGAAGTTTGGACTCCATGTGGTCATGTTTTTTATCCATTCTTGTGGTTTTCCCAGCCTACTGTTCTCGTCAGTTCTAGAACTGTCCGGTGGTTCACCACAGGACCGTCCGGTGGCTCACCACATGACCGTCCGGTGGGTTCTTCAACAAGCACTCACAGCCTAGAACGTCCGGTGGCTCACCACAGGACCATCTAGTGGGTGCTTCAAAATAGCACTCTCAGCCTAGAACGTCCGATGATTTACCACAGAACCGTCCGATGGTTCACCACAGGACTGTCCGGTGGCTTCTACCGGCTGTTTTGGGCTCGTTTCTCGTTGTTTTCGATCGGCGTTTGCGCAAGTGTTTTCGTGTGCTTCCACATGGCTTTCATCTGAGTGTCCTAGGGTTGGTAGCTAGCCTTAGCTACGCAACTTTGCACAAAGGAGAAGAGATGGTTTTTGGGTTTTGTGTTTTTAGGCGTTACCTATTCATCCCCCCTCTAGGTCACCCTTTCGGTCCTCAGTTTCAAACTTTTGAGTGACTATATTAGGTCCAATCACTTCTAGGTATAGTGCATTTGAAAGGTGATAAGTTTAATTTCATTTCATAGTCAGGTAGATTCTGAAGCACTACAGTGAAATCAAAAGTAATTTCAGAATGAAGTTTGGGGAAGACTTACAAATTATTCTACGTGTTGACTGTCTTGGGTTGATTCCAAGAGATATTAGGGTGCATTTCGATATAAGTAAATCACAGTTTTAAACCATGCTCAGTGTAACAAAAGTTAGTTGATGGCATTTACAATAACTTTGATAATGGAGCTAAGCTCAGGTGCCTAATGATTTTGAAAATTTAATTGGAGCCCAGATTTGGTCAAGGACATCTTCGTCACCTTTCAAAAGAACGTTGGCTGAATTCAATCCAAACTTTTGAACGTCTTGTCCTTAGATTTTTAACATGGTCACAATAGCAGAGTAGAAGAATCTTTCCTGAACTAAAACTTTCGTATTTGGTGTTTTGGACAAAAGCTTGTGGGTGTTGACTTACTAAACCAAACCACACTTGGTTTTGTATTTTGAATAGAAAATTTTTGACTTAGTGATTTCTTCACCTAAGTCTTGTTGCTCTATAGACATGATTATGTTATAAAATTTCATTAACATGGGTCTACTTGTGTGTTAGTGCCTTTGAGATGCCGAGGAGCATCACAACCCACCCCCCTTAAAGAAATCTCGTCCCGAGATTTGGATGAGGTGGGATTGTATGGCTTACCACGTAATGCAAATGGTTTCGGCATCGTGGTTTGTGTCTTTCTGTATGCATGTGGTAAGATCCAAATTCTTCATCGGTTAGCCCTGTTAACCAGCATGTGAATGGGTAGTACATTCTTAACACGATGTAGTTACAAAGCACCAACTAGTAAGGCAGGATGGTGTTTTCAACGTGTGGAGCAAGCTGTGCACCAGAGAGCGAATGAACAAACATAAGGAGACTATGGCCACCACGATTAACAATTACTGATTGAACAATAGAAAGGAGCTACTTCCTGACTTTGACACCAAGAGTAGAAACATGATAAATATTCAATTTATGAGAACAATAGGAGCAATGTTTACGTAATCGGAAATTTGGACTAAGTGAAAATCTTGTGATTCATAGAAATGGCAATGTATATGTTGTTGAAAGACACATTCATTTCATTTGATAGGGACTGTGTACCCATATAAGATATCAAGTCTGAATATCTTCAAAGGTATGAGAGAGACAAGATAGACCATATTCACCTAGACAGGGTGATGTGTGCTTACTAATGAACAATTGAAAATGTTAGTAACCTCACCTTTGATGGATAATTTCAAAGAGAAAGAAATCAACTCATGAAACGATGCCATGAAGATGAACTCCAGCTAGGAAAAAATGTTGATGCTAAAAATGATTAAGAAGTTCACTTACTCTAGATAAGGTTCAACAAGGAGAAGTTAATGGTGAGAACAAAGATGATTCACTCCAACAAATCAACGAAGGCGAGATTAAACAAGGCAATAAAAAGTTATGAACTAGCTATGAGGTTGAGGTGGATCATTCCCATAGATCAAGGTGAAACAAAGCACTAGAATGATATAATTTGGCAGTGGAAAGGGAGTCGATCATTTTCATGAATCAAATGTAAAAAGGTCAACAAAGAGATAGAAAGTGGATATGAATGTTCCACAATTGAAACGATGTCTCAACCATGCAAGTCTTAATGCTAGCGCGAACCTAGTGGTTTAACCGGTGCCGGCCATACACACAGGACCCTAGGTTCTGTCGAGGCACCCAAGACTACCCAAGGAGACATCACAACAAAAGTTGCTCAACCATACCAATCACGGAATTGTGAACAATACAAGGTCATGACAAGGAATGAACAAGGAGGTTTATATAATATAAGAGGTTGGGGGCACATGAATATCAATGTATGGGTGATATGAATCAAAGAGGTCAAAACACATGGATTTCAAAGGTTGGAAGCACATGAATCATGAAAACGAGAAACATATGGACTACGAACTCTTGAGTTGTGGTGATTACATATCTTTGGAAGTGCGTGAATTGACAAGAGCTCAAGCATGTGGACTACAAGAGTTTGAAATGCACGGAATATGGGACCTCGGACACAAGAGTAATGGTTCGAAATACATGAATCACTAGAGTTGATTTCAAGGAGTTTGGAGTATGAGGGCATAATGAACTATACGAGTCAAAAGTTAAGACAATAATGGTTCAAGTTGAATATTGTTATTATGTTAGCCGATACCCATTTAGTTTTGCCTAATTGTAGATTCAAACATCTAGGTTGTGGACTAGTTTCTTTGTTCCACCGTGTTGATGTAGCGTCGAGCTTCGCATAGGAGACACCTTGGTGCGACAGTCTTAATCGATCACTAAATTCGAGAGTGTTGCTGTAGATGAGGTCAATTCGAGATGCTTTCTTTTTCTCACCCATGCCCCCAACTAGAAACTCTATAGTGTTGCCTATGTATTGGTAAGCGACAGTTAACTCTTGACTGGAGCTTCTTCTAAATTCCTTCTTGTGTTGGTGGAGACCTTGATTGCGTGTGCTGATGTAGGAGTTGATGCTGCACATGTCAGGATTGATTGTACAAAACTCCTTCTGCTTCAGTGATTATGCGTTGAGCTATCTTCTTGAATGCTTTCGGTATCAGCAGATTCATCTCGAGTCGCAGATGTTGAACAGAGGGCCACGTCTTGGGAGTACTCTGTTTTGTCTTTCTCGGATCCTCTCCTTATGATAGCCTAGGTGAAGTCTACAAAGCTTTGGTTAGCGACGATTTTGTCCCCCAAAACTTGTGAGTGATCCAGGTTTAGGTTATATCTATGAGCTTAAGAAACCATGAAAGGTGGGACTATTGCAATACCGAGGTTCAATTTCTATCTTTCTTTCTAATGTGTACAGCTTGCGGCCAAACTCCTAGTGGTGAATTAAGGGGATTTGCAAAAGATTAGAATATGATAGTTATGCATAAGCTTATACTCTACATCATTGGTATAGAAAATGTTTGTTCGTTATACTTTGAAATAATCCAAAAACTCAAATTATTCCGCTAGCCGAAATATGTCCGGTTTTCAAGTTCTGTACTAAATCTGCTATAACTCAGCATCGAAGATGTTTTAGACCAAAACCAGAATACCAAAGTCGTTCATTTTGCAATTTCTACAACATTGGTACATAATGTTTCCACAAGTTGTGAGTTAAAAATAGGTGAAACTTCAGATTACTAAGACGAGGTCTAATCTGTCCAGATTTTGAGTCTTGTTTTAGAGTCATGTATTTGGTCCAGTTAGAAGCATTTTCAACATATGGTCAAAATAGAAAAGTTGTTACAGATTTCATATGCTACAATTTTGTGAAAATGAGCATTAGCTTATTTTGTTTAGATCATGTCAAGAACATAGATTCGCAACCTTAGCACTCGCTGTCCAGATTTAAACTTCTGACTTCAAGTGATGGTAAGTCACATTTACAAGCACCTTTGCAACAAAGTCAATATAGAAAAGTTGTTTGTTTAGTTGTTCTCTGCAGATATGGTATTCAATGTTTTTGCTGAAAACACTCGGATCAAAGCAGAATCTATGATCTTCAACAGAACGTCGAGTGTGTGCAGATTGTTAACTCGGTGCTGTTTTGGCTTGTAGTTTGGAATCTAAGCATTTTCAGAGAAAGATATTTAAATCAAAGTGATAAAAAATTTCATACTCCATAAGATTGTTATACAAAGTATAAGTAGGTTCTATGGTGAAAATGCTCCAAGTTTGAATCCTATATGCTGATTTTTTTTTTCAAATTACTATTCTATATTCTAGTTTCATTAAGCCATAACCCCTTTACACAAGCATTTTTTACCATGTTAAGAATACAAAAGGTGTGAACCTAGTTATTCTCTACAACTTTGAAATATAATACTTATACTAAAAGAGTATGAAACATGTCCTAAACCTGAAATCTCGTAAAGGGTTCGATTTTGGGCTGAACAACATATTTAACGTATTAGGTTTACATTTGTTGAACCATTCATATTTGGAGTTTGTGGTGTACAGGAGACTTGTCACAAATTATGTGCTATACCAATTTCATATACAAGGTTCCTAATGAATCCATTTGCAATTTGAACGACGTATCAAAACCATAGCAACACACATACAATTCTCAAGTGAAACTTGTTACTTCCGAACAAATACATGTATCATACAATATAAATCTAGTCACTTCCCATCAAATTCACAGTAAAGCACATTGAGATGAGATGGAATGATGCATGGTCGCCCTATCCGTCCTCACAAATCCTTACTTTTATAGCTAACGTTATTCTAGTGGCATACATGCACGGACTCTCCCTACGTGCAACTAGTCGAGTTCTAATCGTTCATGCTACGCATTTCGTTGTTAGTGTACCTACAAGAAAAATGCATGCTCATACATTACCATCTAGAGTGGTATCCACACGAATTCTCACGCTGCGTGGACAACGTTGAGTGGACCGTTGCACCTTCTTCTCAAAGCCTGACTGTCCACCAGTACTGGGGATTGTTGAGAAGAAGATAGATCACAAAACCAAATATAAATGTGGTGGGCGTGAAGGCTTCAAGGCATGCCCGCCACCCGTAAAGAGCTTTACCTACGCAGCATGGGTGTAGAGTTCACAAATACTCCGCAACTCCAATAGCGTTCCTCCATTACTAAGGATTGCTATTGCCGAAATATAGTATCCCGAAATAAGATTTGCAATATGATGATCTCCCCTAGTCTAGGTTAGAGAAGTCAGTGATGCCACTTACATATAAGCTAACATCCTTATAATGGGCATATACACGATACTCTCATTTTTTCAAATACTTTGAAGAGATTGGAAAAGCTTTTCGAAATCAAAATAAAATTGTTATAATTGTTGTCTGTGTATGATCGGCTCTGATACCAGCTGTGGCGAAACCGCGGATTTAATCTGAGCTAAACACACCTGCCTCCACATGGCTCTTAGTGAACTTAGACTGAATTAAACCAGGTAGTCCGTCGAGCTACTCCAAAGGGAACTTGATGTAACCATCACCCAAGGATACCGACATCACACACGTTAAGCCCTCGAAGGAGCCACAACAATTACAACAACCCATCATTTCATACAAACATAGTTTCATTTATTACAAAACTTTTGGTCAAAACCATGTACAATCATAGTGAAATAGAGTTTCAAAATAAACTCGCAGCGGAATACATAATAATATACAAGTGCAATGCAGCGGAAGCAAAACATCAAGACATGACATCGAGCCCACAATTGTCATCCTCGATCACAAACTGGAATGTACCTAAAAAATATCAACAACAAATGATCAGTACGTGGGGTACTCATAGGACTTACCCGTAAGTGGTATCAGCCCGACACATTTGAGGGTATGCAAGCCTTTTTGTGGACTAGACTTCTAACCCGCATAAGTTTACTAAAAGTGAGTCCTTACTTTCATGTATCATTCAATTTTGAAGCATAAACTTCATTTGATTCATCATAGTTATCATCATGATCCATAATTCATATATCTCAATATTCTCAACACACATATCATCATAAGGTAATTTGTAGAAATATAAACATACATGTACAAACATGTAGTAATAAAAAGCATGATTAAAGTAATTACTATGTTGCCCGACAGTGATATTGTCATTCTCACACCTGGTGAGGATCAGCGATTCGAATCGATTTTTAATTCTCGGGAATAATTATCATGTTAGGGATATATGCTTACTAGCCATCACGTTCCACATATATCCTCCATCTCCGCTTGTACCATCCCAAGTTCGATTCCAACCCGCTATTCTCCACGCTTAGCTCCCATGGAGCGATACCACGGCATTCAAAGTCAGCCCTCTCATGAGTCAAGCGCCCCCAAGTCCCATGGTAGGAACAAGTCTATATTCTTCGAATGGCACAAGTAAGACTTTCACCGGTCCCATATCCCGGATAAGCATTCTAGCAATATTGTGCCGATCAGCGGACAAGCCTTATATGACTCGGGAGGAGTCCACCAAACCATCCACATCTTTTTTCATCATAATATATCCCTATCTCCGCCTGGTCTCATCTTCTCACCACATCATATCATATTGCTTTCAAATTTATATTTTCGTAAAACATTTTTTAGTCCTATCATCTCGTGAGTGAATATCTTCACTCGACTTCTACCGTCTAAGCATGGCTAAGCATAGACTTCGACCTATTCATACTACTTAGGATATTAGGGATTTATACATGTGGGGTTTCATACAACTCCTAAACGTAATGCACACACAAATATAGGGTGGTGAGAATCTCTAAACAGGTGTAGATGCCTAACGGGCCTACATTTGTTGTTGAAAACTTGAACAAACTAAACTAAAGTTAGTTTGCCAAGCTGCGAGGCTTTCCGCCAGGCAACCCCTTGATCACTTGTACTGCTCCTCCTTCCAAATACCTCTTCAAGGGTCTCCAGGTGGTATTTGGGTCTTAGTTGGTCCTTTAGAACATTGTTGCTTGAAGTAGCTCCACGCGGTTGCTTCGTGATCGCGTATCTGCAGTAAGCGTCACTATATGGATGACATGCATGATGCAGTGCATGAAATGCATGAAAATGAAGCACACATATAACAATCATTTTAAGGGATCAACATCAAGGTGATTTATAAACTACTTTCAAAGAGTACCTTTATGGATCTAGAGTAAGCATTCATTCAAAGAAGCAAACAATGCAATCACATATGTACTTATCAAGTTACTGATTACTTAGTAAGCATATTAATTGCAGCACCATGTCCTATGAAGGATATGCAAAGGTGATGTAAAACAAAGGAGACAATTAATGGTTTATTTAGATCGATTGTTATATATATATATATATATATATATATATATATATATATATATATATATATATATATATATATATATATATATATATATATATATATATATATATGGACTCTTTAACTTTTGGTAAGTACATAGATCCAAATGGCTTCAGATTTTTATGACATGGAGGTATACATAGAACAATATATAATTCTTGTGGATTTTTCTGGACACATTTTATGTAGCGTGTAGTTACATATTCTAAAAATACAACAAATACAACCATAGGGGTAGAATAGTAACTAAACAGTGAATGGTAGTGTTTTAAAAATCACCACGGATCCTAAAAAATCATTTCAAAGCTATTGATGAAGTTTCACAATTTTAGGGGTTCATTTATACCATTTTTGGCATTTATTTTATTGTAGCTTGCATGCAATAAACCAAGGGCAAAAAGGTCATTTCATGGATTCACATCTACACCATTCTGTAGATCTACTAAGGAGGAGTACAATGCAACTAAGTTTGCATTTTTAGCATTTTTATATTATTTTTAGTGGATTTCCAAAGTTTCATATTCAAGAAAATGCATTTAATCCAAAAACCCACGGACCAAGGACCTATACCTAATTAATAGTAGACTCCAAGGGCTTGTAAGGAAATAGACATAGACTCCATGCATAGTGATCCAAATCGTACGTGGGAATATACAATACTGCAGGGATTTTTCTATAAAACTAACATCTTCTTCAACCTCACCTTTCTCCTTCTTGTGGCTGTGCGCGGGGAGGGGAAACTGGGGCAGTGCCGGTAGTGTGAGGGCAGGAATTTGGTCCAGGATGGTGCAAGGACGTGTTCCCCATGAGGGGAAACCTTTCCCCATGATCTCGATGCATAGGGAGACGGAGGGGCACGGGGAACGTGCCGTGAACCGAGCGCGAACTCATGGCGAGGTTGTGATGGTGCGGGCGCTCGATCTGGCGGCTCAGGCGGAGGAGGGGACCGATGATGGGCGTCCCATCAATACGAGGAGATGGCGAACTTAGGGCCGTAGGTCTAGGTGTGGGAGAGGCGACCGTAGGTGGTACTTCACGTCAGCATGGAGTTGGCCACGAGCTCCCATGGAGGGTGGCGTTTGGCTCCACGCGGGTGAGGGTGGTAGGATGGCGTCTATGTTCAAGAGATGGCGGGGAAGCTGGAGCGGGGAAGGAAGAGCTCGATGCATGCACTAGATGGGCAATGGAGGATGCAGAGTGATGGGGCACGAGCTCAAGCACCATGGTGGCCATGGCGAATGCGCTCTACGTGAGGGCGAGCGGGGAAGCAGAGCACAAGCGGAGAATGAGAGAGGCAGTAGAGTGGGGCATGAGTGCGAGGCAAGTGGGCTCAAGAGGGGCTTTGCTTCCACTCAAAGCAACTCGGTGGGGGCGGCCTTGGAGCTGAGGCCAGCCAGCAGTAGTTGCATGGCGACGCAGAGCAGGCCACGGCAAGCGGCTATTGGGAAGAGAGAGGGAGATGGTTGGGGTACACTTGGTCCATACCCAAGTGACTAGAAGCATTGGATGGACAAGGTCGGTGGATCCAAGGGCCGCCCAGCCAAGGATCAGGCCGCTTGACCATGTGGAGGTGTCCGACCTACCGTGTGTCCTCCAAGCATTGACTTAACCACCACAACTAACCTTTGGACAGCTATAAATATTCCCAAGGTGTTCACTTGTAAGTATGGTGATGTAGTGGTAGAGTAGCACTTGAGAGTGTGAATTGTATAGTGTTGGAGAAGTGAAGTAATCCCTTAGCTTGTAGAGATAGTGCCTCTTGTATCAAGGAGAGTAGTGAGGTGAATAGTGAGGGAGTGGGAATTCTCTTCCCTCCCAGGCTTGTATTCTCAGAGGAAGGATATTAGATTCTAGGATTGAGTAAAGTTCATTGTCCTTTACCTTTGTTCTTTCATTCTTACTTTACTTTCATACTTAGTCATATGCTTGTTTGTTTACGGCAACCTTGTGCATGCTTATAGTGTTGGCTATATAGTGTTGCTTGCTCTTCTGGCTCATTACCAGTTTAGCAATGAACTCATCAAGTAGACATGGCAGTGTTATACTTAGAGTTTACCTTGGTTGGTCAGCTATCCCACGCAGCTCTGGTTGCTAGACACACTAGGTGATAGCTTTTGTGTTCTCAGTATTCCAAACCCATATGTTCGGATAGACTCGCTGACGATATAGCCGAATCCTATAGTACCTACCTTTGTCGGCTGGGTAATCAGCACTGTGGTGCCTGGCAATGGTGCTACAGCTTTGGTGCCTATGTTTACATGATAAGTATAGTTCTTTGCATGCTTAGTATAGTAAGGTGATCCAACATCTGTTGAGAACCTGCATCTCTGTATTTTTCTCTCTACATTGCTAGCTTTGTTAGTAGCGTTGTTTGTTATTATACTCCTCGTTCCTTGTGGATTCAACACCCTAGAATACTCTTTGGTGAAAGGCTACAACGTATTTTCCGTGTGCTTGCAGAGTTATATCTAATAGGCTAAGGAACGCTAATTGTGGTGCTGATGACGATGCCCTTGGATGCGTCTGGGAGGCCTAGGTTGACCCTCTTGGTCACCTCAGCTGGCTACAATGCTATGGCAGAGACCGCCTCTTGAGCCAGGATTAGCAGGCTGTCCTTTGGTAGTAGGGCCGCGTCTGCCGCGAGCCGCCATTGAGCTGTTGATGTGCTCACCGTGAGGGCCATCTAGAGTGCCTCCCGGCTGCAGTCTGCCACGCCTTTGAAGTATGCCCTCACAAAGATGACGCCTTGTGGGGATGGCATCTTGAGGACCAAGTACGAATAGTATGGGATAGAATTGAATTTGGCCAACCCAGGCCGCCCAATAATAGTATTGTAGGTACAGTTGAAGCTTGCCACCTCAAAGCGAAGAAGCTCTGTACGGAAGTTCTCTGGTATGCCGAAGGTGACTAGTAGGTAGACGTGCCCCCGCGGATACTCTCCATCGCTTCTCATGATCCAGAAGAAAGGGCTCTCTGATTCTTGGAGATCGCTAAGGGGGATCCCTAGGGCCAGTAGTGTCTTGGGGAACATCACGTTGATGCTACTTCCACCATCGATCAGCACCTTCTTGACTCAGCTATCACGGACCACTGGGCACACGACCAAAGGGTACTTTCCCGAATGGTCGAAGTTGAGTCACCGATTCACCCGACTGAAGGAGATAGGAGTCTTCGACCATCTGTATGGCTCTAGAGGCTCCATCGAGGCCGCCATGACTTGACGACCGGATAGATTCTGCTGCCTTTTGCTCTCTTGGTAGCCCTGTCCACCAAAGATAATGTTGACCTCCTTGTTGATGTTAGGGAAGTTAGGGCCGTTGCCCCCGTTCTGCTGTTGTGGAGAGCCCCGGTCCCGCCGCAAAGGCGGCGGCGGAAGCACTTGTTGGAAGGGCCGCCCTTGGCTGATCAAGTTCTTGAAGTCATGGCATTGACACAAGGTGTGGTGGATATCCTTATGATAAGGGCACAGCCCATCGAGGATGCCGTCCATCGAGCGCATGTTGTTGGCGTGAGGGTTGCCATGTTGGTGCGCGGCGGTGGTCCTATGGTTTGGACCTCCTCCTCCCGAGGCCTCTTATCCCAGCCACGCTCCTACCGCGAGTGATCCTCACACTTCTCCTGCTTGTCCTTACGCCAATCATCTCAGCGTCGGTCAACTAGGTGCCGAGCTCGCTCGTCCGCGGTGTTGTATTGGGCAGCCTCACGAAAAAACTGCATAGGGGTGGTCAGGGCATTGTGGAGGATGTTACTCACTAACGTCTCAGTGTGAGAGCCATGGTAGAAATCATCTATCACCGCCGCCTCAGTGATGTCGGGGATGCGATTCCACAATGACTGGAACTGCTTTAGATAGGATCAAAGGAAGTCTCTGTCCTTCCGCTTGATGGACTTGAGGTCCCAAGGCTAGGTCGGCTTGTCAGAGAGGGACTAGAAATTGGTGACGAATCTGTCGCATAAGTCGTTCTAGTTGTCGATGCAGTCGTTTGCGAGGTGGCGGAGCCACTGGAGTGCGTCTTGCCCCAGCACGATTGGGAGGTAGGCTGTCCTCACGTCTTCACTTGCTCTAGCTGCGTTAGCTGCAGTGGAGTATATAGCCAACCAGCCGCTTGGTTCTTGCTTGGCCTCAGATTTGTCAATATTGGAGTCCTTGAAGTTTGGTGGCCACACGACTATGCGAAGTCAGCTGGTGAAGGTAGGGACACTAAACATGCCTCGAAGGACCAGTGCACCCGGACAACAGTCTTGAGCGTTTTCAGGATGCCCCTAGGGTCGATGGGGTTCTGGTTGGCGATGCGGTGACCGGGGCTAGAGACTCCATAGTCGTTTGTGGACCAGGCGATGGTCCACCGGACAGTTCACAGAAGCCGCGGTTGAACGAGCCTGAGCATCAGCGTCTTGCTGGGGCGCACCGTGATTCCTGAAAGGACCTTGATGTCGCCTAGAGGGGGGTGAATAGGCGTAACTGAAAATTTACACCACTTAAAAACACACTGTCAGCACTCACACCGGATAGTCCGGTGGGTACAACCGGACAGTCCGGTATACCCGGATAGTCCAGTGCTCTACACCGGATAGTCCGGTGTCACACAGAAACTAAAACCCCTAAGGTAAATATGCGAGTAAATACCTATCGAGCTATGTGGAGCTGTGTAATGTGTTTGTATGTTGATGATGATCTCAGCAACACTTTGTCCCTGCACTCACAAAGAGAACTTGCACACGAATAATAATGGTAGCGAAAGCAATAAAGTAATGCACGCAAGTAAAACAACCACAAGCACAAAGCTTGGGTCTCCCAGCAGGGGCACTGCACACACAACAAAGGATTTTATTCCCGAGGTTCGGGCACACCTGCAAGTGTCCGTACGTCCCCGTTGAGGTGCCCACCAAGAGCTTGAGTCTTTTTCAACTCACGGCCTCCCCTTCACAACCACCAAGGCTATGAAGGTGCTCACTGCAAATGCTCCGAAGAGCGAGGTAATCACCTACAAGAGAAGTGCCACCCACAAGCTGGGTGCCCTTCGGGTCGCTCTCGCCGTCTAGGAGGAAACCACCAAGAGTAACAAAAATGCTTCCTGGAAATGCTTGCCAACTGTGCTCAGAAGCTAGGTGCTCACAATGTAGCTCACACAATCTCACAAATCCTCTCCCAACTCAAGAATCTCACAAGAAGAGCTCAATCTCAGAAAGAGAGTGTTGGGAGGTGTTGCTAGGAGCCTCTGGATGTGTATGGACGTGGAGGGAAGCAGCATCTCCAACTGGAGGTGAGTGGGGGGTATAAATACCCACCCTCACAAAACTAGCCATTGGCCTGTGTCAGACCATCACCGGATAGTCCGGTGTGCCCAACCGGATAGTCCGGTATAGGCGGACTAGCCGTTGGAGCTCAAACCCCCTCTATCGGACAGTCTGGTAAAGCCCACCGGATAGTCCGGTGAGGGTTCCCTGATCAGAGGCTAAAACACTGAGCCTGGGTCAACAGATGAGCAAAGTGTAGGTGTTATCTCCATTAGAGATACACCTAACTAGGAGACGAAAGCACAAGGAAAAGATCAGAGAGATCACTCTCGGCTCTAGGCGCAGCCTTCACCGGATAGTCCGGTGAGGCTTACCGGACAATCCGGTGAACCCACCCTTAGCACAAGAACAACTCACGAGGAGTGTTTCGGCTCGACACTCTCTGAACTAGCTGTGAGCACATTGTTGACTAGAGACTTCCGAGCTTCGCTTCCCTCTTGATAGTACGGCATACCTATGCTCAAGATAAATATAAATCCAGATGTAATCCACTTGAGTCTTGTCTTGATGAAAAATGTCGTCTTGAAATATATCCACAGAGAGAGATAGCAAAGCTGAGCTTCTTCCTTTCTGAGCAATCCTCTTTGAGCGAGATAGTTGGACTTCAATTTAGAAAAACCTCTTCGATAGGTACATGGAGCACATTTGCTCATTATCCATTTATTCAATTTGTCTTGATCATTATTGGCTTTAATATGCAATATAGTGTCTTCCTGATCAGCCACTTGTTATATATGAGAAATCCAATTAAGTTAGTGACATCCAAATGGAAGAGATACAATTTAAAGTCACTTTTCTCAATATGAAAGCCAAGTGTCTCAAAGTGCATTAATAAAGCAACACTAGTGATGTCCTGCACTTAGGCAATGTCATGGTATGCACTCGTGAATGATCAATGCCTCACTCAACAAATGAGTGATTCATGCTTATTCATAGACAAATACATTTCTGTTTATTTTATTACATTTGACAACATATACCTGTAGAAACTTGTCAAAATATCTCACAAAGAGATTAGACTTTTAATCGCAATGTCACTCAAACACCAAAACCACTAAGGAGCCTTGTTGCACTTACAATCTCCCCCTTTTTGGTGATTGATGTCAACCCCGATTAAAGCTTACAAGAGATAGTCAAATGAAATGCATGAATCCTTAGATATTTGGTATGCTCCCCCTAAATATGTGCTTGAGTTACAAAAACTCAAAATTTGAGCCATATATGCCCAAAAGCACATATTTCGTGCCAGGAGAGCTCCCCCTATATCTCAGCATTCCAAAACCACATAGGAAGAGGGAAAAACACAAAGTTACCCAACTGGGATGCTTGGTTGTTGAGAGCCAATGGACCGACTCCATTGCCTCTGGAGTGATGAGTGATTGTCAACAGTAGTAAGACCCAGAAGGACTTGGGCACAAGACCTCCAATGGACAGGAGGCCCTCCGATGGACTAGAGGTAGAGGGCAGTCCTCCGAAGGACTGGAGGCACACTCGGCGTCTGTCGGCCATGGGAGTTCGGTATACGGAGGAGCGGCACGACGACGGCAGGAGTAAGTCCTTCGAAGGACTGCGAGGCTGCCCCAATGGACAGGGGATGCCGGGTGCCACCGCGGTGCTCCAACCTGAATGCGTGGCGCAAAGGCGTGCGAGGGAGGCTTTGGCGGCTTCGGCTCAAAACCGTCACCCAAGCTACCCAAGCCTTGGTGAGTTGGGCCACGACTCACCAAGATAGAGAAGATGGGCCAAATCCGGCCCAGGCGGAGACTTCCTAAAGTTTCTCGGTTTCTGACTTCAAAACCGGGGGCGGATGGCAGATTGGACTACTGGCCACGTGGAGAGCATTCGAGGATTGCGTGGAACTTACGAAGATCAAGACTTCATCGTGGTCGTCCGTCCCGAAATATCCTGTAATCTTTCGTTTGAGTCGTTAGGGTTTGTCTAGCTGTAGGGACCTAAGTGCAAATCTGTCTAAATAGCACTTGGGTATAAATAGGTCCAAGGCAGGTCATGAGAGCAGTTGTTGGTTGCTAGGATTAGTCTTCACTTGGTGATTTTCGTCCTCATGCCTTGAGCTCCATTGTTAGAGAGGTTAGAGTAGGATTTAGCCTCCTAATCTTGAGGGAATGTGAGGGTGGTTGCTTGGGACGAATTTCTGCTTGTATGCTGAATCTTTAGACCCATCTTGGGCACTTAATCGAAGCAAATTCGTGCAGCAACCTTGTGTTCTTCTCCTCCCCCTCTCTCTTTGGGTTTTGGGTTCAATCCTTGCCTTTTTGGGTGTTTTTGTTGGGCAAGCTTGAATCCCTTTCCTCGCTGATGTTCTAGACTTGCTAGGACGTGGAGATCGTGACTTAGTTCATCTCAATCATGCTGGATTGCCACGAGCAAGCCTCTTTTGTGTTTTCCCCTTTCTTGCCCAAGAATGGCTATTTCACAAGATCTGAAATTCCCTGCTGATTCCGCGGTTACCTTGAGTTGATCTATTGGGGATAACTTTGAAATAGGGTCCAGATAACCTGTGCTAAATTTCGTGAATGTTTGGACAAGGTTTGATCAAGTTTGGATTTGAAAAAGTCTTTTCTGCGACCCTACCGGACAGTCCGGTTCCACCGGATAGTGCGACAGCGCCCACCGGACAATCCGGCGTGGGCCACTGTCCGGGCAGTGCAATCGGACAGTCCAGCGCCAGGACAGTCCGGTGTGTCCGGTGTTGGCCACCGGACAGTCCGGTCCTGCCAGGGAGCTGTTGTGTTCTTCCGAGGTTGGTTTTTCCACGGTGATTTTGCTACAGATTTTCGCATTCCTCCCTTAAGACCATTCTCTTTGCTTACTTTGAGTCAGTGAGACGCACCTAGGTGCGGTCAGTGTCTTGTGGCGGTTATTGCAAAATCTTTTGCTCCGTTGTCACTCTTGTTCGGATCTTGAGCTTTCTTGCATTGGTGCGTATCCTCACAGTGGACGGCACCCTTGCGCTGTTAGGCACGTATCTGTTCAGTGGACGGTGCTTAGTTTCGATTTCCACTTGGGGGTTTGTGATTTTGTGATTTCAGGTGCTCCTATTCACCCCCCTCTAGTTGCACGTCTCGGTCCTACAGTTGTGCAGCTACTGCCCACTCATCGGATAGTCCGGTATACATACCGGATAGTCCAGTGCACCGGATAGTCCGACAGGCTTCACCGGATAGTCCGGTGATGACAGTCTGCACCATACCAAACCAAACCCACGAAGCCACAAAGAGTCAAAAACACGAGCACATAGCTAATAGTATAAATTAGACATAGATATACATATAGTTCACACAGATCACACGGGAGATAAAGAGTTTAAAAAAAATATTATACGAAAATGTGTTCAAAACATGATCCTAAGAGTTCAACACATGAACCGACACATGATACAGCTGAAAGGGAAGATGATAAGATAAAACATGCTGCAAGCGGCTTCAAGGATCTGCTGACTCTGCACAAGGCCTGCTTGCTCCATTCTCCCCCTTTCACTGAGCTCCTCCTGAAAACACTAAAAAAAAAGGGGCCACAAAGCTAATGTACTTCTCCCCCTGTGTCATTAAGCACCAAAAAGGTCAAAAGAAGAGGAGAAAAGTACCTCAAGGGCTCACTGAGTGCCCTGATGCCATCCTCCACTAGAGCTGCCACCTTGAGGTCCTGACTGGAACTGGCTGCTGCTCTGAAAGAAGGCTCCACCCTGACCCATGGAGAAAGGTAGAGATCCTGAAGAACACGATGAGGCCAAGGTGGTGGAGAGGCCTGAGTAGCCAGCAGAGAAGGCATCACTCATTCCAAAAAGTGACTGAGCAGCCGACTGAGCTATGGCATCCATGGATCCTGAAACCAGAGGTGCCTGAGTAAACTGTGGAGGCTGGCTGAACTGAGGAGGCACTGATGCCCCGCTAGTCTGACCCTGCTCTGTGTAGTACCCTGCAAAGGGATCCACTAGGAACTCCTCCTCTACCTCTGTCTCCTGCTCATCCTCGACCACTCGGTCAGGTGAGGGCGGTGGCTGCATGCCGAGGTGCCTCTGAATGCCCTTCACCCTGTTATCTGTCAGGGTCTGGCGACGACGGATCTCTCTCTTCTCAGCTATGTCCTTCGCCCTGAAGCACTTGAGGGCTCCCATAATGGCTCTGAAAGCCTGCACAATAGGTGACTGAGCTCCTCCTGGACCTCTCACTGGAGAATTGCCCACTGCCTCTCCTCCTCTGAGGTCACTGCCTCTGCTGCTGTGGCACTGGAGCCGACTGACTCGGAGGTGGGTCTGAGCCTAAAGGTGTAACTGAGGGTGCTGGCACAATCGGATGCTTTACCTTCTTGACACGGAATGGTCGGTGCTCAGAGTCACTGATATAAGCTATACAGGTCACTCTGTCAATCACCTCCATGATGAAAGGAGCATATGCGCAACTCCGATATGGGTCAAAGGATATGGCTTTGATCTCCTCCCATATGAAGTTGGTCACGCTGAAAGGCAATGCATTCTCCCTCATCCTAGCAAGCAAATTCTTGGCATAATGTGATATGTTAGTAGCATCACCGACACGAAGAGCCTGGGTCTTTCTGAACATTCTGTTCAGATATCCATAGAAAGAGTAAAGACCCTGTGAGTGTCCAAAGTTTCCCTGATTGTTTGGAGGATACATGAAATTCATATCACTGTCAGGGAGACATTGCTCTAGGTAAACCTTAGGCCTATTCAGATCCACATTGTTCAAACCAAGCACAAGCGAGAAGTCAAGATAGGAGATGGAATAAGTCTCACCCTTTGTCATCCATGCCATAGCCCACTTCCTCGGATCTGCATCTGTGTCATCAAAGTAGACTGTGGCATAGAATTGAGCGATGATCTCCTTGTTCCAATCATGCCTGAAGCTCATGATCTTCTGGATGTTCTGCCTCCCACAAGCTGCAATCACCTGATCAAAACTGGGGTCTTTCTTGTCCTTCATGTATTTCCAATCAACCCATGGATCAAGTGTGACTGGGTGTTCCTTAGATAGAATCATTGACTCATAGTAATCCTCCTGAACCCTGGTGTGAAACCTCCAGTCATAAGAGCTCTTGGGCTCTTTCCTGAAATCCTTTCTCCTGTTGTCCCTGATCTCACTGAGCTTCCCCTTTTTCTTGTAATCTACCACCTTTCTGTTGGGTGGCCTGCTAGGCTTGGATATCTTCCTAGCATACTCAGCCTCTGGAGGAGTTACTTCTCTCTCCTCCTCTTCCTTATTATCTTCATCACTGGGAGGAGCTGGACCCTTACCATGGGGTCTGGGTTGGACCACATAGGTCTCATCCTCTATATCATCATCAGAGGAGGTCTCCACTGCCACTCCCTCGTCTGAAATGTGCATCTATCCTCGTGGAGTGTCCTGCAAAGGTCCTTGCCTCGACCTGAGAGATCTTCCCCCTTGAGAACTACCAGCGCGGGTGTCCTCCAAGGGAGAAGAGGTGTCACTGCTCGACTGAGAGCGAGGCTTAGTCGCCTTCCTCTTAACCCTGGTGGACTGCTTGATGGGTTGCTTATCAACCATCTACAACCCTGAGAAGCAAAGATATGGATTTGGAACCTCAGATTAGTCATGGATTGCAAGGAGATGATTTGATTACGATAATTGGTAAAGATCATGAATTTCTGACAGGAACATATCACAAGGGCACAAAGGAATATATGGACCAAGTTTGGGAGCTCATAGAACAAATCTAGAGCCACAAAGACCAACTGACCCAGGGCCATTGGGTATCAACGACAGTCCAGTGTCTCACACCGGATAATCCGGTAACGCCGGATAGTCCGGTGTCGTCCACCGGATAGTCCGGTAGCGCCCAGTAACCTAGGGTTGGTGAATCTCCCAAACTAGGCATGGAAAGGTTTTGATCTCCTAGGACACAATGGATATGTAAAGCAGGATTACTTCTACCAAGGGAAACTACAAGCATTGCACCGAGCCAAGAGATCGGGCAAAAAGAGTTCAAAGTACCTTGAAGAGTAGTTCCTATGCCAAAATTTATGGAAAGGCCAGTGGGATCGGATACTCCAATGAAACAGCGGCCAATCCCCACCAAATACTCCTCAAATCCACGGAGGAACGAGAAGAACTCCTCAAATCGCCAAAGATCCTTGCTCAAACGAGGGCAGCGGTTCGAAGGGGTGAAAAATGGTTTGGAGGAAGATAGGAGTAAAACTTGAGAAGTTACCCCTTTGAACCGCGGGTGGAGGGTGAAACCCGCGTGAACCGGATAGTCCGGTAGACCATGCCGGATAGTCTGGTGTTATCGGACAGTACGGTATGGTCGTCGGACAGTGCGGTGCAAATGATTATGCTAGACTGAGGCTGAAGATCTAAGAATTTGTGCCATATCCTTTTAAATCTGACTTTTTAATGAACACAAACCTCATAGAAGGTGAGAGGGTCTTTGAAAACATAGTTTGTTAAAACTTTTTGGTTAAAAGATGATTTAGTTGAAGGAGATAAGCTTTAGAATAAATTCGTTTGGAAAGTGAATTTGAATTTCAGCATAGGAGTCTCAATGTATGTGGTTAGGCACAAACACGCACAGATAACAATAACCACATATAAAGAGAGGTTGATCACAAAGATCTCAACAACAAATGTTTTCAAAATCCCATTTTTGCTATACTAGTGAACTGCCATGCCTTGTTTAAGATGATTAGCACGTTTGATTCACACTCAGCTTACCAAGGCATGAAAGGCACTCTTAGCTAAAGTATCAAGCAAACATCTAATCTCATTAAAGCCTCATGAGACATACTCATGACAAGACACAATATTTCACTAGCTCAAACCTTAGGAATTATACCACAAAGAGTGTTAGACAGATTGAGGATCACATCATAGATGATGACATATTTAACTCATACCTCCTTTCATATTTGAAGCACCAAGCGCTCAAGACTAACTTGACAACTCTCTGAGATTTGGAGGTATCAATCAAATATCCATACTAGAGTTGGATCACTTAATCTACCAACAACCACACAGGAATGACAAGGCCTAGAGGCACTTACAATGCATCTAATAAACACATACCTTGGCCTTGACATTAATACATTCATAAGAAATATAAGAGAGGAACAACCTTTGGTATATGCCCAGGTTTTTACAATTTTGGAGCATCTTCAATTTATTTTGCATAATGCCACTCAACATCTTTCTCATTTAGTCACATAGACTTGGCTGACCCTTACCGGACAGTCTGGTAGAGGGACTAGTAGACTGGTTGGAGACGTGCCCGACAAGTTGAACCGATGGTTCGACTGGTTGAACCGATAGATCAGCAGAGCTGGCATACCGGTGCTAGCTGTGTCCGACCGATTGAACCAGTGGGTCCAGCCGATGGGTCCTGAAAGTTTGCACTAGGAATTTTGATTTCTTACAAGCTTCATTTCCTTTTCTTCTCATGAGTCTCAACCCATGTTCCTGCACATTTTAAGGCACATGCTCCACAAAGAGAGCCATCAACGTATCACAAGAACACAAGCATAGGATAGGAGTGGAATTTGAACATGATTGATTTGGGCAAGGCTCAAGTTACTAAGGATGAGTCTTGTCCAAGCCACCAAGGATCTAGTTAAGCACACGTTACCCATGATATCATTGAGGATGAAGATATTGCCATAATTCATATCTTGGCTTGAGATGGGAAGAATGAATCTTGAGATAATGATATACTTGGAGTTTAGCTTCTCAAGATAGCCAAGACCCTCAATGCATCCTATAGGTACCTATAGGTCTTCAGGTATGTTTTGGTACCCAAACCTTGTTGGGTTCATCAATGTTAGTCAAATAAACCTTGGGTATCCAAATAGCTTAGGTGGGAGCCTTGGATGAACAAATCACCTTAGCCTCACCACTGTAGCCATTGGGTACACAAGTCACTTTAGTTTTCTTATTGACAAGGTTGGGATGAGTAAAGTTACCATATGGGCAATCCTTACCAAGATGCCCGTTTTTCCAGCAATTGTAGCATATTCTTTGTCTGAAGCCCTTTGGTTGATTTTCTGCCTTGACTGCATGGACTTCCTCCTTTCCAACCTTGTTGTGAGACTGGGTAGGTCTTCTTGCCTTGGAATTGGTGGCTTGAGCTGTCCCTGGCTTCACCGGATAGCCCGACACCTTAATACCGGATAGTCCGGCATCACCGGACAGTCCGGTAGGTTGTTCCGGACAGTACGGTGAGCCAGAGCTACTCACTGCCTTGGATTTGAGGCTTGGGCAAGCCTAAACATTGTGTGCTCTTTCCTTGCACCAGTGGCATCTCCTCTTTGCTTTGTTCTTCTGTCCTCTTGATTTGGCTTTCTCTTGTGCTTTTGTGCTTTCACCACTTTTAGACTTGATACTTGTCTTAGTGTGTTGTGCATGGTTTGAACCCTCCTCAAGCTTGTTCACCGTGTTTTCACGGTTATCTTGAGAAGTTTGCACACAACATTTTCCTTTAAGCGTGATCGAGTTCTGTTTTAACTTTTCAACCTCTTGCTTGAGCTTTTCATTTTCTTTTGCAATGAAGTCATCACAAGATTCTACAATATCATGCTCAACACAAGGGTTGCTTGCTTTTAAATAGCAAGGGTTAGCACAATCAATGATAGAATCAGTTGAAAAACAAAAATTATTTTGCACGAGAGGTTCATAGGATTTTACCGACGTGACAAATACCTCGTGTGCTACCTCGCTCAAGGCTAGCTGATCAATGAGCTGCATACTCTCATCTAGGAGCTCATCTTTTTGTTGTTGAAGCTCCAAGCACTTGTCATTGATCCTATTTAGCAATTCTTTTCTTTCTTCTACCTTCTTCTCAAGCTTGAGTTCGAGCTCTTCTTTTTCTTCTTGAGCCTCTTTTAGCTCATCCAATTTCTTCACCAAGTAGTCTTCTTGATTGTCAAGACTTTGCTTCTGCTTGGTGATGATTTGCACCAGCTTGATCACTTTCATTTGGTCCTTTTTGCTGAGGTGACCAATATCCAAATCTTCATTGGTAATCTCATCGTCATCTTCATCACTCCCACTCATCTCTTCCTCACTTTCTTCACTTTCCTTGGCCATGAGGCACTGATGTGAGCGTGAAATAATGGTGTGAGACTTGGGTGAACATGATTCTTCACTTGGTCTCCATCGCTGCTCTTCACTGGTTGGTGCAGCTTCACTGCCACCACCGGATAGTCCGGTAGTAAGTACCGGACAGTCCGGTACACCGGATAGTCCGGTTTCTGATACCGGATAGTCCGGTGCCTAAAGTGACTGCAGCACCAACTGCATTTCTTGATCTTCCTTGTCCTCTGTGTTTTCACATTGGCTTATTTCTTCTTTTCCTAAGTCCCTTACTGATATGTTTGCTTGTTCTTGAGCTTTGCATGCAAAAACATTCTTGAGAGTGGCCCAAATCTCATAGGCATCCTCAAATCTCTTGTACTCATGGAACAGCCACTTAGAAGTATCTGGACTCTAAGTGCTCAACAAATAATTAGCAACTCGAGCATTGAGCTGCAAGCGTATTTTCTCCTCATGAGATAGGTTTCCCCATTCATAGTTATAAGGCAATATGCTAGCTTCTACAATTTGCTCCACAAGTGGACCATTGGTCCTAAGCAAATTAAGTATATGAGTTGACCACTGAGAATAGTTAGAGCCATCAAGCATGAGTGGCTCACAAGTTACCTCATTACGTGTCAACATCTTAACTCACGGTGGTGAAGCTTTTCGGTGAGTCCTCGCTCTGATACCAATTGAAAGGACCTTGATGTTGCCTAGAGGGGGGTGAATAGGCGTAACTGAAAATTTACACCACTTAAAAACACACTGTCAGCACTCACACCGGATAGTCCGGTGGGTACAACCAGATAGTCCAGTATACTCGGATAGTCTGGTGCTCTACACCGGATAGTCCGGTGTCACACAGAAACTAAAACCCCTAAGGTAAATATGCGAGTAAATACTTATCGAGCTATGTGGAGCTGTGTAATGTGTTTGTATGTTGATGATGATCTCAGCAACACTTTGTCCCTGCACTCACAAAGAGAACTTGCACACGAATAATAATGGTAGCGAAAGCAATAAAGTAATGCATGCAATTAAAACAACCACAAGCACAAAGCTTGGGTCTCCCAGCAGGGGCACAGCACACACAACAAAGGATTTTATTTCCGAGGTTTGGGCACACCCGCAAGTGTCCGTACGTCCCCGTTGAGGTGCCCACCAAGAGCTTGAGTCTTTGTCAACTCACTGGCCTCCCCTTCACAACCACCAAGGCTATGAAGGTGCTCACTACAAATGCTCCGAAGAGCGGGATAATCACCTACAAGAGAAGTGCCACCCACAAGCCAGGTGCCCTTCGGGTCGCTCTCGCCGTCTAGGAGGAAACCTCCAAGAGTAACAAAAACGCTTCCCGGAAATGCTTGCCAACTGTGCTCAGAAGCTAGGTGCTCACAATGTAGCTCACACAATCTCACAAATTCTCTCCCAACACAAGAATCTCACAAAAAGAGCTCAATCTCACAAAGAGAGTGTTGGGAGGTGTTGCTAGGAGCCTCTGGATGTGTATGGACGTGGAGGGAAGCAGCAGCTCCAACTAGAGGTGAGTGGGGGGTATAAATACCCACCCTCACAAAACTAGCCGTTGGCCAGTGTCAGACCATCACTGGACAGTCCGGTGTGCCCTACCAGATAGTCAGGTATAGGCGGACTAGCCGTTGGAGCTCAAACCCCCTCTACCGGACAGTCCGGTAGAGCCCACCGGATAGTCCGGTGAGGGGTTCCCCGGATCAGAGGCTAAAACACTGAGCCTGGGTCAACATATGAGCAAAGTGTAGGTGTTGTCTCCATTAGAGATACACCTAACTAGTAGACAAAAGCACAAGGAATAGATCAGAGAGATCACTCTCGGCTCTAGGCGCAGCCTTCACCGGATAGTCCGGTGAGGCTTACCGGACAATTCGGTGAACCCACCCTCAGCACAAGAACAACTCACGAGGAGTGTTTCGGCTCGACACTCTCTGAACTAGCTGTGAGCACATGTTGACTAGAGACTTCTGAGCTTCGCTTCCCTCTTGATAGTACGGCATACCTATGCTCTAGATAAATATAAATCCAGATGTAATCCACTTGAGTCTTGTCTTGATGAAAAATGCTGTCTTGAAATATATCCACAGAGAGAGATAGCGAAGCTGAGCTTCTTCCTTTCTGAGCAATCCTCTTTGAGCGAGATAGTTGGACTTCAATTTAGAAAAACCTCTTCGATAGGTACATGGAGCACATTTGCTCATTATCCATTTATTCAATTTGTCTTGATCATTATTGGCTTTAATATGCAATAGAGTGTCTTCCTGATCAGCCACTTGTTATATATGAGAAATCCAATTAAGGTAGTGACATCCAAATGGAAGAGATACAATTTAAAGTCACTTTTCTCAATATGAAAGCCAAGTGTCTCAAAGTGCATTAATAAAGCAACACTAGTGATGTCCTGCACTTAGGCAATGTCATGGTATGCACTCTTGAATGATCAATGCCTCGCTCAACAAATGAGTGATTCATGCTTATTCATATAGAAACCTGTCAAAACATCTCACAAAGAGATTAGACTTTTAATCGCATTGTCACTCAAACACCAAAACCACTAAGGAGCCTTGTTGCACTTACAATTTCCGATCGTACTCGTTCCACTGCCTCAGCTCCTCATCGTGTCAGCGTGCGCGCGATTCCTCGATGTTGCGCTGTGCGTCACGCTAATTGTTGATGTCATGGCTAGCATCGCTAGCGGCATGGGCATCAGGGTCCACTGGCAAGAGGTGGTTTGCCGCCTGAGTGAGGATCTGTCGATAGATTTCCCTATCCAGGGAGTTAGGGGGCATCCGTGATTTGGGCTAGTACGCCTCCAGCTTGACTTAGGGTCTGCATGGCTCTGACAAACTCCGGCAGCAGGTTGTCCATGTTTACGCCAAGCATTCTCCCGTTCATGATCGTGTGCAGCTCGCATGCTCCTGAGCATCCCGACGATCTCTCCGCTGAGCGTTTCTTTGTAGGCAAAACTCCTGTTCATCTAGGGTCTCACTAGTCGTGGATTCTTCATCGAGCGAGACCGGTTGAGTTGGGTCTCGCTCGCCAGCATTGTGATGATGACGGATGGTAGGGTGCCGATTTCTGCGTCGGCACGAGTCGCGCCTTGGCTGGTCTTCTCCTTCTTTAGTCAGCTCATCATCGGAGACTTAGTCTTCCTCCACCCTGCCATCAATATAGAGGACTTCAGAGAAATAAAGGGTTGAGCTCAAAGGCGAGCTGGCCTGGACATCGAGAAGCATGGATGGTTCTTCTAAGTGAAGGTCATAGGTCGATGCTGTAGGCTCTGCAGCCGCAGGAGCTGACAGCTCGGCCTTGGGCAGGTCGTGAGAGGTGGCAGGCCATGCGAGAGCATAGGTCCTCGTGTCCCATGGCATCCCTAATGCTAATGATGCTTCGCCACCTAGTCGAGCATCCTTCTAGGGTGAAGGTGATGATGAGCCCCAGTTGGAGACCGGTCAAGGGGACCCCTTCTTCGCTAGTCCTCCTGAGGCTGTTGCTAATGTTGATCTGGAGTGGGCGCCTCTCGTTCACCCTAGTTGTCTTTGAGAGGAGCTGAGGCACGGGAGAGGAGCCCTTGGTATGTTGTGGCGGCATTGCGAAGCCCATCGGGGAGTCAGGACGTGGCCTGACCCTTCCCAAAGCTTGAGTCAGGGCGTGCCCGATCCCAGTAGAGGATGAGGGCGGGGCCACCCAATCTAGAGCTGTTGCGAGCGCCGAAACTTGAGGGACCCTAGGACAAGTACGGTAATGATCCCAATGGGCCCCTCGTGGAGGACGAGCCCCTGACTGATGTCCCCCTTTCCCTCGTCTGACCTAAGTCTAGATCTGGGTCGTGAAGGTAGGGAGTGGAGTGCGCTGAGTTGGAGACAATGTAGTAGCCAACTGAGGTGGAGGAAGTCGATGAGGATCCGCGCCCAGCCAACGCTGTGGTGGGACATCGCAAGCTCGAGCCAGAATGGCCCGAAGCACACTTCGATGTCCCACCCCGTGATGAAACGGATGGGGCTAGAGCGAACTTGGCATTTTGGTCAAGGTGCCACAACTCAAGGATGAGTCGGTGCAGCATGTGTCGATGCGGTGTTCGACTGAAGTCCTAGCCGCAAGTGAGGCAGATCCTGCCGCTGGCATGGACAAAGGACGCTTCTGAGTTAGTGCAGTGGCCTTCCGACCTTGCGCCTCCTCCATCGTGCAACTGATGCGGTGCAAGTCGCCGTTCTTGTCACTGATCGACGAGTTGGATCCAAAGTGCAACATCTCACCGGGAGCAAACTTGACGGCATTGGTGAAGATGGCAGCCATGGAGCTAACGATGATGTCGATGTCGCCTCCCCTACCTGGCACGCCAACTGTCAGTGTTTGGTACTGACAGTGCACCACTGGGATGTATCACGAGGTGCCTTTTGTGGTCAGCAAGATCAACTATAGCTCAATGGTTCATGTGAAATGCGACAAAGAACAAGATTTATATAGGTTCGGATTGTCGAAGTGCATAAAACCCTACATCCTATTTGCGACAAGTTGTATTGGTTTGAGTTCTCGAGGTTACAATGAGGGCTTAGCTGGCTAGAGATTTGGTGTTCGATATGAAACGTAGGGGTCCCTAACCCGCAATATATAAATTGATGGGTCCTAGGGTTACAAGTCGATTTCTTTCCTATCTATGAGTCCCACACCCTCTGGAGTTTGCTTCCTAGTCGAGCACGTCTCTGCGCTTTCCTCACCTGAATTACAGCTTCCTTCTTTTGACCGGCAATTTCTTCTCACCATCCTTGGGCCTAAGTCGGCCGGTCAGCCCACGAAGTCAGCCGTCCGTCCTCCTTGGGCTCTCCAACAGCCCAGGTATAGAATCCATGCTATGAGGACCTAGGGGATATCAACCCCCCACAGAGACCCCTCAACTTGAATTCCATGGTGGACGGCTTATGGATTGGGTAATCTAGCAAGAAGGTCAAGGATCGATAGCTCTAAGTGTCGTTAAGGCGAAAGAAGGGCACTTGGAGGTTCTTTTGCTAGTTTTTAGATTAGCTGTACTATGAAGGGGGAGTCGAGGTGACTAGTTTGAAAGACTTTTGCTCAAAGTTCACTCAAACTCGAGTGCATCTTACTCCTAAAGGTCATACTCCTAAAATGTGCTAAAATACACTCATCTTTACTGAAACAAACTAAAGAAACTTTCCTCAAAACTTCATTCCTTTTCAAAATGGTTCAAAACAATGTTTTATGTGCAACGGATTGTCCAACCATCGGACCGTCCGATGCACGTACTTTTCAAATACCCCATTTTTGCACCACTGCCCAGAGATGATCAGATGGTCCGATGGTTGGACCATGGGACGGTCCGATGCACGTTAATGCCCAAAAACTGCAGTGGCAAGCCTCCCTGTCCAACTAGTCTGATGGCCATTAGATGGTCCGATGGTTGCACCGTCCTATGGTCCAACCACTGGACTGTCCGATGGTCACGCAGAAAATGGATTTCATGCAGTAATGGCTAGTTTTTGAGCTAGACTCTAAAGAGGAACCCCCTTCCTCCATTTCATACCTTTGCAACTAGGAAACATTCACACACACAACACAAAGGTCACCTAAGCACCACATTTCACACCATTATTAAGCTTTGGGGCAACAAACTTGAGAAAGAGAGAACTCCTTGAGTGAGAGTTGAATCAGGTGAAGACCAAGGCTTCTTACTCTTGGTGATCGCGATCACCTAGACGGCTTGTGAGTTGTGCCTTCCGCGAGCTTCCCAAAGATGTGGAAGAACTAGGAGAACGCGTTTGTGAAGGCATTGTTCGCGGTTTGGAGTTCACGGTTCTAGAGTGGAGAAGAGCATCCCGAAGAGAGTGCTTGATCTTTGCGAAGGTCAAGAGGTAGCTTGGTTCTTGCGGCAACCACTTTGCCAACCCCTCTCCTTGCGAGGTTTTGGGCTGAGATCTTTGCGAAGAGACAGCGAGAGTAAAGCCTTGCGAGGGGCACCAAACGAGGACTAGGGAGGAGTCGCGAATCCTCAATACAATGGGAAAAAGATCACCGCGTCATCTCTTCACTCTCTTTACATTCCGCATTTACTTTCATGCAACTTACATTCTGCACTTTACTTTCCTAGAATTGCATGCTTGTATCTAGGTTGCAAACCTTTTGTTATCGTGTAGAACTCTAGACACACTTAGTTAGGCACTAGGGTGAATTGGGACTTGATCGGTAGGATTTAATTTCAAGTTTTGAAATTAGAAGTCCAATTCACCCCCCCTCTTGGACAACTTGATCCTTTCAAAAAATATAAGAAACAACACATAAAACGTGTATATATTCTACATTTTGGTACTGCTAATGTGTAGAGCTCACTAAGATGAAACCATGAGCACAAGAATCACCTAAATCGGAGTTAGAATGGAAAAGATACAAGCATTTGAAAATCAGTGGCAAAACTGTGAATTCTCAATTTCTTGAATTTTCTTAGAATTTTATTAAAACACCGCTGACATCTGCGCGATGCCAGCATGGACTAAGTCCATGATGCTGTGGGCTGTTGCCCTTGGGTCTTAGTCTGCCGTGGACTTGCGCACAACTTAGGGTGGCAACTCGGGGTGTCTAGAGCTATTGAATGGCGATCTGGGCCGGCGGCTGGGTGCGATGCTCATCTCGGTTCGACTGAGCTAGGCTTGGCTCGCTAGAGGGGCCATCACAGCAGCGATGGAAGGCAGCGCAATTCGCTAGAGTTTCCCCAACTTGTGCTCCTGTACACCTAATCGAGCGGGATTTGGTTTCGAGGAAAGAGGAGAACATTGTGAGCCTACCAAACAAGGAGACCTTGTTGTCAGTGAGGGGTTGTGGTGGTAGCATGATAATGTTGAGGGCGGTGGTGGATGTGGAGCTTGGGTGTTGGCGCTCTAGGCTCGGGTGATCAGTAAGGAAATGAGTGGGGAGAGGGCACAAGGTGCCAATAGGGGTGAGAGAGAGGTAGAGAGGCTCATATAGGTCAGGGAGGGAAGGGAGGAGGCCATTAGTGTATCTTATGGCGGTGGCTACCATGGAGCTCGGTTGAGCCATTTTAGGTGACGGGGCAGCGAAATTGATTAAGGTTGATGATGGAGAAGTGAATGGGGAAGCTCAGTGCTTCCTTATTTTGAAGGAAACAACAACGAGTGGATGGGGTGTTGGATTGCGGCGGCAAGGAAGGCGTAACAGGATCAGCGGTGGAGTTGGAAGGGCCCGCCATGGCAAAGAGAGGGAGGCAGAAGGACCACTGGACAAACAATGGGGCACGCGGAGGGCCCTGTGGGCTAGTTTTGGGCTAGAAGAAGAGAGAAGAGAGGGAGGCTTAAGGCCGGAACGAGATGTGGTCTGGATCTCAATTTTCATTCTCTTTCCTGTTTCTGAAACATTTTCAAATAGTTGAATTTGAATTTTAAAAGCGATTCGGACTACACATTTTAGATTCATTTTCCAATCATAAATCTTATGGATGTGGCATGAATGCACAATCATTTATACAGAATTAGCTTTATATTTTTTTATTTAATTTATGGTCAAAATTATTTTCTTATGAATTTAAACTTGTTCTAAAATTAAATTTTAGGGTGTTATAAAGGAGGTGTCCAATAAGAGGAACAAGGGGTTGCATATACGGAGCACGCTGCGGTTGCGTGGGCCCATAGTTTCTATTCATAAGTAAATGTTGGTTCCCATGTCACGAACAATTGGACATTGCTAAATGACGCATAATGTACAATATAATTAAATAATAGGGCACCTGGGTTAGTTTTTTATCGCTTTCTACGCATAAGAAAAAAAAGCACCCACATAGCCAAAAAAATGCTACAAATCTGTATTGTTTTGGGCATTTTAACTTCCAACAAACAGATAGTGATAATTTGGTGTAAAAAAACTAACGAACAGAGCTCTCAAGGTTCCTTTTGCAGAGTACCACCAGAAACTGCAGTTACAAAATCTGTCTATTTAACGATTTCGTCGAAGACTAAGATCTCATCTTCGTATAGAGTTCAAGTTTGATATGAGACAACTGAATCACAACGTATCCTATATGTGTATAATGACACAGCTCGAACATAGGCCAAACAACCATGGCCAGTACAAACTAAGAGAGCCTAGATAGTGGTCAACATTCTCGCAGGAAATGTATTTACACTGTTTCATCTGTTTCTTTAGGAAGCACCACATTCCGATCAAAATTGTTCAAAGGTACTCATTTAGTTGCCTTTAGCTTTTGGAGCTCCTGACTTCAGATGCACTTGGTAGTATTTGATAAGTTGACAGATCTCCTTGGCAAGCTTGAATGATTGATATACTGCTTTGATAACAGAGAAAACTACAGTAGGCACAGCGATATACCTCCTGAGCATCTCATTGTTCTTGAAAACTGAGAATTTGGAGTATACTCTTTCTGCAATGCATAAGCCCGTCATAAGGTACAGAAATCTCCTACTGTTATCATCACTTGTATCCTTTTCACTTGAGGTAGCTCGGACAGAAACAATAACCTATGAAATGAAAGATTGAGTTACTTAAAATATTCAAAAGTAGAAAAGGTAGACAAAAGTGAATCTGACTAGTATACTAACATGCAACCTAATAAACCATACATGTTTCTTCACCTGATCATTCATGTGGTGGGTAAGGCTGACAATAGTGCGAAAACCAAATTGAAAACAGTTTGAACTACTCCTTGTGCATGCAGCATGCAGCATACGACCCCACTCCACCCCAATCTCATTTTACTTCAAACCAATCTAGATCAGACCACAATGAAGAATGCCACCTAGATCAGTCCAATCCATTCAAGCAAACAGGTTCCAAACCAATCCATGTATTTGTACATATATAGTACATATTAGTAAGCGCCTCCTTGGTGCACCAGCTGCCATGTCTCCTCGCAGGTGCAATCCATCACGGAGTAGAAACAGCCCGCACAGGATACGATGATGATGCCGCACCAAAACTAAAACTGAACCAAACAAAACCAATATTATCATGCACCCAAACCAAGCCAGTCCGTTAGGTACTTGAGCCCATTTCAATCATTCGAAACTGTTGCAACTAGTTTTAACCCAAACCATTCCCAGCTTTACTGGTGGGATATGGGGATTCCAAAAGGCTAGTGCATATGATCACCCAATAGCAATGCTTTATGATCACCTTGGTACTGTTAATCCATCGTGGCACATGCGGTAAGCAAGTGACACATCCAAGAAGGCATCGGCACAACGAAAATTGAACAAAAAAAAACTAGGTTGAGATACTTCTAATATATCAACTATGAAATATGCATAGAAAAGTTTAGATGCCACATCAATACTTCTTCAAGATCATGAATGTTTCGATTATGCCTAATCAAAACGTAACTAGATTATTATCCAAATGGCTAAACGAGCAACTCCCAGCACATACCATGATCACAACAAATAAGAGTCAATGGTAGAGGAATAATGCTCACAGCGGGTCAGCGGCATCTATTACCTGAGCGTATGAGCCTTGCATAGAGGCACCAAGCAATATAATTATATCATGAGATGAGAGACATTGAATTAACATAGCAGGAACAAAAAATTTTATGTTTATACTACTGCAAATCTGATCGAATATGTCCAGGACGACAGGAGGTTTAAATAGAGGAACCACAATAGCTGGCAGGTACAGAAAGGGCACCTAGCTACTGTGAAGCGAAGATCATTTCAGATTCAAAAAGAGGTCGCCAGTGCTGGACCGGCCTGGGCACTAGGATACAGGCATAGAGCACTAGCGGTACTGCCATGCGGAGGCGGAGGGCAGACCATAGACGTCAGAGATTCTGAGCTGACAGCTATCCGAGACGTTGGGGTGTCGAGGAGATCAGGAAGTACCATATTGGAATGCTAAACGGCAGGAGTAGGAAACAGATGCAGTCAGCAGATTGCACAAGTCGGATATGGGGATTCAAAAGGCTAGTTCACATGATCACCCATTAGCAATACTTTATGAAACCGAATCTAATTAACCTTGGTACCGTTAATGCATCATGGCACATGTGGCAAGCAAGTGACACATCGAAGAAGGCAATCGACACAACCAAAATTGAACCCAAATAACTGGGCTCCTGAGATGCTCTTCGGGAAAATATATAGTGGTGATCGGCGCACATATGTCCAGTTCGATTCGGCCAGCATAAACTCGCGTAAGAGAGACGACGAACTTTGCTTACCCGGACTCTGGGGGCCGAGGGAATGGGGGCGGAGAGAAACTGGCGATGAGGGCCGACGGCCGCAGGTGCACGCTCGACGCAGTGGGAGTGGCGCTGATGAACAGCGGCGCCGGGAGGGCGCACGAAGAGGTGGGAGCGGTGCACGGCTGCGGGACCGCGCGCGATGAGGAGGGGGCGGAGGTCCCGGTCGCGGTGCAGCCGTACCCGGACTTGGTGAGGACGCGGGGAGACCCCGTGCGTCGTCCTCGGGAACACCCCGACCCCTAGGCGAACCGCGAGGTCCGTGGAGGCCGCCGGCGCCGCCGGACGGGAGGCTACCTGCATCCTTGGAGACGGAGAGGGCGGGCCAGATGCGGTGGCTTCCTGCGGACCGGTGGTGGCCCAGCGCCCCAGCGGCGAGACGAGAGAGAGGAGAGAGTGGTTGGCGGGGCGGGGGTTTGCTGAGCCTTGGAGGGAGGGATCCCGCCCGTGCGACGGTTATTCCTTCCCAAGTCGAAGCCGGAGTCCGGAAAGAAAAAAGTCGAAGGCAGAGGGAAGCGTGGGCCGCAAGTTGATTGCCGACGGGCCCAACATACGTGCCGGGCCTGACTGGCAAACGAGGCCGGTTTTTTTGTCTTTTATTTTTCATTCTATTTTGCAAAAAACATTGCCCAGCACCCATGTGAATAATTATCGGATCCGAATCCTACTTATACGGATGTGAATAATTATCGGATCCGATTTACTTGCGGAGAGTAGGATATGGTATTGGGGACCTGTTATCATATCACACAACGATAAGTCGACAACATGGCAACATCAAATACGAAGGATCTCATTCTTTGGTGTCTTTGACATCGGAGTAGGAAGTAATACACAGTGAGATAAATAGGGAACTCTTTGCCCTTAGGATGAAGCCGTCATATGAAATACAATGATAAAACTGGTTGCCATACCTTCGGAAATGATATATTTAAGGCTGCACGTTTAATAAGAGGTGTACAAGTATTTCTGCCAAAAGCCTGTTGACGTGTTGGTTGGTCTCCCTGGCATTTATAAGGGTCAACCGACACTATACATGTGTATGGTTTTACAATTTTACTCCTGTACATATCCTTTTAGGCGTACAATACTCTCACCAACGCTCATGAGGTACATTTGGTAATTTTACCCACGTGGTCAACTCCCTTACGTAAGCCCCTAACAAATACCTTCTTATCGATAACTTTGGATATCGTCATGCAGGATCGACGATTTGCCTATGGCTTAGGCGACTTCAAATCTCTGGCTTGGTATGATAGTTTCTTCTTAGTATTGGCTTGCTTCAAAGTACACGATCCTCCTTCGGATATCATTTCCATTGTGTTCTCCGAAGATATAAACCTGACTTGTGTCCATCTTTTCACCCAGAACCTAAAATCCACAGCCAAAAAAGACATATAACACAAGGGCTAGGACCTTCGGTCCAACAGTAGCTCCTCACGGGATTAGTTTATTTTTTTTCAAAATGAGCTCAAATCGCGATTTGAGTAAATTAAGCCAAAGGTCCTTCCATTATACTTTTAGCTTCGGGTACATGAAAAACTCCCTCCCCCCATTTGAGCTTGTTTTGGAAAAGATGGAGACAAACAAGGATGACACGCGTCAGTTGCCTACTGGTGCACGTGTGTGCGTTCTATGACTCTTTCGTTTTCGCGCCTGGATTACTATATATTGGGGGGTGCGGGGGGCCAAGGGCGACCCTGCTCGCTTTCGACCACCCCATGCTGCCGCTCTAGGCTATTTCTCTTCGAAGCTTTTCCCTGCGATCTTTCTCTTCGATGCTCTGCCCACTTTGTTTTAGATTTTTGGAATTCCACCGAGGTAAGCTTCGGACATATCTACCTCTTTACCACAACGTACATCTGCTAATCATAGTCATTTTTTGTGACATATTTACAACCCATAGATGGCTAGAATATGTATGACCACACTGTCTGGACTCCGATTCTGAAGCTGAATCCGTCGGAGAGACCCACAGCGCAGTTGGTGATAGAACTCCCAAACAAATCCCGCCTGTACATGGGGAAAAAGTCGTTGGTGATGTTGTCAAAGGTCCTGAAGGCCAAGAAATAGCCGACAAACCAGTTGATGAAGAAGAAGTGGATCTAGAGGAAGGTGACGAAGAATATGATGATGGAACTCTCCATCCCCGAAAATCGAGTCACTTGATTTTTAGGAAATCAAGTATCGTTGAAAAAGACTACAAGTATTATAAGAAAATGAGATTTGTGAAAGACTCTAGCCGATGCCGGTGCCTAGTCGAAGAGGATACTCCTCACCCACAATCGGGTGAGGTTGTCCTATTTGAGCATTTCTTTGAAGCCGGACTACGATTGCTGATGCATCTGATTGTGCCGAAGATATTAGAGCTATTTGACGTCTTTTTCCATCAGCTGACTCCTAATGCCTTTGTGCGGTTGGGCGTGTACACATGGATATTGGCTAGCCAGGGATTGGAGCCTAATCTTGAATGCTTTTGTTGCTCTCATGAGCTTCATTATCAAACTCGAGCTGACAAGAAGAGCTAGCTGATGGAGATGTGCCCGCGTGGCAATTTCTAGGTCTGACTCCGAATCATATTGGCTTTGGCATGAGCTGATGAAGAGTCCGATCAGCACTTGACCCATCAGATCTGGTTCAGAAGCTTGCATATGGTATGCGCAGTTGGACGTCTACCGGACTCAGATACTTGAGCTGTAAGCAATTAGAATCGTGATGGGCCTTTATGATAAAAGCCCATTAGTGGCGACTATATATATGCATGAGAGGGCACGGCTTGGTTAGACCTAACTGGTACGCATGAGAGCCATCGCAGAAAAGGTTTCTGCCGAAGCCTAGCCGTGTCCTAGTCCTAATTTCTCAAGATCCTCCGCCAAGTTCGTGGTGCTAGCACGCTAGAACTCAGTGTCACCTTCCCACGTGTGGAGACAGTAGAGGCATTGTTGCGACTGCTACACTCATCAAACTTGTTGCAAAGTCGACTGAGTGGTTCTTGATTGAGATCGACTCGAGGAATCGGCATCGGCTCTTCTGACTGCATCGACTCGACGTGCACAACTCGGCACTCGGCTGCTTTGACTCATCTTCCGCTGCACTGCGCGTCTAGTGGTAACGATCTATGATCTGTTGCTTATACGTGTTCATATGTTTTACGTGGTAGATGAAAAATGTTTTCATGCTATGGATGCTACAACTTTTGGAGCAGCAAGGACTCTGTTGGTCATGTGCTAGCTTATCGGACCAAGTGGGCCAGCGGTTGGACACAGAAATGGTTCTACGATAGGGTGGAAATAGAAGAGAACCCTGACTTCACTCCTTGCATGCTTGCCCCACTAAAGCTTATGTTAGGTGTCAAGAGACCCCTATGCTCCTAGTCAGAGAGAACTATATTAGCTACCACAGCTTATAGAGCTTGTATGCTCTCAAATTCACATGCGGTGCTTAGCTGAAGAATTTGTGGCATACAGGGGGTTGCCTCTTTGAAGTAAATTCACAATGCCGAAACCTGATGGGACACTTGACCCCACTAAGCTTGTTCATTTACCATACACATTTAAGGAGTTTGGTGGCCTCAAGACTCTAGGAGAAACAATGGCGAAAAGCCGTGGAGCAAGCGGTTGTGACAATGCTTGGCAATTTTACTTCTGCTAAAAGTAAACTGGTTAGATCATGCTTTTTGTGACTAGGCTAAGCTTAGGCTTAATCAGGTGTTTGATGCTCTTGGAGTTGAGTAACCTGATTACAAGAAATACCCTGTCGGCACAACGGCCTTGAAGGATAAAAGCTTGAAATGTAAATTCAAGGATGCCTAGGGTGAACCTGTCCCCAAAACTGCAGACTATACCAAGAAGAAGAAGATTACTCAAATTTCTGTGTAAAAGACATCTCACCGGGTTGTCAAAAAATCAGATGCCTGTGACCTCCAAACAATACCTCCGAAAACAACTATTAAAGAGAACGTTGCAGCATTGGGAGACCAAGCTCCTGGTGCTTCGGGGAGTAAGGCGATGTCTCAAGGACCCACCTCCAAAGTGAACAGGATGTTAGTTTCACCAGTTGGTAGTGGTGGTCCTTCACATGTCCTGAGCCCGCTTGGCTCTTCGCACTATTGACATGGCCACCCGAGCTTCGTCTCCTACCATTTCAGCTGTGGGCTCTGAAGGAATACCTCAGATCACTAATCCTTTTGACATGACTGGTGATGAGGATTCCACTAGGGTGTCTCCTCGCTATGAAGGGTGTGGGGGTTTGGTCCCAGCAGCCCACCACAGGGTAGGACCTGCTAGTGGTTTTAAGATCAGTTCGGGTGGCAAGAAGATCATGAATGGTGTAAAGCACATAGGAACACAGTGACTTAGACAAGGTTCAAGCCACTAAATCGCGTAATACCCTACGTCTTGTGTGGGGTGAGTTCTATTGCTAGATGCTTGAGCGGTAGATGAGATGATATATCCTGTGCCCCTAGCTCCCCTTATATAGGCCAAGGAGTTAGGGTTACAAAACACAGTCCCTGAAGAGTCACCTGATGAGAACATGTACAACATGCATATGATCAAGGCCCAAGAGAAGATGGAGTTTGAAGCCCAATCCGAGTTAAGGTCCAATTTATTTGCGAGGCCGGTTCGGACTGCAGGAGTAGGCCTCAGTAAAATGGACACCCAGGCCACATACGGACTCCGTTTCAGGGCGTTCTACATATCAACTGGAAAGCTAAGGAGATAACCTTTCCAACCCATCTAGTCTTAGGCCCAAATAATCTCAGAGTCAACAGGAATCATCGAAACAACTTGACGATCAGAATATGCCAAGGTGCTACTGGACCGGTTTTTTGGCCCGCTGGCCTTGTATGCCTTAGGGTTGCTCGGCCACCCCCTTGGCCGCCCCCTATACCTCTCTCTTGTATATATTCTGTAGCCGTCATTAGATTAGATGGGTTTTGATTAAGAGTATTCTGTCGTGAATAGTTCACCGTTCATGTATCGGATTGTGAAACCCCAACTTGTGCACAAGATTAATCTTGATTGCGTTTATTCCTTGTTCTTGCTTGTGTTCTCTCGGTTGCATTACAGGAACGATAGACTTTTTGGTGAGGTCGATTGTGCGCAGTCACACTGGTCGATAACCATCGGAACAGTGGTGTAGTGATTGTAAGGATTCGATCGATTGCTCGGAGCCTTCTTCACCAACGTCGAGTTCTCCACCCCTAAACCGACTTATCCATACCTCTTGAAAGATTGGGAACCCTTTTCCCTATCACCACCAGCAACCAACTCGCAAGATTACATGCTAGATTTTTAGGAATAGATCCTAATGAACATTATCTTGGGGAATCCGAGTGGTTTACTTGCAGATCATGCCAACTGGTTTCTTGGATCAGGGGTTAAACCTCTTGGCCCTCCTGTCAGGATAATCTAACCAGTCGTCATAGGATACCTGGGGGTATACAACTCCCACAAGCCCTTGAGCTTCATGATGATCTCGTAGGGATCGTCTTGAAGGTTACCCTGGAGTCCACCCCACCATCTGAAGCATGTAGGCCATCACAAGATGGACTCCATATGGAGTAGCATCCAAGTTTCTAGTTGACTTGAGTAGCAATAGACTTGAAACTTTGAACTGCATCTTCTTAGCATGCGTCCATAACCGAACACACCTTAGCCGAGCACTGGAACGCTTTCGCCACATCATTGCCGAGTGGTTCACCTTTCTGTGCCTTCAATTATTGCTCCACGTTTAGCCTCAGGCGCATACTATGCGCTCGTGACTTTGGGTCAGTCATTGGATTCTCATGCCCACTCCCTGCCTCCATACTGCCCTGATGACCCTCTTTTGTCGGGTCTCAGACAACAACAGCCATATCCACTGCTAAAAGCATCTAACTGACGACTCCGTTGTGAATACTCGCCAGCCGATTCTCTACCTTGGCTTTCTTTAAATAGGCGACCCCAGAGCCTCTGGCTCTTCATCAGATAGTATGAATATCTCCATGAGTTCCACCACAGCTAAAGCCTTTCTCTAGATAGTCATAGCCTTCCATGATCTCAAAACTCCTTCTGGTTATTAGAGGCTTCCAAGGAGGTCTCTTGTACCCCCTGGTGCTGGTGAAGCCTAGATCCATGACCGTTTGTCTCAATGCATCTTAGGAGGCAACTGATCATAGATCTGACTGCATCATCGCCAGAACGCGGTGCTATCCCCCCACCGGTTGGAGGCTTCTTTGCTGCCAAGTCGCCGCACTCGAACCCAAGCAGGTCGAGGAGATGGAGACCTCCTTCGCTTGGGAGTTTGAGTTGGTTGTTCTTATCTGCGTTTCCTGAGTCATCCGAACTCTTTTCGCAGATATGTCGATGATCTTAGGCAACAATGTAGATGACGGCCTATATGCATACCGCCCAACCTCAAGTGTGCAAATGTAGGCTAGGGGTTGAGTGCCAACATTCTCTGCTGCTGGTTTTAGGGGTAGCTTGAGCACCCAAAGTCTTCCTTGTCACGCCTTCTTGTATGAATCATTTGATGTACCTCGAACTCCCTTTGATCCATGAATAAAGTTGAGGTTGCTTTGCTTTAATACATTTTGTTTAATCAGTTTTCATCAGTATAATGTTCTTGATGCCTCCATCGACTGACTCAGGTAGATGCAAATGACCACCGAGTTACGAAAGCCGAACTCATATGCTGAAATAACGAACAGCCATCAATCTGAAACTTGGAACTGTTCCTTCTAGAAATCACTGCAAAATTTATGGAAAAGCTTCTCCTTAACACTCCTAGCAGCCCCCAAGATTCAAGGGGGGTGATAATCCCTCTTGGAGCTTGTTCAGAGTGGATTAATGTCCCCTACAACTGCCTGAAGTTTGAGTGCTTCCACTCCGAGTGCTGAACTACGGGTGCTTCCACTCCGATTGCTTCCACTCCGAGTGCTAAACTCTGGGTGCTTCCACTCTGGGTGCTAAACTCCAAGTGCTCAACTCTGAGTGCTTGAACTACGAGTCTAGAAATTGCCAAGAATATGAAGCGTCCATGCCCCCTAGTCTTGGCGAGGCCGTGTGAACGGAATATCCTGCCTGATTCACTTTTCTGAACCATCACCTTAGGCATTAACTAACACGTGCTCCCGTCCGAGACATGAAGAGTCACGCCTGTAGGGATCTGTACCGTATGGAAGACGAAGCGGTGCGCCTGCCACTATATAATCAGGGGAAAAGATCCCTCTATTCCTGTCTACTTCCATTGCTAATCGCGATTGTCTCCTCCAACAACCAGCAGTTTACTTCCCGCAGCATCGCCTTGCTTCTGAGAGCACCATGGCCAGCGGCTAGGGCCAGATGCACAAGGACTTCGAGGATTTGGAGGAGAAGATCTTCTTCGGTGTCTTCAGTGATGAAGAGCCCACTCCCATCTCTAGCAGCAGCGATGACTCATCGGAGTCTGAGGAGGATGTCCCACCAGAGGATCCGGAGGAGCCTTGACTTCGAGGGTTACAGCACCAAGGAGAGGGCCATCAACTAGGGGCTGAATTATCTCGGGCTTGGTGGACCCGATGATGATGATGAGGAGGACGAATGAGGAAGAGGACGATGAATGAGGAGGACAACGACGATGATGACGATGGTGGTGAAGCCAGCGGCAACGACGGCGACGATGACCATGGCGCATCATGGCTCCTCATCAAGCACCGCCGTATCATGGCTCCAGGCGCCGCCCGAGTAGAGTCCCACCATGCCGCCCAGCTTGCAATAGGCAGTAGGTCATAGCGGAATGAGGCTTCGTGCAACTTTATGTTATTGTCCCGCAATGTATTAATGGAAAAAACCTTCTAGATCCGTCTTTTGTTGCCCTTCCTTAATTTCGACTTGTTTCACCTTACTGTATTGAATCGCTGAGTGTGAATGATCTCTATTCAGTCTTTCCCTATGAATTGCTCCCATTTGTAAGGTTGCTTGAGTGCGCATAGCATGGCCACTCTGTGTGCTTCCTTTCCAGTGCTCGCAGGGGGGCTCGAGCCCCCAGGATGCGAGTGCTTTGACTGTCGTAGGTCTACTCTAAGGACAGAACTGAGTGGCGTAGAAAACTTGATTTCGAAAGTCCGAGTGGTACCGGTCACTTAGTTAGGAGAGCTGAGTGCCATTTTGTGACCAAGTCCTCACCCATAAACTGGCGTGACATGTCACGCTTGTTAGCCGTTGTTGCGTCCACCCGTTGGTCAAGTGGTCGCTCTGTGACAGCATGGTCCATTAAAGGGAAATGGTGCCGGTTAAAGGTCGCATCGCGCTCGTCTTCTTCCCCCAAACTGCTAGGGTTTGAACTGCCGCCTCCACCCATTTCCGCCACTGAAATCTCCCCCAATTCGTTAGACCACTAAATGCGCCTGAAGCCGAAGGTCATCAAGGGCAGCATCGAGGAGATGGTGCCGAAGAGAAACTCGAGATCCATCATCCCCGCTTGGTAGGATGCATCGAGCTCGTCCATGGCGAGCGAGCCCCTAGACCTAAAGCTTGCCTGGACGGTAGCATCTGTTGAAGACTTCCATCTAGAGGAACTCCAAAAGCTAGGACTTCTCCCAGAGAAATCCGCTGGTATGTGGAGGACCCATATTGGGCGCCTGTACCCTGAAGGTTTTCCTCATCTCACTCCTGTATTCAATTGGTACTTCTATCGTGCTCGTTTCTGCGCATATTGCTTCACTACTACAAGTTGGAGCTGCTGAATCTGAATCCCAATTCCATCATCCAGTTGTTAATTTTTGTCCATCTGTTCGAGGCCTTCTTAGGGATTCCACCGCATTTCAACCTCTGGCAATTTTTGTTCTTCTGCAAGTGCCACAGTAAGGATGGCCAAGCCATGTACATTGGAGGGGCCGGATTCCAATTGCGCGATAGTATGAAACCGCGCTACCTAGATTTGCCCATGTTGTCGTCCAACAACCACTGGAAGGACAAGTGCATCCCAGCGGGTGGGGATAGTTGGCAGGAGGGGGTGCGGGAGGACTAAATGGAGGATGTCACGGCGCTGTTGAAGAAGATCACCGATTTGAAGAATAGGGGCCTCACGGCCATGGCTGTGGCAATAGACTTTCTGCATCACAGCATTCAGCCACTGAAAGACTTGGTCCAGCAGGCATGCTTCTACTCTAGCTTGGATGATCCCACTCGTGAGGTCAACAGGGAAGTCACCCGGGCAGAGATCAAGTCTCGGATCAAGACCTTCTTTACTGGGAGGATCACAAACCATGGCACCCCTTTTTCATATTCAGTTTACAACCCCCCAGATCAAGTATGCAGCGCTGAACTTCCTCTGATTTGATGATGACTTATTTCATGTAATGAATCTGAAGAATGTGTTCCTCTGTTGTTTGTTACTGCAGGGCACCTACTTTAAGTTCTTTTCTGAGCCTCCGTATCCCGGGGAGGCCCCAATTCATGCAAAGAGGAATGATGACTCTGAGTATCTCTATCCGAATCTTGATGGTTTCGCATCTAGGGATATGCTGTCTAATTTCTACACTGAAGTTGTTGATGAAGACCAGGCTAGCAAGGAGCCCCAGATATATGAAGAAGCCCTGCCTTTAGAGACAGAGCGCCGGGCGACTTGCCAAGCCATCCGTAGGCGCAGCTCTTCCACAGCTGGCAGACCTTTGCGCATAGTGAATACCGTCAGAGAGGAGAACGAACCTTCTGATGATGAGGCCCTTCACACTAGGAAGAGACGGGCGACTGAGAACCCTGATGTTGCTGGGAAGAAGTTTCGAGTTTTCTGGCAGCCGAGTGTACCCTGCTGGTAAGAATAGTGAGGAACATGATTTAGCTGCCATCGTAAATTGCATTCCTATCTCATTGCCTTGGATTTATAGAGTGGGTCAGACTCCCCACTTCATCTATTGTTTTTGCAGGGCTGCTGGAGTGGCTTCCCAAGGGATGGAAGGAGATACCTCTGCACCACTACCTGACCAAGAAGCAGGGAGGTCGGATAAGGCTCTAGAAGTAAAGGCAGCTCCATCTCCACTCAGAGATGCGATAGCCCCAAACTTGCTTGCGACCGATTCGGGAGAAGGGTCCAAGCAGTCAGCGAGTCATGGGGATTCGCCTGACGTTGCTGGTTCTTCCCAAGAGGTGGACCCTCAGGAGCGAGCTCCCGAAGAGGCGGAGCGCTGGGAGGACTCGGTCGCCACTGGCGGTTCTATGGAGGCTCGCCCGATAGAGTCCCCTATTGACAATGCAGCCCTAGGTGACTTGAGGGAGCTGGTAGCATGGGAGTCAGCAGACCTAGCTCCTGTGATAATCAAGGATATGCCGGTAATGTCTCGTACGTCATTTTCCCCAAAGGTGACCTACTTCTCATGCAATTAGGCTGGAGCCTGACTCTCTGTTGGTAGTGCAGGACTAATTTCATGAAGTGTTCCACATATACACTGAGAACACTGAGCTGAAGAAGCAATTGGCTACTGCAGAGCAGAGAGCTTCAGGTAAGAGACATCTTCAATTTTGAGTGCTATGTCCTATTTTTGACCATTCTGACCGGGCGTCACCTAACAACCCTGTGTTTAGAGAAATCGAATCTAGCAGAGCAGGCTTCACAGATTGTCGAGGACCAGAGGCGCGAGGTTGAAGTCCTCAAATAGGAGAAGAATTTGGCGGAAGCCGAGTCCCTAGGGCTGAAGGGTGAAGTGACCCAGCTGAAGTCTTCTTATGAGGTAATTGCCAAAGATCTTGACATCTCATATAAGTTGCTCGCTGCTGTCCTGATCTTTACTTAAAGGCAACCAGGCTCAAAGTCTTGAAGAGAGTCCCGGCATCTCAAGAGCTTCAAAGATCTCACCGCCGCGTGATGATGCGGAGAAGCTTGAAGCTCGGGTCACAAAGCTTTTAGAGCAACATGCGACAGACCTGGCTGAGCTTGGGAGACACGCCACCCATCATAGCTAGCTGGAGAGGCGCTATGAGACCCTAGAAACTGGTGTCAAGGCGCTTGTCGATATGTTGGCATTGGATGATGGGGCCCAACCCATTGTTGACAAGCTACCTAGGGCTCTTAGCTCTGCCGAGGTGTTCTTCAAGGAGGCCATGCATGAGACCCTAACTGACATGGCAGCTACCAACAAGACCCACTATCCTGATGTGGATATCTCTGCTGTTGCATCTGACCCCAAGGTCGGGACCACGCAAGAGGCGTTCTCCAGCTACCAGTAGGCTGCTCAGCCTGTCGGATTGGCCGCTGCAAGTCATTCCAGTTCGTCTACACCAGAGATGACCAAGAGGAGCCCCGGTAGAGTAGATGGAAGTTAGTCATCGTGGTTTTGTAATTGTGCGTGGGCACTTAACTGCACTCCAATGTGTGTCGAGAAAACATGATGTATGCGTGGCTTGGATGTTGACAGAGACAAAGTGAAGCAATGTTGTATAGACTCACTCTATGGGCGGCTTTGTTATCGCCGATGAGAGTGCCTGTTTGCTTGTTACTCTTTTTGCAGCTTGGTCGTCGTTGGATGCTAGAGTTTGAGTGTTAGGACCCTTTATACAGCTTGTTTATCGCTGGTTGGTTTTTACGGTGTTGCGTTTAGCAATTGCTCTTCTGGCAACTTGGTTGTTGCTGGTTAGAGCTTAGATGGGTGCCTTTTCCGTGGCTTGGCTGTCACTAGGTTCGGGTAAGGCGTAGTACTCGGCTAGTGCGGCTTGGCTGTCGCCCTTATTAGGGAGTTATCGTGAGAGGCGCTGCTTGGATGTCGTTGGGGTTTTCTCATAGATGTAACTGTATTACATGAGATAGGATCAAATTGGAATGAAGCCAATTTTACATTCATAGGCTGTTGAGTCCATGCTCGGCTTGGTTGTCGCCGGAAAATGAGCATTCAGGGTGCTCGACCCGTACATGCCGAGTGCTAGGACTCATGACCGAGAGCTCGATGATGGACTCGCTAGATGAATACTGGGCCGAGTGCCTGAGACCACCTGGCCTACGAGTATAAGCACCGCAGGTGCTCTGAGTTCCAAGTGTTTGGAAGCTCCCTGCCTTCTGGCACCTTGAGCTTGAACGTGGCCTGGCCTCAGACCGCCTTGATGAGGTATGGCCCTTCCCATGGGGAACTCATCTTCGACTGTCTTGCGGTAGAAGTTTTGCACTTGAGGACGAGATCACCGACATTGTAGGAACCGGGCTCGATGTTTTTGTCGTAGTAACGCTTTAGCTCTTGCTGGTACTTGACATTTTTGAGGGCGACGTGCAGGAGTTCGCCTTCGATGAGGACAACATCCTCGGTTCTTGACTGTTCTGCTGTCGGTATGTTCTTGAAAGCCACTCTGGGAGCCCCGCGAATCAGATCTGTGGGTAGGATGGCTTCCAATCCGTAGACCATGAAGAATAGGGTGTTGTTGTTGATGTCCTTAGAAGGCTGGGTCCGCAGCACCCAGATTACGTATGGCAATTGCTTGAGCCATTTTCCTTCGTATGGCTCGAGCTTGTCAAAGATGGCCGGCTTGAGACCATGGAGGATCATCGCATTGCCATGCTCTACCTGACCATTAGCTCGTGGATGATGTACAGACGCATAGCGTACCAGGGTCCCTTGCTTTTTTGCAGAAGTCGAAGAAGGTGTCTGCAGAGAAGTTTGTACCCAGATCCATAATGATTCCTGACAGGATACTGAATCTATGCATGATCTCTTCGATGAACTCGATGGCCTTGGCAGCTGTCAACTTATTGATGTGTTTGTACTCTATCTACTTTGTGAACTTGTCATTGCCACTAGAACGTGGTCGCGTCCCCTGGGAGCCTTCTTGAACGGGCCGATCATATCCAGCCCCCAGCATGCGAAAGTCTAGGAGACCGGGATGTTCTGCAGCTCAGATGCTGGGAGGTGCTGCTGTCGCACGAAGAACTGGTAGCCTTCACAAGTGTTTTGGATGCCGCATGATTGGCACACGAGCCTGAGTGTATCTCATGGAGAAGGCTGATTCCTTCTATGTGTGGGATGCACTTCAAGAGTATGCCTGATGCCGCGGCCCGCTGGTAGAGTTGGTCGCCAATCAGCATGTCGTTTTTGTTTCTACGCTGCACCCTATCTCCTGTAGATATTGGCTCCGGGAGGGTACCAGACTTAATGCACTCGACGATCTCCGCCCTCCAGTCAGGCTTGATGATGAGCACCCGCTCCTCTGTAGGTTTGTCTTTCTGAGCTTCATTTTTCTTCTTCTTCTTCTACCATTGGCTTGTCAAGGACCTAGACAAATATGCCAGATAGTACCTCTGCAAGCTTGGACCCTAGCTTTGAGAGGACATTAGCCGCTACGTTGTCATCTCTGAGCACATGGTGGAAATCTATCCCCCAGAATTTGCCTTCGAGCTTCCTGACCTCAGTGTAGTAGGCGGTCATCTTCTCTGATGAGCAGCTCCAATCCTTGTTAACTTGGTTGATTACCACCAGAGAGTCACCGTAGACGAGCAGTCTATTGACGGCGAGTGACACCGCTATGCGTAGCCCATGAATCAGTGCTTCATATTCTGCGGCATTGTTGGAGAGCTTGAATTTGAGCTGGAGAACGTATTTAAGCCGCTCGCCCTTGGGTGATATGAAGAGAACTCTGGCCCTGGCTCCTTCCAGGTTCAAGGACCCATCGAAGTACATGACCCAGTGCTCTGGCTTTTTTGGATTTGTGGGGACCTGCTGCTCTGTCCACTCTGCGATGAAATATGTCAATGCCTGGGATTTGATCGCGGTTTTGGGTTTGAAATCGATGTCATAGGCTCCCAGTTCACATGCCCAATTGGCTATTCTGCCGGCTGCCTCCTTATTATGTAGAATGTCACCAATGGGGAAGGCGGTGACGACCACCACTCGGTGTTCCTCAAAATAGTGTCACAGCTTGCGGCATGTGATCAAAACCGCATATAAGAGCTTCTGGACTTGAGGGTACCGTATTTTAGCTGAAGTACACCGAGTGCTGAATCTTGTAGACATGAGATGGATCCGCCCTCTCGGCGATGAGTGCGGTACTCACTACGTGCGTGGTGCAGGCCAAATAGAGGTACAGGTCCTCTGTGGGCGTGTTGCCTTACGCTCGGATTGGGGCAGTCAACACTGGCGGTGATGTGAGGAATGCCTTGAGCTCGTCTAGTGCCTTCTGTGCGTCCTCCGTCCATTTGAAGGAGTCGAGCTTCTTGAGGAGCTTGAAGAAGGGAAGCCCCCGGTCTTCGAGGCGCGAGATGAATCTGCTGAGGGCGGCCATGCGCCCAATGAGCTTTTGGACCTGCTTCTGGGATGTCGGCGGCTGCATGGTTGTAATTGCTGATATCTTCTCTGGGTTGGCCACAATCCCCCGGTTGCTGACGATGAAGCCTATGAGCTTGCTGGACGGTACGCCAAAGACGCATTTCTCCGGGTTCAAGTTCCATGGGTAGACACTGAGGCTGTTGAATGTTTCCTCTATGTCCTTGATGAAGTCGTCCGGATCCCTGGTCTTGATCACTACGTCATTGACGTATGCCTTGATGTTCCTACCCTACTGCTTCGAGAGGCAGGCTTGGATGCTTCACTGGTAAGTAGCCCCAGCATTCTTCAGTCTGAAGGACATGGTCTTGTAGCAGTAGGCTCCATAAGGAGTGGTAAAGGATGTCTTATCTTGGTCCTCTAGAGCCAAGGAAATCTGGTGGTAGCCCGAGTAGCAATCAAGAAAAGAGAGCAGGGCGCAGCCTACTATGGAGTCTACAACTTGGTCTATTCACGGTAGCCTGAAGGGGTCCTTCCAGTAGTGCTTGTTGAGCTCAGTATAGTCAACACACATCCTTCATTCTTTATTATTTTTCATTATAAGGACCGGATTTGCCACCCACTCCGGGTGGAAGACCTCTCTAATGAAGCTGGCTGCTGTCAGCCGACCCACGTCTGCCCTAATCGCCTCCTTCTTCTCATTGCAGAAACGGTGCAACTTCTGCTTGACAGGTTTGGGGCTGGGGTTGATCTTCAATGTGTGCTCAGCCAACTCCTTGGGGATGCCAGGCATATCTAATGGTTGCTAGGCGAACATATCCAAGTTCTGGCGGAGGAACTGGACAAGCGCGTCTTCCTATTTGGGGTCAAGGCTGGCCCCGATAGTGACTGTCTTCTTTGGGTCGCTGAGCCCCACACTGATTTGCTTCATGGGGACTGCCGATTGCATGGCTTTCCAGGTAGCGTTGGCGACCGGGATGGTTGGCTGTATTTTTGCATCCAAGGCCTTTACTTCTTCTTGAGTGACCTCCTGCTCAATGTCTTCTGATGCTGCGAGCGCCGACTGGTCGAATTCGTGGGAGATCTTGAAATCGCCCTTGATAGAGAGGATGCCATTGGGTCCCGGCATCTTGAGCACCAGATTTGAGTGGTGCGGGTTCGCCATGAATCTGGTGAGGGCCGGTCTCCCAAGAATGGCTTTGTAGGAGGAGTCGATGCGGGCCACCTCGAACCGGATGTACTCATTGCTCCAATTGCTCCTGTCGCCGAAGGTGACGGGTAGGGTGATGTGCCTGAGTGGATGAGTGCCCTGCTCGAGCACTATGCCATAGAACGGCATGTCTAACTCCTCTAGGTCTTGCACGCTAAGCCCCAGCGCAAGGAGTGTCTTCTTGAAGAGGATGTTGAGGCCGCTCCCTATGTCGATCAGCACCTTGTGCAAGAGGGATGAGCGCACAATTGGGCTGACGATGAGGGGGTAACAGCTTGGCTCATCAAAGTAGCACCAGTGGTCGCTCCTGCTGAAACTGTTGGTTTGCTCCGACTGCTGGTAAAAGGTCGGAGTGGACGACTGGGCAGTCAATACATGCCTATTGATCAGCTTCTGCTTGCACTTGCTTTCCTTTGAGCCGTGGCCTCCGTAGATGAAGGCCACCTCATTGTTGATGAGGGGGAACCCATTTCCAGCATCCGGATCCCAGTCCTCCTAGTCTTTATTGGGCGGCTGCCAGCCGTCATCCTTGTCACCTAGGCCATCTCCCTTTTTGGGGGGCAGGGTTCCCCGCCGTAGAAGGAATTGGAGCCCCGGCAGTTTCGGTACATGTCATCCTTGTCACATGGGTCGTCTCCCTTTTTGGGAGGCAGGGTTCCCCACCGTAGAAGGAATTGGAGGCCCCGGTAGTTTCAGTACATGTGCCCCACCCCAAGGTGGACTGGGCAAGGTTTGTCGAGTATGTCCTCCATCCTCTATCGGGGTCGCTTGCCGGAGAAGCCCGCTTCATTGACGGTGTTGTCTGGGCCGTATTTCTAGGGACGCCTGTCACTGTCTCGGCACCCGTCGTGCAGGTCATTACCGTCCCGGCGTTGGTCACGGTGGTCTTCATTGTCCCAACGGTGATGGAGGTAGTCTTCATTCTCCTGCCTCGGGTTGTGACCTCCCTTGTTGCATGAGAGGATGCCTTGGATCTCCTCGCGGGCGTCAGCATAATTATTGGCGATGTTGAAGAGGGACTCGACGTCACTGGGAAGCTTTCTGGTGAGCTTCTCTAGGAGTCTCTCCTCCTGCAGACCTTCCTTGAAGGCATTGATGACGGTCTGGTTGGGTACATCCACCACCTGGTTCCAGAGCTCAAAGAATCGCCCGATGTACTCTTTGAGCGTCTCATGATGCCCCTGATGTATGAAGGCAAGGTCCCGCACAATTGCCGGCTGGTGATAGGTTCCACGAAAGTTAGCGATGAATTTTTCGCAGATCTAGTGCCAGCTGGAGATGGAGCTGGTCAGAAGATTTTGGAGCCAACGCAGGGCTTTAGCCCTTTGAAGTCTAGTTGTGTCAGCTTCTCCTTGGTGGCTGAGGGGAGGGAGATCTGCCCCGTGTGCTCCCATTGCGGCGATACAGAGTTCCTTGCTGCAGAAGGCAAGAGAGGAGGCCGCCTCATCAAAGCCTTCTTGGAGGAATCTGAATGCACCCACATCCAAACCCAGGCGTCTTCCTCCTTTTGCTCCTTGGAGGATGGTGGCTGCTTCGGCATCAGCGGCTTCCTTTTGCTTGTGCCGTCGGTCGCAGTCCTAGTTGTGGTGAATGCGCTCGTTGCGTTGTCCTAGAGTTTCACCGGTCTGGGAAACCTCATCCGCGGAAACTGGGTTGTGCAGCTCTGCCAGTAGGGACCGGCAGTCCCTTTCTCGCTCCCTACCAATATTGCGTCGGCGGCGGGACTCAGCGGCCGCCGAGGTCTCTCCCTAGAAGGAGGGTGAATCCGGCAGCACCGGCTATTCCTGCTCGTGGATGTCCGCCATGAAGACCTCTCGCGAGCTAGAGATCGCGTGCTGAAGGCACCACGACCTCGGCCGACTGTGGAGGCGATGGTGGAAGAGCTCCCGGCCGGGAACCGCGCCAGCGAGCAGTTTGGCCAGCTAGGTTAGAGTCGATGATGAGCCCCAGGTGGAGGCCCGTCAAGGGCATCGGCACGTCCTCTGAGTCATAGATTTAATCGTCGATGAGTGATTGGGGACCCTGCCAGGACAAGGCCGCCCGTACGACATTGGAGTAGACGGCAGCCGCGTTGCATAGCCTGTACAGCTCTATTCCGTGGGCTGCGACCCAGGGGTTAGCAGACTCGTGTTGCCGCCGAGCCCTAGGTGCTCGCCCTGAGCTCCTCCGCTGCGTCACTTGAGTCCACCCGGAAGGGGACGGAGCTAGCTTGGTGGCAGGCGGGGTCAGCGCAGGTCATGCTGCCACTGCATTAGGATCCGGTGTCCATCAAACCGGGGCCGTTGGGGCTCAGGCCGGAGTGCACCTAGCGGTTAGAGGAGACTACCTTGGGCGGCACTCAGGGGTCCGAGTGCTAGGCACGATTCGTCTTGTGCGATGCTGAAGAGGGGGTCAGGTGGCGGCTTGGACCGCTAGTCCCCTTACAGCAGATGGGATAAGCTTTGGCGACTGTTGAGGTGGAGATCAGATCTATCGGGTTGGCGAGGGATCCAGAACAGATCGGATCAGCCCCAGGTTTGTTGGAGGGGAAGTTAGTGGGGCCGAGGTGCATGGTGCCATAGGTGTCGGCAGGCCGCCAACGAGGTGCGTGTTGCCGTATTTGTTGACAATAGAGGTGAAAGTGTCAAAGGAGAAGATCTCTCTTGGCTAGGATTTGATCGAAGAGTGGAAGTTGATTCCCATCGCGATCTTTGGGTCTTGCTCACCAGCCCCTACCTGGCACGCCAGTTGTGGGGGTTTGGTCCCAGCAGCCCACCACAGGGTAGGACCTGCAGTGGTTTTAAGATCGGTTGGGGTGGTAAGAAGATCGTGAATGGTGTACAGCATGTAGGAACACGGCAGCTTAGACAGGTTTGGGCCGCTAAATCGCGTAATACCCTGCGTCCTGTATGGGGTGAGTTGTATTGCTTGATGCTTGAGCGGTAGATGAGATGATCTATCCTATACCCCCTAGCTCCCCTTATATAGGTCAAGGAGCTAGGGTTACAAAACACATCCCTGAAGAGCCGCCAACAACCGACTCGCAAGATTACATGCTAGATTTTCAGGAACAGATCTGAACGAACATTATCCAGGGGAATCCGAGTGGTTTACTTGCAGATCACGCCAACTGGTTTCTTGGATCGGGGGTTAAACCTTTCGGGCCTCCTGTCAGGATGATCTAACCAGTCGTCATAGGATACCTGGGGGTATACGACTCCCACAAATGGCATACACACGACTTACCTCCTATCCTCAAGGCTACCACAACGGCTTTTCTGGATGGGACGGAGACTACTCCCAAAGACACTGAAGATAACAAAAAGGTTCCGGCTACTGAGCTAGAAGCTAAGACCATAACTTAGGCTGATATTGAGATGGGTGATGCTTCGGAAAACATAGCACAAGTTTTGAGATCGTTATGCCATGGCCCTATTGATGTTGAAATGTTACCAGCATCTGATGCTGGATTGATCTGTAGCCTTGGGTCCGATGTTATGAGCAAGGAAGAGCGCCAACATCTGACCAACCTTGCCGGACAGCTTGCTTATGAAGAAACCTGTGTTGTTTTCGGTGGTTGCCCCCTGAACTCTTTGAACTGCTTAAATTCTAAAATTGAGATGAATGTTGTAGATGAACTTAGGGATGCCTTTTGCTTGCCTACACAGAAAGAAGATTTGATTTCTCTTTCAACTATCGAACTGGCTGGTCAACTATACACTATTTGTGCAAAGGTACCTTAGCCGGCCAAGACACTCTCTTTTTTTACTTATACTTTTGTGATTTGCCAGGCTTTTCTTCTTTCAAAGACTCTTTCTAAAAGACAACTTTTAGAAAATACAATGAATATAGAAGAAATTGAGGACCTTCGAAAGCGCATTGCCAATATCTCTCTAACAGCATGAGAAACACTCTAAGGCATTAGGTGACAAGGTCATTGCTCAACGTACTGATGTCAAAAGGCTCGAAGATGAGAACTCTACTTTGCTTGCTGCTCTTGAGAAACAAAAAGCTATTGCTTCGAAAGCATCCAGTTTACTGGATTGTGAAAAAGAGTTATGACAAGCTGCGGAGGATATGGTTGAAGTACACAAAAAGGATGCCAAAATGAAAAGCAAAGAGGTAGCGGAACATCAAGAAAACATTGGCACAAAAGATGAGGAGCTTCAGAATTTGCGTGCAGAGCTTGAGCAATTGAAGTCTAAAAAGTCCGAAGATGATCAAGCTATTTTTAGCAAAATTTCTTCATGTGTCGCATCTATCTCTTCTATTGTATCCAACACTAGAGCTCATCCTCGGACTCAAAGGTTCGAAGATGGTGACTCCCTCGGAGCCTTGCAATGGACAGAAAAAGAGATATTTGCAATCCTGATCTCATATCCTCTTATGGGGCTATCGTGCTATGGCTGGAGCCAAGGCTACCATTGTGTCACTCAAAGCCCAAGGCTGCCAGCATGTTACAAGGGTTGGGGCACCCTCCTTTCCTCTTTGCAAGGCAGACAATGTCCTTCAATGTTCTCAAGAATGTGAGAACGTCAGCCGACGCATATTTAGCTTGGTATGGAAGCAAGGCCTCGAGACTAAATTTAGCGAGCAAGTTCGTGCTCGCCGCATGGAGGTAAGCTATGCTTGCTTATTCAAAAAATTCTGTTTTATTCTGCTGGCCTTTCTTTGCTTTTTTTTATATCTTACTTGCTGCTTGTACCATTTTTTATTTCAGAACGAAGATGCAGCTTATAGACGTGCTGAGAGGCGACGACAGGTGGCTCATGCTCCCGGTGTTCATGTTACAACAAGTGCACAAGCTTAGGAGAAACACAGCTTAGGAGCAAAGAACGAGTCCCCAAAGCTAACCGAACACTCGGAGCCAACTTCCTCGCCAGAGCAGCCCGCAGCCAAAGATGTCCCCAAAACCAATTCCTTCAATGGAGGAAGGAAATTTGGAGGTGTAACTTTGGCTGCAAAAACTATTTCTGGTTGTATGATGTTCAATGATGACATTAACTGTAATATGTGATGTGTACTTTTGCTGGGTGCCAGGCGCTACTCCCGAACATGCACTGTTCCTGGGGAGATGATTGCATATGCGGGCCGAAGAACTTTTGACTTTGTATTAAAATTTTTAAGTTATTATCATGCCTACCGTATTTTGTATTCTATAACGGATAAGTTGTTTGACGAGATTGCAGCAAACGTTATTGCTGACGAGGACTATTTGCTTTAGCAACTTTTTGATGCAAATTTTGGTTTGTTGGACAGCTTTGCCTTTTGCGCAGTTGTGTAATGTAATTATGTATACGTACAACATAAATGTATGTGAAGATTTTTCTATTTTTGTTCCACTACAGCCTTGGCTGACTTCTGTGGGTTTGACACACCTTGTGATGCATTTCTTGCTTTTCACGAAGGTCCTTTTATTCAACACGCACATGTTTGTGCCTTTTCAAAGATGTCACACTCTTGACACACGTGATTTTATCCACTTCATGAGCTTTGGATACTGACATCTGATCCGAAGTTTTGACTCCGAATTGATAGAACATTTATTCAAGAACTAGTGGGAGCTCGGAATATAAACTGTGAATAAGATGAAAGAGAAAGAATGCCGCTGGCCTTGGCCAACTTATTTGGTTTGTTAGATTTCATTTACCTTGTCATGATTTTTTGGTTGACGAAGGTCACTTAAATCGACGCGTGCATGTTACCGCATTTTCGACGATGTTACATTCTGTTGGCGCGCGTGATTTTGTTTATTTCATCCTATGCGACCCTAGTGATACCCTTCGGTAATGAACTTCAGTCTGAAGTTTCGCCTTGATGTGAACAAGTTTTTTAAGGAAATTTGCTTCATTCCTTCGAAGCTTGATTACATGCATTTACCTCATTAAAAAACCTTACACCCCTTTGTTTCGGGGTTTCTCCTGTAAGGAAAAAGGGTGCAGTGCTTTTACTACTTTTTACATAAAGCGAGAAAAAAAACTTCTTAAGGATAATAGCGCTGAAGATCGTTTATATTCCACGATCTTGGCACCTCATTGTCACATATGTTTTTGAGCCTGAAAGGCCCCGGTCTATTTGATGCTTTTTAAAAAAAGGGGTCATCCAACTTACTCTGTAGCTTACCTACTGTATCTGTATTTGCTAACGTTTGAAGGATGAAATGTCCTGGTTTGATGCAATTCAACTTTACTTGCCTATCTCTCCATTTTTTGTTTCGGCCTAGGTAGCACTGAATATTGTCGACTGCTTCAAGTCTGACTGCTTCGACCATGTCTTTTACTATTTGATCGACTTCTTTAGCTCCGTATATTACTGTCCTCATGGATTTGTGCTCTATTTCTTCGGACGTCATTGCTTCTTCCACATATAGCAATTTGAATGTTGTGAATCCCGTAGCTTTAGAGACTGTGGTATTGTGGCTCCAGACCACCTTCGTTATTTCATCTACCCATTTTTCTTTTGGTAGCCCCACAAGTCTCTTTGATATGCCATGTAATATTATCCCATTTGCTCTTTCGACTACTCCGCTTGATTCTGGATGACGAAACAAAGCAAACTGAGCCCCTTATTGATCTGTTTGGCTTTAAACTGAGTGCCATTATCAACTGTGATAGCTCTTGGGGTGCCGAAATGACATAAAATGTTTTGCCAAAAGAAATGTTGTACCGTTGCCGAAGTGATTTTTGTTAATCGTCTTGCTTCTATCCACTTGGTAAAGTATTCCACACGTACTACTGGATATTTTAGATTTCCTTGCGCAGTTGGCAGCGAACCAATGAGATCTAGTCCTCAACTTTATCATGGCCATGTTGGTTCAATCAGCTGAGTGTACGAAGCTGGTTGATTTTGATTTCTCGCCATTCTTTGACAATTGTCACGAGTCTGAACCAATTCTTCGGTATCAACGGTTGCTTTTGGCTAGTAAAAACCATTATGTATGTTTTGCCTAGCAATGCTCTTGGCCCGATGTGAGATCCGCACATCCCAGAATGGTATGCTTCTCATTAACACTTTTCCTTCTTCCCTTGCAATGCACTTTAGCAGCGGTGCACAGACTCCTTTGTATAGCTCTCTATTGATCAATTTGTACATTGCACATTCGCTCATTCTTGTAAGCATACTTCGTCATCATTCTGATGAATGTCGCTCAAGTAGGCAATGATTTCAGAGTGCCAATCTTCACTGCTTATAGGCGGTATAGTCGACACAGCTCTTTCTTGCACTTCAATTGAAGGTGCCTTAAGTACTTCGAAGAATACTTCGGGCAGCAGCGGTGTCCCTGTGATGCTGCTCTAGCCAAAGCATCGGCCTCGATGTTTCCAATTCTGATGATCTTTTTTTACTGTAAATCCTTCAAACTGAGATTCCATGCTTCTGATTGTGTGCAAGTATATTTGCAACCTTTTCTCTTTTGCCTCTGAAGTTTTATCAATGTGGTCTGCTATAACCTGAGAGTTAGACATTAAAACTGCCCTTTTTACCCCCATCACCATTAACTTTCTGAGACCCAGCATGATAGCTTTGTACTTTGCCACATTATTTGTACTCGAAAACTCAAGTCTGAGTGCAAATGCTGATTTTATCCCCGAAGGCAACCGGATAATTGCTGCTGCTCCAACCATTGTTGTTGTCTACAACCTGTCAGAATATACTTACCAAATCTGCTCTTCAGCTGGTAGCTCTATACTCTCTCCTGCTGGAGTCCAATCGGCTACAAAATCTACCAATGCTTGTGACTGATTGCTGTTCTGTGAACAAAGTTTTTTTAATGACATATTCATTCAACTCTGTTGCCCATTTTCTAATTCTCCCACTGGCTTCCCTATTCTGAAGCACATCTTTGAGTGGCTGAGACAAAGGTACAATGATACAATGTGGTTGGAAGCAACGACGAAGTTTTCTAGAAGCCATGACCACAGCATATGCAACTTTCTCTATTTTTGAATAATTTGCTTTCCTGGGGGTCAATGCTTTAGATACACAGTATAGAGGCTTTTGTTTCTTCTACCCTTCAACTTCTTTTTCTTGAACAAGAGCAGCACTAACTATCGCAGGTGCTGCGGAAACATACAACATTAAGGAAGCCCCTTGATCTGTGGTGATAGTGTTGTCAAATGTACCAAGTACTCTTTAGATCTTTGAACGTTTTTTTGCTGTTTTTCACCCCAATTAAATGGGTTTGTTCCATGCAATACTTCAAAGAATGGTAAGCTTCACTATGCTGATCTAGAAATGAACCTATTGAGCGATGTCAACCTTCTTACCAATTTTTAATTAAATGGATTTCTTTGAGCCTGATGATTGCATCCGAAGGATAGCTTCAATTTTGGTAGGGTTTGCTTCAATGCCTTTTGTTGAGACAAGACATCCCAAGAACTTTCCATTTGAAATGTCGAAGATGCTTTTTTTCCGAGGTGAGCTTGAGCCCTGATTTTCTGAAGTTCATGAAAGTCTCCCGAAGATCTGAAATGTGATCTTCCCATTTTATGTTCATACAATGATGTCATCCATATAGGTTATTACATTTCTGCCCAGCTGACTTCCCACTACTTTTGCTGTAATTCTGTTGAAACTGCCACCCTCGTTTTTTAGACCTTCGGGCATTCCGATAAAACAGTATGTTCCTAATGGAGCGATAAAACTTGTCTTTGGTTCATCTTCTTTCCGAAGCCAAACCTGATGGTACCCAGAGTAGCCATCCAACAGACTCATTATTTTAGAACTTGCAGCTGCATCCACAAGACTATCAATACGTGGAAGGGGAAATTCTTCCTTCGGACATGCCTTGTTGAGGTCAGTGAAATCTATACACATTTGCTACTTGCCGCTTGGCTTTTTTACGATGATAACATTCGCCGGCCATTATGGGTATTCAATGGGCCGAATGACCCTTGCTTCAAGCAATCTGTTTGCTTTGGACTTTCCTCCTTCCGCTCTGTCCTCTGACATTTTTCTCAGCTTCTGTTTCCTGGGTCTTATGGATGGGTTCACATTCAATGCGTGTTTTATGATGTTTCAATTAATACCACAAAGGTCTCTTGCACACTAGGCAAACACATCTTTATTGGATTCAAGGAATGATGTTAATTCCTGCTCTTCTGACTCTGGGAGCTGAGTTTCCACCAAGACTATTTGATTTGGCCTGTTTTTGTCAAGAACAACTTGCTTCGGCTCTTCAACTAGTTTTGCTTTCTCTTTGACCATTGGCTCTTGCTGGCCTTCGACTCTTTCTTCTTCAATGTTGTGCAATTTTTTGTCGCCCGGGTAACAATTTCCATCAGCTATTCTAGCATCTTCTTGACTTCCATATACTGAGATTACTCCCTTGTATGCTGGTATTTTCATGCATAAATATGCTAAATGCAGGACAACTTTGAAGTTATTAAGTGTTCCTCTTCTGAGAATTGCGTTACAGGGGTAATTGACATCAACAACATCAAAAGTGATGCATTCTGTCCTTGGGTTATTGATTTCTCCAAAGGAGACTTGCAAAGTGATTTTTCCCAGTGCTTCTACCTTTCTCCCTCCAAAGCCGCACAGCAGGTTAGTGGCTGGCTCCAATGCTAGGTCTCTGAGACTCATTTGTCTGAATGCTTTAGCCATTAATATATCAACTGCACTACCATTATCCACCAGGACATCGTGAATGACATACCCTACGATGTTATAGTTTATTACCATTGCATCATTGTGTGGGCAATCTTTTAGCCGAAGGTCTTTTTGATCAAATGTAATTGGCACATGTGACCATTTTGTTTTGACCTATGGGCCTTGTACTCTGATGTGCTGCAGTCTTCTCTATATCTCCATTTTTTACTTTTTTGACTCATGTTTGTAGTTTGACCCCCCATGATGGGGAATATGTGCTTTGCAGTAGGCAATATGCTGTTGAAAGTTTGTGCTTCGGCTATTTCTTCCTCTTTTGGCTTCTCTTGAAACGATTGTTGTTGCAAGGGTATCACAGTGTAATTGTGCGGAGCCTATGACTGATACTGGTGTGGAGAATTCACTAACCACTGCTGCTGCGGTGATGGCCCAAGAGGTGGAGGAGGTAAGGCTTGATGCTGGTTATTTGTCAAAACAGGTGGTGGTCCCGAAGGTATGGGAGGAAGAGCTTGTTGTTGCCCATAGGCCAAGGCATGGATGTTTGGGATTGCATAATTAACTAGACAATATTGGTGTACATGGTTTGCTTCTTTCAAAGCAGGCTACGATGTTTTCTCACTAAGCTGTTTTTTCTTCTAAATGGTGATCTCACAGTATTTGGTGGTATGACCCTTGTCCTCTCCACAGAATATGCAAAACAATCATTTTTGACTTCTTCCTCCGAAGTTTCTTCCTCCTCGACCACCTCTATTTCCGTATCCCCCGCGATACGACCTTCTTTCTTGCTTGAATTCTGGTTTTGCATCGTCAATACTGAATACATTTTGGTTTTGATGATGCTGTGAAGAGCCGAAGTTTTGCCTGCTCTACCTGTTCTGCTGATTCATTTCTTTTGTTCTTTGCTTATCAGAAACTCATGTGGCCTGAGCCCTGATATAGGAACCTTCGGAAGTAATCTTGTAGTGGTTCACCTCGACCTTGCTTGCATGCAAACAGTGTTTGAGATGTGACTACTTGAGTATGAAATCCCTGAAAGCTTGAAATAAGTGTTTCTTTTAATTTCTGCCAAGAGTGGATTGATGATGGCCATAATGATGAATACCAAGTTTGTGCAACCCCCTATAATGCTATGACTGAGGACTTTGCCAAAACATATGTGTTCCCTCTGAAGGAAGCCACAGTAGCTTCATAATTGAGCAAGAACTGCTTTGGACTGGAATGACTATCGTAACTGGGTAACATTGTCGGTTTGTAGCCAGGCGGCCACGACATAGCTTGTAATGCTTATGATAAGGGAGAGGTGGCATCAAATATGTAATTCCCTGATGAGACTTGACTCTGAACATGCATTACTTGATCATGTTGTTGCTGATTCTCTTGCTGGTTATCTTTGATGTAATCCGAAGCTTCTTCTATCTGCCTCTTCAACTGTTTTAGTCTAATAAGTTTTTGCCTCTTTGCATGCAATGCCTCATTGATTTGCTCCAATTCCATGAGCTCTTCATCGTTGATGTCTGGAAGAGCTTCTAATTCATCCATTGCTCTTCTTTTCTGCTCCACAATCTGCTGGTGCAAAGTTTCCTCTTGTTCTTGTGTTTTGACTTCGGCTTCATTTTCATCCTGAACTTCGGCATGCTGCTGTTCTTGATCCGAAGTTCCCCCCCTAGGGATTCGCTTTGCCTTTGCAGTGGCTTTCATTTTGTCATGGTAAGGGTGCAACGCGGGTGGGTGCCAAATGTTGGGGACCTGTTATCATATCACACAACGACAACAGGGCAACATCAAATATGAAGGATCTCACTCTTTGCGGTCCTTGAGATCAAAGTAGGAAGCGAACACAGTAAGATAAATAGGGAACTCTTTGCCCTTAGGACAAAGCTGTCATATGAAATACAATAGAGATAAATGATAAAACTTGTTGCCATACCTTTAGAAATGATATATTTAGGGCTAGTGTCATGTTTAATGAGAGGCGTACAAGTGTCTCTGCAAAAAGCCTGTCCCCGTGTCGGTTGGACTCCCCGGTATTTATAGGGGTCAACCGACACTATACATGTGTATGGTTTTAGAATTTACCCCTGTACATACCCTTTTAAGTGTACAATACTCACACCAACGCTCATGAGGTACATTTGGTAATTTTACCCATGTGGTCAACTCCCTTACATAAGCTCCTAACAAATAGCTTCGTATCGATAACTTCGGATATTGTCATCTAGGGTTTACGATTTGCCTAAGGCTTAGGCGACTTTGAATCTCTAGCTCGGTATGATAGTTTCTTCTTAGTACTGGTTTGCTTCTTTGTACACGATCCTCCTTTGGATATTATTTCCAATGTGTTCTCTGAAGATCCAAACCCGACTCGTGTCCATCTTTTCACCCGGAACTTGAAATCCATAGCCAAAAAAGACATACAACACAAGGGCCAGGACCTTCGGCCCCAACATATGGTATCACCAAAGTCCGACAGATATGGAGTGACCGATATTTGAAAACGGATTATCTGATGTTTATAATAAGATAATATCCGATTAGTTTAGCAAATACATGAAGATCAAGATGATTGGTTCGTGCCAAAAATACCATCTCTATTATTTTTATTACTGATATGTAAATTATGATGTGAACAATTATACTTGATTTATGAATTTTTAATCATTGTATAAAACCTATACGTAAGCATGTATTGTCCGATGTTTTCAAATCCGCTTGCGCTCTGACAACGATCCGACTCCGCACCATTTTTTATATCCTAAAAAACCTGTATCCATATCCGTAACTGTGTAATATCCACTCCGCTCCGAATTCGACAAAAGAAATAGGATTAGGATATGGAAAAGACGTTATCCACTCCGCTCCGATCCCTTTACATCCCTAGCCCATGCCTTCCCTCTTGCCCCCTAGCCATCAATGCATAACTTTGATTCTCGTCGGCAAGTTTCAAGGCCCCGTCGTCGGGCAGGGGCGGCTTTCCACCTACAATGGGATTCAGGGTCAGGGTAGTTTAATTTTCAGGTTTTGAGGGAGCATCCGTGGATGCAACACCTGCCCCAGAACCACCCTGTTGCCATTCCTACCGAGTACGGTAATATAGGAAGCCCCCTCCCTAGCAACCTCACCCGAACTACAGAGGTGTGAGGAGAACGAAGGAGAAAGGAGACGAGCTCACTTGTCAAAGACGATGGTCGGAGGGTGACTCCCGATATTTGCCTAACATGGGCCACACCGTGACACAGGCCAATGGACATAATGTTCCATGCGTTTTTGTTTTATATTATTCTTGATTTTATTTTCGAAATAGACTAAGTTTTTAAAATTTTCAAATATATACCCTTGTCACCCTATGGGTTGGTGACTAGGGGCATGTATCCAAGTGGGGCGCGATAGGACCCAAATATAAATTCTTGAAGTTTTCTCTGCATACAGGTCCTTAAATCTTGTAAATTTCATATATAATCATGGGAAAATCTAAAAAAATTGATTGAATTTTAATAATAAGATTTACACACAATACAATTGTTATTGATATGTAAAATGATCATTTTTCTTTTGTTATATTAAATACATATTTAATCACATGTTTATGTTAACATGGGCATAACGGTCATTTTATATTTTAAGAATATCTCCATTGTGTATATCTTATTACTTCAAGCCTAACAAAATAGTTTCTTAATTTTTTATATTTTTCTATGATTTTAAACGGATGTTGCAAGATTCAGGACCTAAATTTAAATTCTCAACTTTTTGATTACACATATATTGTTGGATCTTGTGAATTTTGTACAAAATCATAGAAATCCCTAAAATAAAAAGTAGCTTTATTAGTTTTGAAATAATTAGATATACACAATGGAGATATTATTGAAATGCAAAATGAGCATTTTACCATGATTAACATAACCATGTGGTTAAATATATATTTACATAAGAAAATGGTCATTTTATAGGTAAATAACAGTTACATTATGTAAATTTTATCACTAAAAGAGCAAATTGCACGTGGAGTCTGCAAAATCTTTCTAGGGTAATATCTATGTCCACAAACTATCAAAGTGATCATCTACACAAATCGCTTGAGCCTATCCTAATCCAAGAGTATCCAAACTAAGCCTAAATCATCAAAATAAGTATGTAGTGTCCGGACAATCCACTAGGAAGAGGAATAGGGTAGCTTCGATTCACCAATGGTTTGTCTTTCCTGTTTTGAATTTTGGCTATTAGTTGTGGACATGATTGGTGGGTAAGATAGAAGAGATTTGGATAGGATTGGGTGAAAGCGAAAAGCCGAAAGGCGAGCAACATCCAACAAGTACACGAAGAGACGAAGTACACATGAAATCAGGTGCAATGTGCCGGAGCTTCGGTCGACGAGGGAACAAAGCACTGAATCCGCCTGCTGTCGCTGTAACTCGTTTGCCTTCTTAGCGCTCGATGCGCTAGCTAAGGTTGGCCGCAACAGCCTCTTGTAAATGGTCCATGAACCATAAGATGCAGGAGATGGCTCCCCATAGCCCCTGCAGCAGGTCATGTACCATCCAAGTCGACGGTTTTCTCATGTACAGTTAGGGCGTCAGTGCAGGTCTGCATGTGAGAAACATGACCATTATTAGTTGCAATGGTTTCGGTAATTAATAACAACATTACTCATGTTACTGGTGGGTTCATGATATGAATGATACATTTACTTTGCACATGCTCATTGGGTGACCAAAGGAGACCCACAACTTCAATTTCATGAAGAATCAGTTTTTGAAATGGATCATCTAGCGAGAATATCAACGATTGCTAGCTCTAAGTGTCGTAAAGTCGAAAGGGCACTTAGGGTTTGCTTATGCTAGGTTGTAGACATCCATAATGTCAAGGCACCAATTTGTGTGGATACTGTGTTTGTTAGTTCATTCACCCATGCGTGGGTATCAAGTTAGCACAACGAGATATCAATTTATGTAGATATCATCCACAATCTCAATAATATTGTGTTAGGATTCTGATTTATTATGTTATTGATTGTTATTTCTCTTTTTTCCAATGATAGTTGCTACAAATGAAGAATGAACTCCTAGAGAGTTATATAGTGAGGTTATCCTCAAAACCGGAGAGTTTTTTTTAACAAAGAAGAACATCTTCCACCACCCCTGAGGAGGTGCCATCTAGTGATTCTGAATAAAGCGCACATGGATATTATAATTGTTCCTGGCAAAGATATTACAATGCACGTAACATTGTATATATTCTGTAGTTATATTTTTACATATGTAATGCAGTTTAGCTATATGGCTAATATATTTGAATTTACATACCTATATGTAATGCATTTAAATAGTTTAATATATAGATTTAAATTTATATACATATTAGATTTATATATAAATAAAATATTGGGCATTGATACTTTAGTACCAGCTGGTTCTAAAGGGCGCAACCACATATGAGCGCTTAGGCACCTTTAGTACTGATTGGTGACACAGACCGGAACAAAAAAGGTGCACAATCAGTAGGTTTTTCACAGAGTAGTCCCTTTAGTATAGGTTGGTGTCACCAACCGAAACTAAAGGAACATTTAGTATCGGACTATGCACCCAGTTGTTATGTTCGAAGGTTTTAGTACCCCGTAGTACCAGGTTGGAAATCCGGTACTGGAGTAGGTTCCTAATTGGTACTGATCCACCTTTCTCTAGTAGTGTTTGTAGGTTTTAATATCTTATAAATTAGCATAGGTACTGTAGTTTACGCATATATTGTACACGTTTGAGCTAGTGGTAGACTAATACTGCAGGCGACCACCGTTACAAGGATAGTAATACTATAGGCTACTCGAAGAACTATATGTTATAGGCTTATAGCCAATTAACCAAGTCACTGGATCCAGTTATAGGAGCGCATGCAGTTTATCTAAATGATTTTTCTTCCCTGGGGCTGGTTCCAATTTATTTTAAGGCGTAACGCAGAGTAATTAAAAAAAATCAAAGCCGCGATCATGTGTACCTTTGCATACACTGCGGTCTGCGCACACATATATACATGCATGCCATGAGCCGATGATCATGCATATAGACATATCATTGGGTTCTAATTAATGGTAGAGTTTCTAGCATTTGTTATATGATTGGGTATATACGGCTAAAGTAAATATAAAGAGACTTGTGTACATGCACGATACCCATGTGGATGCTTAGTTAGTTAATGTGCAGTGTCATATGCATATGCCAAAGCATATAGAGGAGAAATAAATTACTTCTTTGGCCTCAAAAAAACTTCCACTTCTTTGATTGACCTAGGAGGTATAGCTGGATCAATGTCCATTTTTACATAATAATGCTGCTTGGATCACCTGTGCCTCCATCGGTATCTAGAAGATGGCGAATGGATAGCGCCTGCGCCGCGATGCTTCAGCTGAATGCTGTAGTTAGTTCCGTGGCACCTTCGTCTTGCGGTGGCTCCTAGTACTACTCTGGTTCCAAGCAACTGCATCGTCCGGTTCCGGAGCTGTAGAGAGTTGGATCAACACAGGAATCCGAATCAACCTGACAAGGTATCTTCCGCAAACACTGTTCCTGGCCATGAAGTACCGCTCCTTCCACGAGAGCGCCTCTCCCTCGGCTTTCCTGGCGAGGTCGACAGGGCGAAACCAGTGCCACTGCCGGCCGGACTCCTGCTTTTTTTAATAATGAAAACAAAAGTTCCAGATTTATCTCCACACTGTGGAGAATCAGACCATCGTTATTACAATCACACGACTCCACAAAGCACACTAAGAATAATTCATCCTGCTGTACTAAAACAGCAGAAAAACATTCTCCAAGTTCTAGACACTAAACAAAGTAAATCTTGGCTTGTCTTTGCCATCCAAATGAATTGAAGATACGCAAAGCCACCACTTCGAGATTTTGTGCGCTCTGCGTTAGTCACTGAACATGTTCTTTATTTCGCTACAACTTGGCCCACTGCCATAGCCAGAAAGTTCCCCTGAAGAGTACCTGCAAAAAAGTTTTTGGTTGCTTCCTGTCAAAAACAGAGTCATTCCTTTGCAGCCAAATTGTCCAAATTAAAGATGCAGCTCCTACCAGAAAAAAGGCTTTATTTTTCCTGCCCCCTAGCATGACCATTGGTTGAAAAGATGTTCTATGTTGCGAGGTGGGGGAGGCCTAAAGTCATAAAATCAATCCGCCAAATAATTTTGGCTAAACGGCAATCGAAAAATAGGTATTGTATACTCTCATTATAATTATAAAAACAACGGCCTTGGTTACCAGTACCAATTCCTTCTAGCTAGATTGTCTTTTGTTAGGAGCACACCTCTCTTGACATACCACATAAAAATCTTTGTTTTTAATGGTATTTTTGTTTGCCAAATCTTCTAGGACACTTTTATACAATTGTTGATAAGGGATTTATACATCGATTTAACCGAGAATAAATCCGTCTTATTTAGACCTCATTTAAACACATCCCTCCCCTCTCTTAGATCTAAACTCATGACGTGTCCTACCAACTCATTCTAGGCATGTAACCTCTCCCCATGTGAACCCCTTTTAAAGGACATATTCAGTGGACTGGACCTCATCACGTCCGCCACAGTCGCTCCTTTTTTCCTAGCTATGCTAAACAGGGAAGGGTATGCGAGTTTAAGAGGTTGGTTATCCCACCAGGTATTTTTCCAAAATCGAACCTGGATACCATCACCAATATGGAATAAGCCTAGGACTAGAAAAACTTGCTTCACTTCCATAAGTCCAGCCCAAAAGTGAGAAACCCTAGGCTTTTTAATGCCACTTTTCATAGGTTTTGACTTGAGATATTTGTTTCGGATCAGGCTTTGCCAAATACCGTCTTCATTTGCTAATTTAATAACTATTTGTTCAGTAAGCATTTATTTTGTATTTCAAGATCAATGATTCCTAAACCATCTTGTTCTTTGGGTTGTCGAATCTGGTCCCATTTAATAAGATGATATTTTTTTTATGCTAGTCATTTTGCCAAAAAAAAAGCGGGATCTGAAGTACTCCAGTTTCTTCAGAACACCTTTTTGGAATCGCAAAAAACGAAAACATTAACATCGGCCTGCTGCCGGTCAGGAAACATCTTTGCTATCAACTTGCGATACGGCTCGTCCTCGGCGCCACCAGCAAGAAGTCCAACTCCTCGTACAGAGATACGTACGTGGCATCGCGCTTCCACATCTCCCGCGGCGTGTCGTGCCAGTAGATGTGCCTCCACCGCAGGTCCCCGCAGGCGCACTCCGCCCTGGTCCAGGTCCACGCCCCTCCGCAGCCGCTTGAGGATCTCCACCTTGGCCGCGGCATAGCTCGACCAGGAGCTCCCAGCACACGCCCGTGGCCAGCGACCTCGAGACCCTCGAGCACAGCCGGTCCGCGACGTCGGCGTCCAGCGAGCGGGACAGGAGCGGCGCCACCGTGGCTACGACCAGGCGCTCCCGGTACGCCCTCTGCACGCCGCCGTCCGTCTTGAGGAACGTAACGAGCGCCAGGTCACCGTTCGCCTGCGACGCGCATAGCAGCACCGCGGCCGCCACGTCCTCCCGGTGCGCAGGCTGCGGCACGATAGAGACAGTGCGCCGTGCCGCGGCCAGGCTCGCCGGACTGGTTCAGGTGGCGCCCTGACGGTGGCTGCGTGCCTTAGGGAACAAATCCGGCGTGGAGGAAGGCGGCATGCGCGATCAGGGACGCCATGGTTCCACGAAGTCCTCGGCTTCCCACTGCTCGGCGTCGACCAACTTGTCGAGGAGGGACGCCATGGTTCTTTCTTGGAATACTACTATTTATATGGGAAGAAATAACAGATGCGTTGTTATTACTGGTAAATGTACGTGCATTCTGTACGTGATAAAAAACTATTGACTAATTAATTTTAAAATTATATAAATATTAAATTTGGTATGCTATTTTTATTTACTAATATTTTAATTGAAAAGGACGCGTTGCAGAAGTTTAAATAAACATTGGCTATCCGTAACCATGTGTAATTTAGTCAAAAAATTTTACGGCAAAAACTCTAGCTGCACAGTGGAGGAGTTCCTGAGGAGCAGGGAATCTTTCTCAGAACTACCCGCATTAATTTTTCTCTATATATTGTCTAATTAATTTTAAAATTGAAATTATATAAATATTAAATTTATGTGCTATTTTTGTTTATTAATATTAATTGAAAACGCCATGTTGTAAAGTCTAAACAAAAACAGTCTATACTAACTATGTTTAATTTAGTCACAAATCTTTACGGCAAGAGCTCCAGCTGCACGATGGAGGAGCTCCCGAGGAGCAGAGTATCTTCCTTGAAACTATCGGCTATATTTCTATTTTAAACAGAATATTACAGCCTAATTAACAAGATTCTTATATAACTAAAAATATTATGAATGTTCAAAAAAATTATTGGAATGTTTATTTATTTTAATCAATCATTTTAGAATCTTTCCACTCGTCCCACAAAAGAAAATAGAAAAAGACCTTGCTGGCAAAAGGAAATTAAAAAAAACGACAACCTTATCAGCTTGACCTTGGTGGCAAAAGAAAAAAAAAAAAGACAATCTTATCTGTTCTGCCCGTGAGCCAAATCCATCTAGCTTTCTCGTCGAGTTGGCCGAGCCGCCGGGGGCATTCGTTCTGGTTCGTGCCTCCACTCTGCCCGCCGCCCGGAGCGCCGGATCCGACTCCCTTGCTGCCGGATCCGTGGGGGCGCCGCGCCACGAGCGACGACCGGTCATCATCATCAACAACAACACATCTCGAAGTGCGCCCCCCCCCCCCTCTCCTGGCCTCCTCGTCTTCCGCTCCGCTCACCTCATGTTTCTTTAGATTTTTTTGATTGGGCTCTGATCCTGTCCATTCTTGGATTCTTGTCTCTTCTCTCGGGATCAAAAGAGAGCCCGTCCTCTCCCCGCGTCCTCCTCTGCATCTAGGCGTTTGTGTTTGCCCTGCTCATGATTCGGTGCTACGATGAACTTGCTGAATACTTTTGTGCAGGCTCATTCGAAGTTCAAAGGCCGATTTGGCACTATAATATTAGATCTGATAAATTCTGTGATGTATTTTCTCCTGATTCAAGGCCTTAACGACCCAAAACGGTAGGATTATTGGGCTGGACACATCGGATGAATAATAGAAGCTGCCCGGTAGAATTTCTCGGACGAACTATGGAAGCGTGGGTAAGAGTACATTTTTTGGTGAAAATAAATGGTCTACGATTTCGTCGCGCTTGTTTTCCGTGCATACGATTTTGCGAGGGGTTGTAAGAAACACGTGAGGTTGATAAGGACTTTAAAGTTTGTGGGCCCAAGTTGATAATGATAAGCAGCCGGATTATAATCCAAGGATTGATATGCTTTGGGGTAAATGAGTTTTAGGTGGAAAATACTTTTTTTTAAATTCGCTTTTTTTTAGAGTAGATAGATAGATGCATACCTCCACAACAACCGTACCTACGGATTATAAATCTGTTAGTAGTAATTTTATATGGAGTATCTCCCTTCCGTTGTGTTTGCATGCATGCCAAACGCAAGTGCCCTTGATTGGATCGTGTTACAATACAACTACCAGTTCACCAAGGCGAACCGGCCTGGAAGGCCCATCACGGGCGTCTTTATCGTCAAACCGGCAGCGTGAGCAAGTATTCCATGATTATCATTTTTTTTTTCTTTATGATGATGAGCCACCAAGGAACATACATATTCTTGTACTCCTATATTAAACGTGGCAGTATGTTACAACGGGACAAAGAAATACTATGTTACAACGGGATAAAGATTTACTCTTATGGTGCGTTTGGTGGGAGGGACGGTCCTAATTTTAGAATGTTTAGTTGGAGAAACAAAATGGAACGAAATCATTCCCAGAAGGAAATCTAGCTTCCCAGGAGGGAATCCAGCTAAAACAAGGAATGGTATGATCCATCCAATTTAAAAAAACCAGAGATAAAACCGTTCTATCCAATCTTGCTTGCCAACCAAACGCTTAGATACCCATAGTGTGCACCTTGTAGCCGTGGGATAGCACTGTCCATTATAACCTTGGTTTGAAAATGGGACCGGTTAGTTCCAAAACTTTCACATATTTATAAAGTGAACAAAATCAAAAGCAAAAACAGTTATGGAATCAGTTGAAAATAATGAATTCCATGTTTTGCTAAAATAAAAAATTATCAGCGTAAATCTGGAAACTATATACAGACCTTACGAGCATACAAAACAAGAAATATCTGGCAGTAGAGCTAAAATTGACCACTGTCCACTGGTGAGTGCATACGCAACAAGTTAGGAAATTTGCACTATGTCAACAAGGAGTGTTGTACACAAATGCCGACCGGTACCAGGATAGGGGCACTGGTGCAGTGACTGATGAGGGCGTCTCAAGTTGGGAGTCCACGGACAGCAGCAAAGAAAGTTCACTTAAATGGTGGTGGTGGACGTGGACTGGTAGCATGTGACCATGGCGCTTAGGAGCAACGGCAGGTTCCCACCACTACCCATCTTGTTGCCAGCCATTATATATGATTAGAGAGAATTATCTGTTTAGCCTAAAAAATTTTAGTGCTTCCTTCTTTGCCCCAAAATAAAATTTTTGTTCCTAAAGTTCGTTTCATTCTTTTTTTTAGCAATTCCGTCCATTTGAAAATCGATTAAAAATCAAATAAAAATGCTAAAAATTCAAACATTTTTTAGTTATATTCTTTCTTAGTAGATCTACAGAATGGTAAAGATGGGATCCATGAAAGATTTGTATGCCCTCGGTTTATTGCATGTTATCTAAAACAAAATAAATGTAAAAAATGGGCTAAATCAACTCCAAAAATCATGAAATTTGGACAATAACTTTCATATGATAATTTGGCTTTGTAGTGATTTTTGCAGCTCTAGAATTTGCAGTTAAATGATAGATCTACTATTGTCTTTGTTTTTAGATATAAAATTGAATTGGAAAACACTTGCTATAGGAAAAATGCTCCAAATATTACACAAAAATTTGTATGTTCCCTTTGTTGTATATGTAGCTCACTGTAAAAGTTTGAACCTCAGCATATAAAGCTTAATGGGTGTTTTGAAAATGATAATAATGTTGAGGTAAAGTTAGATAATAGAGAAACGTTTATTTAATGTGCGTAATAAATTCCATTAAAAATCTGAAAGCAGGTAAGTTATATATAGGGACCAAAAAGTATTTTTGGGGTTTTTTTTGTTACTCCATTCGACACTATTATGGCTCCAAATGGACGGAAGTGCCAAGAGAGGAATGAAACAAAATTTCTATGCCGAGTAGGGAACAAAAAAAATTTCTAGGCCAAGGAAGGAAACACCAAAATTGTTTAGGCCAAATAAGTAATTCTCTCATATGATTACTGCAGATCATCACCATGCCTATTAAAAAGTTTGAGGGAGGCATCATTTCATTCAGTAGAATATATAGCAAAAGTGGCATAAGCAGTGATTTTATGAGGCTAACAAGTGGCTCTTCCATAATTGAATTCCAAATACAAGATAGTGATCAACAATGCAACTTAACCAAAACGTTTAAGCAACCAAAGATAGACCAGGACCATTAACAAACTGGAACTTCTCACCTTTACTCGGAACCGATAACAGTACACACGCACAAAAAAAGGAACTTGCGAAAAAAAATGAAAGAAAAGGGTTCAATCAGATCAGAGAGGACATTCATTATTACCGAACAAATCATTGACATGGGAAAAGGTTAATAAATACATAAATCGATTTTTAATCACAAAACCTCACTCCGAACTACATGCAACATTACATAAATATCACAAAGGGTTAGATGTTACCAAACCTGATGATAAAGAATATTGATTGCTTCTTTGCTGAATGCTAATACTAAGAGTATCCACAAATAAATATATAAATAAAGGCGAACAGACTAGAGTTTGCGAACTAAAAGTAAAAAAACATTGACAAGATATAGGTAAAAGGGCATAACAGAAGGCATGTTAAACATGAATTAGGAAAGCCTAGCTTCACTAAAGAACTATAAAAGCGGCGCCTAGCTCCAACTATATGCTAGGTAGAGGTAAACTACTTGCCTCACACCAGCATTTCATCTAGGATTTTTTCTGGCATAAACATGTTTTGGGTTCATGTATATGAAAATGGTTGTATGAGATGTGAAAGGTTTAAGATCTAACTCAACAAAAACTGATTATATGAGATGTTACTTCAGGACTATTACAAAAGAGGAACATGTGAGTTCAAAAGCTCAATTAGTACCTCTTGATATTTTGGGCCAATACTACAATCAATGAGATTTTGATATTGATGAGAAATTAACCATAGAATTTAAGAGAGGTAGATGAAACGGTGCTAAGCATCTAGCTTTTTTTTACAAGAGACCGCCACTGAAGCATTAAGGGATGATCTACAGAAAAGCGATTAGAGAACCGCGATGATGTATGGTAAAACATGTTGGTTGTTGGCCTATAAAAAAGGCAATACGTTCAACAATTAAGTGACACAGAAATGCTTATGTCATGTTATATTTTGTGGTCATACAGGAATAGATTGGGTCCAAAATGCTGTAATATGTAATAGGCTAGCATTGGCAACAATTGAAGCAAAGCATATCCAACATCAGTTGACAGGTTTGGACTCTAATGGCACTAGAATCCTAAGGCACAACTTCAATCTGAGGAGAGGTAGGGGTCTGCCGAACTTGACATAGGATGAGGCAAGGTTGGAATATACCTAGAGTTTAGGCCTTGGATAGGTTTGGATCGAAAACAACTATTCATGTGCCTAAAAAATGAATAAGCTTTTCATTTATTTCCTTTTTCTCTTTCTACGTGTATGAAAATGGAAAATTTTGAAATGGAAAAAATGAACTAAGATCGCATTACTCATGGGTGCACGATAATATCAATATTTTATTCAGACATGCTAAATTTCCTTTATTTAGCACAGCATTACTCTAAGCAATCACAGAAAGTACAAACGCCCAGCATCTAGGGATTAGGTGGAGCTCGACCGACTAGCCTAGCGACTAGCATTTAGGAAACGTTGCTAAAGAACAAGGTATTCACATGGAAGGAACTTCAATCAAAATGGACTGAGCCACTCTAATAATGCAGAATAGCAGATACTAGCAAACTGAGAGCATGATTATGCTTAAAACTTCTTCTTAAATCAGAATATGCACTAGAATAGTTGATTATGAGTAACTTTTGGTTTAATAAAACTTGTTGGAAACTGCACAAACAATAAGCATGAAAGTGATACATACCTCACAGCCTGGAGAATAAATCCTGATTATCTCCTGTGGTAATGCCATTTCCATTTAAGACCTCCAGAACTTTGAGAATTATTATGTCATCAGCATCTTCACATATGATTTCAACTATCTTAAGATGAACACATGACATTGATTGTTGCAATGCCCTGTGACTTCCCTCAGTTTCGATTAACCTTTTGCGTCCTGAAGCCAACAAATATTTTACTAAGAACACACAGAAACAAAAGCTAAAGTGCTAAACAAGACAGCTTCACCTGTAAAACACATAATAATACCTGTGAAACTCTAAGAGTAAGCTTCTTCATAAGTGGTCCGTGCTGGAGAAACCAAATTAGTGGAGGTTATCAGACACAAACCATTCGTGGAGTGCCGAAGTCTTCAGCTTGTTAAATGGAGGACAGCACCTTAAGTCCCTGTTGAAAACATACAAGAGAAAGTACAGGAGACACAAGATCAAATGATGGATATATGTTAGAAAAATACAAGCGTAACCTTCTACTAGTGAATGTGTCTAATAAGGAAGGTTTGAAAAACAGCATTTGAAAAGGTTAACAAAATATCTATATCTTTGCCAAAGTGAATAAGGCGCGACTAAATTTATTTCATATATCAATTAGTACTAGTCCTAATAAATGGTTTGACAATGTCAAGAATTACAGAAGAACAATATTTTTTTGGACTGATATGCAGTGCTAGTTAGGAAAAAGCATAGATGATATTTGATCAACAAACTGAAATATGATAACTTGAAAGGAATATTTGATACAGCTCATGCATTGTTCGAGAAAGATAAAGTTTACGTGAGAGGTGACGCGTCAACTTGAGTGTGAAATTGTGATTATGATAGTGTTACTGCTAAAGAAACCGCACACTGCTCAAAACAAAATAGGAGTTGCTAGGGAAGCAGCTGCAAGCATACCACTTCAGGACAAGCTGTCAACTTCAGGTCTATAGCCTCCGTCGAACCTTGCAGAAACACACAATCAATATCATCAAGGCCGTAATAGTAATAACAGCCGGGGCAGGAAGCATATCCACAATCATCACAGCAACCTCTTGCACATCGATCATCACATAAACCATGGAGCTTAACCTTTGCAGTTTCTAACGACGGTATGCTTTCGAGCAGCGGAGCTCTGCCTGCAATCTTGTTGAGCCTGAACGAGACGAGACTCGAGAAAGACGTCCTGGTGCGGTATGTTGGGCCCCCAGCTTCCCCTCGATCTCCCTCACACGCTCAAGCACTGCGGCCGTTGCTCCCTCGCTCGCACACGGCGCTGAACCAAGGAAGAAGATGAACATAGACAATGGATTGGGCGATGAAAGCCGCGGCAACCACTCGCCTGTATCTTGGCCTTGATTGATAGCTAGTCCGGGCAACGATTACAGAGGGCCAGGCAATGATGCTACTTATAGCCGCGGCGGAGCTCTCCTCCATGTCCCAGCTTCCTCGTCATGGCCATGCCCACGCACTGTATCGTGCCCGCGAGACGCGTTCGTCCGCACGATCCGCACACGCGCCCAACGGCCGGCAATCTTCCCACCACCACTCCAACCAACACTGATCGCATCCCCCTACACGTGCACGCCCGATCCCAGTCCATCACCGTGCCATGGTGCAGCTCGCCTGCCTCCCATGCACGCTGGATCATGGCGACACACGCCACACGTGCACGACACCCACCACGCACGCACACACCCCTAACACTCACCATTGTCGAGCTCAGTGCTAGCACAGTAGTTGTAATAAAAGAGACAGAATCTGATGCTGAGGTGCTTCAAGGAAGGGGAGTACATCTCCAGAGAACTGATTAAGCAATCTTCCATCATGAGATCCACCAGCGCCGGGCAGCCTGAGAAAGCAAGAACGCCGGCGTTGCCTTGGACGCCCTCAAGCTCCAGCCTCGTGAGGCACGGGGACACGAGTGTGTCACATACCAGGATGTCTAATGGGCCTCGGAGACCAAAGCAATGGGCAGCAACTACAAGAGGACAAGAGAACGGACGGCAGAGCATGGAACGGAATAGAATTCTGAACCATCGTCGTCTTCCTCCCTCGGGCTGTCCCTTTCCCATGCTCTGTTCATCTAATTCCCAGTCTCCTACTTTGCTCCTCTCTAATCCCTAGTTCTAGCTACCAAATTGTACCAGTGACTACTTGATTTTGAGTGTGGAATTAGATATTCTTCCCTGTTCTTGCACTGATTGATGATTGGTTGATCAAGGACCATAACATTGGTATCAAAGCCTCCAATTTGGGAACCCTAAATTTTCCCCCAAATCAGATCACCATGGTTGAGGTGTCCGACCTCTGTGCCTCGATGATGAGGATGGAGGCGATGCTATAGAAGATGAACGAGATCCTAGACCGCTTCAACGGAGTCCCTGGCGCCACGACACACCCCGTGGCGGCAACGACGGTGGAGTCCACCACCACACATGTACCCTCGACAACACCTGAGGTCTCGTCGGCCTCCCCGGCGGCGACCACCTCATCGACGAACGGCCACGTGCACCGATGTTCCTGTCCTCGTGGGAGGAGGGGGCGCGGCCGTAATACCCTGTGTCCTTCGCGCCCCTCATCTGGGCCTCGTACAGGGACGACCCCGGCGCGACGTGGCTGCTGGCGGCGCTGTACCACCCGGTCAACAGCTACCTGGTGCACCGGGAGGCCCCCGCAGAGGAGCACTGGCGGTTCGCAGAGCTGGTGTCCGGGCACGACGTGTACGTGTATGCGCACGCGGGCAACGTGTGGATCGTCGGCGCACCCAACATCGCCCCCTACCGCAGCCCCACCATGCTGCAAGCCGTCGTCGTGATGCTCCGCTTGCGCCACCACTGGTATTGTTTCGTCAACCTCAGCGCCTCGCTCGTCACACAGGACGACTTGATGGAGGCGTTCGTCAAGCTGCTTCGGGACCTGTACTTCATCCAGCACCTAGTTGCCTCGCTGCGAGGAAGAAGATCACCAAGAAGCTGCCCCACAGTCGCGTGACCTCCGAGTACCTATGGCACTTCATGCTAGTGGATGCGGCGGCTGCTCCAAATTCGATGATGAGTCTGTGCGGCAACACCAACACCAGCCGTGGTGCAGACACGTTCATGCTTGAGACGGATGTAGTTCCACCGACACCAGCAAGTCCGAGTGCTGAAAATAAGGTCTCCAACAACTCACCTGACATGTGTTCTATGCAATGTGGCAGCGACGACAATGCCCCAGCAGCCGCTGTTCCACTCGGGGTCAGTAAGAGCTGCTCAATCGCGTTCCGACAGAGCTGGTATATCAGTACGTCTTGCTGTACTAGCTCAATTGGTGTTCTTATGTTTGGGGTTGCCAAGGCAACAGAGATTTCAGAGGATCACAAGATGCTTGAGTTATGCTTAGCCTCATGTTTGATGTTCAATTGCAATTTGGATAATGTGCTGTTGCAACAGCCATGGCTGCCTCCCAATCTGCTGCAAAATCAACACCATGGTTGCAGTATGCATGCAATGTCTTATGCTAATAATTGGGTGTTTAATCGAGGGAGATACACAGAGGGTGAAAATGTGGTGGCTGTGAGAGAAATGAGAAAACTTAGTTTCACTCCAGTGCAATGGTCAAGCACATGTTGTGCTTTGGTTCTTAAATTTGTTTGGTCGCCACTTGTTTCGGCATGGAGTTCAGTGACAATTCTTTACCGGTGGTCAGACAGGATGTGTACATGTTTGTGGAACGAGTATTTTGTCCTGATCTTACATCACAAGTCAAGTGCATTTCAGCACCTGGTATTTGTGCAACAAAGAGAAAATGAATCACCCTATTCACTGGAAAGCATACAGGCAGTGCTGTTACTTGTTTTTATGGGTGCTCACTGGTGGTGGCGAAATTCAGAGATGTTTCTATGTCAGGCATTCATCAAATTTCAGCAACATCAACAGGCAACCAGTGCATTGGTTTATCTGTATAGGCCTTGCATCGATGACAGATACTGTCAGTTGGTGGCTCAGAGAGTTAATCCATGTTACTCTGGAATAAAAGGCACGCTAGAAGAAAGGCGGCCTTGGTCTGAAAAATACAGCTTGGTATTTCAAATTGGTGATGAACTTGTTGTGCAGTTTCACTATTGTGCTCCAAACAAGGTCAGGCTATCGTCAGATCATTAGTTGGTTATTGGTCCAATGTGACTCTATCTGTTCATTTACTGCTGCATGAGCAAACATCTTGTGGTGAGATGTTGCAGACTAGAGCTTGTTTGAGGAAGTCATATTTGGAGATTGCTCAAAACCACACTGGATTGGTACACCAACTGCTACTGAAAGAAGATGACTACAGATCACTATACAAATATTGTCATTTGATGATCAGTTCAAACAAGTACCATGGGTGGGCAACAAGATTGTTGTTGAATCTTCCAATTCCGACACAAATGTCATGGTTAGTGAAGAACAAGCCACGGTTAGCATTCAGCAAGGTCTATGGGATCTGGTGGCTTCAAGAACGGCTTGGGGGCAAGCCGCGTTTTAAGCGGTGGGGAATGTCACATACCAGGATGTCTAATAGGCCGAATGGGCCTTCGAGACCAAAGCAATGGGCAGCAACTACAAGAGCATAAGAGAACGGACGGCGGAGCATGGAACGGAATAGAAATTTCAACCATCGTCTTCCTCCCTCGGGTTGTCCCTTTCCCATGCTCTGTTCATCTAATTCCCAGTCCCCTGCTTTGCTCCTCTCTAATCTTCAGTTCTAGCTACCAAATTACCAGTGACTACTTGATTTGAGTGTGGAATTAGATATTCTTCCCTGTTCTTACACTGGTTGATGATTGGTTGGTCAAAGACCATAACAGAGTGGCAGATCTGAGAGCGCAAAGGGAAGCCGCTGGGTGATGCTGACTGGGATCCCTAGCTCGCGGATGTGGCGCCGCAGGTGCCCGGCGGATCCAGCTGTTGCCATGCCTCTCGATGACAGAGAGGTCGGAGCTCCGAGATTCCACAACGAGATCGACGTCGAAGTCGCAGGAGTCCAGGGGAGTGCCCCCAACGTTGGCGGCGTAGCAGCTGGTCGACAAAGCCGGCGAACGCGTTGAGGCCGCCGCTCCACCCCGTGGGGCCGTCAACGCGGACTGCCGGCACCGACAGCCAGTGGTAGCGCCAGCTCCGGGCGAGGACGCATGTTCTCACCGCGTCCTGCGCCGGCATCAGGGAGAGGACTGGTGGAGGACACCCTCAGGGAGGCCGCTAATGCGGTCCGCCCCGCTCGCCATGGACAGCGCCGCGCTTAGCGCTTCCTTGCTGCTATTGAGATCCTCTGCAGTTCGTAGGACGTCATCGAATAGGTGCCTCGCAGCTCGCGCGGTCGCGCTCGCGCCGGCGCTGTCAACATTCAGCAACGGCTTTATTGCTGCTGAGACGATAGAATAGAAGCAAAAGACAGGCCAATAGCAACACGGAAATCACGAGGAAACTACAGCGTCGACTTAACAATGCGACGAGAGAGATAGTCACTAAAACTACTTCGAACGAAAATCATCTACCCCGTGAGTGACAGCGAATGGGTCAGTCCAGTACAAGTTGTGCCAAACGAAAGGGGATGACAAGTCGTCAAGAATCAGAATAATGAGCTAATACCACAGTAGAACTGTCACCTGGTTGGACGGATGTGCATCGATTACAGAAAACTCAATGCCGTCACTAGGAATGATCACTTTTCTCTTCCTTTCATCGATGAAATGCTTAGAAAGATCGGTAAAACACTCCTTCTTTTGCTATCTTGACGGCTATTCTGGATACCACCAGATTCCGATTCACCCGGAGGCATACGGAACTTTCACATACAGGCGAATGTCGTTTGGGTTATGCAATGCTCCAGCATCATTCCAGTGGTGTATGATGGTAATCTTCTCTGATTTCATTGAAAATATCATGGAAGTATTCATGGACGACTTCTCAGTTTATGGCAAAAGCTTTGAAGGATGTTTGGAGAATCTTGAAAAAGTTCTCCGAATGTGCAAAGAAGTTGATCTTGTTTTGAACTAGGAGAAGTGCCACTTCATGGTTAGAGAATGAATCATTTTAGGACACAGAATCTCAAAAAGAGGCATAGAGGTAGATCGTGCAAAGATCGAGGTCATTGAACAACTACCTCCACCCACCAACAAAAAGGCCATCCGAAGCTTCATAGGCCATGCAGGGTTCTACAGGAGATTTATCAAAAATTTCTCCCACATAGCCCAGGCCTCTGACCAACCTATTAGCCAAGGATGTACCATTTAGTGTTTGATGAGGAATGTCTCGAAGTTTTCCACACGCTCAAAAAGGCACCGGTCTCAGCCCTAATTATTCAGCCGCGTGACTGGAACTTACCATTTGAAATCATGTGTGATGCAAGCGACTTTGATATTGGAAGCAGTACTGGGTCAGAGCAAGGATAAAAAGCATCATGCCATCTCTTATGCAAGCAAAATGCTCACTGGCCCATAACTGAATTACTCGACCACCGAGAAAGAGTTATTAGCAGTGGTGTTTGCAATTGATAAGTTCAGATCATACTTGGTAGGATCGAAAGTCATCTTCTGCACAGATCATGCAGCTCCCAAATACTTCCTAACCAAGAAAGATGCAAAACCATGATGGATCTGGTGGGTGCTGCTACTCTAAGAATTTGATATTGAAGTCAGAGATAAAAAGGGAGTAGAGAATTCAGTTGCAGATCACCTCTCACGAATGAAATTCGAAGAAACTTCGCCCTTACCAATCGATGACTACATTAGAGATGATCAGCTGTTGAAAGAGACTGACAGCCCAACCATGGTATGCAAATCTGGTGAATTATATAGTTGCTGGCTATGTCCCTGAAGGAGCAGATAGAAGGAAATTGGCCCACGACAGCCGATTCTATCTCTGGGATGACCCCTACCTATACAAACTCTACACAGACGAACTCCTACGTCACTGCATTCCAGCTTGTGAAGCAGCGCAAGTCCTTGATAGATGTCACGCATCCTCTTATGGAGGTCACTATGGAGCTTATTGAACTCATGCAAAAATTTGGCAGAGTGGGTTTTACTGGCCCACTATGTATGAAAATGCAAAAGAGTTTGTGCGACGGTGTCCAAGGTGCCAAGCGCCAAGGGAACATAAATCCAAGAGATGCTATGCCACTCACAAGTAATCTCCAAATTGACATATTTGATGTGTGGGGCATAGATTTTATGGGACCTTTTTCCAAGAATGGAGACAAGGAGTACATTCTCAGTCGCAGTGGATTATGTATCAAAATGGGTAGAGTCAATACTGTGTCCTGTAGCGGACTCAAGACACTCCATTAAGATGTTCTGAGAAACCATCTTTCCTCGCTTTGGAGTGCCACGGGTCATCGTCAGTGATGGAGGCTCACACTTCATTGACAAGCGCTTCAGGAAGTGTCTCGTTAAACTCGGTGTGGACCATCGTGTCGCCACCCCTTACCATCCGCAGATAAGTGGCCAAGCCGAGACGTGAAATAAACAAATGAAGAACATATTGCAAAAGACGGTCAAGGCTATAGGAAAAGAATGGGTATCCAAGCTACCTGATGCTCTCTGGGCATATCGCATTGCATACAAAACTCCCATTGGCATAACACCATACCAAATGGTGTATGGCAAGAATTGTCATCTTCCAGTGGAACTAGAATTCAAATCTCACTAGGTGGTAAAGAGGTGGAACATGGATCTCCAGTCGGCAGGTGTAAGAAGGCAAATTCAACTGGTCGAACTAGAGGAATGGAGAGAGAAGGAATACCAATGTGCCAAGCTATACAAGGAGCGCACCAAAAGATGGCACGATAAGCGGATCAAGATCAAGACATTCAAACTGGGAGATAAGGTATTACTCTTTAATTCCCGCATTCATTTATTTGGTCATGGGAATCTTAGAAGTAAGTGGGAAGGACCTTTTATGGTTCTTGAAGCCACCAATCATGGCGCCGTCACCCCCTGGACGATGATGGAAGGGTTTTCAAGGCGAATGGGCAACGCCTTAAAATCTTTCTTGAGCCCGAAATGCCTCCGCTCGAAGAAATGGATGTCTTCGAGCTACACGAGGTGGTTTGATCACACATCCATGGTCCAGCTCAGACCTTAAAAGAAGCCATGTACACTACCACTTTTCTCCCTTAAAATTCTATTTAATCTCACCTTTTGCTAAAAATCTCAATAGAATCGACATTCCACACACCAAAATAGGAGTGGGGCTCACCAAAGAGGGGCACCCCCAACTCCTGGCACGTCCAACCAGGGTTGGCGAGGTCGGCCGACCCATGGGTCCGGTCGCTCAGCCCCCTGGTGCAGTTGTGGGCACAGGGGATGGTCGCCCGACCGCAGTTGAGGTTGGCTGACCCTTGGGCCTGGTCACCCGACTTCCCCATGGTCGCCCAACTGCTCAAAATTCGAATATCGAGTTTTGGAGCCTTTTTCCATGTAGATTCGGTTCTGTTGAGTGGATGAGATCGAGGAGGGCGACGTTTTAAGGAAGGGGAGATAGTCTTCTTCCCCATCTACACTCCTCTCATCCTCACACCAGCCATGGCACCACCTTCTCCACACAACAATGGCAAGGCCATCACCTCCCTCAACTCGGGCACCACCGCCACCTACACTCTGGGGTCTGAGGACTCACCACGGCCTTTACAATCCATCCCGAGGGAAGAGAGTCCCGAGAGACTCGTTAGGAAGTCACCCTGGCCGACGGGACTAGGCCCCCAGGGTCGGCTGACCATATCCAATGGTCGCCTGACCATGGCTAATGGTCGCCCGACCATGGCCGACAGCCCCCGTGGCCGGCCGGCCTCCCGAGATGGTCGCCCGGACTCCCCTCGGCGCTCCCACAATGTGGATAGGCCCCCTCGCGGTCTGTCCCCCACGAGAGCCATTGCCAAGAAGGTGGCGCACCCATCTCCTCGTCCTACTTCAGGGGTCCTTGCCCCGGTGAAGTGCATGAAGAGTCTCTTCCAAGAAGAGCCCGTAAGGGCCATTTAAGGAGCCGGCTTTCCCTAGTCCATCAACCCAAACCCTCTGTGCAGTGAAAACTCCCACGGGTGGGTATGCGAAGGTGTTCATTCCTAGGGTTGTGAAGTCAGATGACTTCGTAGATGAGTCCATTGACTCAACTCCACCAAGGAGGAACGGTGAAGAGATTGGCTGTTCCACCTCCCATAAGAGGGCCGCCAGGAAAATTTCAAGATTCGTCTGATGAAGAGGACACAGTGGCCTCTCTTAGGGAGGAAAACGCAGCGCTTAGGGCAAAGTTGCAAAACCTAGAGGAGTGCTACGCTGAAGGTGAACTATGGAGGATGGATATTAATGATAAATTCGATGTCCTTAGAAAGAGGATGTCCGCCAAAGTTCGCTGCCTCGCAGAAGCCATGGGACGTCCTGATCTTTATGATCCACCTGCACCATAGACTCCCATACTTCTAGTTATCTTAGGCGCATTAGTTTTAATTCTTAGGTTGAATAGTTTTTGTTTGTTTAATTCCCTTTTGTAATATGCGCCTCCAATTTTATTGAATTCAATAAAGGTAGGATAGTTTCCCTTTTCCAATAAAGTTTGGGTGGAATGGCAAAAGCCATTCGACCTCCTGCACTAATCCTGCAGAAACCACGCAAGAAATACCTTATTTCATCTCGCTCTGGAGCACGTCGGTGCCGGTCTCCTGCTCCCAGGCCTTGCGGCTCCAACCTCGTCCACCGATGCCTCTGCCCCAGGCCACGACGCCTCCCCATGGTGGTCTCCGGCCGTAGTCCTAGCCGTCGCCTGCCTCCGCCTCCCCTCTCCCGATCCGCAGCACAGACGCTACTCTGTCTCCCATCGCGTGGATCTCAGAACTTGTTGTTGGCTCTCTCGACAGATGTCGGCGGCATAGGCAAAGGTGGCGGTGGTGCTAGAGTCTGTGTTGCGTAAGCGCAAGAGGAGGAGCAGTGGGCCGCAGACAAGAAGGAGAAGGCGCTCGCCGATAAGAAGAAGGCGCTCGAGAGCCGCAAGATGTACACACGAGTATGACGCCCGGGTGAGAATGATTTGCCACGTATCGATCTGCCAATTCCTTGCTGGTACCTGCTCTGCTTAGCTGTGATTGAATTTGTGCGATGATGCAGCGCTTGCTTGCTATCCAATGACCTGATTTTATTCCATTTAGTATTTTTTAGTTTCATCCGAGGCGGCCACGACAATCCTTTTTTTTTTTCTTTCATTCATGTTTCCTTGACTGCAATTGAAGGGATCCTTGGTGTTTGGCCATTGGCATAAATAACCAACAGTAATATGTGCCCTATTAGAGCAGCGGTGTGATAAGTACCTTTGTACCACCCTCTATTTACTTCTCATAATTTCTTGCAGGGAGATGTGTAAGAAACTGAACTTGGTTGTGCTGGGTTGGATTTCCTCAACTCGCATTCTACTTGATTTTCTGTGGTCAAGCTCTGTTTTTTTTTCCGTGAATGCTAGAAAATTTGATAAAAATTCCAAGGAGACTAGGCATATTCGCATATGTAATTCTCAATCAACTTGGAGGTATACCTATATTTCTGTATTCTTTACTTACTTATGTAGTTTCTATGCTTGTGTCATTTATGTTAGTATTAATGCACTATGGGGTGCAGCGATAAACCTCTTGGATTGACATGGAGATATATTGTTCAATTTTTACCAAAGAAGGTCATGATACTTTAGCTTGGACTACTTAACCTCAGTACTGCTAATAGCGATGGCAATGATATGTACTGCTGCTCCTAATGATATGTTCATAGATGTGTTATTTCTGCTTCTATTAGCTGGTGATGGTTGATGAGGATGCAAACAATGCTTGATTATGAACAATGCTTCTATTTTTTTAAAGAATGCTTGATTTCGAACAATGCTTTACTATATTTCAAGCTAACTCTAATGGATCTTAGGTACATTCACCTTCTCTAAAAAATACATAAAAAGCCTGACTGAAAACTTTATTCTAGAATAAGTTTGATGAAAACTTTATTTTCTTCATGTACTTGCAGTTCTTTATAACATGTGCAACATGTGATGGGCTTCCAGCATAGTTGGCTTATAGAACAGGATGCTGCACTTGCACATTGGATGTTTAAGACAAAATAAGACTTAGCATGTTTTATGTTGCTAGCTGTCTAGACTTTATTTTGTGGTCTGGGATGTGTGCTGCTGTCCATTCTAGATTTTATTTTGCTATGCTATTTTAGACTATTTTATATGAAATATAGCTAATATATTTCTTTCTCTTACCCTAGTGATGTGCATATGCTTGCGCGCCCATGTACTAATCAGTTCATCTACTAGATAGCTAGGCATGGAGGCAAAATCCTGCTAAGTTTAGTTTGACATATCATTCAGCTTACATAATACTTTCAAACTATTCACTATAATGCAATCACTATTTCTTGATTTCACTATAATACATAATACTTTCATGCTTGACCAAACATTCTTGACCATATCTATAATTATTCCTTAATTTCAAAGACTGGAGATTGATTATAATGCAATCACTATTTCATGTTTGACCAAACCGGTCGCTGTACTTTATTTAGTTTCACATATCATTCGGCTTACATAATACTTTTATTTTCAGGAAGGGCTGGGCTGTAACATCTTATATAATTCTTCATTTGTTATGTTCTTTTTGCTTGTTAAGCTAGTGATGGTTGATGCGGAAGCAAACAAGTTTTCTCTTGTCAGGATGCAATTATATGATGATGTACAAAGCTTCTATAATTTTTCTGAAATTTTCTGTGCTATTATATTTTTTTGGCGACTTATTTATTTTCTTCATTAAAAAATCATTAATTTTCGACGGCTAATATAGGCCGCTGAAAATTAGTGGATTATTTTCGGCGGCAAAAGTGGGTCGCCGAAAATTAAGCTATCTGAGACTAATTTTCGGCGGCCGCTTAAAACCACTGAAAATAAGGCTAATTTTCGACGGTTTGCGCCGAAAATTAGCTTATTTTTGGTATTTCATTTTCGGCGGCTGGTATTTCATAAGGCTTTTACCATCCACAGTGGTTTTTGGCCGCCGAAAGTGAGCTGGATTCCTATAGTGATTCGTCACGTTTGAATGTTGCTGTTCGGTCGGTTTGGAATTTCAAATTGGAATCTCATCCCAATTCCACCTGATATTCAGGCCTTTTGCTCACACTTGGCCCAATACCGAGGCCTCCCCTCCGTATTCGTGTTGAATTACTGACTGCGGCTGCTTCTGCCCTCCGTCAGTGCCTGCTCCATCCCGTTTCCTTGTCTTCCTCCTCATCGGCGCCCTTCTCTTCCTCCACTGCTAGCGCTGCCGTCTCCTTGTCTTCCTCCCCACTGGCCCCGCCCCGCCTTCATCTCTTCCTCCCCACAGGCGTAGGCCCGATCTCTTCTCTTCCTTTCCTATGGTGCCACCTGCCTCGACGGAAGCGATGCAGGACTTGGTGGAGGAGTTGCGTGCGGTGGAGGTAGACTCGACATGAGGAGCAGCACGCAGAGGCGGAGCTCTGCGTGGAGCTGCATGCGGCGCGGCGGGGGCGGTGGAGCCGTGGCGGAGGCGGGCTTGGCACGAGGAGCTACGCGCAGAGGTGGAACTCTGCGTGGAGCTATGTGTGGTGCAGGCAGACCTGGCACAAGGAGTTGTGCGTTGCGGTGGTGTAGACGCAGCAGCCATTGGTGCGGTGGAGTGTGGCATGGTGGAGGTAGAAGATGGACCATTTCTATTCCATGCTCTTTTTTCTTCCAAACGTAATTGAATTTGCATGGTTTCTAAGATTCCAAAAGCCAATTCAATGGTCATCCAAACAACTAATCATGAATTGTGGTCCATTTCAATTCCATTGTAAATTTGGTATTCAACTCAACTCAATTTCACGGTTTTACAACAATCCTCCTTGGTGACTCAGGATATTGAGAATCACAAGAATATTGTATGCTCCAAATACTCTGGCAAGTCTGAGACCATGATTTTGTGTCATCACATAAATAGTTTTGCCGCTGGCTTGCTGCAAACAACTCATGGGGAGATTTATGAACAACTGATCTTTTTGGCTATGGACCATCTTGCTCAATCTTAACAATAAAAGGATATGAGATAAATAGGTATATATTTTACACAAGACCCCAAGATAACAAGAGCACCAACCAAAATAGTGTTGACCAGTATAGATAACATAAATAACAGTGGAAAAATACACATATTATCGTAACATAAGGAGATCTAAGAACTCGAATATGGACCTTGGGATGCTTTTGTGTCAATGGGTGAAGCTAACTTCAAGAGGTGTAATTACAAACCAGTATGGTATGACAATTGTGGACCTTAATAAGATTGGAAGAGGGAAAAACCATTCATATTGGCAAAGGATGTATGTAGTGAAAATGACCTCTCATGCCATATGTTCGTATATTTATTTTGGTGATTGACACAAATGATATAGATGTATATTCTAAAATGTTTAGTCCTAAGGGATGAAAAGAATAAGAAGAGTAAAAGGGAAAATCTAAAGGATGGGGATAGAAGAGATTGTGAAGAAATCTAATGAAGAAAAAAGTCTATGAACAAAAGGTCCAAAGTTTGGAAGACACAATGAATTAGACCTTTTCTTCCTAAGGGTTGGAACTCAGTTGTGTTGAGCGCTAAATTGGGTAGGCCTGCCACTGGCTGCTCACCGGACTGTCCGGTGGGCATGGTCGGACAGTCCGGCGTCGCCGGATAGTCCAGTATCATCGAGTCCGAGGGGAACTCGCGGTTTGTGCGTGATTTCGGTTGGACCTTGACTTGTACGAGGGTCCAAACCTCCCTCCCTCTAAATATAAAGGGATACGGTCGATTGAGGATATCAACACAAAATCTAATCGAATCTATTATTTACTTTACTTTTCATATTGTTTCTTTTCCAAACCTTAGTTTTCCTTCTCCCTCCTGCACGTTGTTCGTTCTCTGATCTCCACTACCAGGGACGGCGCCCTAGCGACCTAGGGCACGCTGGCGGCATCCGCACCCTAACGGGGTCCCTCCAGGGTGAGGCCGTCCATGGTTCCTTTGCTAATTTACTCGTAAACTAGTTATTCGTCGTCACGTAAGTATGATAATTATCCTTTGGTGGTTTGCTCGTAAACATTGCCGGGCATCACCTTTTGGGCGCCGCTAGAGTTTTTCGAGCCACCTGCCCGTACCGGACAGGCCGGCGCTAGTCGTCGGACAATTCGGCACACCGGACAATCCAGCGCTAGGCATCGGACAGTCCGGCGCACGCAGACTGACCCTGAGCCGAGGCTCTAGGGTTCACGAGTGTTTAGCGTAAAAATGTATCAACACACATTTTGGTGACTCTGATGGGCAACCAAGATTGTTTCGGTTTATGCAGCCGAATGTTTTTACCCTAGCAATTCCAATCTATTTGCTATTTTCGGTGTCGCCTATCAGATCAGGCCACGAGGCCGATCATACTGTTACGCTGTGGTTGCATGTAGCCATTGGACGGTTGTATCTATTTGTTACCGCCGTCACATGAGTCGTCAAGGCCGATCGCGTTACTTCGTGGATCAGTCGATTCCATCGGACCTATTATTGTTTGCCTGCTTCCATCGATCAGCGACCGTACACGAGTTTAGATAATTGTCCAAGGTCGTAATACCATATTAATATATTTATTTTACTCGTGTCGCCATCGATCAGGCTAAGGCCGATCATTGTTGCTGTTTTCGTGTCAGACCTCAAGCCGGCTGCATTAGTACCGTATTAACCTGTTATATCCGGCACCACAGTTACCGTGATTTCTAATTCCAATTCCAATAGTTTCCCGGTGTTCTCATCTGAATTGAGTTCGTTTCGTTTTCCAATCTACAGAAGCGACGCGGGTTGTTTCGGCTTTCACGGTCAGATATTATTATCCTAGCCAATTGCTTAATTGCCATAATCTGCTATTTCCGTCGCTACAATTGCATCGAGTTACCTAGGCCGATCGCTGCTATCTTATTGCTGCTAGTCTAGCCAGGCACAGGCCGTCAATTATTGCAGCATAATCACCATCAAGACATAGTCATATCTGTTCATGGCAAGCAACCGAGTTGTCGCATCAGAATGCTGCAGCAAGGAACCTGAGGTACTATTTACAAATGAGTTAAATAATTTCAATATTTATTTTGCAAATACTATAAATTCTTGTGTTGATGTTGCTGGTCATGATAGTAGGTATGTTATTGCATCGGGTACTCATTATTCAGATAATGCTTCTCATTATGCACACTATAATTTAGAAAATTATATGCAAAAGCCTATTTCACGTAATATGTCTGCTTTGAGATTTAATTCTAATAGTAATATGCAACACATAAATCCTTACACATTGATAAAACAAGATCAAATACCGATGTATAATTATCAAGACCAAACTAAGACGGTGAGTTCGGCCGTTAGACATGAAGCGTCACGTGCTACTAATTCTTATAACATGCATTGTAATGTTTCACCTGCTTATCCATCGGCAACACATACACAATATGTGAACTTCTTGGGGGCATGGCGATGCATGAGGAGATTGGCCTAGCTAGTGCCAGCGCTCTAGCCAGTTTTTCTCAAGTGTCATATGCTACGCAATATGGTTCTGATATTCATAATTCGGTTTCTTATGTTACAATTAGTTTCAGCCGAATCAATGAAAACTCAGCACCATATGCAACGACTAGCTCTCTTGATTCGGTTTCCTATGATCCTCGTAACGTTAGCCAAATTTATGAAATTTCAGCACCACACGGAGATTCTAATAGTCATGGTTCGGCTTTACATGTTTTCCATAATACTAGCCGAACTAATCAAGATTCGACACCTTATGTTAATTCTGATAATCTCTATTCGGCTCCATGTCACTCCTGACTCTAGCTGGATCGATGAAATTAAGCATGAGATAGATGCAATTGTTAAAAAGATAAAGGAATCAATGTCTCACACAAGTTTACTAATGGAGCAAGCGATTCAAACTTACTTGACTAACAGGATTAATGATTCGGAAGTGAGTACCAATTTGGCTAATATAGTTGAACAAAGTAATTTTTTTTCTGAATCAATCCCACCAAAAGAAACAAGTCTAGTCGTTGAAAAGCATATAAAAAACTAAAGACAGCTTGGCTTGATTTCTCTAAAGCTAAAGGACCTATTACTTTGACTAGTTTAGTTCGTGTCAATGGAGATCATCATGGAGAATGTGTTATAACCGAACAAAGTTCGGTTGATGGAGTAAGAGATCCTGAAGATGAGGAGAGGGCTGTGGAGCGTCGCTGCCATCATCAAGAAGGACGGAACATAACTCGAGTGAAGCTTCCGTGTCTCTCCAATATATTTAACAAGGTAAAATTTACGAGTGCGTTACCTAATTCTCAATCTGGTCATATGCTTTCCATGGATGAGTCTATTAGTGGTGTTATATTGCATAACTCTTAAAGATCGATTAAGATTGGTAATCTACTTGTTGACAATAAGATGGTTTCGAAATATGTCGGCTGATGTTCTGTTCGATTTAGAAAGGCCGATAATAGTAATGTTTTGGCTTTCAAGTTTGATCCATCTTTATTGTCAAATCTTTTGTCTTCTTAGTTTGCTTGTGGTAATTCTAAGTCTAGAAGAAGAAACAGAAGCTAAATTGTATTGGGAAGACCAATGGTGCTATGGTAATTAATTCTAATGCACCGTGCCAAATAACAAGTAAACATGAGGGCGAATGGATTGGTGAACAATTTGAACTGTTCATTTGCCTAGCTCTAAAGCAGTCACCGTAAAAGAGTCAGCTAAACAGAATTAAGTATACTTTTGATTTGACCTTGAGTGATCAAATTTTTGATGCCTTGTTGGAGCATAGTCTATTAGAGTAGTTGATCATCAAGCCATGCCATCACTTCAGAGCTTAGAAGTAAAGACATATTGCAAGTTGCATAATTCTTTTGATCATAGTACTAGCAGTTGCAATGTGCTTCATCGGCTAATACAATTGGCTATAAACAAGGGACGATTGAGATTTGCTGAAAGTCAGAAAGATGACCAGTTGAGTCCAATTGTTCGTGATGGCAGTAGCAAACCAAATCATTTGTCATTACTTAATTCATCTAAGGACCAAAAGATGACTGATGAAGGAAGTAATTCGAGTCCCCCAGGTGATGGTGGAGGTAGTATTTGTGATGTGCATATTAATTCTGTAAGTTGTAATGACTCCACCAAAGCTTGTAGAGAATACATCAAGTACTGGGGGCCAGGTGAGTGTTTCTTCACCAAATCTGCAGATTATTCACTCTGCTGACCAAGGGACACTGGATTTTTCGGTAACATCCACTGGACTGTCTGGTGCATCATTGGATTGTCCGGTGACGTCCACCGGACTATCCGGTGCAATGTCGGTTCACCTTGCTTGCCGGGGAATATCGGACTGTCCGGTAACGCATACCGACTATCCGGTGTAGCACCGGACTATCCGGTGGGGGCATGTTAAACCAAATATGCCCAATATGCCAAATTCAAAATGTTTTGAAGGTGCAGGTCATAATCAGCAGAAAGGTAAAAAGCCGAAGGTTACTTTTGATTAGAACCTGGATAAATACCTGAGGCAGAGCAAGCCAAAGAGTGTTGATCAATCAAGCAATGCTGCATCATCAAGATCTCCTCCGAAGCACAAGTATGAAGAGTGGGATTGGTAAGGAGAAGATTTTCATGCAGCAGCAATGCATTCTCCTTTTGGGCCGCCAATGCCAATGCAATATGATCCAGTTCCTTCTTACTTTTATCCTTATCCATCTTGGGGCTGGTATGATTTGAATTCATATTCTTCTTCACATTTTAGACCACATAATGTAGAGTATTCAGCTCTTAGCAATTCTAATTTTGAGAAACAACCATATAGGAAAGACCCTTTTATTCCTAAGAATTGGCCCGGAGCACAAAATAAGAAGAAAGTGGTCAGGCAAATTTATGTAGTGAAGAAAGATAATAGAAAATGCAAAAGTTCAGATCTGAATTCATATGTTGCAAAGGCGGATAAAGTATTAGATACTTCGGCTAGCAGTGCCAAAGTAGTAGGAAAATCAGCTAGCAATATTTCAAGCATTGAATCTGAACTTAAGAAGCCTAATGTGCCAAAGATTGGGAAAGATGTGCTATTGTCCAAAAATGAATCACAGCCGAGAAGCGCACTCGGTTTATCAATTTGGCACAGGAAGAAGATAGAGAAACTCAGTGCATAAGAGCTGAAGAAGAATGGCATGGCATGGGTCCCTAGGAGAGTTCTCAGGTTCAAGGTGAGGATGATGCTCTAGGAAGAGGTGAAGTGGAGGCAAATGAGAAGAAGGAAGCAAGTAAACAATTCTCAAGCCAAAGGTTTGCTCCAAATCATCAAAACTATTGGTCATTATATCGTCCATATTTTTCAGCTAGGACACATGTGAGTATGCCATATAGTACATCCCAAGATACATTCGGTTACCCCTCATGCCCTTATTTTGATCCATATATGTCTTTATATTATGGATGGGTACAACTGAAATGAATAATTGCAATACGTTGCCACTTATATGAGACCGAAGTATTTCAGTTGTTGGTAGCTATGTTATTATTCTCATGATGCTTGTTGTGATTTACTTCGGTTATATTTATTTTTGGGATGAGCATGCTCACAGTATTTGTTGGTTACTGTTCGGATATTGTTTAACTACAAACTATATGAGTAATCAGTGTTGCCGAATAGTTTCAAGTAAATTGTTCATTTGTTCATATAGCCAATACCTGAATTCAAACTTACACATCATTGATTTGATTGTTATGTGAGCAAGTTCTACATATAGTTTCATCATTGCTCTCAGTGGTTGATATGGCCGATGAATCCTTTCTCGTCATCGTGCTTAGCTTATGTCCCTAATCAAAGGGTAGGTTTGATGCTCGGGGGGCAAGACTAAGTAGCATTGGCTGGTTCTGCCAACGCCGGATAGTCCGGTACTGCATACCGGACAGTCCGGCAATGCAATGGACTATCCGGTAGTAGCTACCAGACTATCTGATATTATATGGTGCTTTTTGTTGAAGCTAGATCTTGAATTTTATTAGCCCAGTTGAAGGTCATCGTGGTGACTTCAATGCCCAGGGGGCAATGCAACCATAATGCTAGCAATTCCATCTATGGAAGTGTTGGCATTGAATGCAATTTTTATATTTCGGTTTAAGGATTTATTATGTTGATATAAAGGTTAGCCTAGTTTTAATGATTCGTTGCTGGCTTTGTATTATGATCACAATTTCTTCTAGTGATAGCCGAATCGTTGATCTTGTCAATGTGGATGTTCATGGATGACATTGTTATTTACCATATCCTTATGGACATGTGAGTTCTAGGATGAGTGGCTTGACTTTATAAAGTATCTGGTTATTGTGATGATAGAACAGATCTGATTACTGTTGGAAAACCGATATTTATAATTGTCATGTTGAAAGCAAGGTGGTAACAAGGAGCTCAAAGTTAATATCAAGAAACCAATAATCAGGTCAATGTGGGTGAGGTAATTGTGATGTCTCTCATATTTGTGAGTCGAGACCGATTATATTGTTGTCGTGGTTATCTTCTTTTAATTGTTGTCTTGTGGTGAGTTTGTCTTGTAGCAATGTGTAGATGCATGTTTTATTCATGCAGAATTCATACTTTCATGTTCTATGAGAGGTATTGTAATACTCCGTAATTTTCTAAACACTTAAGTGCATTTGCAATATACCCTAATTTTTCTCAAAAAAATTGATTCAAATTTAAATTTGAGGCCATTTTAAAAATTTGGAGTTTTCCAGGGGCAAAAATGTGAAAGGGTAGTTAAAATTAAGCCCTTTCACTTTTGTATTTGGACCCCTGTCAAAATATGTCCAAATCTAGGGTTAAAAATGAAAAGGGTAAAAGTAAAAAAAAAAAGAAAAACAGGGCGAAGCCCCGCGGGCCAGCTGGCCAGCCCGCGGCCACGCGCCCGCTGGGCGAGGCCCAGCCGGGGGCGGCGGCCCGCGTGGCGGCCAGCCCCCCTGCCACCCGCGCCTCCCCTGTCAGGTGGGACCGCGGGGGCGGGGTCTTCTTCCCCGCGGCGCGCACAGGGAGCGGCACTCCCCCGCTCCGCACCGCGCCGTTCCCCCAGCCCCGCGCCGTCGCCGCCGTCTCCGCCGCCGTCACCACCGCAACACCGCGCCGGTAAGCACGCCCCCACCCCACTCCTTCCCTCTACGCCACGCCGGGCGCCGGCCCGAGCTCGTTAGAGCTCAGGAGCCCGCATGGCGCCACGGCCACCGCGGCGTCGCAGCCGCGGTCCCCGCGCGCTGGGAGCCCCTAGGGTCCCTGCCGGCACGCGCATCGGGTGCGCCGCGACAGCGCGCACCCCGCGCTGTAGAAAATAGGCCGCCGCGGGCACCACTGCCGCTGCGAGGCTACCTCGTCAGCGCGTCGCGCCGGCCGGCGCCATGCCGCGGCGGGCGGCGACCCCACCGTGTAGAGAAAGGGGGGGAGAAGGGAAAAAGGGGAGGGAAAGAGAGAGGAGCTCGCGCCACGCCCGAGGCCACCGCCGGCGAGGCCTCTCGGCCTCCGTCGCGCCGGATGGTCGCCGGCGCTGCCGGCTCGGCGACGCGCAGAGCGCGTCGCGCTCGCGCAGCCGCGCCGCGCGCCGGGCGGCCGGGCGAGGCCTGTCGACTGGGCCGCCAGCCCAGCGGGGCCGCTCGCCTGGCAGGCCAACCTGCCGGGCCGCGTAGCGGCCGGGCTGAGCCAAAAGGCTTCGGCTGGGCCGCGCCTTAGGGCAGGCTGGCCGCCGGCCCACTTCGGGCCAGGCCAGGCCGAAAGAGAAACCGAGGCGATTTTTGGAGGGGGAAATTAGAACCTTTTGCTTTCTTCTTTTCTGGGCTGGGCCGAATTTCAACAGTATTTCTGTTTTTCTTTTTTCCTTTGAAATTTAATTTGTTTATCTATTTTGCCTTAATGTAATATGTTTTATTTTAATTAGAAAAATTATTTATTAATTCATATAAATAATGTGGTATTTCCAAAAAGAAAGTAAATTAGAGTTTATATATTTTAAAAATTTTAGCCTTTATTTATAAATTCATAAAAATTCATAAAGTGCATTAAAAATAGAAAATTATTTCAAAAATCCATTTCAATTATTCAGAAATTCCTAGAAAATTCATTTAAAGCTTTAAAAACTATCTAAAATATTTAAAAATACCTGGTAATTCATTTAAAGCTTAGGACAATTATCTTTATTCGAAAAATATCCATGTTTAACCCTAATCACCCGTTTTCTTTAGAAAATGGTACATTTTATTTTTTTCAACAGGTTGATCATCCTCATATTTTTAAAAACTCCTGCATGTCATCAATTTAGGCACGTTGGTTCCACCGCTCCCAGTTGAAGAGTCTTCCGTTGCAACGGAAAATCCGAAAGCCGATGCGACCGAAGCATCTTTCACACCTGCAGGAGGAGACTCCGAGTCACCGATAGAGGTCGATCCTGTGACTCAAGGCAAGCCCCGGTGCATTACCCAGTTTCCTTAAATTCTTAATTTAATCAGAGTTATGCTTGTGCATTAGAGTTAGGAGTTGATTGAAACCCTAGAGCATGATGATTCATTACCCAGCATATAATCCTATGCTCAGTAGATGGCTTAGGTGGCAAAAGCCTAGGAAGGAAGCCTTTTATAGCAAGTTTTTGGTTGAGAATAAGAAGTTGGCTAATAAATTGATAGGCATGCGGCGGGATCAGTTTCGCTTTCGTACTTTACATGTTATGATTATTTGCTATGGACCCTGATCCTGTCTGTGTCGCATAAGGCCGTCCGATGTGTGGCCTGGTTGGGCCGAACGCGCCTCATTCACTTACCGTCCTTAACGGGCTCCGGTAAGCCTTTCGTCCTGTTATACCTAAGCGCAGAACTAGACGAGACCAACTGGAAGGAGGAGGTTGGGCGGGTCGAAGAACTGACACCCAGGTTCAGTGAGGATGGTTCCGGCTAGGTGTCACTGGATGTTGGGTTGTCGTATGTGGGGTCGGTGTACACACATATGACGGATGTTTGAGTATCCCTCTCGAGAGGTGGAAAACCGATTCGAATCATCTGTGGCTTGCCGGTTGTAAGCTGCCTGATCGCGACCAACATCGTAGTAAGAGAATTGATCTTATTAATGATGAATGTTTGATAACATGTTTGTCTGGGTGGATCCTGGTGGATTAGTAGAATAGGAATAACTTATATAATCAGGTAATAACTAAAAGGGCGAACTAAATTCTAAAGCTAAGGATTTACTATTAGGCCTGCCGCAGTGTGAGTTGACCTAATCACCCCGGCCTTGAGTTAAGAAGTCGGGTTGCGACCCAGTGGTCGGGTAAGTCTTGCTGAGTAACTAGTAGTCAGGCTTCTTGCCTATGCTTTTTCAGGTGCAGAATACACTTGGTTTGAATGGGACCCTTATCTGAATCCTCCTTTCTTCTGATCTAAGCCTGGCTACATCTGAAGAAGTTAGATGTGTGCGTGAGTTGAAGGAACATGAGAACTATGCTACTTTTGTTTAATGGCTGAGGAACTTATCAGCCGGAAATGTAATAAGTACCAAAACTTATGTGTAATATTTTAAGTTATGTAATAAATGTGATGTGTATGTTGTAACCTGTGGACTCCTTCCAGAGTCGCCCCAAGAATCAAGCTCGATCCAGATGGGAAGGCCAAGTCAGGATAACTACATCTTGAAGGACTACCGAGGTTAGTCCGGATCTGGTGATTAAGCACTAAATCCGGGTTAATTTAGGCAATTCTGCCACAGGTATAGCATAGATCAGTTGATATTAACTTGCAATTGGTTGCTTCATGCATCTACTCTAGTTTGAGAAAGAGTGGTATGTGAGCAGAGTTATAATTCATTCTTTATGTTGACAGCCGAGGTTGTGTGCTTCAGTTTTTCTTTCACAAATCTTGCTTGAGTTAGAATGGTGGAGTTGTCATCTTAGTTGAAAATCTAGTTAATGAGGCTTCATCATTAACATATAGCCGATGATAAGTATTTAATCATCGTTCTTAAGGGTGTCTGGTGCAAAGAATCCTTTTTAGATTGAAGGAAATTGAGGAGGACATGCTCATGATCGCCAAAGGGATGACAAGAAGGTGAAGGTCGAGTCTTTTCAGGTTGGAGATTCGGTGCGGAAGGCTGTGCTGCCATTGAAGACTAAGGATAGAAGATTCAGCAAGTGGTCTCCAAGTTAGGAAGGTTCATACAAGGTCGCGTAGATGGTTCTCGGTGATTCTTACATGATGGCAAGATCTGCAAGATTTTAGTTATTGCTTCGGGATTGTTATATTCTGCAAGATATGTTGTTTCTCGAAGGTGTAGGTGCTACTAGTGCTTTTAGTTCATGACCTTCACTAAAAGGTAGGGGATTCACTGGACTGTCCGATGGGCATGGCCGAACAGTCCGGTGTCGCCGGATAGTCCGGTAGTGGGTACTGGATAGTCCGGTATCGTCGAGTACGAGGGGAACTCGCGGTTTGTGCATGATTCCTGTTGGATCTCGACTTGTACAAGGGTCAAGACCTCCCTCCCTATAAATATAAAGGGATACGGTTGATTGAGGATATCAACACACAACCCAATCGAATCTATTATTTACTTTACTTTTCATGTTGTCTCTTTCTAAACTCCAATTCTCGTTCTCCCTCCTCCATGCTATTCGTCCTTTGATCTCCACGACCAGGGATGGCGCCCTAGCGACCTAGGGCACACTGCCGGCATCCGCACCCTGATGGGGTCCCTCCCGGGTGAGGTCATTGACGGTTCCTTTGCTAGTCTGCTCATAAACTAGCCATTCGTCATCACGTAAGTACGATAATTATCCTTTGCTAGTTTGCTCATAAACCTTGCCGTGCATCACCACGTAAGCATGATAGTTATCTATCGGGCACCGCTAGGGTTTCCTGAGCCACCTGCCCGTACTGGATAGTCCGGCGCTAGCCACCGAACAATCTAGCGCACCGGACAGTCCGGCACACACAGGCTGACCCCGAGCTGAGGCTCCAAGGTTCGTTAGTGTTTGGCGCGAAAACGTGTCAACAAGTTATTCCTGGAGGGCTCTTGAATGGACTAGAAGGTTTGACTCTGTAAGGAGGATTAAGATTGCACCAATATTAAGGTTGAGACTTTGCTAAAAAATCCTTGTTACATAGACAGGAAGGTCCGACCCTCAAAGGAAGGACAAATGATGTACTAATTATATTCCTAGGCTAGGGGGTTGTAGAAATTCTGATGCCAGATCTTCGGAAGAATCTTCATACTAGATCAGTAAATCTGCAGTAACGACTACTTCTCTAGATTCTGGTTAACCACATGGACTGGAATGTTTGTTGCACACATTAGACTTACCCTCATACTGTAGGTTAGTAGTCGATATATTGATGGTTGAAAAGTGCATAGCCGACTAGAAGGTTTGACCTAACGAAAAGTATAATGAGTGAACTTCTGATGCTAGGAATATACTTTTATGTTCCAATGGCACAGTGGGAGCCATATATACCCCTTAAGGGCTCTGGGTAGAGTTGGAGACTCCAAGATATTGGAGGTACTGAGTAAGTGTTATATCTACTCCAATCCTCATACGTGAGCTTAGTGTTCCATCCAAGCTAGTAAGAGCTTTTGTTGAACGTGTGAGAACTTGTAATAAGGTTAGTTCTTCGGAGAGCAAGCCCATGAGATAAGTCCTGCTATGGCAATGACTTGTACTGATCGTTGGACCCTCTAACTCGGTGTGGAGTGACGTGGCACTTTGTGCGGGGATGAGGAGAGACATTTCAATGTATGATAAAAATCCGTAGTTGATTTTTGCTGACACTTAGCCATTGATTTCCAGAGTGCCTTTGGTGGCCATAGCAACACATTGATCAGGAAAGTTTTGTTATTTGCCTCAGTTTCCTAGGTGGCGAATCACAAGTTAAATCCTTGCGTCTTGTCGAGAGTTTTCACCATCTCTCCCTTGTCTCCTAGGTCGTTTGGTTAGATTTGGTTGAAAGTTGCAAGTTCTTAGGGTAGGTCGTAGAGTGAGCATAGATAAACCTTAGTTGTAACTAGCATACTTATGACGTTCTTGCAATATTTTATAGGTTTTAGAAAAAACAATTAACAACCTAACAAAAAACAAAATAGAACGCAGAAGAATCTGCACAGACAAGATAGTCACGAGACACATGGACTGCCCATTCAATAAATAAACCTTGTGATAGAGCATGAAACAGCATGTGACCCAAACAAGATCTAACCAAAACTCAAACAAATCTTTTCCAAACCTTGTAAAAAATTTCTTGGTTATCAGTCTGGTTTTTATAGGATATATATAAATTGTTGAATTCATAAAGTCGGAAATGATATCTTTAATGAAGCAGCTATGTTGTTGGACAACCTATACTTAGTTATGCTCAAACTTAGCTACTCTTAAAGATTATATCCTAGTGACTTTTTGGTGTCGGTAATATATTTTTGTTGAAGGAGGATTATTTGATTTCTACATGATGGATTTTGTCTAAAGGCAGAGTTTGTTGGGTCATGATCATAATTATATTCTTATTGAGTTTTAGAAACACCTTGACCCATGTTATGTAGTGATCCTAATAAATCGCGTGTTCGATCTACCCTATATATACATGTTAATTACTGGATATCTTATTATAATCCTTGATTGCTATGTAAACACTTCTCGATGCAACGAAGATTGCTAGTTGTCACCTTTGTTTTTTCTCGCAAGGTTTTTCACGTAGAAATTGTCTTATGTTCGGATCTTGTTTTTTACATTATTTCCTAACAGGTTGAAACCATGAAATGATAGTAATATTAAGCCTCAACACTGCTAGCGGTCAACGCTGCCACCATCCTCCCATAGTCCCATTCTTCAATAGCCGGATCATCCAGTTCGTCAGTGATGATCTGGTCCAGCTAGCAGTGATGACCGGTTTGGATCCATCAATTACTAGTGCCAAATCGGCGAGCGAGGTGTCACTCCTTGGTTAATTGCTTGACCAACACGTATCATACGTCGATGGTGCGTTCGTCATATCTAGCTGCTACGTGTGTGTGGAGTGTGGACCGGAAAAAGCATTAGTCAACAGCCAATAATTCCGTGTATGTTGTTTCACCATCAGTGGTTTATAAACCTACCGGATGGGTAGCACCCATATCAGGCTGCAAGGCTTCATAGTATAGCTCTGTCTTAATACAAACTCTTGAGGCAAAATAGACACAAACAGAGGTGCTGATGGACCTTGTCATTTCTGCAGTTGCCAGCGAAGTAGTTAACCGGTTCATCTCCTTCGTTTCCAACAAGTACAGCAGCCAGGCATGTCTCAAGGAAAACCTAGAGATATTGCAACACCTTCTTCTCAGAGCTCATACCATTGTCGAGGAGGCCGAGGGCCGGTACATTTCCAACTCAAGGATGCTGGTACAGCTCAAAACTCTGACGGAGGACATGTTTCGAGGGTATGATGTGCTGGACACCTACCTTCCTTTGTTGAAGATCGGCGGAATCGAGGAGGTGAGTGGCCTGAGCATATGGCCTTTCGCAATTACCAGATGCCTTCATATGGCGAAATCAACTACTGTGAGTTATCAGGTTCAGAGCGCAATTAAAACGTTAGAAACAACTGTTGCTAACATGACTGAATTTATCATGATACTGGCGGGATGCAGACGCATGTTTCGCAGCCCCTATAGTAGTTACCTTTATATTGACAACTTCATGTTTGGTCGCCAAGTTGAGAAACAGCAGGTGATCAACATCTTGATGCAGGGCAATCCATTCAGATCATCAGCTCCAACCGTGCTGCCAATCATAGGAGGTTGCAGGGTTGGCAAGAAAACTTTGGTTGGGAACATCTGCAGTGATGACAGGATCCGGTCCTACTACCCTTGTATTTTGCATTTCAGGGCAGAATCTGGAGATGAGATTCAGAAAATCCATCCAGAAAGCTTCAAGAATGTCAGGACGCTGGTTACCATTGAATTCTTCTCTGATGTAGCTGACAAGTATTGGCAGAAATTTTGTTCAATATTAGTAGCACTGACTGGTAAGGGAAGCAAGGTGATCATCATAAGCAGGCTCGAGAAACTCATCAGGTTTGGTACAGTTGATCCCATACGGATCAACAGCTTCTCTCGAGAGGAGTACAGCTACCTGTTCAAGGTACTCGCATTTGGAAGCGCAAACCCAATGGACCATCCACAGCTAGCTTTAGTAGGCAAGGAGTTGGCAACAGTTTTTCAGGGGTCACTTGTTATGTTAAACGTGTACGCCTCTGTCCTTAGGAGCAACATGAACGTTCAGTTCTGGACCCGTGTCTTGGAGCTATTCAGAGTGATCATACATAACAATTTGGCCAGGTTTGGTGAGCATCCAAAAACCCTTCTCGAGAAAGATGGTAGTGCAGTTGATATCACCGGCTTCTCTGTATCATCGCTGTCTGGTAGTGGTAATACCTCCTCCTTCCGACTTGGGCTACTGACGACAACTGGGAAGGATGCTTCAAAAGCTGATGAACTGCCTACAATGTCATTCGGAGATATAATAGCAGGCTCTAAGATTCTGCCACATAAATTTCGTTTGGTTTGGGAATCAAGGTTACCGCCTTATACTGTTATTTGTGCAAATTGTGCTGCAGAGTACCCACAGCACCCGGTGTCACAGAGGAAGAAGCGTCGGCGATTATGTATGTCGTTGTAGCCAATACTTTGTTAGTTGTCAACATATTTTGCATGCATGAATGCATGATACAAGGCTCAATTGTATGTCTCCTTGTAATTGTAAAATATAATAAATAAAAACATGCTGAATTGAGTTTCCAGATAGTTCTTATTAACCAAGTCAGCGGATTCCATTTTCCAATTGGTTGCTTCGCGTTCGCATCAAACACTTCACTATAGAATTCTCTGACTTTTTGTCCAGTCTGGAAATTTTAGCTCTTCTTGTCACTATCAACGCACTCTAAAGAAGTAGGTAACCTGTCCACGTGTCCACATGAGAATTTACGTGTCAGCTAAGTCTGCATTTCCTGACGATCATGACAGAAACTGCGAAATATAACCACATGTGGTCTATGTTAGACTTGATTAATTGCTTAGGAAGATCTTGACTAGCCTAACACAAGAACAACGTGGTACGTTAAAACTTGTTTAACTAGATTGAATATCCCACGCATTGCAGCGAGAATTTGATTAACATCCTATGCGTATGCCACGGAAAAGAATTGCATGAATAGGGGACTGCTTATAGAAAAGGGACATTGGTGATTCTACCCCTGGAAGTCCAATGGTTTTCAACTTTATGATTTTACCCTCGCAATTTGGAAATGAACACCCCGTTTGCCTTTACTTTGGGATGTCTGTTAGATGTTGACACATTAAACGATTTCAAAGTAAGAAAAAAGCATGCAAACCTGTGAGAAATGACATCCCTAACCCTTATCCATCCATCTTCATCTCACTTCCCTTGACCTAGCAGCGTGGGGAGGAGACAGCCAACGCGACCCACCGGTTAGCGGCGCTGGGTCATGGCCCGGCGGCTGGAGGCGCGGCGCGGCCACGAGAGGCGGCCGTCAGTGTGGCGCGACCCTGCGAAGCGGCTGGCGGCGCGGTTTCCCTCCCTAGGCGGCGCGGCTCCCCCGGTGTTGCGCAGCCCCACGAGTTGGCCGGCGGTGTGGCATGACCCCACGAGGCGGCAGGCAGCGCGTCTTCCCTCACCCGGCGGCGCGGCGCAGCTTCCCTCCCCAGTGCGATTCCCCCGGCGCGGCGATGGGCAAGCAGCACGGCTCCCCACCACCACCACCGCCGGCGCGTGGCGCGGCTGCCCCCCTACAGCGCGGCTTCCCTCCCTCGGCACGGCTCCCCCCACCACCATCACCACCACCGTCGGCACAACTTCCCTCCCCTGCGACGCGGCCGCTCCCAACTGGCGGCGCTACTCCCCTGGCACGACGGCGAGCCAGCCAACGCGGCTCCCCACCACCACCGGCATAAAAAATAGGTGGCAAAATTGCATGGGTATGATGGTGTTTTGACGTGAAAATTGAAACCGTTAAGAACCTTTATGTGAATAGGAGTAACTCTGCCTTGGTTTTGAAAACGCAGGGGTAAATACACAAAGTTTAAAAAAATAGAGTAAAATCACCATTTGACTTTAAAAAGGGGTATGAATGTCAAAGCCCCTATAGAAAATCACTAGAAGATATAAATAGAGGATTTAATGCACAGTGACGTGGCATCCAACTCTGCAGGATTCTGAGATGACAGGACTTTATGCATATTAAAGAAAAATAGAGCAGTGGAGATTCTCCTATTTAAATATAGAAGATAGAAGATGCATTGAACTAAGAGGAGAGGGTGCCCTATAAGCTACAGAAGCCTTGTTGCCTATATTTCCAAATTATGGGGACTTCCCGAATTTGCTTTAGCTGGATGTTCTAAGTCTCTCAAGGTCAGTAAGATTGTATGAACTTGTTGAAATGTTGGGCTGAAAAAATTATGGGGACTCAGCCCATTACCATCTAGACAGGAATCCAAGGCAGGAGGTTGAACACATAAAACTAGTTTTTCCTTATTCCATTTCTTATCATTGTGTTGCTTTGTTTTTTATTCTGCTTTTTTTTTCTTGCTTTTGTTCTTGTAGAAACGAAACGATAACTAGAGGGAATAAGAGCATTTTGAACTTTCAACCCCAAACCACTTTTCTAGCAAACATGCAGGTATCCATGGACATTTGGAAGGGCACAAGGATAAGAGCTCGAACAAAACTCCACATGAACAAATGCGAAACGAGCAACATGTACCTTACAGGCGTAGATGGTTTAGCCTAAGAGACCGGATGGTCTATCAAAATCAAGACAGACAATGGTTTCCTAGTGAGAATAGAGTGGTTGACGGTCCAGCTTACGATGCCCTGACAGTTTGACTTAGGAACCCTGATAACCCAGTTCAACAGAAACAACAATTGATAGTCTGTAGCACATGATATAATAGTCCACAGAGTTTAACTATGCAAAGCAGCCCCAATGGCCGGACAGCCGCTACCTTGGGGCTGACGGTTCAGATCAATAGAATGACCGACGAACATTCTGGCCTACGGAAGCAGATTGTGCAGGTTCATAGAAACTTCACGGAATAGAAAACAACTATTGTTTAGAATTGAGTTTGAACCAAAACTCGACCGAAGCAGGTCCAACAACAACAACCTGCAAAAAAAAAACCAACAACAACAAAGCCTTTTCCGCACTCTTTTTTTGTTCCAAGCAAGATTGGGTAGACTAGAGGTGAAATCCAACACAAGTCACCAAGAGAGAAAGAGAGAAAAAGGCTTAAAAGGAACAAAAATAAGAAAAGTCTTAGTCATGGTTCAGGTACATAGATAGCTTCCTTCTAAGCACTTCTATCCAAACACAACTCATTTGGGATATCACATTCTTTTATGTCCTTTTGATTGCCTCCTCCCATATCAACTGTGGTCTGCCTCTGCCTCTCTTCACATCATTGCCATGTCGTATGATACATCTATGCACTGGTGCCTTTGGAAGTCTCCGTTAGACATATCTAAACCATCTCAACCGATGTTGGATAAGTTTTTTCTCAATTGGAGCTACCCCCAGCTGATCACATATCTCATCATTTCTCACTTAGTCCAACCTTGTATGCCCACAAATCCAACGCAACATATTCATCTCCTGACACTCAATAGCCTTTTAGAAGGCTAACTCTCTATACTATATAACATCATAGGTCTAATTGCAGTCTTGTATAACTTTCTTTTTAGCTTATGTGGCATCCTTTTGTCACATAGGACTCCAGATGCCTAACGTCAGTTCATTCACCTAGCTTTAATTTTGTGGCTAACATCTTCATTAATATCTCCATCTCTTTGTAACACCGATCCCAAGTATCAAAAGGTATCCTTCTTGCATACCAATTCACCGTCCAAACTCACATCTCCCTCCTAACATCTAGTAGCCTTACTCTAGCTAATTTTAAAACCTCTCGACTCTTGGGCTTGCTGCCATGACTCTAGCTTCCTTCCTCCCAACTTTCATCCAATGGTACTACATCATCAGCACAAAAGTGTACACCAAATATGTCTCCTTGTATATGCCTCATGACCCTATCTATTACTAAGGCATATCGATAAGGGCTCAAAGTTGACCCTTATATAGTCCTATTTAATAAAAAACATGTGTGTCCTTATCAATTGTCTAAACACTAGTCACAACATTGTTGTACATGTCCTTGATTAAGGAAACATGGGACTTTATGTTTGTCCAAAGCCAGCCACATTAGATTCCTTTGTAGTCTACCGTAAGCCCTTACAAGATCTATGAAAACCATGTGTAAGTTTTTCTGTTCGCTATACTACTCCACCGCTTGTGGTATTGATAAAATTGCTTCTATGGTTGACCTTCCGGGCATGAACACAAATTAGTTCAAGGTAGCATACATCATTCCTCTTGACAAATGCTTGATAACTCTCTCCCAAAGTTTTAATAGTATGACTCATCAACTGAATCCCTTAGTAGTTCATACAACTTTGAATATCCTCTTTATTCTTGAAGGTAGGCACTAACATACTTCTCTAATCTTCAAGCATCTTGTTTGCTTAAAAAATATGGTTGAACAGCTTGGTAAGCTATATTATAGCTATATCACAAGGCGTTTCCAGACCTCTTTTGGGATATCATGTGGGCCCATCGCCTTGCCCCCTTTAATCTTGTTTAAAGCTTCCATGACCTCTATTTCTTGAATCATACGCACAAAGCGCTTGTTTGTATCATCAAAGAAGTCATCCAACTGAGTATCCATATTCTCATTCTCACCATTGAACATATTGTCAAAGTACTTATACCACCTATGTTTAATGTCTTATTCCTTCTCCAAGAGTTCATCGATCCATTCTCAATGTGCTTTACTTGCATTGGTTGAGGTCCCTTGTCTTCCTCTCACTAAATCTATCTGTGTTATAGACATATTTCTCTTCTTCCTTCTTACTTAGTCTTTGGTAAAGGCTATCATAGGCAGGACTCTTTTCCAACACTCATATCTTGCTTTGTAGTCTTCTTTGCCACATTATACCTCTCAATGTTGTACACACTATTGCCATGATACAAGCACTTGTAGTACTCTTTCTTCTCCTCAGTACCCTTCTATACATATCCTGTCCACCACTAGGTATCTTTAGTACCACATCTACTTCCCTTTGTCATTCCAGTCACCTCTGATGCCATCTTCCTACTGCAAGTTGCCATTTGCACCAACATGTTGTTTGCATCTACTACTATCCAAGTGCCATCCATTGCAACCATTTCCTTAAAGACATCCAATCCCTCGCCTTTTAGTTTCCACCACCTAGTTCTCCCAATTTGTTCTTGTTTTCCCTATGGGTCAGAATCCAAAAGCAGAAGTCGGCCATCGCAAGCTTGTGTTGAGGGACAACACAATCCGGGTATCACTTTACAATCCAAGCATGCATGCTTGTCCCCTCTTCTTGTGAGAACAAAGTCCATCTGACTTGTGTGATTGCCACTACTAAAGGTCACCAAATGGGACTCTTTATTTCTAAATAATGTGTTGACTATCATTACGCGATGTGAAATAGCAAAGTCCAAGACTTCCTCTCCTTATTTTTGCTACGATACCTGATACCCCCTCTGAGCTAACTCATAGCTTGTAATTGTTGTACCTATATGACCATTGAGATCTCCTCCTATGAAATGCTTGTTGACCAAAACTCGTCCAATATACACTATTTTACACTTACAATGTCTAACCCATCTAGAAGGTGATCCCAAAAGATCTAGAAAAAAGATCCATGGATCACCTAAATTATATCAGAAGTTTGAAGGAGCAAGTTTTAATCTACTTTAAAGAATTCAAAATCGGGGTGAGCTCATGAATCTCAGGGATCAATTGAGAGTTCAAGTGGATAAGTGCCTTGACATCATACATTATGATGAACAATCATCAAGATGATTTGTAGGTGTTACCAAGTTACCCTAAATTTGCATTTGTGATTATGTGTATACGGCAAACTAGAGCATTTAGTGGTGTTGTGTTGAGTTGTGGTATGTATCATGGTTTGTGTGTTTGTGACTCTTAGATTATATGCAAATGATGCATGCGATGTGGTGGTCCATGGCGACCAGCTTAGGAAAAGCAAGGATGTGTCCTAAAGGACCATGTGATAGTGTTTGGGAGAACCGAGTGAGGAAACAAGTTGATAGACTGTGCAGACCTATTAGAGCAAGTAGGAGTATTATGTCTATGACAATGTGGGGGTGAAGGGCGGTTTAAGCTTGGGCACTATGTGGTTGAGGAGGGAATATGGGATGATGCTTGGGACAAGTAATGACATGTGGGTCCATGGGCATACCAAATCGCTCACGAGTGGAGCAAGAGTGTAAAAATGATGATGGTGACATTGGCTGAGTGTTGAGGAGGATGAAGATGACATTGTAGTAGTTGGCAGGTAGGCTAGAAGGGCCAAGTCAGTACGTTCGCATGGATGGGCCATACATCAACAATGGTTAGTCACATCAAGAGGGAGTGTGAGGGACTCGAATGGAGTGAGTCTAGTCATTGCTCCTAGCTGTGATGAGCACTTGTTAACACTGAAGTCCTACCAAGTGGAACGATAGACACCTCTAGAGTGTACTTAGAGGAAAGCCCTATCGAGTGGACTTAGAGGTGGCACCAAACTTACCTTGGTGTGTTGAAGTCCTATTGAGTGGACTGGTAGGTGGTGCAGGGTGCACTTGGGTCCAAGGCCTACCCTCAGAGTGGACTTAAGGTTAGGAAAGGCTTGGTGGTCCTCAAAGCCACTACTCTGATAATGAATCCCATTATTGTTTCATGGTTCGAGCATCAAAACCAGGGTACCAATTCATTTCTTGGTTCAAGCGTCAAAACTTGGGTTCTAAAGCGTTTGTCGGTTCAAGTGTCAAACCAGAGTTACCCCAAAGGGTTGTACTATTGAACATGTGGAGGTCATCAAGAGATTGCATTAAGCTTAAGCGACTAAAGATTTCACCTTGTTCATGTGATTGAGTTTTCAAGTAGATTCTTTTTAACCCCTTTGTCGCTCTAATGTAAGTGTATATAATACACGGGGTTATATGTAAATTACCCTTAGGAGTCTAAGTGGTTGAGTCTATGCTATATATAAGTATGTACGGTTGTTCTAAGGTTTGGCTCTTGGAGTGCTCTACTTCCTCTCTCCCTTTTTGCTTTGAGTCTTGGAGGAAACTCATGGCTTTGTTGCCTTGAGTAGAATCCTTCTTTTGCTGTGGTTTTGGCTTATATGAAGTGGTGGAATTTATCTAGTCTAGTGTTAACTCTTGGTGAATCAACAAGCAAGTAAGATCTTGAGCTTTTCTAGGAAACCGACAAAACGTTCCATTACCATGCGAAATCAAAATTCTAGAGCTATCCTTGATATTTTTTGGTAGTTTTTTTTGTTTAGCTTTGTGATGGACTTGGTATTGTGCTTGTAAAGTTTCACAAGGTATGGTGAAGATTTGATCATATTTCTTGTGTTTTGCTCAAGTTTTGGGGCTATTTTTTGGCCACACTAGACATGCCGACAAGACTCTGGACTAACTAGTGGGGACTCTAGACAAGCTGGTGTAGGATACTGAAAAAGCTAGTGTTGGAGTCAAGCTAGCCCTTGCTACTAGATAGGCTATTATGCTAGCTGGATGCAACCCTGTTTGGTGTTTTTGCTCGTTTTGCATCTGTTCTCAGGGGTGTTGGATTGAGTGCTTCCTCTGTAGTATGCTCATTGCTATGTCATCTTGCATGGTTTTGGGGGTCAAATTTTTTCCAAACCTATTCAGCCCTCTAGGTCGCCTATTTAGTCCTTCAATTACTATTTGTGCACATTTACACTCCATTATACCTTACTCAGTTTTCTGACCCACTAAATCGACCATGATCAATCCACTAGCAAAATCCTAGGGTTCAATGGCAAGGACTACCCATATTGGAAGGTCCATATGTCGGCATACCTTGAGAGCCAATATTTGCCCATCTTGGAGATTTGCTTAAGGCCTTACTTTATAGTGTTATATGTTTGTGCTATGCCTTTGTAGCATGGAGAGCATGAGGCCAACAATCAAGCAAATAACATTCTGCTAATGGCCTTAGGTCATTCTATGTTTGACCATGTGTGTCGTTTGGGGTGGCACATGAGATCTAGACTACTCTTGCAAACTCACATGAGGGGACTAGACAGTCATAGGATAGGTTGTTTGAGACTCAGCTGCGATAATATGAAAACTTCTTCCAGCAGCTGGATGAGAGCATAGGTTACCTGTTCAATCATTTTCAATCGATTGTCAACATGATTCGTGTTAATGCTAAAAATGGGGCACTTACCTTCACTAACCATGAGCGAGTCATGAAACTCCTATATGCCATGGATCAGAAGGTTTAGGAAGTCCAGATATTATTAATCATTGAGTCTACATTGTCGTGTCAACAATAGATGGGATCACCCAAAGTGCCCTCATTGTGGTTGGAGGGGTACGTTTGCCCATGTATTGGGTACCAGTACCCGATACGGTGAAATAAATGATATGATATACTCTCCACAAATGAGCTCTTCAGCAAGTTGAAGCATATAGAGATTGCCATTTAGGTTGAGCCAAGATGAGTGCAACAAAATTCCAAAGAGCCTATCTCTTAAGTTTGGCCCTAGTAGCAAGGGTTCTTACTCTAACCCTTCTATTGTGTATGATTTGTCTTCGATTTCAGCAATAGAGGAAGAGCTAGACAAAATTGATGATGACAAGTTATGCCTCCTCTTGAGCAAGTTCAAGCACTTTTACTACAACTGCATAAGCCGCATAAGAGGTGAGAAGCCTAGCGCTTTGAGTGTGGCAAGATAACTTAGGAGAAATACCACACCTCATAGAGCGATTACAAGCAAAACAACGAGTACCACTCTGACAAAAAGAAGGGTAAGTACCATAGTGGGAACAAGAACCCTTCTTTAAACAAGGTGGAGTTCGTCAAGTGGTACTACAACCATGCCAAGGAATGGGACTGAGCTTCCATCTCCGGCCTGATTGGATGGCGTCTCCAGCAGCAACTACAACTCCAATGAAGATGAGGAGAATGCAAAGAAGATCGTTGGTCATGCTAGACTATGCTTGTTCGGCGATGAGTACGAGCAATGTACCATAGCTAGCCTTTGACGGCAATCATGCTAACTTTGAGAGCCAATGGACCGGTTTCATTGCTGTCCTGGTGTGATGAGTGATTATCAACATAAGCAAGTCCTTCGATGGACTGGAGGTAGGAGATGAAGACATGGATGGAGTCGAGCAGAAGACCTTGATGGACTAAGGCAAAGGCTTGGCGTTTGTCGATCACAAGAGCTCGATACATAGAAGGGTGTATTGGCAACGGTGGTGTAAGTCCTCTGATGGACCACAAGGCAGCTCAGATGGACTGGAGAAGCCGGTTGCATCCGTGGTGCTCCAACTAGAGTTTATGGAGCGAAGATGTGCGAGAGTGCTTTGGCGGCTTTGGCTCAAAAACTGCTACCCAAGCTATCCAAGCCTTGGTGAGTTAGGCCACGACTCGCCAAGATAGAAGAGATGGGCCAAATCCGGCCCATGTGGAGATGTCCTAAAATTTCCCGATTTTTGACTTCAAAACCGGAAGTAGATCACGAATTGGACTACTGGCCATGTGGGGAACATTCGAGGATAGCATGGAAGTTACGAAGATCAAGACTTCATCATGGTCGTCCGTCTTGAAATATCTTGTATCTCTTCGGTTTAGCTCCTCAGAGCATTTCTAGTGTTAGGGGCCTCTATGTAAAAAAGCCAAAACTGAGTCTTGGTATAAATAGGCTAAGGGTTGGTCATTTATACATCTCTTGGCTGCTTAGGTTTGTGTCTTGTGTGTGATTTTTGTCCTCATCAAAGTTTAGAGTGGTCAGAGTAGGGTTTAGCCTCTAAATCTTGAGGGAAGGTGAGGGCGGTTTCTTGGGACAAACTTCTTCATTGTAATTTGATCTAAAACCTCTTTTGAGGCTTCTAATCGAAGTGATTTCGGCTGCAAGCTTGTGTGCCTTGTTCCTACCCTTTCCCTTTGGTTTTTGGCTTCAATCCTTGGCTTTTTGGGTGTTTGTTTTGGCCAAGATTAGATCCCTTTATTTTGCCGGTGATTTGCCTTGCTAGGACATGGTAAATCTTACTAGCAAAGAGCTAGAATCATTGAACCACAAGCAAGGGCTATTCTTGATGAATCTTGGTTTTTGGGTTCCAACTCACCTACCTCACGAGATCTGCAATTCCTGTGCAACCCTTGATCTTTTCAAGTGGATCTTTTGGGGTTTGTTTTGGGATGGCTTCAGGATAGCCAATGTAAATTTTCATGGAGTTTGGTTGAGATTTGAGCTAGATTTGGTTGAGTTTTCGGTGATTCGCGTGCTAATTTCTTCACTCTGTCTCAGGCTGTTGTCGTGTGAAGACCGTACCATACAGTCTGTTGTCCGGTCTTCAAGACCAGACCATACGGTCCTCATTGCAGCAAGCAGGCAGAGAGACTGAGGCTCGACATGGGGTTGGAGGGGTTGAACAGACCGTAATATCCAAAGTTGGAACCGTCGGTAGACCGTCCGGTCTCAAGGGCTTCGTAGCAGCTGCAACCCTTCCCCTGTTTTTGTCCAGTCTGTGAGACCATCTGTGGACTGTACCTTTCATTGGTATGGTCTGTTGTTCGGTCTATTGGACCGTTTGGTACGGCCTGTGTTGCAGGCTGTTTTTTAGCTTATTTTGCATCTGTTCCTTTGGGCACTTGAGCGAGTGCTTCCGCTTTGTATTCGATACGTATCTGTTTAGTGCGCGGTACCAGAACGCGTGTTTTTGTGTGCAAGTCATTGTGGGAGTTTTGAGTTTGAGTTTTAAAGTGCTCCTATTCACCCCCCCCTCTAGTTGCAGTCTTTGGTCCTACAGACTCTAGCCACATGAACACCATCATCAAGCCTATCTCTGATGCAGATGTAAGTGATAATGAGGATGACATGGTGTATCGTGCCTTGAAGAACCATGATCACCTAATTAAAGTAGCATAGCGAAGCTTGCGTCAAGGCAAAGGGAAGGAAGGAACTAGGTTCATACGATGAGTGGAGACAAATCTAGACACTTTTAGCCGTAATGGTATTTGGGTTGAGTGGATACAAGGTCTTTTGGTCATGTGCCAAAGGCCTATATGTATTTATGTATTTGTGAGGGAAGTGTTGAGAAATTAGACAATATCCGAATTAATTTCTGAATGTAAATCATGCAAAACGTGGCACAAACTAGCATGTACTCATCTAACATACTAGATAGAATGATCACAGCAAAGATCTCACAGATCATAAATAACAAATAGATTAGATCAATTTGATTATACCTATCAGCCGCTAGAGCCGATTCCGTATTGATGGCATTCACGATGACCATACTATGGACACCGCGGGTACTGTAATCGACAGCGAAGGAGACCGTGGAGAAGTCACGGGCGATGGCCACCGGCAGCGGAAGCAGATTGATAACCCGTGGTGAAGACGGCGAGCAGTCGCGTAGTGCGCTTCCCAAAAACATTATTTGCATTCTCGTGGTGTAGGAACTCAAAGGCGAAGGGTTTCGAAGACCTGCTCTCCCAATCGGCGATGCATGTTAGCGCTCGGGATGGAGAAGGCAACGACGGTGGCGTAGAAGCGAGCGGTGGCAAAACACTAGGTTTTTCTGTGTGTCTTTTGGCGACGCCGATAGGCTGTTTATATAGGAGCCCACGATCTGATCTTGTGTCATGATCACGATCTCGGTCGGATAAGGACTCCAAAACTTAAAGCCCAAGTCAAGACTCTGAGACTTAACGCCCAAGTCACAAAAAATAAAAACAGCAAAAGGAAGCCACACTCCCGCAAGCTTAGGAACTGGATTTTGGCTTACCATTCACGTAGGTGTTGGGCACCCACGCCCATCTCCCTACCCTGCCCCGTGCCCGAGCTTGGCCCAAAGAGGCAAGGTGAGTGGGCGTGTGCATGTGGGCTCTTACTTCTCCGTTCACACCATGACTTAGTAGGAGAGAAGAGTCTCCACTTTCAAGTAGGTGAAACTCTCCTTCCACTAGCAAGGTGGGACTATAGGTTCCACACTCCTCTTGCTCACACATGGGGCTTTGAGATTTTCTAGGATTTAATGGATGGGCCAAGCCCATATATTCAATAATCCCCAACCAGATCTCAAATGCCCATTTAGAGATTTGCCAATACTCGCTACTATTTATATACTAGTGTTTCAGCAGAGACTGTCAAGTTGAACTTCTGCCTAGAACTTCAAGTTACACTCATTCACAACTTGAACAATGGACTACGCCTTGAATTGCAAGTTTTGTGAAAATAAGTTTCACTTAAAGTCATAACTAGTACCTGGCTGCCAGTAGCCCCGTCTGCAGATGGAGCATATGCATCGTACTCTCTGGTCTCTTCATGAGCTTACTAGAGATCACCCAAGTCTCACAGACTGCGTCGTTTTACAATCAAGTTCATATAGGTGTGTTCATCCAAGAATGCTTTGTAGTACATCATCTTTACTTTGTTAAAAGCCACAACTCATATAGGTCTCATACCCATCTCTCTCGATGCAATGTCTATCGCATTCCGTGATAGTCCCTTAGTAAAACGATCTGCCAGGTTTTTGTTAGTTTGAATATAAGTCACACTTACTACTCTGGATATTCTCATCTTCCTGACAGATTTAACTTGTCTTCTCATGTGTCTTGATGACTTCACATTATCCTTATCACTGTTCACTTTAGCAATCGTAGTTTGATTGTCACAGATAATAAGAATAGCCAGTATTGGTTTGTCAACCACTGGCAAGTCCATCAAGAGCTCATGTAGCCAATCTGCTTCTACAGTAGGTGTATCTAAAGCAGTTAGCTCTCCCTCCATGGTTGACCTTGTCAAAATGGTCTGATTGCAAGACCTCCATGACACGACACCACCACCAAATGTAAACAATTATCCACTGGTGGCATGCTCATCATCAGATATCCAGTTCGCATCACTATATCCTTCAAGCACAGTAGGGTTCCCTAAATAGTGAATCACATAACTCATTGTTACCTTTAAATAGCACATAACCCTTTCAAGTGCAAGCCAATGATCTGAACCTAGGTTGGACATGAACCTACTCAATTTGCTCATAGCAAATGATATGTCGGGTCTGGTAGCACTAGCAAGATACATGAGTGAACCAATAATATGAGAATATTTCAATTGGTTGACACCAATTCTCTTATTCTTTCTTAATATCACACTGGGATCATAAGGAGTGGGAGAAGGCTAGCAGTCTATATAGCTGAACTGGCTCAAGATCTTCTTCTCATAGTTGGTTTGAGAAAGAGTAATCCCACTCTCATCCTTTATAAGCTTGATGTTTAGAATCACATTAGCTTCTCCCAGATCTTTCATATCAAACTTCGTTGATAAGAAAGACTTGACTTCATTCATCACATCAATGTTTGTCCCAAAAATCAATATGTCATCGACATACAGGCACAATATAACTCCTTTGGCCCCACCATAGCGATAGTACACACATCCATCCACTTCATTAACGGCAAAACCCACTGATGTTAAGGTGGTGTTGAACTTCTCATGCCATTGCTTAGGCGCTTGTTTCAGGCCGTACAAAGATTTCAATAATTTATACACTTTGATTTCTTGACCATTTACTACAAACCCATCAGGCTGTTCTATATAAATCTTCTCATCCAACTCTCCATTAAGGAAAGATATCTTTATATCCATTTCATTAATGATAAGACCATATGAGGCAGCTAGGGAAAGCAGTACACGAATAGTAGTCATTCTAGCAATAGGTGAATAAGTATCAAAGAAATCTTCGCCCTCTTTTTGGGTATAACCGTTGGCCACAAGCCTAGCCTTGTACTTCTTAATATTACCATCAGGCCTAAGATTTTTCTTGAACACCCACCTACAGCCCACTGGTTTGCAACTATAGGGCCGTTCAATTAACTCCCAAGTCCCATTGGAGAGAATTGAGTCTAGCTCATTCTGAACAGCTTCTTTCCAATTATTTGCATCTGGAGATACATACGCCTCAAATATGGACATAGGAGTGTCATCACAAGGTACACAATGAAATCATTACCAAAGGATTTTTCAACCCTTTGTCTCTTGCTCTTTCTAGGAGCTTCACTATCATGTTCCTCTAGGATAATCTCATGTGGTGGTTTAAAAATTTCATTTGGCGCATTAAGTTCAGAGTTATCTTAGAAGAAAATCTAGAAGTGTTATGCATATCTTCCATCAGAAAAATATTCTCAAAAAATATAGCATCACGAGACTCCATAATAGATTCAACATACATATTAGGTACATCAGACTTCACTACTAAAAATCTATAACCAATGCTCCATTGAGCATATCCTAGAAAGACACAATCCACCGTCTTAGGTCCTATCTTGCACTTCTTGATAATAGGAACATTAACTTTCTCTAAGGAACCCTAAGTACGCAGGTAAGAAAGTGACGGTTTTCTCCCAATCCACTCCTTGTATGGAGTTTTGTCTTCATTTCTGTTAGGAACACTATTCAGGACATGAAAAGAAGTCAATACAGCCTCCCCCCCACCATGCCTTAGATAAACCAGCAGTGTCTAACATGGAATTCACCAAGTCAGTCAACGTGCGGTTTTTCCTCTCGACAATTCCATTAGATTCGGGCAAATATGGAGGCGTCCTCTCATGAATAATACCATGTTCTGCACAGAAATCATCAAATACTTTGGAAAAAATACTCGCCACCACGATCATACCTAAGACGTTTAATCTTCCTCTCTAGTTGATTATCAACTTCAGCTTTATAGATTTTAAAGTAGTCTAACGTCTCGTCCTTAGATTTCAACAAATAAACATAGCAAAATCTAGTTGCATCATCAATCAAAGTCATGAAGTATCTCTTTCCACCCTTTGTCAACACACCATTCATCTCGCATAGATCAGAATGTATTATTTCTAAAGGTGCCAAGTTCCTTTCCTCAGCAGCTTTGTGAGTGTATTGCCGCAAAAACCGGTGGCACGAAGGTCTGGCGGCATGAACACACTAGGAGCCGAGGATCGCCGCTGCTGCACTCGTCACCCTTCGGTGCGGCTTCCGATTGGCTCTGGGCAGACACAGTCCTGGGTGGCGGTGGTGGTGAGTGCATGCTACCTGGCTTGACCTTGCAGCCAAGAAGGTTGTGCGGGTGCGGTGGTTGGCTCTGGTTCTCCCTATAAAGCGTACACAACAGATTTAAATGTTAAATTCTTGCCTAATCGCTAGGATTGGCAACCATGACACTCATGTAATTCTATTGGTTGTTGGGTCGGCAAGATTGGATCCGTGAGATGTAATAAGTTGTAGAAGCCAAAACCGCATCCAAAATAAAATGAACATAAAACCTATCTAAAAGCATGATATAAAAGATCTGCATAGCTAGATCGGCTTCAAACCAGGACCTCCAAAGAAGTCCATCTAGATAAACATATACATATTACGACATGTATATATTGGGTGCTCGAGATATGCTGATCTATCAGCATGTCGCGTGCACACACTGCAGCAGCATGCCATGGGTTGTAATAAGCGATTAGGTAACATAAGACGAGCTACATGGAGATCGATCTATAGCGTGAAGCATAGATACATGGACAGATTGATAATCATGCAAAGATAATGATGGGTCTCGCGTGGCTTGACACGAGATCCATCGAGATGACTAATGGATCTCGTGCTGGGCTAAGCTTGACACGAGATTCATTGCGATAACTGGCAAACCGTGCTATCAAAAATACTTCAGTACACGGTTCACCATATAGCGCACGCCCTAATGCCCTAATGAGTCTGAGAAACATTAGAGCAGCATAACAATTACCTTAAAAAAGCCTAATTGCTCAGGGTGGTGATGCACCGAGAGAGATTTGGAGACAACCGCTTTTAGGGAACGTCTGTCGTCAATTTTATTACATGGGTATGGATACATATTTATAGTCTGGAGACTTAGACATCAAGTCCGATTCTAGTTAGAATAACGAAAAAACCTTAACCTACTTGGGCTAAACCTAACTTAATTTTTAAGATACACGGCCCGTCGGCCTTGACTCTGATATCTGCTACTTCTTCCTTGAGGAGCCATTTTAGGCCCATTTGCTGGTCCGATCCTAACAGCGAATCGGCTAAATTTTGGCGACAACACATACCCCCTAGTTCTGGCAATAATGTTTATTTCAGAACCATAATGGTAAAGGAACACTTCCTCCTTGAATATTGATCAGAAGCATTCATCCCTTGCCCTACCGAGACTCATGTTTGGCATGTGAACCGCTTTGAGGGATCATAAGGTCAGGCTTTGGATTCCTTACACCACCAGTCCTTCTTAGCTTGTACATGCTAGTGTTTCTCGATGATTGAGCATGGTGGTCTTAGGAAGGATGGAGTCATGGGATCATTTCTTTTCTGGCGTGCTTAAGGAGTACACTGTTCAACCCCGTATTGTAGCTTCTGATGCTTTGGCCCGAGTAGTTTCTTTGATGAAAAGTGGTACCTAAAAAGGACTGTATTTGGCCCTTCCTTCACGCATGACGATTCCCTATGCTAGGCCTATTCATTGCGAGATCTTTTCACATTTCAACCCCTTACTCTTCAGGTAATCGGCCGAATCTCCTTGTCCAGGTGTATAAATAGATAGTCTTGGCTGATGCTCTCCCCATGGATCCTCCAAGTCCTCAATCCACCACTACTTCTGCCGATTCCTCCCAAGAATACCACTATGTTCCACCAGAGACCTTCAGTAGAGTATGGCTAGAGTATCCTTTCCCTTCCTTACCTGACTGGCCAGCAAAAATCAAAGCTTAACAATCTGAGCTCGCCACCACCATAGAGACCAGGCAGACTGGGATGGCTCGCATTGGAGTCTTTCCCATTGAAGGTTACACTAATATTCCTCACGTCACCTTTCTCCTAGATATACTGGATCTACCCGGTGACGGCGATTTTGTCGAGGCCGACAAGAAACATCGTCGGTCGATGTATCTTCAGAGCATGGGAATAAAACCTGGTACCCAAGGTTTTGGCCACTAGGCCGATGGTGCTTTTGGTGTACAAATGAATCCTCATGTAGTTTCCTATAGGATTGGTTGGATAGGGTGCCAAAGTATAAATGAATCCTCATGAGTTTCACCCTTCTAGGCCGGGGTCATTCTCAACGGTATGGTCGAGTGTATTTGTGTGGTCGCTCGACTATATGGGTCTCCAGCTTGCATATATAGTTCCGACTTCCTGTAAGAAATTAGTATCATAATCCATCCTACCCCGCCGGATATCCCCCCTGGTTTCACCTTTGCCATCGGTTCATCGCCGTTGAGTTGAGTTGACGGGCTGATGGGGTTATATTTTCCTAGGAGGCGGTGGATACCATGTGGACTTGTATCTTGAGCTCGCTTCAATCCAAATGATGTATGATCCACTAAAATCAACAAAGACTCATCATTTGGATATGTCTGTACCTTTGTTGTTTGCGACAATGTAAAGCAATCTTTTTCCAAAGGCGATAGCAATGACCAGCTTTTTGGTATTGAATTCTTGCATCGGCTCTCGTCTTATCATGCAACCTACCTAGGGTCTGATGCCAGACATTAGTACATCCATCGTCCATTGAATGCTGATACTTCACCTCTCGAAGTCACCATTCTTAAGATCATCAATCGCTTTCCCTGAACTGTCGTTCTCACTTGATTCCAAAGCATGTGTGAACAGCTTTAGGTTGTAGCATATATCAATAAAGTCCATCATTGGTGTTTCAGAGGAGATAACCTGCATCTTCCGTAGCCATTGTCTTCTATGGTTCATTCCAAGCTCATCTTCCTGGAGACTAAGACTTTTAACTACTATTGCTTCACATCTCCTTGTATGAAGAACTGATCCATCCAAGAAGCTGTCAAGTGGAATATTGTCATAAGGGCCGACAACAATATATCGGCCTTTCGAGCGGCTCAACATCCCTATTGTATGGAAATTTTTTTGATATAGGGTACCTAAAGTTGATGGTAAAAACATCGGCTTTTAACACTTTGTTTTTGTCTGATGTCGATGGCACCGCATCGGCTCTTCATATTTTTTGGGCCGATGCCAACACGTCAGCCCTTTGGGGATAGGCATATAGGTGCCCCCCAGCATGAGATATTATGAACCGATCCACAAACTTGGGTAGTAATTTTTCAAGTACTTTTCATTCACATTCCTACTGAACTTTACCCCTTCTAGCGTTTCTAGGCTATATGAATTAACAGGTGTCGTTTCCACTATACGATAAGGGCCGTGCCAATTGGGTGACCATTTGCCATACATCAGGTCTTTGGTGCCAATGGGTAGGATGAGTTCCCAGACAAAATCACCAACTTGGAATCCCTTCGGCTTGACTTTCTTGCTATCGGCTTGCGCGACTTTTGCCTTGTTTTCTTTTATTCTTTCCAGAGCCCATAGCCGAAGTTCTATAAGATCTTTTGTGTTGTTGTTCATGAGAGACATCTAATCATCAGCGAACAGTTTATCTTGAAAAGTAACACGTCATGAGCTGATGTTGATCTCCCATGGCATTACGGCTTCTTGGCCATAGACGAGCTGATATGGAGTGCACTTAGTAGCCCCATGACATGACATACGATAAGCCCATAATGCTTTTGCTAACCGATCATGCCACTACTTTGGGTATTCATCGATCCTGCGTTTAATAAGCTTGATCAGGATCTTGTTAGATGCCTTAGCTTGTCCATTGACTTGAGCATAATATGGTGATGACTGGATCAGAGTAATTCCCATCTCTTAGGAAATTTTTTTGAACTCCTCTGCTATAAAAGTAGAGCCTTGATCCATCGTGATTGTCTAGGGTATGCCAAATCTGTAAACTATATATTCCTTGACGAAATTGATCACATCCTTTGTTGTGACATTCTTCATCGGCATTGCTTCTACACATTTAGTGAAATCGTTAGTAGCTACTATTATCCACTTGTGTCCTTTGCTGGTTGGCGGATTTATCTGGCCGATTAGATCCATGACCCATCCTCTGAACGGCCATGGCTTGATGATGGGATTTAGCATATGAGCTGGTGCCATCTGAACTGCTCCAAACCTCTGATAGTCTTGGCATCCTCTGTAATATTTGAAACAATATTCCAGCATGGATGGCTAATAAAAGCCAGACCTCCTGATCAACCACTTCATCTTATGAGCTGATTGGTGGGTACAGCAAGTACCTTAGTGGATGTCATGCATGATCTTTAACACCTCAGTTGCCTCCAAAGCATTTTAGGAGTAAGCCATCGATGGCTCGAAAGTATAGCTCATCACTGATCAGTACATGCCTCAGAGCCTTGTGGCGTACCTTCTTATCTGCCCCCTGAGTTGGATCCTTTAAGTAGTTGAGGAGATCGGCTCTCCAATCTGCAGCAGACAATTATGGGATATCTATGTAAGTATCATCTTTCTGAGGTACATACCTCAGGGAGAAACAATGTACAATCCAATACCACACCCTGGGTCGCACGCCGATCCATCAAAAAAGAGAACCCATGGCTTGATACCCATGAATTGGATTGGTGGCACAATCCTTTCTATGATGAGATCATCCAGATCTTGCCCCTTTACAGCTTTAGCCAGTTGATAGCTGATGTCGAACTCAGAGAGCGCATACATCCACTTAACAAGCTGACCCTTGAGTATGGGAGCCGATAACATATGTTTGACCACATCGGTGTAGAGGTGTTCCATCTCAGGTACCTTGTTTTCGTATCTAAGAGACGCCTGCTGAGATAAGAGACCAGCCGTTCTTTGCCTTCAAATTCTTGAATTAGCATAGAGGCGATGGAAGTTTCATCGGTTGAAAGACAGACGATGAAAGGCTTGTCCAGTTGAGGTGGCACCAGTACAAGAGGCGATGTTAAGTATTGTTTGAGATCATGAACGCCTTTTGTTGTTCTGGCCCCCAAATGAAGTCTTCATACTTCTTAATCTTGATGAGAGGCATGAATGGATCAATGCGTCTAGAGAGGTTTGATATGAATCTCCTGATGTAATTTATTTTGCCGATCAAACTCTACAACTCAGTCTTGGTCTTTGGTAGCTCCATAGTTCCAATGGCGTCTTTGCTCTTGTCACCAATCTCAACCCCACGCTCATGAATCATAAATCCAAGGAATTGACTAGTGGTAACTCCTTATACACATTTCCTGGGGTTCATCTTCAGACCGTGGAGCCTCATTCGCTCCAAAACTTGATGCAAATAGGCTAAATGTGAGCCTTGAAGAACCGATTTAAGAACTACATCGTCGATATAAATCTCGACAAGCCGACCAATGAGATTATGGAAGATATAATTCATGGCCCATTGATAGGTAGCACCAGCATTTTTAAAACCGAAAGTCATAACAACCGACTCGAATAAACCAATGTTACCTAGGCAACGGAAAGCAGTCTTGGAAACATCTTCCGTGGCCATGAAAATCTAATTGTAACCAGCGTTGCCATCCAGGAAACTCATCATCTTGTGTCATGCATTAGCATCTACGAGAATATCTGCTACCAGCATTGGGTATTCATCCTTGGGGGTTGCCCTATTGAGATCTCTGAAATCAACCTGGCCACTCTTCTTTCGGATAGGCACAATATTTGAAATACACGTAGCATATCTGCATGGCCTAATAAACCAAGCCTCCGACATTCGCTAAATTTCATTCTTGATTTCTTGCAAGATTTTTTGATTACATCTCCTCAGTGGTTGTGCATAAGGACGAAAACCGGGTTTGATACGTAACCGATGGCCTACAATGGAACGATCCAGCCCAGGCATTTCATGGTAATCCAATGCGAAGCAATCTAAGAATTCTTTCAAAAGATCTACCAGTTGGGATTTGAATTCTGGTCCCAACTGTAGATCTCCTAGTCCAATATCCACTGCTTCCAATTCATCAGCCGCCGTAAAACCGAATCCCAATTTTCCTTCATCTGCAAACTCGACGTTGCCAATCATACATGGCGGGAGTCGATCATAAATATTGGCCTGATGCATTTCATCGGCCAACACCATCTTATTACCGAACAATAGTGATGCAACTATTTTTGGGGTCGATCGCCTAGATCAGCAATGCAACTCATGCTGTTGCTATGTTTAGAAATCGGCCGATCGCCTTGATCGGCCCTAACAGAGTTCGTAGCTAAATATTGACGCCGACTGCTGGAGCCGGCACAAGCCTGTATTTTGTCCCCTCAACATAGTCCTAGTCTAGCCAATCCCTTCTAGTAAGGCATTCAGCTCCTTTTGTCCCCCAGAATGAAGATTTTGCAACCTGCGATGTCGTTGGAATCGTCTATTGGAACGATTTCAATCTCATCACCGTCCCACTGCACTAGGCACTGATGCATTGTTTTGACAGCACACAACAGTTGGCATGGATCCAGTCTCAGCCGAACAAGGCTGAGTAAGGTCCTTTAGTATATACAACGAAGAAAGACGTGTTGATTGTCTTGTGCCCAATAGTTAGCTCGACGTTGAAGACGCCTTTAGCCTCCGTCGGGTCCACTTTGACGTCGCTGAGGATGACGTTTGTCTTGATGAGCTCTGTCTTCTGTATCAAAATTCTTGAACACTGCATATGGCGTTAGATTAATTGATGCGCCAGTATCCACCATCATCTTGCTTATGGGTGTAGCCCTTAAGGTAGAGTGGCCTGAGGTGATCATATTTTCTGTCGATCGGCTTTTCAAATATGATGGCAGCATACCCCATATTGAGTTGAGCTATTGATTCTTGAATGGCAAAGGAATTACAAAATTCATCGGGCAAGAGGAATACCATGTTGACGTGAGCCGATCCATCGGCTATTTCCATGTCTAGCTGGACATCCTCCACGTCTTCCTCCATCAGGTCTTCTAGTGGCTCCCATTCTTCTTGCTTCCTTCTCCAGACTAGTCGGGCGCTTGGGCAGTACTAGTGTGGGCTTGTGCTCATATGACAGTATGGCAACAGGTCCCGAATTCACTTGCATCAAAATCTGAAGATAGTTTGCTTCGGCTTCTTCCAAACTTCGCAGGTGTTGTACTCTGCGTTTTTGTGAGTGACAAAGCCCTTCTGGGCACCACTTGGGCCGATGGACACTCTTTGCGCTTCTTACTCAGTTCTGGTTCCAAACATGGTGACAGAACTACTACATGTGTCTTCACATTGTGGTCGCTTCCTGTTCTGCACGCACGGATCGTCCTGGTGAAAGCTGTAGATGACCGTGTCGCTGCCAATAATGGGCATCCTAGCCATTGGAATACAGACATGCATCCCTCTAGTCGTTGAGGAGCTGAGAATTGAGGGCAGTCATCGATGGTTGGCAAACGCTTCATACCCTGACTCCTGCAGTAATGGGAGAACGGGCAGTCCCAGTGCTCCCTAAACTTTTAGTCTTTGTGATAATCGCGTTCCTCGTCATAATGATGCGTAGCATAGTGGAGTTCCTTATTTCAACAATGCTCGAGGTGATGATGCTCTTACCGCTCATGACATTACCCCCGATAGCGGTGTTCGTCGTGTGAGTCGTGGCTCGACCAATAGAGATGCTCTGATTGCCAACCGCGAATACGGTCTTCTTCCTGATTTTGGACCCTATGCTGCTCATGTCTTTTGTGATGATCAGCATAGATACCGATCAGAACACCTGAGTCAGGGCAAGAGTGGCAATTTCTGGCAATGGCCTCGGTAGACAGATGTTCTTCTAGTCAAAATTCTAATGGCCGATCGTCGCTAGGATCGGCCTTAGCCTTGCCTTTGTCCTACAAACAGGTGTGGCATTCACCATATTGATGGTCAAGGAAAAAGGACTCGGTCGTCTCTTGGTGACGACCTTGCTACTTTTGATAGCGCCGTAGTTGCATACGCAATCCTGATCTGACCACCGGCTAGTGCGGCTCTCTCGGTTTGACGTGGGTGTAAGACATTACATTGACCATATTGACTGTTAGGGAATAGAGTGTTGTCCATTTTCATCGAACTCCTCACATAGGTCAATCTTCCTTGCTCGATGCCTAGTCTGAATTTGCTGATGCAAGACCTTGCAATCGATTGATATAGTGAGAATCAAGGGTATTGTGGAACTTGCAATACTTGCTTCCCTTGAGTTCTTCGGCCAGGTATAATCTTGTTTCCTAGGCATCAACTTGAAGTACTTTTCCTTGAGTAGCAAGTCCAAAATTTGTTCTGTCCTGGCCACATCAAAGTCATATCCGATAGGAGCTTCCAGACGCTTGAGCCATTGACAAGTTAGCGATTGTTTTGGCTTGCTCCACTGCACAATTTCAACCTCAGCCTCTTCATCGGCCGATTCTTCGTCTTGTAGGAACATGGTAGCTCTTCGCAGCCTCTCTTGGTGCTGCTATGGATGTGTGCGTTCATAGCCTGATATTTTGGAATCCAAATGGCTGATGGAATTAAATCCATCAGCCCATAGGCGAGCCTGGTGGCTCGGTGTAGACCATTGTACGCCATTTTAGCCATGTTCTTTTCTGACATCTATAATGAGTAGCACCTATTCCTGGCTTCTTTGAGACGCTGAATGTGCTGGCCTACAGACTCACCAGGGCGTTGACATGAGATCTGTGAACTAGGACTCTTCTACCCCTAAGAAGAAGTGTGCATGTAACAGTTCTTCCAGTTGCCTTCCATGTTGTGATGGCCCCTAGGTGTTAGCGACGTATACCACCTGAAGGCCGGACCCGTCAAAGACAGTGAAAAGAGCCGAATCTTCATGTGCTTGGCTGTCACTGTGATTCCAAGCTAAGCCGTGTATTGGCTAATATGTTCTAGGTACTGGTATCGTCATTTTCACTGAACTTGGAAAACTCAGGCACCTTGGGTGGAGGTGGCACCTAGTCATAGACTTTAGGGTATAGTTTGGAGTAGATGACAACGTCTCTCACCAGAGTCACTGCCATATCGGTTCCTGAGGATCTCATCTAGATCGGCTTGAGCAGCCAATCTGGCGGTAAAAAAGTTGGCCTAGTTGTTAAAAACTGGCCTGGATCCATATCGCGCTTGCCAGTCAATGACTTCTTGATCATGAGCTTTGTTTTTGCCCATGCTTGGATTACCCATCAGGTGAGGTTGTTGGACTGGTGAAGGCCGTGGGTAAGGTTGTTCTCATTCTTTTAGTAGACTATACCTGAGCTGGCAGACATAATTGTCTAGGATGAATGCCGGCGGTTTATCATACACTGTAGGTTGATCTTTCAAGGCCTGAGGTGCATGCAGAATGAACTCTGCCTTGGCACCTTCTAGTGTGCTGATTGGCAGGATGTTGAAAGGCCAAGTATAGAACTTTGTTTCACCAGCGAAAGTGCCGAAAGTCGGCCCAACCTCTTGGTTATAGTCACCGGCCAACACAGAGTGGACTACTCATGCTACATTATTGTCAATCGAGTTGAGAAGAGTTTTAGCTTGGCGCAGCATGGCATGCGAGATCATAGTGTTCATCTCCTCTTAAAGAGCCCTGCTACCCTCTTCCGAAGGTACAGCGAGGTCCACGCCATCGAGGAGGGTCTCTGGATGTCTGATGGTCCTAATGCCACCGCTCCGCATCCTGGTGAAGTGGTCAAGGAGTTACTTAGATAGCTCGCTAAGGTAGTGGTTGTAGACCTTCTTATGATCAAGTGGAAGTTGATCGAGCCTTGGTGGAGCATCATTGTCTTTCGGCCATGTGGTTGGGTCATGGCGGGCTGAAATATTCATTGCGCCCTTGTTGGATGTTTCGCCTATCATGGCTTGATGACAAAGTTGACTGAAGGCGAGGTTCCATTGTGGCATAACCGCCGATTTAATCTGGGCTAAGCACTACCTGCCACCTCTGGCTTGCAGTGTAATTAGACCGAACTAAACCTGGTCGTCCATCGAGAGTCATTCGGCTCTCGATATTACCCTTTTTCCCAGAGGAACCGACATCATACACAGCCAGCCCTCGAGAGAGCCACAACAGTTATACCATCACAGGCAGTTGAATATAGCATAAGTAGACTTAGTTTAGAAACCAGTTCGAAATAAAATACAAGTTCCTCACTATAATGATCTATAACTATTGATGATCCTGCAGCTGTGATGTGGTATCTCTGTTTCAACTAAGCAATTTCATACCCATGCTTCAACGCATATGCCATGCCGATAAAAGTGAAAGACGCTCCAGAATCAAACAATACAACCGTAGGATGATCATCGACCAAGAATGTGCCTGCTAGAACCGATTCACCCTCAGGAACTTGCTCAAGCTGACTGTAGTGCAATAGGCCCATCTTTGGGGCTAATCTGTTCTCTTCGCCAGTAGGCACTGGCCCTTGAGTATGTTGGTATGTGCGACAGTTGCGACTAAAATGTCCTAGCTTTTCCACATTTGAAACAGGGGCAACCGACATTTGATTTGATGGGTGTCATTGCAGCAGGTGGATGGGGAGGTGCACTACAGGTTGACAGGTGTTGTTGTCCCTCACTGTATTGCTCCTGTCGTTGGGTTTCAACGATGTAACATGTTTGCAGATGTGCGTGATGCACAACCCGTTGCCGCTGGGATGAACTCGACAGGAGGTGTGCTTGCAATTCTTTTCCTCCGTTGGTCCTCTTGGGACTGCACGGAGACGCTGCTCTATGTCAATGGCAACATCCACCAATTCGGTAAAGCTGTCGTAGCGGCGCCCCAAGTGAGTTAGTAGAGTGGGATCGAACCCCTCCAACAGACAGGCAGCCCTACGTGGGTCGGTGTCGACATCTTCAGGGGAGTACTAGGACAGGCAGACGAAGGCTTGGACATACTCAAGGACCGACATATTCCCTTGCCGAAGTGCACAGAACTCTCACCGCTTGAGCTCGATGAGGCTAGGCGGGAGATAGTGAGCCCGGAAAGCCACATGGAACTCATCCCATGTGGGTTGCATTGCTAGGAAAGAAGCACACCAGGCCCCTAGAGGGACCATGTAGACACTGCGCCGCAAAGCGAGCTTTCTGTTGCTCAGTGAGGCGGGGCAGTAGACTGAACTTGGACTCGATGATCCAAAGCCAGTCATCAGCATCCAATGGATCCATGGTAGTGGAGATAATGGGTGGTTGTAGTGCTGCAAAGTCAGTGTAACTGATCTCTTGCGGATCACGCCATTGTTGTTCTTGAGCCAGCAAATTGATGAGCTATTTAGGCAACCCAAGTGGCCAACTCAGAAGAAGGTGGTGCATCGTAAGCAGCCCCCTGTGCAGACGTCTCGGGTGGAGTGGCCATCTGCAGGAGTGAAGTCAACCACGTTTAGTCCAACAACTTTAGTGCAATAGATGCGATGATAAAAAGATCATAGCATCTAGGTATTGTATAAGTACATGGAAGCATGTAAAATGAAATCATATAATTGCAGGTAAAGTGTTAGTCCACTTCTTGAAATTTTTGACAGTCATATGACATGACTGTACAGCAAGCTGCTGTTATATTGTGCAGGCAACACCTCTGAGTTTCGATAATCTGGGTGTCAAGACGACTGATCTAGGTGAAACTCAGAATACGAAAGTTGTTCCAAACTTAGTTTACTACAACTTCCACATATACCATTTTTATTATTCTAGTCGGGACAATGGTGCACAGTTTAGTTTATTGACTGCACCTAGGTTTTCAGCTCTGGCTGCGACAACCACTAGTTCAAAAGTCGAACTGTGCATATTCTGTGCATTTCTGTGTCATAACATCTATAAAAATGTTTTTCCTTATGTTGTGCTCTGTAACTTTGTTATATAAAGTTTTGATCAACTACTTTTGCAATCCGGTCAAATCCCTCCATTTATTAGTTCAGATCAGGTCTGTCCCGAATCTGAATTCAAGTGTTTTCGACTATAACTCACCAACGAGACCCCTCACAAAGATACTTTATATATCAAAGTTGTCCTAAACCTTGTACACTACAAGTTTGGTATATAAAACTCAGATCATTTCCTCCATTATCTGGGCGAAATACCTAATCTCCTTCCATGTGCTGTTTCAGTTCAGGTGGCAACTTCAAAGGAAACTGCTCATAATTCTGAAACGAAGTGCATTCAAAAAAGACTTTATGTACCAAATTTGTGCACCCAGAAATGCTAAACAAGTTTGGTATACAAAGTTCAACCCAGATCCTTCCAGATCTCAAGTTACACCCGGTTTTAGCTGCAACTGTATGGAATTTCAGACCGCTATCTAAATGCGAGTTTGAAGTGCAGTTTCAAATTTAATGCCAATGTCATTCATTTCAGATTTGCACCTGAACATGGAATACACCCCAGATGCATATTAGAAGGTTCTATTAATACCAAAAGTCTCTCATTACATCGACCCACTAGCAACCATAGCCTTACATGAGTTTTTGTTCAAGTCACTTTAGGTGAACTTAGATGCACTGATGAAATGATCATGGCACCATAGATGACTTCAAAAATACATGAAAGCATGTATTAAAATGAAACCATTGAGTTACACCTCGTTGATACTATTTCGTCATGAAATTTGTAATTGTCTGGACTTATAAAGCTTTATAGTGTAAACTATGCCACTAAGTGCGATCGTTCCCTCACGTGTATGGTAGCATATTATTTGTCACCTTCTTTCATCCTCACTTGATATTTGTGCATTAATACATGGGGAGAAGTGACTTCATATACTTTAAGTAAATGAGAGTGTGAAAGTTTCAAATTTGGTGGGTAGAATGTGAGAAGTGATATTTTCATTCTCATTCGATTTCTCTTGTGACTTTTAAAAAACATAATTGGTAGAAAAGCAAACTTAAGATATAGAGTGAGTAAAAGCATGAATGTCATGATGCATGCTTTGCCCTATTCGGTCTCACATCACACATCATGTATATATGTATCTAGCGATATTTCGGTGACATATATGCACGTCTCTCCCTAATGCAACTAGTTGTTCTCTATCCGTTCTTAATTTCGCACATAGTTAGTGTACATGCAGAAAAATGGATGCTCACATCATTACCACCCTAAACCTAGAAGTGGCATCCACGCTATTTGCGCCGCATGGACAATGCATCTGTAGGGTCCTCTGCTAGACCGAGCTGGTACCCACGCAAACAAATTGAATCTTACTGCGTCGAAACAGAAGAATGGTCACAAACACCCAAATGGTGACCACCCCCTTAAATTTCTATCCTACCAGCATGAATGCAGGGTTCACAACAGTTCGCAAATCCCAATAGTGTTCCACCAGTACTGGGGATAGCTATAGCCAAAATGTTGCTTTTCAAAACACCGAATATGCATATGAGTTATATCTAGGTCAGAATGTTAGCGATGTCACCTGGTAATTCACTGACATCTTTAGTATGGGCATATCACATACTCTCATTTTTCATTTACTTAAAAAGGTTTTTCGAAAATAGGTTTGTAAATCAAAACCCGATGATATAACTATTGTCTGTATATGATCGGCTCTGATACCAGCTGTGGCGGAACCACCGATTTAATCCAGGCTAAGCACACCTGCCATCTCTGGCTTGCAGTGTAATTAGACCGAACTAAACCCGGCCGTCCGTCGAGAGTCATTCGGCTCTCGATATTACCTTTTTCCCAAATGAACCAACATCGTACACATCTAGCCCTCGAGAGAGCCACAACAGTTACACATTCACAGGCAATTGAATATAGCATAAGTAGACTTAGTTTACAAACCAGTTCAAAATAAAATACAAGTTCTAACGTAATGCCATATGAAAGGCAAGTTCAAAACAAATAGCAGAAGCGATTTCTAAACATCTCGCAACGGAAACAAAATACTTTAGTTGTCTTGATGCAATGATGAGCAAGGGGAGCAGCACCGAGCCCACCGGTACTACTCTCCTCCAAGCAACTGTCCCGAAGTCATCGGTACCTACACTCAAAATGTGAGGGCAAACCCTGAGTACTAATTACTCAATATGGCTTAATGGAAGGGCTTACGGCTGACGCAAAACTTGTTGACTAGCATTTGGATACTTAGCCATTGATTTTAAACAATGATATAATGACATAAAGTAAACAGTTTCTTCATGAGCAAATATATCATCATCATAATAACTTGCAGGAATGTAAACATACAAATACAAACAGGTGGAATTTAAAAGCATGAATTATAATATAACATATTTAGATAATTACTACGTTGCCCAACAGTGACATTGGCATTCTCACACCTGGTAAACATCGGCGATTCGAATCGATTTTTAATTCTCAGGAATAACTGTCATGCCAGGGTGGTATATGCTTACTAGCCATTGCGTTCCCACATATACTCCCCATCTCCACATGCTCCATCCTAAGTTTGATTCCAACCCGCCATTCTCTATGTTTAGCCCCCATGGAGCGATACCACGGCGCACCGGGTCAGCCCTCCCATGAGTCAAGCGCCCCTAGGCCCCATGGTAGGACTAAGTCTCTGTTCTTTGGATGGTTCAAGTAAGACTTTCACCGGTCCTATGTCTCGGATAAGCAATCTAGCAATGTTATGCCGATCAGCAGACGAACAGCGAACAGGCCTTATACGACTCGGACGGAGTCCATTGCACAATATCATAAACAATAAATAACTCATAAAAATCTCCACCCGATCTCCATTTAAATTGCAAGCATATATAACATATCCACTTTAACAAATTGATATTTTGAAATCACCTATACGACGAGTGACTCCATTTCACTCATGTCTACTCGCACCTAGCATTACTAGGCATACTCGTCCTACGAACTCTATTATAGGTTCTAGGGCCAGAGCGGCCAGGAAGTCTAATGCAATTAGTTTCAATCAACTCGCAATACGGATGCATAATCACCAATCAAGATAATATTAGCTGGAAAATTCATGGTCCTCCCTACCTTTGCTTAATTTTAACAAAACTAACAAACTAAACCATGTTAGTTTGCCGGGTTGTGGGGCTTTGCCCCAGGCAACCCCTTGATCACTTGGACTGCCCCTCCTTCCAAACATGACTGATGGGCCCACCAGGTCTTGAGTGGGTCTTAGTTGGCCTTTTGGATATAGTTTCTTGATGTAGCTCTTTGCGGCAACTCCTCGATCACGTTTTTACATTAAGCGTTACTATATGAATGATATGCATGATATAATGAAATAAGTGCAAACGAATGCAAATGAATGTATATGGTACTGGTGCAAGGTGAATAGTAGCATGCAGCAAGCAACTTGACCAACATTCACCATCGATATCAACTATAAGTAAACACCTACCCATATCCAATGCAACATGTCTACTTTTTGAATAGAACTTCACATCTGATTTCGGGTTGTTAGAAAATTCCAAGTGAGTCCAAATATTTGTGATATGTATACAATCACTGAATAATGCTACTGCCCAAATTTCTGCCATAAGGAGTTGTAATTTAATTATGAAAATTCCAGCAAGTTTTTAACCGTTTAAGTTCTTGGATTTATGATAAATTACATGAAATTATTTTGGACTTGAAACTTGTACCACCAATCTGTGCATGTCATGAACATCATGCATAAAAACCAGAAAGCAAAATAACCAAAGTTTGATAGTACTTCTATTTTCCATGTATTTATTTTAGCCTATTTTTAATGTATCTAAAATAAGTAACTATAAAATTCACAAAAATACTTTCTCGAACCTAACCTTAACTATTAAGCAACATGATTTTTCTTAGAATTTATTTTGCAAAATAAAGTCACTTTTTCCTATTATTCATTTTAACATGCAATTAATTGTTTATTTCAAAATAACACACAAAACTTATATGCAGGGCTTGGAACTTTAAAAGTGGACCAAATATACAACATAGAGCACCTACAAATTTCAGCGGAATATTTGGAGCACTTTTTATGTAGCAAGTATTTTCACTCTTGAAAAATGACCAAAATACATGCATGAGGGCAAAACAGTAATTTAACAGTGTGTGCTAGGCTTGCCAAAAATCTCTCAAACCCTAAATAGTATGTAAAGCTACTATCCATGTTTCATAATTTTTGGAGTCCATTTAGCCTAGTTTTGCCATTTATTTAGTTTGAACATGCATGCAACAAAGCAAGGGCAATATGATCATTTCACACATCCCTATCAAATCCATTATGTAGATCTGCTCAAGAGGAGCACAATGCAAGTGAGGTTTCATTTTTAGCATTTTTATTCTATTTTATATGGATTTTCAATGTTCACATATCTAGAAAATGCATTTAATTCGAAATCTCTCAGGTCAGGGGTCTATACGTGATTAACCCATAGATCCAGGGACTAGATCTCAAGATTTCCAAGACTCAATGTACAATGCATAAATAGAAGCGTAAAAACACAAAAGTACAGGGGCCAGCTCTCAAAATCTCTGGCCCCTTTCTTCAATCTCCCGACAGGGATGAAGCAGGGCGGCGGAGCTCACCGGAACCGGCCCTGCGGGGCGCGGGAGCTCAACGCAGGCGGCCGAGAAGAGGGAGGAGGTGATGGGGAACCTCACCCCAGTGCCGGTGTCGATGGGGAAGCAGCGTGGGAGGCCGGCGACGGAGCAGCACGGGCGCGGGAAGTTCGGCGTGGGATTGCGGCTCAGTGGAGAGAGTACAGCGCCATAGACCAAGGGGGAACGGTGGAGAGGACGATGGGAAAGACCGGTGCGGTGGACTGGAGGCTGCAGGGATGGTCGCAGGGCGCGTGAGCTTGAGCCTCCAAGCTCTGTCAATGGCGGCGTCAGTGGACAGAGGAGAGCGAGAGAGATAGGAGTAGAGGGAGTGGGAGGCGATAGAGAGGCCGGGGTCGGCCTCGTCTTTTGGCCGGGGGCAGACGGGGCAGGCGGGCAGAGGAGCCGTGGCTTCGGCCAGACGCCGGCGGCCGCATGGCATCCAAGCTCTGGAGCCGGGCAGCATCCACCGAGTGGGCCCCACGTGTCATAGATAGAGGCAAAAGAGAGAATTCCGAAAATAGAAAACTCAGGGTTTGACCATCTAGATACTTGTTTCTATTTCTAACTTTTGAACATCTTAAAGGCCGAATCTAAGGAAACTCAAAATACAAGAACTCTTCAGAATTTTCTCCTCTACAACTTTGTTATAAACTTTGACCTTATGTTCAATATGAATTTATGGTTTAAATTCGAATTTAAATGAGTGACCAGGGTTTGACCAATAAAATCCTCCAGTTTATAAATTTTAAAAGTTCATTTTCGGTCCCTTTTCATACAAAATTAAATATACCAATATTGTCCAGGTTTTCATGATCTACAACTTTTATATATAAAGTTTTGTATGATAAACACTTTTGATTCACAAAAATTTGGATTTACTATTCAGTTCAAGTTCGGACAGATTTCACAGTTTCACAGAAAATGACCCAAAACCATATTCAAACATTTATCCATGTCATTACACAAAATACCAAAGTTGTTCATCATGAAATTGGCTACAAGTTTGGTATGTAAAGTTTTATCAAATTCACAACAGTATTAAAGTTACAATAGCAAATTTAAATACAGTTTCCAGCAAACTGAGTTTAATTACTTCAAATGACCTAACCTATACATGCACTCAATATAAAATGTTCATGGAATGATGTAATTAAGTTAATGATATCAATATAATGCACTTGAGATGCCAGGGCATCACACCCATCGGGCGTGCCAAAGAGTATGTCTTGCCGCAAAAAACCAGCGGCGCGAAGGTCCGGTGGCGTGAACACACTAGGAGCCGGGGATCGCGCTACTGCTGCACTAGTCTCCCTTCGGTGTAGCTCCGATCGGCTCCGGGCAGAGTTGATCCTGGGTGGCGGTGGTAGTGCAGGCATGCCACCTGGCTTGACCTTGCAGCCAGTAAGATTGTTTGGGTGCTGCGGTTGACTCTGGTTCTCCTTCTAAAGCGTACACAAAAGATTTAAACGTTACATTCTTCCCTTATCGCTAGGATCGGCAACCATGAGAACTCGTGCAATTCCATTGGCCGTTGGGTCGGCAAGAGTCTGTCCATTAGACATAATAAGTTGTAGAAGCCAAAACCGCATCCAAAATAAAGTGAACATAAAACCTATCTAATAGCATGATATAAAAGATCTGCATAGCTAGATCGGCTTCTAACCATGACCACCAAAGAAGTCAATCTAGATAAATAGATATAGATTGCGACATGTATAGATAGGGTGCTCGAGATACGCTGATCTATCAACATGTCATGTGCACACGCTGCAGTGGCATGTCGTGGGTTATAACAAGCGATTAGGCAATGTAAGACGAGCTACATGGAGATCAATCTATAGCGTGAAGCATAGATACATGGGAAGACCAATAAACATGCAAAAATAAAGATGGGTCTTGTGCCGGGCAAAGCTCGACATGAGATTCAATTGGAAAAATAGCAATCCGTGGCATCAAAAATGCTTCAGTACACGGTTCACTATATGGCTCATGCCCTGATGCCCTAATGAGTCTGAGAAACATCAGAGCAGCATGACGATTATCTTAAAAACCCTAATTGCTCAGGGTGGCGATGCGCCGAGAGAGATTTAGAGACAATCACTGTTAGGAAACGTCTATCATCAATTTTATTATGTGGGTACGGATACATATTTATAGTCCAGAGACTTGGAGGTCAAGTCTGATTCTAGCTAGAATAATGAAAAAAATCTTAACCTACTTTGGCTAGACCTAACTTAATTTTTAAGATATATGACCCATCGGCCTTGACTCTGATATCGGCTTCTTCTTCCCTGAGTAGCCTTTTTAGGCCCATTAGCCTATCTGATCCTAACAACGAATCAGCTAAATTCTGACGATAACAAAGACTTACAAGGTTGCTTCGATTGCACACAACTATGGCGCTTAGAACCTTTGGCAAAGGTAAAATTAGGAATTAAACACATGCTACAAAGTTATTTCATAAGACCAAAATTAACGTGGCTTAAATGAGCGTGCCAAATACTCACTTCATCATGAACACCACCGCAAATATGGTTCACAGACTTATTGCTAAAATTTGAAAGAGATAAGCGGAACAAACCTCCGCAATCATTGCCTTTACTAATAAATAAACCATGTCTCGACACGACTACTTTATTGGACTCTAATACTACCTTAAACCCATCTCTACATAGAAGGGAGCCACTAACAAGATTCTTATTCATGGAGGGGAAATGTTGTACATTCTTCAGCTGCACAATCTTTCCCAAATTAAACTTCAGATCCATCGTACCAGTGCCAAGAATAGAAGCAGCGGACCCGTTCTCCATCAACACGGAGCAATCTCTTGTGACCTAGTAAGAAGAGAACATAGTAATGTCATAACACACATGAACATTAGCACCCGTATCAATCCTCCAATCAGAAGACTAAAAAATTGAAAAGACAGCAGGTAAATTACCGTACCCTGCATCTCTAGTATTGCCAGCAATCACAGTGTTGACAGTCTTGGACGACTGTCCATTGCTGCCTCTTTTCCCTCTATGGTCTACATACTCTGGATAGTCCTTGGAAAAGTGCCCAAGTTCACGGCACGTGAAGTAGGGTAGCTTAGTCTTGTTTTTCTTCTTAAAATTGGTAGTCTTATTAGGCTTGTGCTTCTCTTTTCTATTGCCTTGGTTCCTCTGGTTCTGAACCATGTTGGCGATGGAGTGGTTCTCGCCACCCTTAGTATCCTTAGCCAGAGCCTTCTCTTCCACATCAAGGAATGCTATTAGGCTTTCAACAGATATCTTAGTCCTCTTATGTTTCAGAGTTGTGGTGAAAATCCTCCAAGAGGAAGGAAGTTTTGCAATAATGCAGCTAGCCACAAACGAACAAGGAAGAAAACACTTAAGGATTTCGAGTTCGTTAGCAATAAACTTAATGTCATGAGCTTACTGGACATTTGATTTATCATTGACCATCTTAAAATCATGAAAGCTCTCCATGATATACGGTTCACTGCCTACGTCTGATGCACCAAACTTAGCGTCCAGTGCATCCCACAACTCCTTCGCGTCTGTTATGTGCATATACACATCACACAAATGGTCGGCAAAACACTTAGAATGCATCGCACGAAGAGAGTATTGGCCTCGGTAAACCTATTCAGATCAGCATCTCAAAGAAACCCTTTGGTTTGCCTTTACTCGCCCAGAACACATGCATAGCATTAAGCCAGAGGTGGCAGACCTCTTGAAGTGCACACCAGAGAATTTCTCTGGTCTCAGTGCGTCAGCAAACACAGCCATAGATAATTCAGGAAATTGTCTACAATAACGTTTTTGGATTTTTGAGAAATTAGACAATATCTGAATTAATTTCCGAAAGTAAATCATGCAAAACATAGCACAAACTTTCATGTACTCATCTAGCATACTAGATAGAATGATCACCGCAAAGATCTCACCGATCATAAATAACAGATAGATTAGATTAATTTGGTTATACCTGTTAGCGGCTAAAGCCGATTCCGTATTGACGGCGTTGACGATGACCGTACTGTGGATGCCGCGGGTACTGCAGTCGACGCGGCGAAGAAGACCGTGGAGAAGTCGCTGGCGATGGCCACTGGCAGCAGAAGCAAATGGATGACTCGTGCTGAAGACAACAAGCAGTCGCGCAGAGCGCTTCCCAAAAACCTTACTCGCCCTCTCCCAGTGCAGGGACTTGAAGACGAAGGGTTTCGGAGACCTGCTCTCCCAAACGGCGATGAAAGGATGGAGAAGGCTACGAAGGCGGCGCAGCAGCGAGCGGTGGCAGAACCCTAGTTTTTTCGGTGCGTCTTTTGGCGACACTGGCAGGCTGTTTATATAGGAGCCCACGATCCGATCTCGTATCGTGATCACGATCTCAATCGGATAAGGACTCCAAAACTTAAAGCCCAAATCAGGACTATGAGACTTGACGCCCAAGTCACCAAAAATAAAAACAGCAAAAGGAAGTCACGCTGCAGCAAGGTCAGAAACCGGATTTCGGCGGATCATTCATGCAAGTGCCACGCACCCACGGCCCAGCCCGCTGAGTCAGGATCCAGATTTCGGCAGACCATTCACACAGGTGCCCCGCGCCCGCGGCCTGCCCGATCCAGGCGAGGTGAGGTGAGCACGCGTGTGTGGGTTCCCACTTCTCTCTCCATACCATGACTTAGTAGGATGGGAGAGTCTCCACTTTTAAGTAGGTGAAACTTCCATTCCACTAGCAATGTGTGACTAAAGGTTTTACATTCCTCTTGCTCACACATGGGCCTTTGAGATTTTTTAGAATTTAATGGATGTGCTAAGCCCATATATTCAACGGGAAGATCGTGGGTATTATTTCCCTGGCCACTCTTTGTAGAAATCCAAATAATTTGTCTTGGTGAATGTTTGCTAGGGTTAGGAGATGTTAGTAATCATACATTAAGTATTTCAAAGTTCAACTTCATGTATACTAAAGTTATTCCCTCTCTCAAGACTTAAAACTTATTTTTTAGTAATTTTTGGAGATATTGTTTTGTGTTGGATTCAAACACGGTATAGAACTTTTGTAGACTTCTAATTAAACACGCCTTATATACAAATTAAGGTCTAAATACCTTACAATGATGATGCTATAAGAATTTTTATATGTGAGCATGGATCTTTTTAGTGCCATGTATTGGACCCAAAATTTACATAATAATTTTGCCGTGGTGCCGCCGTTGTTTCCTGTCAAGCTCGCCTTGTGCCCTGCAGCCACGACTCACATCAGCGTGGGAGGAGGCGACACGTGATGAGACAAACGAGAGGTAATTAGAAAGGAGTGGGGTGGATAAGATTGTAACTGCGCAGAAGTTGCACGTGGATGCATTTGGCAATTGAGTGGATGTGTTGTATGGTTCCTAGATATATATGTCATGGTAAATTTAGTTTCATTTCAGGGACAATGTTCCCTACAATCATTCCAAGGTTATTGGGACAAGTTCTGCTCTTCAGACATACAAAGTTGTGAGGTGTACCGTACCTCGCTTCGTTCAATCGTTTCTAAGTGTTGTACAGCATTCTTCATTCATGTTCCTCGTCCCCAATGTTCCGAGAACCTGGTGTCTTAAGGGTGATCATGGCATCTTGGACCGACTTGGGTTGGAGACATTAGTTTAATTAGCCTATTCTCTATTTTTATTGTTTGGAGGCCTAGATGTTGAGAATGGTACGACATTGCAGGGACCTGCAATTTAATTTAATTGATAATTATCCAATGGACATGATACCTCATGGATGGTTGTCTTTGTCATATTGTTAACCACTGATCTATTGTGAATCTAGGTGTGATTCAAAAAACATATTAGTTGCCGATTTATAAAACACTAAATAAACTAATGTATATGTCTACAAAGGCAATGAAACATCAGCAGCTGCTGTATGCTTCTCCAAGGAATAAAAGAGCAATCATACATCTATATATTCCAGGATTCCTTTACATTCACAATTTCACTACAGAGATCAAATGATTGAACGACGCTTCCTCGTAGAGATTGAGGATTCATGCTTCACCTCAGCAATATGAACATCAGCGACAAGCTTAGTATATGGAGGTAGCCGTGACTCCCATGCAACTAACACAAATTGGTCGCTGGATATGGTTCTAGATCCAGTTATCAGGTCTCCAAAAGGGACATAATCTAACTTCTGATTTGGGGATGAATCACCCCTTTCAACTCGAGGGGGCATCAAACGAAGAGAAGAGGGACAAGATGCAATAAACGTGGTGATGTCTATTGAGCGCTCATTCTCAAGCATATCTTTAGGATGCTTGCCGTACATTGATAGGTTGTTATCCACCATCCCCTTGAACCGCCGCAGTACGCGAAGCCAGAACTTAACATCATGGTTTCTTCGCAACAAATCAGCAACGACATTAGCAGTGATAAGTGACCCTCCCAGTACTACTGCTATCTCATTTGCTACTGACGCTAGCTGTGGATAATCCTTTTCATCTATGCTTCCAAACGCTAACCTTTTGAAGAGGTATATGTACTCCTCATGACGTAAAGTATTTAGAAAAACTGCATTTACAGTTCCAAACCTTGCAAGATTTTTAATTCTGCTAATGATTATCACTTTGCTTCCCTCAACTGCTCTGCATCTTGCAGCTGAGTAGAATTTTGCCCAATCATCATCATTGACGTCTGTATCAAATTCAACAACAACTAACGTCCTGTCACTACGGAAAATTTCTGGATGTATGCTCCATATACTTTCTCCGTTAATGAAGAGAATTGAAGAGAATAGTGATTTGATTCGTTCATTCTTGCACACATGGCTAACCAAAGTTTTCTTACCAACTCTGCAGCCACCAATGACTGGAAGCACCATAGGAGCACCATGTTGCCCAGCAGGACCTTGCAGCAAGATGTTGATGATGTGCTGCTTCTCAGCATGGCGGCCAAACATGAAATTGTCGGTGTAGAGGTAAGTGTCATAGGGCCTGCGATAACGATCCATTCCTCCCAAGAGAACAACAAACTCACTCATGTTAGCAATAATATCTTCAAGATCTTCCACCATACCCTGCAAATCATTGCTTTTTTCAGATAAACCACTTTTGGCATGAGAACTTGTACGCGATCGCTTAATGGGGATTGGAGAAGTGAAAGCTGATGGGGGTGATGATAAGCTTCTGGCCTCCTCGTGCATGATTCTCTCCCAGAAAGGTTTATACCTGACGATATCTAGAATGTGGTACCCTCGATACATACTCTCCACTAGCAACTTTAGGTGCTTTACCATACTAGGATTGGTAATATATCTCACATCTGCCTCATCGACGACGGCATGAATCCTCAGCAAGAGTTGCTCCAATCTTTCTAGCTTCTCATCAACGGAAGTCTTGTCCTTGCACTTCTTTGTTAGAAAGGAGATCATTCGGCTAAATATTTCAGTTGCTATGGCTGATATGGCTGCCTCCATCTTCAAGTGCATCTTCTGTGAGAGTATATGTAATTTCTCTGATGAAGTGGTTGAGGATTTGGATTGGTTGTGAGGCAGCATGTATATCTATATATATGCTATATATGCAGTCACTTCCCTCGTTCGCAACTAAGGTTGCATAGATGAATTAGGATTGTGTGGTGAGAAATTTTCCACGGACATGTAAGTCAATGGAGAGGATGTTACATCTCACGCACAGTTAGTTGATTGGTTGATGTATCGCATAATAAATTCAGTCAGTGTTTCATGTCGATCGTTGCTGCCATAATAAATTCTATCTGCATGAGGCATGCTCTACTCATTGCTGCTACAATGAATCAATCTTTCTATAGACCCACTACATAACAAAGATAATGACATATTATATATACTTTGGAAAGGACATAGTTCTGCATATAAGTGCATCCTCATAATAAATTGACCATTGACGAGTAACTATCTGCAGATAACTAAGGAGCCATGGGCATAGCCTATGTTAGGAAGTAAATAACTTGGGAAAGCACAAGTTAATATTATTATGCAATATAAGCTTGGTGCATGCGACTCAGTCCACACCCTGTACTGTCAATAATTAATAAATAGTTCCCTGATGCTGATGAAAGTGGTGTAATGAGGTCACACGCAAGAAAAATGTACCCAATGGCCACATTCAGCACAGGAAGACCGCAAACTTGACAATTACGTTTTCCTTTCAGTCATCAAAGATTCGAAATCAGTCATAAATGTGGATGGTTGAAATGGTCTATGGTATGTCTATGTCAAGACCTCATCGTAGCACGCTATACATGACTAACGTGTTCATTGCTCTAAGGCTAATGTCATCAGAATATGCATATGGATATGCAAAATATCATGCACATAATATAGACAGAGCGGACTTTGAAATACATATGGTGGGATAGGTGGACAAATGACCTCTGCCTAAGTGCAAAATTGAATAGAAGTATGGATTTAGGGCCATCCCAATCTTGAAATCTCTTTACATTATTTTCATTTCTTATTTTTAAACCATAAATTGCTGAAATATATCTTCCATCCCAACAATTACAAATCTGTCTCACTGTTGCCCCTGTCACGGGCAGGACTCTCACTCCTGCTATGGGCAACAGACCGATACGAGTTTGAGTGCAAAATTGCGAGCCAAGTGTTTTGCGCGCGGGCCCTTTCGGCCGGAACCTGTGGCCCCAAGCGACCCTGGGCATACAACTCTTGGAACTCTAAACATGGTCACGACTGCAACGAACTTGCTCAAACCTTTTTCCCAACAACCACGTGTCACATAAGTCAGGATAATCGACGAACTAGCAAGGTTGAACAACATCTAAGCATGAGCAGATTCAATCAACTAATTAAGGTTAAAAGATCTATAAAAAACACGTGGATATCTTACGGTGCCTAGCACATGTAAACGATGAAACATTAGATCATAAATCATGTGTAAACAAAGAACTCAAAGCTCAAAAGCATATGCATTGATCGAACTCAGGGTTCATCATAGTTACATAAGAAGAACAGAGAGTTTACTCAAAGAACATCATGAACTCGAAGAACAGAGTTGTCGAGTCCGTTGAACTGAAGCACAAAGTTGTCGAATTCGTCGAGCTGAAGCATCTCCTCAAAGATGGACTCGAGACTACTTGAGAAAGCACTAGGTCAGCCGACCAATCGCTTTCTCACCTCCTCTCGCCTAGCACTTTCGCAGAGATCTCCTTCTCAGCTTGCTCTCGAAAGATTGATCCCATAAACCTAGCTTCGGAGCTATGTTTGATTCGAATTGGATGCCTAATGGGCACCCAAGCTTTGGGAACTACAAGAAGACAAAACACAACCTGTTGACCCCATCGCAGGGGTCCACGCGAAGCGGAACTCGTTGACCTTCCTTGAAGGGGTTGACATGAGGTGGAGCTTGCTGACTTGCCTCGAAGGGGTCGACATGAGGTGGATCCTGTGGGTGTCATATATCCATGGGTACCGTAGGGACACAAACTATAACCACTCTACCAGATGGATTGAAGTGGTATGCCTTGAAGCCCACAGTGCAAGACGGCATGGACTGCTAGGAAAATCCTACTAGGACTCTATGTATATGAGCTAATCCTACTAGGACTCTTACTTTGTAACCAACTAAGGCTCTTGCATGTAACCCTCAGCCCCGGACTATATAAGGAGGAGAGGGGCACCCTAGTTCAGCATCGAATCTATCTCAGATTTGATCTATCTAAGTCTAGGTCACAATTGATCTAGGTTAGATATCAAGTTCATACACGCTTTGACGCTCAATACAATCCACATAACCACATACAGGATGTAGGAAACAACGATTTGGCTGTCCGAACCTAGTCTAAAACATTGTGTTATTTGTTGTGTACACTATCTTAATTTCTTTGCCAACCTCCACAAATCTAAAAACCATCATGTGGTCTATCGTGTGGATGGGCTGCTGGGACAAAACACCAACAGAACCCGAGGGGGGCCCAGTGGCCAACATGATGCCACCAATGCAAGAACATTGAGTATAGATGTAACACCACAAAAATTAGTGCCGGAAATTTTCTCTAAATTTCCCCCTAATTCAAAATCAATTTTCAAAAAAAAAACTTTGCTTGTTGACGAGTGTATGTTATGATCTCAAAAAAATATCCGAATACCCAAAATATTCCCCCACCTTTTGTTCCACAAATGTTTCCCCAAAGTTCTCTACAAAAATCTCCTCAAAATTCCAATCCAGGAAATCAAAAAAAAAAAGGAAAAACCTTTTCCCACCACAGCCCAACTCCCCTCCCTTTGCCCTTTCGGCCCAGATGCGAAGGGCTGCCAAAGCTCGATTCCCACTCCCTGAGCTCTGTCCCATTCCCCTCTATCTCACGGACACCTCGCCTCTACCTCACGGACACCTCGCCACCACCTCTCCATCATCCCATCCAAGCCACCGCGGCGCACATCCCCCTCATCGCTGTGCGCACCCGCTCCGCCGCCGTAAGAACGCCCCTCCGGTCACCTACCCATGCTTTTGACGCGTCACCTGCTTTGCCACCTCATGCAGGTGCTCACGCCGGTGACCCCGCTGCAAGAACCGCCGACGACGATGTGAACTACCGGCGAGCTTCCTCAGACTACCGCTGACCGGCTCAACCGGGCTGCGTTGGTTCAACCAGTCCAACGCACCATCACCTCCTGACACCAGTCCCACCCTCCTTCAGTCACTAACACATGGGCCCCACGACTACCATCTTCGCCGCGCTGCCATGCTACCTCCGCCTCATTGTATGGGCCGGCCCACCTGATCAGTTGGTATCGCGCCTACGCGCGTGGGCTGAGCCAGGACGAAAGGGCAAAATTTTCCCATGGCCCAAGTTCCATTTCCTCAGGCCAAGTTCAAGAAGTTTCACCAAATAAAGTCTAAATTCAATCCCTCAACTATTCAATACCTCATATTTTCTCCATTTTAACTCTGATTTAGGTGATTTTCGGGGCTAAATTCATCTAACATCAAGCTCTACCTATCTATACACCCCTCATTGGATGGAAGATGCCACCATGTTATCGTGACGCCATCCTACACCCAGTCAGTGCTTCATACTGGTCCCACAAATTTTGTGGCCCTGGTGATTGATGTCCTGATCTCCTACTTTCTATAACCTGAAGAGGCTCCTGCCTTGGTCTTTTCAAATCCTAATTTTAGATGATGACGATCCCGAAAAATCATCAAAAAATTGTTGCCACCTACATTGCATCAAAGTCTCACTCTCCTCTTCCACAATATCCTTCCACCCTGCCATCATCAAGCGACCACCATCACGACAATTGCGTTTCCACCTCGGCTAGCCTATGTCCAATACCATGGCCTTATCACAATGACTGCTACCAAGCCTGCTAGCGTGGCCGGCAGCTCACTGCCCAACTCGCTACATCTCGCACTTTACCAGAATCAACACCACTGGTAAGCGCCATCAACAAAACCCCACATATAGTCCATACCCGCTTCAAGCTCCATTTCACTTGTATCACTCCCCAAATCGTGTTGAGCTTATGTTATAACTCAACATGTGTGTTTTCCCTAGTTATGCGCATAGGTTATATCAGAGATTTTAAACGGTACACCCTTCACAAGGACTTTCGCGATGCTGGAAGAAAGTAACTAGCATTTGCAACAGATGCTATACTAGCACGCGCTGTGGATCACACACCATCGCGCCCAACAGTTGGATACCAATGTGCTCGGTAGATGATGTACCATCGCTTCCAACTATTGGTGCACCAACATATTCAGGAGACAAGCACCCTCTCCCCTAGTCGTCATCGTATCCTCAACAAAGCGAACGGCAAGCCCACCGGCATCCTCACTTGACCGCAGCCAAGGCTTCTCTTCTAGCTCACGTAGGAGCTACCCTCAAGAAGAGCTCACAAGCTCACTCTCTCTAAGCTCTAACCTAGCATGGATATGCACTAATCTCTCATGTGGTGGTTGGAGTGATGGATATGCTTGGAATACACCTCTAAATTTGCTCTCAACTTTAGTGGCTCCAACTCACTCGAAATGCCCAGGTAGGGGTGGCATATGTAGCCTTCAAACACAAACTAGCCGTTGGACCAATGTGCTGCTGATATAGTGAACATCGGATTGTCCGATCCATACATTTTCCCAACTTCAGACAATCCAGTCTATACACTTTTCCAACATTCACTGAAACAAGACGTCATTGTACTTTTGTCCAATCATTTGTCTAGTCTTCAACTTCGTACTGTCCGGTCCATTGTAATATCTGAATCCCAGAAAGTAGCCGTTGCACTAGCGTTGTAAAAGTCCGAAGGACTGTCTGGTCCATTGTCTACTGGAAACCTTCAACGTGCATAGCCTCTGGTTTCTTTGTCTAGACCTTTGTCCGATCTTCTAGAGAGGACCGTCTGGTCCTGTGTAATCTAGATTGCTCAACCACCCTCTATTGGAATTGTCTGGTCCATTGATTCTTCTCTACTTCAGACTGTCCGGTCTTCATATTTCTCCAGTCTTTGTGCTTCGTCACCCCTTTAGGAAAACTTGTCCAGAGGTTAGTCCGGTGGGGCGGCCCTTTGGGCCTTGCCTTCTGCCTTTCTACTTCTTCATCCCTTGGACCTAAATAACTGAGAATGTGCATCTAGACAAGTTCATTAGTCGAAGTGTTGGTTGTCAATCAATCACAAAACACAACTATAGAAATATGGCACATGAGGCCATTTTTCTTACATAGGGTATGAACGGGTAATTGCAACTCGCGATTACCCTAGGTCCCAAACTTTGTGGAAAAGGCTGGGTATGTGGATTCTCAAGGCGTCAAGCAATGGATAGTGGTAAAGGTTCTACCTATGCTTTGTAAAGAATGAGTTGATGTTTCATCTTGCCTAACTCCTTAGTACAACCACACGCTCTATATGAGGCAGTTGCTGGGTCTGAGCCTGAATGGATAGTCTAGTAGCTGCCATGTTGGCGCACAAGGACTAAGGGATGGGTTGTGTGTCACGGGAGTACCACAAGGTACTGGAGTGACTAGGCGGCCCAGATCCCTAAACACTGCTAGACGATGAAACAACGGCAAAAGGCTTGGTTTGGAATTCTGACGCTTATGGCAGTAAGATGTCGCTGAGTCCAACTCGTGGGTCATAGTACAACTCTAGCCAGCATTAAAATCTATTTGAATGGGCCGCGTCCACTGGTATGGATAGGTTATAGCTTGGTTTCTCAGCTAGCATTTCATAAAATGGAAAGGGTTGGTTTTGAATAAAATGGATATTGTTTTGGTTTGGAGATGGAAAAACTGTGTTGGCTGGAATGGCATAAGCCACGACGGCAAACCCCTTTTGAGAAAACCTGTTTTCGAAAAGAGTAAAACTTGATAACTATCTCGAAACCCTACATACAAAATGTTTTTATGCAAAACTCCTTGAACCCCATTTATATCCCTCGTATAGTGTTAGTTTCACCCCAATTCCATATGGATGAAGGTGGGCTACTGAGTACGATGAAATAATGGGCCAAGTTTAAATTTTCTCGCAAAATACAGCAAAATTAGGGATACTCCAAACAAACAAAAGCCATAGAAGTCGGCCAAAGCCGCAATGAAACAGTCGCAACACAAGCACAAAAATATATACTCATCGTATACTGGCATCAACACACGATGGCATGCACTTTGGAACAAACACTTCTTAATCCTCTCCTAAAACGACATCTGCTGCAATTCCATCAATAATATCATCTACAACAATGTCCAAGATGCAATCTACATGATAACGGCTTAGAGCATCCAATACAAAGTTAGCAGGGCTCCGACCCGCATATACAACCACCATCCCATGATCAACGTTCGCCAGTGATGCTTGGCACCCAGCAAAAATAGTGTACATCGTATGTTACATTCAAATGTCATCAAAAGTATGTGTAACATGACCAAACATCCATATTGATATCCAAAGTTACACCTCCAAATTGTCACTTTGGGGCTTCGGGGACTCCGTGGCGGGAGACTTTGGCTTCGATGGCTCTTCTATTATGGGCACTTGCCTAGTAACAGGAGATGATTTCAGTTGCTCATGAGCTTCAGAGCCAAGCTTGCCCGAAGCTCTAGTGTCCGCTGCAAAAGGAATGGTTTACCCATCAGTTGCATGTCGTCGTTGATCAGAAGCTTCCAAGCTGCATCTTCGGCCTGAAAACAAAGAGATATAAGCACCAGGCAAGCCATAAAAATGGGGTGGAAAGCGGATAAGCGTGTCTCAAAAAAAAAGTTATAGCTTACCTCCTTCCGACGAGTACAAACCTACTCGCTAACTACAGCGTCGAGGCCATGCTTCCATACCAAGCTAAATATACGACGCCCAAAGTTTTCACAGTCCTGAGAGCAATGGAGAACATCATCAGCTCGACAGAGTGGAAGGGCAGAGCTTCAGCCCACAAAATATCTTTGCAACCCTTGGCTTCTAGCGATACAGAAAGTGCCTTCGCTCCAGCCATAGCACAATAACCTCCGTACAGACTCATAACTTCAGGGATAGCTTTCACCTCTTCTTCTAGGAAAAATATCTGGTGCAATCACTTTATGTGTGCAATCGTGCAATCAAGTAATCAGAAGCATCCACTGTATATCTACTGGTGGTTGCTATTTTGTACCCCCCAAATGGCGCATGAACTTTCAATTTCGAACTCATAAAACACTTTATTCGAGGATTGAAGGGTGCTTCGAATTCAAAGATACATCTTGAAAAGAAAAAGGTATAGATACCGGCGAAGTTGCCAGTTCCTTTCATGCTCTGGCTAGAAAACTTCATCTCACGGCTTGCGTGCATAAAGAGGATGGATGGTACAATATTAATTGATACACAGTAAAACACAGAGAATCCAATGATTCCACTATTCTTCGATCAAACAGTTCATACAACACATTGCAACAATTGACCTTTCTGATTCCCAATGCGGCCTTGGCCAACTTCTGTGGTCTAGTAATTTTGACGTGCCTTGCCATGCTTTTTGCTTGATGAAGGTTATGTAATCAAGGTACGCATTTTTGCGCCCTTTTACCATGTCATGCCTTCTTTGCGTGCATGATTTCATTTACCTCATCATATGGGACAAATTCTAAATGAATATCTATGTTACCTAGCTCTGCCACTGTAAAAGATAATATGAAATAAGCCCATAAATTTGTACCTAAATTATCCACATTCGCTGCTATGATAAATAATATATATTACAAAAAGTTTATTTTAGCCACTCAACTCTTTCAATTGTCTAGTTGTAACCATGAACTCTAAAACAATATAAATTCCACACCTAAGCATCCAATAATGTTTAATGTTGACTCATATATGGGTTTTAATGGTTTCAAATATGAACAAAAAAATATTCAAACAACCAAAAAATAGTAAATTATAGATACTTAAAAAGGAAGATCTAATAATAAGGTTTTACAAATTTCAGAATAAATCCATATGTGACCATGTCATATATGATGAGAAATATAATCATCATTTTGTTGTTTATCACCATCTAAAAATTGTGTTGTTGTTAGAATTCGCATTGGCGATAACCTTCGACATCGAACCATCGGTTCAATTTGAAGTTTCGCCTTTTGAACTTGGGGAAACCTTCTTCATTGATTCAAAGCTTGATTACATGCAACTGCCTCATTAAAAAACCTTATGCCCCTTTGAGAGTGGGGTTTCCCCTGTAAGGGAAAAGGGTGCAGTGCTTTTCTTTACATAAACGTAATACTAAAGAAAAAACTGGAAAAAACAACTACCTCTAAGGATAGTATTGCTGAAGGACCTTTGAGTCTATAGGAGCCTGGCTTGTTCGACATTTTTACTAGAAAAGGGCCATCCCATTTGCCAACTGTATCTGCATTTGCTATCCTTCGAAGCACAAAGTCCCATGGCTCTATTGGTTTCACCTTTACTTTTCTGTCTCTCCACTTCTTTGTTTCGGTTTGATATCTTTAGATATTGTCAACTGCTTTCGAGCCTAACTGACTCAAATGTATCCTTGGTAAGGAGTTTCTCCTCCTATTCATCTTCAGAATTTACTGTTCTCAAAGATTTGTGTTTTAATTCTTCAGGGGTCATTGCTTCTTCCCCATATAACAACTTGAATGGAGTGAAGCTTGTGGCTCTTGTAACTGTTGTGCTGTGGCTCCAAATGACCTTCAGCATTTCATCTACCCATTTTCCCTTGGGGAGCCCCACAAGTCTCTTCGATACACCATAAAGTATCATCGCATTTGCTCTTTCCACTACCCTGTTTGATTCTGGGTGGTGAACCAAAGCGAAACTAAGTCCTGGCACCAATCTGTTTGCAGAATTCTCTGAATGCCTCTGCATCAAACTGAGTCTCATTATTAACTGTAAGAACTCTTGGGATGCCGAAGCAACATACAATGTTCTGCCAAAAGAAACGTTGAACAGTTGCCGAAGTGATTGCTGTTAGAGCCTTTGCTTCGATCTATTTGGTGAAATATTCCACAGCTACCATAGCATATTTCAAATTTCCCTATGCAGTTAGCATCGGACCAATGAGGTCATTGCCCCATCTTTGCAATGGCTAAGTTGTCTCAATCATCTAGGTATACGAGGCCAGCATGATTTTGGTGTTTTGCCATTCTTTGGCAATTATCACACCTTCGGACTAGTTCTTCGGCATCAGCTGCTGCTCTTGGCCAGTAGAAGCCCATTTTGTATGTTTTTCCTAAGAGCGCTCTTGGCCCTATGTGGGATCCACACATCCCGATATGTACTTCCCTCATTAGTTCTTTACCTTCTTCTTTTGCAAGGCATTTTAGAAATGGCATACAAACTCCTTATTTGTACAATTCCCCATTGACTATCTTGTATTGTCTAGCACATTGACCCATTCTTGCCAGCTAGACTTTCGTCATCATTATGATGGGTGTTGCTTAGGTATGCTATGATCTCGAAACGCTAGTCTTCACTAGTTACAGGCAATATAGACAGCACTGCTCTTTCCTGCGAAGAACACTTTCGGTGGTAATGGTGTTCCTTGCGAAGCTGCTCTGGCCAAAGCATCGGCCTCATCATTTTCATTTCTGTGGATTTTCTTGAAAGTAATCCTTCGAAGTATGACTTCATCCTTCGAATTGTGTGTAGGTATTTCTGCAGTCTTTCCTCTTTTGCTTTTGAAATTTTATCAATGTGAACCATTATGACCTGTGAATCTGATAACAAGACGGCCCTTTTTACTCCCATTGCTCTTAGTTTTCTTAGGCCCAAAATGATGGCTTCATACTCTACTACATTGTTGGTACTCGTGAATTCTAGCCTGACTGCAAATGATGATTTCACCCCCAAAGGTGACCGAATTATAGCTGCTGCTCCTACCCCTGTTGCCGTCCATGAGCCATCATAGTGCACTTGCCAAATCTAGTCCTCGGCTGGTAGTTCTACATCTTCTCCAGCTGGGGTCCAATCAGCGACAAAGTCTGCTAGTGCTTGTGATTGGATTGTTGTCCGATGGACAAAATCGATGACATATTCTTTCAATTCTGTGTCCCACTTTCCTATTCTTCCACTAGCTTCCTTGTTACCGAGCACATCTTTGAGAGGTTGAGATGAAGGTACAATAATCTGATATGCTTGGAAGTAATGACAAAGCTTCCGAGAAGCCATAACAACATTATACACAATTTTCTCGATTTCTGAATTCTTGATCTTCATTGGGGTTAATGCTTCAGAGACATAATACACTAGCCTTTGCTTTTTTTGACCCACAACTTCTTTTTCTTGCACGAGAGCTACACTAACAACTGCTGGTGCTGCCGCAGCGTACAACAATAGAGGGGTTCCTTGTTCTGACGAAGATAATGTTGTTAAGTGCACTAGATATTCTTTGAGATCCTAGAATGCTTTCTGTTGTTTCTCCCCCACGCAAATGGATTTGTTCCACGTACAACTTTGAAGAATGGCTAGCTTCATTCTGCCAATTTGGATATGAATCAGTTTAGTGCCGCTAACCTTCCTGCCAACTTCTGAGTAGATTTCTTTGAGCTTGGTGGTTGCATTCGAAGAATGGCTTCAATCTTAGTTGGGCTTGCCTCGATGGCCTTTTGTTGATACAAGAGGCCCCAAAAACTTCCCCTTTGAAATTCTGAAGATGCTCCATTCAGGGTTTAGCTTGAGCCCTGTCTTTCTGAAGTTCACTAAGGTCTCTCATAAATCCAAGATGTGATCTTCCCTTTTGATGCTTCGGACGATGATGTCATCCACATAAGTTAGAACATTTCTACTGAGTTGGCAACCGACTACCGTTGCTGTCATTCTGTTGAAACTGCCACCTGCATTTTTCAATCCTTCAGGCATTCTAATGAAACAATATGTCCCCTCAAAAGTGATGAAGCTTGTTTTTGGCTCGTCCTCTTTGCGCAGCCATATTTGATGATACCCAGAGTATCCATCCAGCAAGCTCATCATTTCAAAGCTTGCCGCTTGCATCTACAAGGCTGTCTATTCATGGAAGCAGAAATTCATCCTTCGGGCATGCTTTGTTGAGATCGTTGAAATCAATACACATATGCCACTTTCCATTTGACTTTTTCACCATGACAACATTTGCTAGCCATTCTGGGTATTTTATTGGTCTGATAACTCCAGCCTCAAGCAATCTATTGACTTCGGATTTTTATCCTTTGGCTCTATCTTCTGACATTTTTCTCAGTTTCTGTTTCTTCGGTTTTATACTAGGATCGACATTTAGCGCATGTTCGATGATATTTCGACTGATGCTGCAAAGGTCCCTTGCAGACCAAGCAAATTACATATTTGTTACTTTCTAAGAAAGTTATTAGTTCATGCACTTCTTACTCTGTGAGCTGAGCCCCTATCAACACTGTTTGGTCTGATCTGTTGTTATCGAGAGCAACCTTTTTCAGTAGTTCGAACTGATTCTGCCTTTTCTCTATTGATCGATTCTGGCTTCGCTCTTGTTACTTTCTCCTTCGATGCTATGTACTTTGTTGCCTCCTGGGTACCAGTTTCCCTCTGCCCTTCTTGCGTCCTCTTGACTTCCGTAGACTGAGATTACCCCCTTGGATGCAGGTATTTTCATGACTAAGTAAACTGGATGCAGAATAGCTTCGAAGTTATTGAGAGTTCCTCTTTCAAGAATTGCATTGTATGGATAGTCAACATTGACAACATCAAATGTAATGCACTCTGTTCTGGGATTGAATCTGTCCAAAGGACACTTGCGAAAGTGATTTATCCTAGAGCTTCTACTTTCCTTCCTCCGAAACCGCACAAGGGGTTTGTGGCTGCTTCCAAAGCCAAATCACCCAGACTCATTTGTCTGAAAGCTTTTGCCAATAAAATATCAGCTGAACTACCGTTGTCTACCAGAACATCATGGATAACATACCCTCCGATGTTATAGTTTATAACCATTGCATCGTTATGTGGGTAGTCCTTCAGCTGAAGGTCATTTTGATCAAATGGTATTGGGACATGTGACCATTTGGTTTTGATGTATGGACCTTGAACCCCAATGTGATGCACTCTTCTTTGGTGCTCTTTTTTTTTTGGCTTTTTTGACTCTAGTTCATGACTTGATCCTCCCATAATGCGGAATATATGCTTTGAAGCAAGTACCAGGCTATTGACAGTCTGCGCTTTGGAGGCTTCTTCTTCCTTTGGTTTCTCTTGGAATAACTGTTTCTACAATGGCAAGGCAGAGTAGCTATGTGCAGCTTGTGGTTGATATTGGTTCGAAGGACATAGAGACCATTGCTGTTGTAGTGGAGGCCCTAGGGGTAGGGGAGGTAGAGCTTGTTGTTGAGGGTAAGTTACGGCTAGTGGAGCTCCTAAAGGTGGTAGAGGGAGAGCTCATTGTTGCCCATATGCCAAGGCATGAACGTTGGGAGTTGCATAATTAACTGGGCAATATTGTTGTACACAATTTGCTTTCTTTGGAGAGACTTGTGACACTCGTTCACTTAACTCCTTCTTCTTCTGTATTCTGATTTCACAACACTTGGTTGTGTGCCCCTTGTCTTCTCCACAAAATATGCAGAATAGCTTCTTCTGCGTTCTTTCCTCCAAAGCTTCTCCCCGCCCCCGGCCGCCTCTGTGGCCATGTCAGCCTCTGTATGTCTTTGTTTCTTATTTAAATTCAGGTTTGACTTCCTCAATATTGAACACATTTTGGCTTCGAGACTGTTCAGATGCTTCGAAATTTCGACTTGTTATGCTTGTTGAACTGCTGATTTGCTTCTCTTGTTTTGTGCTGTTTGTGATGCCCCTGGCATCTCAAGTGCATTATACTGATCTCATTAACTTAATGACATCATTTCAAGGGGCATTTTATATTGAGAAGCATGCATAGGTTAGGTCATTTGAAGTAATTAAACTCGGTTTGCTAAAAACTGCATTTGCATTTACTGTTGTAACTTTAATACTGTTGTGAATTTGATAAAACTTTACATACCAAACTTGTAGACAATTTCATGAGGAATAATTCGGTATTTTATGTCATGACATGCATAAAGGTTTCAACATGGTTTTGGGTCATTTTCTGCGAAATTGTGAGATCTACCAAACTTAGACCTGTTTAGTAAATTCAAAATTTTGTGAAATAAAAGTCAAAATCTTGCCATAACTTGAATACCAAAGTTGTAGTTCAAGAGATTCTAAGCAACATTGGTATAGTTCACTTTTTATGAAAATGCACATAAATAGGCTTAACAGAATTTTAAAGATCAAAGAAATAGTTGGTCAAACTAGAGCTCCAGATTTGAATTCATTCAAACTCACAAAATTTGAATAGAACCTAGTACCAAGACTCTTGACAAAGGTGTAGAGATTTAAAAGTAGAACAACTTTTGAATATTGAGTTTCATCAAAATCGGAATATAGGATGTTTAAAAACAGCAATTTCTAAAACATGTCTCAGCAGTCAAACTGAGTTTTTCATTTTTCGCATTTTCTTTTCTTCCCCGGAGTCTATGACTTGTGGGCCCACATGTCGGGTACCCGCCAGCTGGGCAAGTAGAGAGACTAATTCGGATCCTATAAGATATGTTGAGAGCATGTGCTTTGACTTACTCCACCAAATGGGATGAGTGTCTACCCTTAGCAGAATTTGCTTACAATAACAGCTACCAGAAAAGCTTAGCTTTATATGGTAGAAGGTGCAGGACACCACTCAATTAGTCTAAACCCGGTGAACGTGTCACATTCGGTCCTGACTTGGTAACACAGGCTGAAGAGCAAGTAAAATTCATACACAGTAATCTAAAAAGAGCACAATCTAGACAGAAGAGTTACTCTGATAAGACGAGAAGACCACTAGTCTTTGAGAAGGGTGATCATGTGTATCTCCGAGTATCACCTATGAAAGGGTACATCAGTTTGGAGTTAAATGAAAGTTAGCACCACGATATGTTGGTCCATTCAAAATCCTAGAAAGATGTGGGCCAGTGGCTTACCGGTTAGAGTTACCACCACACCTTGCCGTAGTACATGATGTCTTTCATGTTTCACAACTCAAGAAATGCCTTGGAGTGCCTAGAGGAAGTGATTGACACATCTCAGATTCAGATTGAACATAACCTCACCTATCAAGAACAACCCGTCAAGATATTAGACCAAAAGCAAAGAGCAACACGCCGAAGAGCAATCAACTTTTATAAAGGGCAATGGAGTAATCACTCAGAAGAAGAGGCTACTTGGGAATAGGAAGATTATTTACGTGACAAGTATCCTGACTTCCTCCCCTCTAATTGAAATGGGTATGTTACAGCAGCTTTAGTTTCAAAATTTAACTCGAATTCATACACAATGCACTTCTTCTTTCTTTTAACTTAACCACCCACATCACATCAAAATTTCAGGACGAGATTTATTTAAGGGGGGTGGGCTGTGATGCCCCTGGCATCTCAAGTGCATTATACTGATCTCATTAACTTAATGACATCATTTCAAGGGCATTTTATATTGAGAGCATGCATAGGTTAGGTCATTTGAAGTAATTAAACTCGGTTTGCTGAAAACTGCATTTGCATTTGTTGTTGTAATATTAATACTGTTGTGAATTTGAAAAAACTTTACATACCAAACTTGTAGAACATTTCATGAGGAATAACTTAGGTATTTTGTGTCATGACATACATAAAGGTTTGAACATGGTTTTGGGTCATTTTCTGCGAAATTGTGAAAATCTGCCACACTTAGACCTGTTTAGTAAATTCAAAATTTTGTTAAACAAAAGTCAAAATCTTGCCATAACTTGAATACCAAAGTTGTAGTTCAAGAGATTCTAAGCAACATTAGTATAGTTCACTTTTTATGAAAATGCTCATAAATAGGCTTAACAGAATTTTAAAGATCAAAGAAACAGTTGGTTCAACTAGAGCTCCAGATTTGAATTCTTTCGAACTCACAAAATTTTAATAGAACCTAGTACCAAGACTCTTGACAAAGTTGTAGATATTTAAAAGTAGAACAACTTTTGAATTTTGAGTTTCATCAAAATCGGAATCTATGATGTTTAAAAACAGTAATTTCTAAAACATGTCTCAGCAGTCAAACTGAGTTTTTCATTTTTCGCATTTTCTTTTCTTCCCCGGAGTCTACGTCGGGTACCCGCCCGCTGCGGGATGACGACACCACCCGTGGGTCCCAACTGCTCTGCCTCCACGTGCTCTCGGTCCACTGGACCGTGCACCAGTTTCCTCGCCCCGGTCCCACGCGTCAGCGGCTGTTGGTCCATGGACTCAGCTCGCGCCCCCCTTTCCCTCTCCTCCCCAACCGGCGCCCGCCACCTGCCGAGCCCCATAGCCACGCGGCCATGGCAGGCCTGTCCGCACCCGGCCACGCGCTCTGCCCGACCTGCTCGCGCACGGGCCAAAAGGGCGAAACCTCGGCCTCTCCTCTCGCGTCCCTCTCACTCTCCTTGAGCTTCTCCCTCGCTCCCTCTCCATTTCGCTCAACCGACCGCCATTGACGAACTTTGGCTCGAGCTCAGGCTGCCACCTCCGGCTTTTCCCTACTGCCCTCCGACCCCGCGCCGAGGTTCGCAGCCCGTCACTCCATCAACCGGTCCTAGTCCCCATTCGCCGTGCCCCTTCCACCCGGCCATGCGCCACACTGCCGGTCGCGGAACAGGCAGGAGCTCCGCCGCCAGCATCCTACAGGCCTTCTCCATCGCGTTCAGTAAGGGGTAAGGGGTAAGGACCCCTCTGCACCCCTCCTCATCCCTGTCCGCTCGCGGCAGCCTACAAGGCGCGCCGCTACCGGCATTCCTCCCTGCGCGAGGAAGAAGAAGAGGGAGGTTGAAGACGAACCCTTTTTCCGTTTTGGCCCCTGCATGTTTGCCTTTTCGCGTTTTAGTCCGGCTGCTGTATAGCCCCTGCACTTTACAAATAATTGTGAGTAGACCCTAGATCTGAGTATTTTCCATTTTAAGTATTATTTCAGCAGTAAACTTCGAAAAATTATAGTAAATCAAGGAAAAATGATAAAAATGCAAACTTAGTCTCATTTTGTTCCTATTTACTAGGTCTACAGGCTAGGTATGATGTAGATCTGTGCAATGACTGTTTTGCCCTTGGTTTGTTGCATGCAAGTTTAAACAAAATAAATAACAATATAGGTGTAAATGGGCTCGAAAAATTATGAAATTTGGACAGTAGCTTTATAAGTGATGTGTAAGATGTGTAGTGATTTTTTTCAAGCCTAGTACACACTGTTAAATTACTGTTTTGCCCTTATGCATGCATTTTGGGCATTTTTCAAATGTGAGAATACTTGCTACATAAAAAGTGCTTCAAAAATTCCCCTGAAATTTGTATATGCTCTATGTTACCTAAATTGTCCAATTTTAGAGTTTCAAGGTCTGCATGTAAGTTATGGTTGCTGTTTTGAAAAAGACAAATAATTGCATGTTAAAATGAATAATAGGAAGAGTGACCTTGTTGTGCAAAATAAGTCCAGGAAAAATCCTAGTGCCATATAGTTAATGTTAGGCTCCGGAAAACATTTTTGTGAACTTTATTGCTACTGGTTGCTTCAAGTCCTTGTGTTGTCGCATGTGGTGTGTTAACCTTACATTAGGTCATGGTTTGTACAATTTTTTAGTATTGGATAAGTTTTGGCATGAAAATGCATAACTCCACTTGTTGCTTACGGTTGCTTGCATCTCATCGGCACCATATGCATGCACGCACTTCCTTACACTTATTTCATTATATCATGCATGCCATTCATATAGTGGCGCTCAATGTAGAAACGTAATCGAGGAGTTGCCTCTAGGAGCTACATCAAGCAACGGCGTCCTAAAAACCAACTACGACCCACTCACGACCAGGAGGGCCCATCAGTCGTGTTTGGAAGGAGGAGCAGTTCAAGTGATCAAGGGGTTGCCTGGGGCAAAGCCCCACAACCCGGCAAACTAACATTAGCTTAGTTTGTTGGTTTTGATAAAATAAGTAAAGGTTGGCAGGACCATGAATTACCCAACTAATATTATCTTGATTGATGATTACGCATCCGCATTAGTAGTTGATTGAAACCAATTGCATTAGACCTCCTGGCTGCCCTAGCCCTAGCACCTATAATAGAGTTCGTTGGACGAGTATGCCTAGTAATGCTAGGTGCGAGAAGACACGAGTGAAATGAGGTCACTCGTCGTATAGGTGATTTCAAAATATCAAATTATTAAAGTGGATATGTGTTGACGCGGCCTATGTACGAAAATTATGCATCATTTTATATAGTTTTTCATTAATTTTATGCGTCCACTATATCTTTCACTAACATTTATCACCGATAATCAGTGGATTTTGCAATATTGTCTTGGAAAAATGCTACATGTGATTTTTACTGGTTTTAGGCCAATTTTTCGCGAAATTCACCTTGATCCACTTCGAGTAAGAAAAGACCGCTAGATGACATGAATTGAAGATGAAGAACAAGGAAAGCTTGGTGAGCTCATAAGCCCCTCTGTGTTGATCAAGGCTTCCGAATCAGAAGATTCAATGAAGTGTCAAGAGCTACAAGAAAATGAAGATATTTATTCAATAAAGATGTCAAATATGTCAAAGACTAGAAGACTCTGTCAAATCTCAGCCCATTACGAAGATTCCTAGAAGCATAAAAGTCCGAAAGCCCCGCACAAACATTATTTAAGCTATCAAGTAACTACCCCACGAAAGATGGAAAGCAGAGGACGCAGGAAGAGTCCGGGTCGGCCGACCTAGACCCTTTTGGTCGGTCCGACCCCACCACCCCGAACGTCGATTTGACTTGTCTTTTTACCCACGTCATCCACAGGGTACAAATAGCGAGTCTAGGCCCAGAGTCGAGACATGCAATTCATTATAAAGGCGCAGACACGATGCAGAGGGACCACAACTAGAGGAGAGCAGAGGGTCGAGTTTCTAGCCTAGGATTAGAGTTCTTCTAGTTCGTAGAGGTGATTAGAGGCCCTGTGCGGCACTCTAATTACCTAGCTCCAGAGGTCTAATTGTATCATCAAGGGAAGGTATGATCATGGTTGTAAGTATGATACAATTTATTAATGAAGCATTGTTCTGGTCTAATTATCATGTTCTTATTCTAATTATGCTTGTTCTAGCTCTAATTAGTTTTAGATCTAGATGCTTGTTGATTAGATCATGTCTTTAAAGGTTATATTCATCTAGCGTTCTTGATCGATGATCTAGTTTGCTAATAATATGGTAATGTTTCTAGTTCTTGTAATCATGACGATTAGAGGTTCTAGTTGCTCTAATTATGTTATTAGATTATGTGAAGTGTTTAGAAGGTGCTTCTCTAATCATGTATGCCTGTTGAAAGTTTCTCATCGATTATCTGGTTACTAGTGACAGTAGAGCCCGGGGAAAGGTTAAACTGATACAGGGGATTAGATTGTTTGATCTTGATTTAATTATGCTATAATGAATATGCTTGAACATGCTTGTCTACCTTGAGCTACTAGTTATCTCGTTGCTTTAATCTAATTGTGTCACCCATATCATTGCTCGTTTTGGATCCAATTAGAGCTTAATTAGAATCTAGTTAATACCCCTTAATTAGTGTTCTAGTTCTGTTCTAATTGCCTATCTTATATATAGTATTAGTATAGTTTAGGTGTAGATTAGATATAGTTTAGGCTAGTTTAGAGATAGATTAGATTACCCTTTTTACCCTTTAGTTTACCTTGAACTCTTGTTAATTACATTCTCAATGAGTTCGTTTCCTTGGATTGACAAAACCCATGATACTCATAATGGGAAAAAAGCTACACACGATACTGTCGCTTTGCAGTATAAGGTTTGCCATGCTTAAGTGTCTTCAGCAAGCTTTTCTGGCGTCGTTGCCGGGAAAACTAATTAATCGAGTCGTAATTAACTTGAGTTTATGTATGCTTTTAAGTTTGTCTTTTACTACTAGTTTTAATAGTTAGTTCGTGTTTTCTAATTGTGTGCTAATCTAGTTCTAATTGTGTGCTAATAGTTTTTCTGATTGTATTCTAATTAGTCAGTGTGTTATAATTCTCTAGTTTGTATTTAATCTTTGTGTTCTAATCTTGTTCTCTAATTGTTTAGTGATCTCTAATCTTAGTCTCTAATTGCTTAGTGTGCTGTAATTATATTTTTATTCTCTAATTATGTTCTTGTGTTCGTCGTTCGTTCTTATGTTCATTTATAGTTTAGACTAATCCAGCAACTTTGATGTCATTAGATTTTTGTTTTCGCATTTTTCTTAATATAGCTTTTTATCTTTTATTTTGTACCTTTTTATTTTAGTTTATTCTACTCTATTTACTTTCTTGCATTTAATTTTATAATTAGATAAGTTTTGTTTAGAATAAGTTTAGCTCTTTCATTAATCTTTTATAAACTCTATTAAAATATAGTTTCTCCTATATATATATATATATATTTGATTAAGATTACATTGAAAACTAGACTTCAATCCAATAAAGAAATATATATCTTTTCCAACCTAGCTCTTTAATAGTAGATTCTAACGCTGTTAGTGGCCTATGATCTGTTATTGAGTTTTTCTACAGCTATCATGAAGGAGTAACTATGGTGTTAAAGGTATGTTTGCTGTGTTAATTAATTTTTAAGACTAATGTTCTTTGGAGCTTGTTTGTTCCAAGCTACAGATAATGGAGGACAAAGATAATTAGCTGAGAAGGTTTTTAAAGCTAGGAATTGCTTAAGTACAAGGAAGATGATGATACGGAAGGTTTATCTCAAGAACAATCCAAGCTCCAACCAAATATCGAGATACTCTCAGAATTCAGGATAGCAACACCTTGTGGGCACAATTCGAAGACATTAACGACATTAAATGAAGAAAGTCCGAATACCAAAGTTGTATATCCTTTCGTGCTCTACTAAGATAGAGTCCGAATTTGCATTATTTGGATTTCGGATGAGAAAGTTATGGTCGAAATACTAAAAGAGCAGAACAAGGGAAGCTGAATTTCGAGAAAGACAAGAAGTATTCTTCTCCAACACTTGGTGGTGCATGTAATCATGGTATTTCAAGGAAAAAGATGAAGGCACCATGGAGTCAATAATGAAATTTGAACTTCACTTCTTCAAGATTAAGGTAATTCTCATTTTAATCATAAATATAATTAAAATTTGCCTATATTTGATTAGAGCAATGTTTCATAATGATCATTAAAATGTTGTTTGGTTGATTGTGATCGTATTCTTACTTATATTTTGTTTTTAGTTTTTTTAAAACCTTTGTTCCTTTTATCCATACCTTGAGAATCGTTTAGAGTAGCTTCTTCTTCCACATCTTTGCAATGCTTAATTTCAACATGTTGCGCTGGCCAATTAAAACGTTTGCATGTTCTTTTAGTAGATCTTTTTACTTTAATTAGTTAATTGAATCTACTCATGCTTAGAGATGGTTAGAATTTGCTAGTTTGTCAATTCTCAAGTTTAGTGTTTAGTGCAAGAATCAAGTTTTGTGTTTAAGTAAAAAATTTGAGAGCCAATGTTTGTCTAAAAGTAGAAGGGGACTGGCCAGCTTATTCCTCCGTAAGTTGTTCGGTCTAGGTTTATTTATAGTGCAAATTGCTTTTAAAATTTTAAACTTGAACATGTGCATGTTTCTCATAATTTATTATATGTGCACAATATTATCTTTAAAAATTTAAAATTTCAAAACATTTTGTCTCTCTAAAAAAACCTTGTTAGAATTTTATCTAAGCCTAATTTTATTTTGTTTCTTTCAAAATCATCTCTCTAATTTGGCTAAAATCATTAGGAACCCATCGTGTTGTTTATCCCATCTTTGATTTTATGGATCAAGATCAACTATGATCTATATATGTTTTAGTGCTTTGCTAAGTGATTTTGATTTGAATTATAGTTGTCTTTGATTCTTGAATCAAATATTTATTTAAATCACAATCAACTATGTGACTCTACTTTTATCTTTGATCAAAACCATAATGCTATTATATTATTATATATATGTGTGTGCACTATGAGCTAACCGTGCAGAGAAATTCACACTTCATTTGAAACAATGAGACCAACGTGGTGAAAGAGTACAAGACAAATTCATGAAGATCGATGCAAGGATTTGACAAAGATTTGAGGACAACATCAGAATTTGCAAAAGTTTGATGGAGTTTCAAATTGAAGAGTGAGTGGACTGAATGGATGAGGAATTGAAAACAAGAATCAAACCCATGAAGCTTCTAAGATCAACAATGGTGGACTCAGACAATTTCCACCGAGACCCAAGTCCAAAAGGTTGAAGATTATCAACATTGGAGAGCTGAAAATAGGAAGCTGAAGATATCATCAAATTGGAAGCCCATGAAGTCCTCTTTCCAACGCAATAAGAATCACTTAATTTGGAGATTTCTACAAGGAGCAATGTGCAAATCATTGAAGGCTGCGCGAGCTGAATTGAAATCTGGACAGAACGCAGTGCTTGGGTAAAACTAGTATAACTCCTTCATACGAAATCGGATTTTAATGTATAAATACTCGTTGGAAAGATAATTTCAAAGGCTATCCAATGGATCTATTATTTGAGGCATGTTCTGTTCGAGACCAATGAGTTATACCACGAGGAAAGAGGTGGCAACAACAATGGTGATGTCTACTTATGAAAGATGCCGACAACAATGATGAAGAAAGCTTGGGTAGTGCTTCCATAGGATTTTCGTGATCAAGTTCAGTTGCAAGCAGTTTTAAAGACATTGGCACATGAACACGCAAGCAGAGGATTGTGCACACAAATGATACTTTGATCAAGATGCGATGAAGCTACACAATCAAGTTATCAAGCTGCATGGACACTTTGGATTCTTACTCCAAAGACATGGGTTCACTTCAACGAAGGTAAGTAAGAAGTCCATCTTTATGACTTTAACTTAAGAGCTTTTTGGGAGGCAACCTGTTTAATCATTTATTTTTAGTGTTAAGAGTCTTAGAGTCTTTTAATTGAGAAATGGGAAACATGACACCACCCTTTGAATCTTTTGCTTGTAGCTAGTTAACTTAATCTAGATAATTACAATCACATCACTTCATATTACATTTTCCACCTTGCATTGGCATTATCATTTTTTTTCTGCACACTTGTTTTAATTAGTTTTGAAATCTTCACAAACTTCTTGATGGATGAATTAAATGTAAACATGGTATTTAGATTTAATTTGAGACCATCGTCATTAGGTTTAATTGAAAATTTCTTGCTAATCATATCTCTTGTTATGTTAACATGTTTTGGTTTTCTAAATTAATTAGAGTGCTTTGTTTCTTAGCTTAAAACATGGCGTTTTACTTTGAAATTTTGGCAATCTAGTAGTGAACATGGTGTTCAATATTAGGTGTAAACTCTTTTTAGTTTGATTTCTATCATGTTACTAATTTTATGCATAAACCACTCTTTTGCATTTAGATTAGAGTTACATGTTTTGCATTATAATTGGCTTGGTTGTTTAATTAACCTCATGATGTGTGCTTTCATGTATTTGATAACATTTCGTGAATGTCTTCCTTAGCAATTTTATGTAAGCATGGTGCTTACATTAGATTGTTGATCATCGTGATCAAGTTGATTAACCTTGCTAGTTATCCATAATTTCATTTGATTAGTTTATAAGCTTTGCAATGTGCTTTGGTTTTCTTATGCTGTTATAAGTTAATAACCTTGGTAAAATCTGTTTTAACTTTGGTTTATTAATCTTTATGGCTATGGAGAAACTTAGCAATCATATTGTAAACATGGTGTTTAAAACTTGATTTAATCGTTGTATTTGTTTATATGCTTATCTCCTGCATTCACATACACACATTAATTTTGTTTTTATTTTAAGATTAACTAGGCCATAAGTTAATAGTCATTGGGAATATTTTTAGATTATGGTAAATTGTTTCTACTCTCGACCGTTACCTCGAGTGTAGTATGTGCACTTAAATTATTTTGCAGAAAATTATTTAATGATAAAGAAATTAAAGGAATATCCGGTAACAAATTTCTAACACCTTCTCTTTTTATTCTGCAAATATTTTCCTATATCTATTAATTTGGTGTTCCCTTTGTGTTTCTCTTGTTTTTTAGTGTGTTAGTTTAAATTTATAGTTTGATTAATGCTACTAACCATGATCTATACTTAATTGATTAATGATAAAAAAAATGATGAAATTTGCTGCTTTATCTTTATTATGCTTTGGTTTTGATTAGTTAAATTAGCGGGCTCTCATAATACATGTTTAATTGAACTAGTCAGAAAATTCATAATTGATTATGATTGTTCATAAAGACGCATACTGATTTAATTTTTGCAAGATTTAATCTTTATCATGATCATCTACTTGTTTATTTTTACTGTTTATAATTGACATGATCAACTTTATGGGATTATCTTGCAATAGTCATTCATACCAGAGCGATATATTTTTAAACCTTAGACTTATCAGATTTGTTTTTTTTTTTCAAATGAGTTGAATCAAGACTTGTGATCTAGGGTATGAGACTTAGAAGCTGGTCATTCTTTTTGCGTATCTTTTCTTTGCTAGCCTTTTCTATCCATGCATTGTGTCTCTCTTACATTGGAGAGATTACAGACTTTCGTTGGATATCCATCCTTAAACTAAGATTATCTTTTTCGTATCCTCTTTGACCACAACCCGATTATTTTCTGGAGTATTTAAGGGATTAAATATTATTCTTATCTATTAGACAGCTCTATCCTCTAAGTTAAATTGTTTAGATATATACTCAAGGACGAGGGTGAGTATTATTCAGAGTGGGGATTGAGAGCTACCACATATAGTGTTTTTTTATATATAGAGAAAGGATTTTTGAGGGGGCAAAAGTAAAAAAAAAGGACCAAGCGGTCACCATATATATAAAAAAAAGAAGAAAAAAAATGAGACCAAATGGTTGTCTAATAAAAGAATAAAAATAAAAAAAATATATTATGCTCCTCAATAATGTTCTAAGTATTTTTGAGAGTTTTATATATAGTTATTTTTAGTATTAGCGAGGGATATCCTGTATATATACTCCAGAAAATATTCCAACCATGTGCAATCCGATAGTAAGGACTTCATTTGTAAGCCTTGAGATCATCCATTGACATTTGCACATGTCCACTTTTCTAAATGTGTGTGTTCCATCCTTTCCCTCTCAACATTATTTTATTCCATGACCTTTTTGACAAGTCTCAGTAAAACCAGCAGATTTCTTTCTTGGTTTGACAATATTTTGGAAACAAGTTTTGATTAGGATTCATACCAAGCTCCAGATAAGCTTTCACTTTTTATATATATTTATTGAATACCATTTAGATATTGAGAGACCTGGAGAGTTGAGTGTGTTTCCTTTAGCTTTGTAAGAATTTATCTCTTAAAGTTTGATTATCTTTTTTCAAAAACATATTGCTAAAACAAGGAGATGTGTCATTGATAAATTTGAACTCTTGCTAATTCTTTTGTTGCGGGATGAGCTTAGTTGAATATTTTTCTTTCATGATTTGCTAGTTCAAACTTAAATTTATAAGAAAGCTTGTTACTTTGATTAATTAAGATTAGGGTATGGAAAAGTTAATGTAAGGCAACGCTGAATTCTTGACTTACTCGAGGACGAGCAAGGTTTAAGAGTGGAGATGTTATTGACGCGGCTTATGTACGAAAATTATGCATCATTTTATATAGTTTTTCATTAATTTTATGCGTCAACTATATCTTTCACTAACATTTATCACCGATAATCGTGGATTTTGCAATATTGTCTTGGAAAAATGCTACATGTGATTTTTACAGGTTTTAGGCCAATTTTTCGCGAAATTCACCTTGATCCACTTCGAGTAAGAAAAGACCGCTAGATGACATGAATTGAAGATGAAGAACAAGGAAAGCTTGGTGAGCTCATAAGCCCCTCTGTGTTGATCAAGGCTTCCTAATCAGAAGATTCAATGAAGTGTCAAGAGCTACAAGAAAATGAAGATATTTATTCAATGAAGATGTCAAATACGTCAAAGACTAGAAGACTCCGTCAAATCTCAGCCCATTACAAAGATTCCAGAAGCATAAGAGTCCTGAAAGCCCCGCACAAACATTATTTAAGCATCAAGTAACTACCCCGCGAAAGATGGAAAGCAGAGGACGCAGGAAGAGTCCGGGTCGGCCGACCTAGACCCTTCTGGTCGGCCGACCATACCTCCCCGAACGTCGGTTTGACTTGGCTTTTTACCCACGTCATCCTCAGGGTATAAATAGTGAGTCTAGGCCTAGAGTCGAGGCATCCAATTCATTATCAAGGCGCATACACGATGTAGAGGGACCACAACTAGAGGAGAGTGGATGGTCGAGTTTCTAGTCTAGGATTAGAGTTCTTCTAGTTCGTAGAGGTGATTAGAGGCCCCGCGCGGCGCACTAATTTACCTAGCTCCAAGGGGTCTAATTGTATCATCAAGGAAAGCTATGATCATGGTTGTAAGTATGATACAATTTATTAATGAAGCATTGTTCTTGCCTAATTATCATGTTCTTGTTCTAATTATGCTTGTTGTAGCTCTAATTAGTTTTAGATCTAGATGCTTGTTGATTAGATCATGTCTTTAAAGGTTATATTCATCTAGCGTTCTTGATCGATGATCTAGTTTGCTAATAATATGGTAATGTTTTTAGTTCTTGTAATCATGGTGATTAGAGGTTGTAGTTGCTCTAATTATGTTATTAGACTATGTGAAGTAATTAGAAGGTGCTTCTCTAATCATGTATGCCTGTTGAAAGTTTCTAATCGATTACCTTGGTTACTAGTGACAGTAGAGCCCAGGGAAAGGTTAAACTGATATAGGGGATTAGATTGTTTGATCTTGATTTAATTATGCTATAATGAATATGCTTGAACATGCTTGTCTACCTTGAGCTACTAGTTATCTCGTTGCTTTTATCTAATTGTGGCACCCATATCATGCTTGTTTTGGATCCAATTAGAGATTAATTAGAATCTAGTTAATACCCCTTAATTAGTGTTATAGTTCTGTTCTAATTGCCTATCTTATATATAGTATTAGTACAATTTCGGTGTAGATTAGATATAGTTTAGGCTAGTTTAGAGATAGATTAGATTACCCTTTTTACCCTTTAGTTTACCTTAGAACTCTTGTTAATTAGTTCTCAATTAGTTCGTTTCCTAGATTGACAAAACCCATGATACTCATAATGGGGAAAAGCTACACACGATACTGTCACTTGCAGTATAAGGTTTGCCGTGCTTAAGTGCCGTCAACGATATGTTATTTATGCTTGTGAGTTAAATGGAAACCGGGCGGAGATTTTTATGAGTTATTTACCGTTTATGATGTTCTGCAATGGACTTCGCCCGAGTCAGTTTAAGGTCCGTCCGTTGTTCGCCTATTCATCGGCATAACATTGCTAGATTGCTTATCCGAGACATGGGACCGGTGAAAGTCTTACTTGAACCATCCGAAGGAACAGAGACTTTGTCCTACCATGGGGCCTAGGGGCTCTTGACTCATGGGAGGGCTGACCTGATGCGCCGTGGTATCGCTCCATGGGGGCTAAACCTAGGGGAATGGCGGTTTGGAATTGAACTTGGGAAGGAACAAGTGGAGATGGGGGCTATATGTGGGAACGCGAAGGCTAGTATGCATATACCCCTGGCATGATAGTTATTCCCGGGAATTAAAATCGATCCGAATCGCTGAATGCTCACCAGGTGTGAGAATGCCAATGCCACTGACGTTCAAATGTAGTAACTATCTAAATATGTTATATTATAATTCATGTTTTCAAATTCCACATGTTTGTACTTGTATGTTTACATTCCTGTACGTTATTACTATGATGATGATGATATATTTTCTCATGATGAAACTGTTTGTTTTATGTCATTATATCACTGTTTAAAATCAATAGCTAAGGATCCAAATTCTAGTAAGCTAGCTTCGCGTCAGCCGTAAGCCCTTCCATTAAGCCCTACTGAGTAATTAGTACTCAGGGTTTGCCCCCACATTTTGAGTGCAGGTACTGATGACTTCTAGACAGTTGCTTGGAGGAGAGTAGTACCGGTGGGCTTGGTGCTGGCTCGCCTTGATCATCATTGTATGAAGGCTACTTAAGTATTTTGATTCCGCTGCGAGATGATTTTGAAAACGCTCCCGCTATCTGATTTGAACTTGTATTTAACTTCAACATGGTTTGTAAGAACTTTATTTTATTATTACTATTAACTGCCTGTGATGGACGTAACTGTTGTGGCTCCCTCCGAGGGTTGGATGTGTATGATGTCGGTTCCTCTAGAAAAAGGTAATATCGAGAGCCAAATGACTCTCGACGGACGACCGGGTTTGGTTTGGTCTAAATACACTGCAAGCCAGAGGTGCTAGGTGTACTTAGCCCGGATTAAATCGGCGATTCCGCCACAGCTAGTATCAGAGCCAATCATACACAGACAATAGTCATATCATCTGGTTTTGATTTAAAAACCTATTTTCGAAAACCCCTTTTTAGTATTTGAAAAATCAGAGTACCGATATGCCATATTAAGGATGTTAGTGTATTACCAGGTGACATCATTAACATTCTGACCTAGATAGAACTCATATGCATATTCGGCGCTTTGGGAAGCAACATTTCGGCTATAGCTATCCCCAGTACTGGTGGAACGCTATTGGGATTTGCGAACTGTTGTGAACCCTGCATTCATGCTGGTTGGATAGAATTTTTTTAAGGGGGGTGGTCACGCCATATGGGGGTATGTCATGATCACTCGTGACGCAGCAATGCTCAATATTGCCTGCATAGGTCTCAGACCGGTCTAGCAGAGGACCCTACAGACGCGTTGTCCATGCCGCACAAAAGCGCGGATGCCACTTCTAGGGTTAGAGTGGTAATGATGTGAGCATGCATTTTTCTGCAGGTACACTAACGGCGTGTGAAATTAAGACCGAGTAGAGACGACTAGTTGCAATAAAGAGTGTCATGCATAGGTGTCACCGAAATATCGATAGTTATGTATATTGAATGTAGGATGTGGGATGTGAGAACGAATAGGATGAATCATGCATCATGACCTTCATGCTTTTCTCATTCTATGTCTTAAGCTTGCTTTTCTATCAATTATGTTCTTTAAAAGTCACAAGAGAAAATCGAATAAGAATGAAAATATCACTCCTCACGTTCTACCCACCAAATTTGAAACTCCCACGCTCTCATTAACTTAAAGTATATGAAGTCACTTCTCCCACGTATTAATGCAGAAATATCAAGTGAGGATGAAAGGATGTGAGAGATAATATGCCACCATACACGTGAGGGAGCGATCGCACTTAGTAGCACAGCTTACACTACAAAGCTCTATAAGTCTTGACCACTACAAAGTTCATGACTGGATTAGTATCAACACTTTGGGTGTAACTTGATGGTTTCTTGTATTACATGGTTTCATGTATTTAGATACATCTAGGTTCCACTTAAAGTGTTTGAGCTAAACCCTGTCTAGGTTGACTCTGGCCTACTAGTGGGCCCATAATCCATAGGTCCTAGGATCGAAACCTGGCTGTCCCAGGATCGAAATTCAGAGGTGCAGCCTCCACATTGTAACAGCATCTTGCTGAACATTCATGTTATATGGCTACCCAAATTTCAAGAAGTGGACTAACACTTTACCTGCAATCTATTATGATTTCAGTTTCACATGCTTTCATGTATTTATACGATATCTATGATGCTATGACCTTTTTATCACCGCATCGATTGCACTAGAGTTGTTAGACTAAACACCATTGGCCTCGTACTTGTAGATGGTCACTCCACCTGAGACGCCTGTGCAAGGGCTGCTCACGATGCACCACCTCCTTCTAAGTTGGCCACTTCAGGTCACTCAGCAGCTTATCAACCTAGTTGTCTCAAGAGCGACAACGGCGTGATCTGCAAGAGCTTAGTTACACTGACTTTGCGGCGCTACAACCGCTGATCTTCACCACTGCTGTGGATCCATTGGATGTAGATGACTGGCTTCGAATCATTGAATCCAAGTTCAGTCTACTTGCCCCGCCTCACTAAGCAACGGAAGGCTCGCTTTGCGGCTTAGTGTCTACATGGTCCCTTTGGGGCCTGGTGTGCTTCTTTCCTGTCCATGCAACCCGCTGGGCACCAGGTCACATGGGATGAGTTCCGTGCGTCTTTCCGGGCTCACTATCTCCTGCCTAGCGTCATCGAGCTCAAACTGGTGAGAGTTCCATGCACTTCGGCAAGGGGATATGTCAGTACTCGAGTATGTCCAGGCCTTCATCTGCTTGTCCCAGTACTCCCCTGAAGATGTCGACACCGACCCGCGTAGGGCTGCCTGTCTGTTGGAGGGCTTCGATCCCACTCTACTTGACTCACTTGGGGCGATGCTACTACAATTTTACCGAATTGGTGGATGTTGCCATCTGACATGGAGCAACATCTCCGTGCATCCTAGGAGGACCAGCGGAGGAAAAGACTTGCAAGCACACCTCCTATCTAGTTCATCCCAGCAGCAACGGGTTGTGCATCATGCACAGCTGCAAACATGTTACATTGTTGAACCCCAATGGCAGGAGCAATACAGTGAGGGACAACTACACCCATCATCATGTAGTGCACCTCCCCATCCACCTGCTACAGTGCCACCCAGTCAAATCAAATGTCGGCTACCCCTGTTTCAAATGCGGAAAAGCTAGACATTTCAGTCGCAACTGTCGCACATATCAACATACTTAAGGGCCAGTGCCTATAGGAGAAGAGAAGGGATTAGCCCAAAAAATGGGCCTATTGCACTACAGTCAGGCTTGAGCAAGTTCCTCAGGGTGAACCAGGTTCTAGCAGGCATGTTCTTGGTCAATGATCATTCCACGGTTGTACTGTTTGATTCGGGAGCATATTTCACTTTTATCAGCAAGGCATATGCATTGAAGCATGGGTATGAAATTGCTGAGTTGAAACAGACATACCACATCACAGCTATAGGATCATCAATAGTTACAAATCGCATAGTGAGGGACTTGTGTTTGCAAGTAGAAAAGGAAAGTTTATTTGTCAGTCCTCTAGTACTCCCACAACTAGGGATTGATATTATTCTTGGGATGGAATGGCTGAAGCAACACAATGCAATGATAGATGTTGGGAGTAGAACTGTTCAGTTACACTCAAACAGTGGGACAGACATGGTTATCCATGTGCCACTTCATAAACACATGCCTCACACAGTTAATGTCGCAAAAACCCAAGGGCAGGCACAAGCACTTGCGAAGATCCCAGTAGTTTGCGACTATCCGGATGTGTTTTCGGAAGAGCTTCCCGGACTCCCACTGGATAGGGATGTTGAGTTCTCCATCGAGCTTTTACCTGGCACAGCACCTGTCTCTCGAAGGCCATATAGAATGGCACCCAATGAGTTGAAAAAAATTAAAAGTGCAACTACAAGAACAGCTCGATAAAGGGTTTATTCACCCAAGCTCGTCACCATGGGGTTGCTTGGCCCTCTTTGTTGAGAAGAAGGACCATGGTGGTAAAAGATTATGTGTGGATTACCAGCCATTGAATGCTATCACTGTTAAGAACAAGTACCCATTGCCACATATTGATATCCTATTTGATCAACTTGGGGGTGCCTCGGTTTTCTCCTAGATCGATCTTAGGTCCGGGTACCATAAAATCAAGATCCGAGAGAAGACATACCAAAGACCACTTTCTCGACGCGGTATGGGCTTTATGAGTATCTTGTCATGTCTTTTCGGGTTGACAAATGCACCGGCTTTCTTCATGTACATGATGAACTCGGTGTTCATGAATGAGCTTGACAAATTCGTGATAGTATTCATTGATGACATATTGGTTTATTCAAAGAATGAGAAGGAGCACGAAGAACACTTGCGAATAGTGTTGTCCCGCCTTAGAGAACATAAACTCTATGCCAAATTCTGCAAGTGTGCTTTTTGGCTAAAGGAAGTGGCGTTTCTAGGCCATATCTTGTCTGCAACGGGTGTGGCTGTTGATCCTAGCAAGGTGGAAGATGTGCTGAATTGGAAGCAGCCACAAACCATGATAGAGATTCAGAATTTTCTTGGTTTAGCGGGTTACTACCACCGCTTCATCAAGGACTTCTCCAAAATTGCAAAGCCAATGACTAGCATTGACTCAGAAAAATGAAAAGTTTGTGTGGAGCCCAAAATGCGAAGAGGCATTTCAAACATTGAAGAACCTCCTAACTTCAACACCTGGTCTTGCTCAACCAGACATCACCAAGCCATTTGATGTGTATTGTGATGCCTCCGGAAGTGGCCTCGGTTGTGTTCTAATGCAAGAAGGAAGAGTGATTGCCTATGCATCTTGCCAACTGAGGAAACATGAGGTGAATTATCCAACTCATGATCTTGAGCTACTTGCAGTTGCCCATGCATTGAAGAAATGGAGACATTACTTGTTGGGCAACACTTGCCACATATACACATGATCACAAGAACCTAAAATACATCTTCACTCAACCCGAAATAAATATGAGGCAACGTCAGTTGGTTAGAGTTGAATCAAGGACTATGATTTGGAAGTTCACTATCATCCTAGGAAAGCTAATGTGGTAGCATAATGCATTAAGCCGTAAAGCTCATTGCAACTTCATTGAGGCTCGTCCAACAGTGAGAGTGCTATGTTGTGAAATTGGGGAGATTGAAACACCAATGGAACAGCATGTTGAACTTTACAATCTCATCATTGAACCAACAATAAAAGATCAGATCATAGAGGCACAAAAGAAAGATAAGGGTATGGCGCACAATAGAGATGGGATCAATGAGAAGAAGAAGGCTTGTTTCAAGCTTGATGAAGAAGGAGTTCTATGGTTCAAGGATCGCTTAGTGGTACCAAAAGACTTGGAACTAAGGAAGAAAATCCTAGATGAAGCTCACACCTCCTTGTTCACTATACACCCAGGAAGCAATAAAGTGTACCAAGATCTGAAACAGAAGTTTTGGTGGACTCGTATGAAATGAGAGATCGCCAAATATGTGTCCGAGTGTGATGTATGTCAAAGAGTAAAAGCTGATCACTTAAAGGCTGCTGGTATGCTTCAACCATTGCAAGTCCCAACTTGGAAGTGGGAAGATGTGCACATGGATTTCATTGTGGGTTTGCCTCGCACACAGAAGGGATATGATTCCATATGGGTGATTATCAACCGACTCACAAAATCAGCTCATTTGCTTCCTGTAAAAACAATTTACCATGCCAAGACCTATGCCGAGACTTATATAGCCAGGATTGTCTCATTGCATGGTGTTCCTCACACCATCACTTCAGATCGAGGCTCGCTATTTATGTCTCGCTTTTGGGAGCATTTGCAATCTGCTCTTGGGACCACATTGATTCAGAGTTCAGCATATCATCCACAAACCAGAGCACAAGTAGAGAGAGTAAATCAGATCCTAGAAGATATGTTGAGAGCATGTGCTTTGACTTACTCCACCAAATGGGATGAGTGTCTACCCTTAGCAGAATTTGCTTACAATAACAGCTACCAGAAAAGCTTAGCTTTATATGGTAGAAGGTGCAGGACACCACTCAATTAGTCTAAACCCGGTGAACGTGTCACATTCGGTCCTGACTTGGTAACACAGGCTGAAGAGCAAGTAAAATTCATACACAGTAATCTAAAAAGAGCACAATCTAGACAGAAGAGTTACTCTGATAAGACGAGAAGACCACTAGTCTTTGAGAAGGGTGATCATGTGTATCTCCGAGTATCACCTATGAAAGGGTACATCAGTTTGGAGTTAAATGAAAGTTAGCACCACGATATGTTGGTCCATTCAAAATCCTAGAAAGATGCGGGCCAGTGGCTTACCGGTTAGAGTTACCACCACACCTTGCCGTAGTACATGATGTCTTTCATGTTTCACAACTCAAGAAATGCCTTCGAGTGCCAGAGGAAGTGATTGACACATCTCAGATTCAGATTGAACCTAACCTCACCTATCAAGAACAACCCATCAAGATATTAGACCAAAAGCAAAGAGCAACATGCCGAAGAGCAATCAACTTTTATAAACTGCAATTGAGTAATCACTCAGAAGAAGAGGCTACTTGGGAACAGGAAGATTATTTATGAGACAAGTATGCTGACTTCCTCCCCTCTAATTGAAATGGGTATGTTACAGCAGCTTTAGTTTCAAAATTTAACTCGAATTCATACACAATGCACTTCTTCTTTCTTTTAACTTAACCACCCACATCACATCAAAATTTCGAGACGAGATTTATTTAAAAGGGGTGGGCTATGATGCCCCTGGCATCTCAAGTGCATTATACTGATCTCATTAACTTAATGACATCATTTCAAGGGCATTTTATATTGAGAGCATGCATAGGTTAGGTCATTTCAAGTAATTAAACTCGGTTTGCTGAAAACTGCATTTGCATTTGCTGTTGTAACTTTAATACTGTTGTGAATTTGATAAAACTTTACATACCAAACTTGTAGAACATTTCATGAGGAATAACTTAGGTATTTTGTGTCATGACATGCATAAAGGTTTGAACATGGTTTTGGGTCATTTTCTGCGAAATTGTGAAATCTGCCAAACTTAGACCTGTTTAGTAAATTCAAAATTTTGTTAAACAAAAGTCAAACTCTTGCCATAACTTGAATACCAAAGTTGTAGTTCAAGAGATTCTAAGCAACATTGGTATAGTTCATTTTTTATGAAAATGCCCATAAATAGGCTTAACAGAATTTTAAAGATCAAAGAAATAGTTGGTCAAACTAGAGCTCCAGATTTGAATTCATTCAAACTCACAAAATTTCAATAGAACCTAGTAACCAAGACTCTTGACAAAGTTGTAGATATTTAAAAGTAGAACAACTTTTGGATATTGAGTTTCACCAAAATCGGAATCTAGGATGTTTAGAAACAGCAATTTCTAAAACATGTCTCAGCAGTCAAACTGAGTTTTTCATTTTTTGCATTTTCTTTTCTTCCCGGAGTCTACGTCGGGTACCCGCCTGCTGCGGGATGACGACACCACCCGTGGGTCCCACCACTCCACCTCCCCGTGCACTCGGTCCACTGGACCGTGCACCGTTTCGTCGCCCCGGTGCCACGCGTCAGCGGCTGTTGGTCCATGGACTCAGCTCGCGCGCCCCCCTTTCCCTCTCCTCCCCAACCGGCGCTCGCCACCGGCCGAGCCCCATGGCCACGTGGCCTGTCCACACCCGGCCACGCGCTCTGCCTGACCTGCTCACGCACGGCCAAAAGGGAGAAACCTCGGCCTCTACTCTCGCGTCCCTCTCACTCTCCCTGAGCTTCTCCCTCGCTCCCTCTCCGTTTCGCTCAACCGGCCGCCATTGACGAGCTCAGGCTCGAGCCCGGGCTGCCGCCTCCGGCTTTCTCCCTACGCCCTCTGACCCCATGCCGAGGTTCGCAGCCCGTCACTCCATCAACCGGTCCAGTCCCCATTCGCCGTGCCCCTTCCACCCGGCCGCACCACACTGCCGGTCGTGGAACGGGTAGGAGCTCCGCCGCCGACCTCCTACCGGCCTTCTCCGTCGCGTTCGGTAAGGGTTAAGGACCCCTCTGTGCCCCTCCTCGTCCCTGTCTGCTCGCGGCAGCCTCCCGCACCTCGCTGGGCCGGGAACAAGGCGCGCCGCTGCCGGCCTTCCTCCCTGCGCGGGGAAGAAGAAGAGGAAGGTTGAAGACGACCCCTTTTTCTATTTTGGCCCCTGCATGTTTGCCTTTTCGCATTTTAGTCCGGCTGCTTTACGATGGGTCTTGAGAATGTTACATTCTAGCACCTGCATTTTACAAATAATTGTGAGCAGACCCTAGATCTGAGTATTTTCCATTTTAAGTATTATTTCAGCAGTAAACTTCGAAAAATTGTAGTAAATCAAGGAAAATAATAAAAATGCAAACTTAGACTCATTTTGTTCCTATTTACTAGGTATACAGCCTAGGTATGATGTAGATCTGTGCAATGACTAGTTTTGCCCTTGGTTTGTTGCATGCAAGTTTAAACAAAAGAAATAACAATATAGGTGTAAATGGGCTCCAAAAATTATGAAATTTGGACAGTAGCTTTACCATGATGTGTAGGATGTGTGTGATTTTTTTCAAGCCTAGTACACACTGTTAAATTACTGTTTTGCCCTTATGCATGCATTTTGGGCATTTTTCAAAAGTGAAAATACTTGCTACATAAAAAGTGCTTCAAAAATTCCCCTGAAATTTGTATATGCTCTATGTTACCTAAATTGTCCAATTTTAGAGTTTCAAGTTCTGCATGTAAGTTTTGGTTGCTGTTTTGAAAAAGACAAATAATTGCAAGTTAAAATGAATAATAGGAAGAGTGACCTTGTTGTGCAAAATAAAGTCCAGGAAAAATCCTAGTGCCATATAGTTAATGTTAGGCTCCGGAAAACATTTTTGTGAACTTTATTGCTACTGGTTGCTTCAAGTCCTTGTGTTGTCGCATGCGGTGTGTTAACCTACATTAGGTGATGGTTTGTACGATTTCTTAGTATTGGATAAGTTTTGGCATGAAAATGCATAACTCCACTTGTTGCTTACGGCTGCTTGCATCTCATCGGCACCATATGCATGCATTTGCACTTCCTTGCACTTATTTCATTATATCATGCATGTCATTCATATAGTGGCGCTCAATGTAGAAACGTGATCGAGGAGTTGCCGCTAGGAGCTACATCAAGCAACGGTGTCCAAAAGACCAACTAAGACCCACTCACGACCTGGAGGGCCCATCAGTCGTGTTTGGAAGGAGGAGCAGTCCAAGTGGTCAAGGGGTTGCCTGGGGCAAAGCCCCACAACTCGGCAAACTAACATTAGCTTAGTTCGTTGGTTTTGATAAAATAAGTAAAGGTAGGCAGGACCATAAATTACCCAGCTAATATTATCTTGATTGATGATTATGCATCCACATTAGGAGTTGATTGAAACCAATTGCATTAGAGCCTCCTGGCCGCTCTGGCCCTAGCACCGATAATAGAGTTCGTAGGACAAGTATGCCTAGTAATGCTAGGTGCGAATAGACACGAGTGAAATGGAGTCACTCGTCGTATAGGTGATTTCAAAATATCAAATTATTACAGTGGATATGTTATTTATGCTTGTGATTTAAATGGAGACCGGGCAGAGATACTCACCATGGGGAAAAGTTACCCTGATACTATCACTTGCAGTATAAGGTTTGACGTGCTTAAGTTCCGTCAACAATGTCAAAAAGCATATATTCATTCATGCATGCATTAGCAAGTGAACCTGTTTCACATTGAACACTAGGAATACAAATTTGTCTCGCTCACAACCATTATGCATGTTTGAGTATGAGCAAACCCCAATCAATTTACAAAACAACTACTCCCTCCGTCCCAAATTGTAAGGGGTTCTAGATCTATTTTTATTTGTCCATATTCATACAAATATTTATGAATCTAGACACATACTGAACACATGTACATGGAAGAATGAATGAATCTAGTTGAGATATAGAACCCCTTACAATTTGGAACGGAGGGAGTATGTCTAAGCAATAAATCTGACAAAAAAATCATTAGTTGTAACAAAACACATGATTTGGTTGTATTTGCTTGTTAATGGCGCTCCCATCGTATTCATGGTGGCCTCCCGGTTCATTAATCTCAGCGAGCTGCAACATAAGTGGCAAAAGAAGGTTATACATCTAAGCCAACTCCTAGATAATGCATGTCTAGTTTAAGTGATTCAAAGAAGAAGAATAGAACATAGAAACTAAGCAAAGTATGCCATTTGATTATGGATATAACCATGATCACAAAATTTAAGTGCACCATGAACCGGTAAAACTTCCAAAATAGCATGGGTGGCTAGTTCTCTAAATTACGCTTAACCAAAAAAACATTTAGAAGACCAATCCATATACATGTTTATTACTCTGAACCCATAAATACTAAATCCTATTCGGTAAAAAAAGGGAATGGGAAATAAAAAATTAGATAAATTTAATAAAGAATGATAAATTAATTTAGGGCCGTCGAACTTAGAGAAGCTTAGCCCCTGAGGACCGAAAGGGCTGACCTAGAGGGGGGGTGAATATGCCGACACCTAAAACTTGCAACCCCAAAAACCTTCTCTTCTCTACTGAGCAAGATCACATAGCGACTGAGTGCTACTGACCCTAGGACTCAAAGAGGCAACGTAACAGCGAAAGAGATCGCTTTGGCATCCACAAGACGGACGAAAGCGAACAAGGCCTGAAACTTGGAAGCAAGCTCTACCAGCCACTCTACATAGTCAAGTGCCTCACTTGATGAACCAATGAGTTTGAGTATGGGCATTCAGGAGAGAGTCGCAAACCAAAGCCGTAGACAAAACACCCAAGAGAAAAGAGCCAAAGCAGGCAGCAGCCTGGGCACACCGGACTATCCGGTAGACCGGTCTTCACAGTCAATCACCGAACTATCCGGTGGCACGTACTGAACTATCCTGTAGCACACCAGACTATCCGACAGAACTGCAGAACTTGAGCTCCCAAATCCTAATCTTGACCAAACCTTCTCCAAACTTCATGAAAATTGGCACAGGCTATATCAGCACTATTCCAAAGCTATTCCCAAAAGATCTATTGGAAAAGATGAAGGATTAGCAGAAATTTCAGATTTTGTGAAGAGTGGAATACTTGGGCAAGAAAGGGGAAAACTCAAGAATGACTTGCTCATGGCAATCCTACTAGATTGAGATGTTCTAAGACATAATCTCCATATCCTTGAAAGTCCAAAACAGCAAAAGAAAAGGGGAAATCTCATAGGCAAACCAAAGCACCAAAAGCCCTTGAGAAATCACCCAAAAACCAAAGAGAAATGGGGAAGGAGATGCACACTCAAGTTGCTACCCAAAATTCCATCTACTGCCATCCCAAATCAGTCACAAGATCTGAATACAAAATGGAATCTCATTCTCCAAGCTGCCTCCTACTTCCTACCCTCTAACTATGGGGTTAGATCACTCTAAAACCCTCTAATCTTTAAGCTCTTGCTTGGGAATGAAAATGGCTACCTAAACCTAACCCTAAGCAACCCTAAACCAACCCAGGAGGAGTTGATAATGGCAACCAACACCTTATTTGTACTACAAACTAAGCCCTAATGCATTTTGCACTTGACCCCCTATATTATAGACTCTTGACATTACAAAGGCCCATAGGGCTACAAAAGACCGCAATAACTCAAATGAATGGCCACGATGGAGTCCTCAACGTCTTCGGTTTCTCTGCCTTAGCTTGATGTCCTCCACGTGTCTAGTAGCTCATCCCTCGAGGGTAACTCCGGTTTTTGGAATATAGGCAACCTGCCCTTGGTTTTGTCGATGGAACCAGGAAATGTTTTTGGCCCCTGGTTTTGACGCTCGAACCAGGAAACATTAGTTGGGCCTAGTTTTGATGCTCGAACCTAGTAAACGCTTGATGGGATTCTTCTAGAATGATTTTATGGCTCACGATACCGTCCCGCACCCAAGGTCACTCTTATGTGCCAAGCCTAACTTGGACCGCAGCCCAAGCCACCTGCTAGTCTACTCGGCAAGGATTTTGTCATGCCAAGTTGACTCTGGCACCACCACCTGGTCACACTTATGTACCGGTGGGCTTCTGCTCGCTCGTCCATGCACCTCCGGGCCACCAAGTCTTCAGGTATTGATAGGCGCTTATTATAGCCAGGACAAAAGGACTAGACTCGATACACTTGAGTACCTCAATCTCCCCCATGATGAGTGCCTTGACAACTGCCCTCACCAACCACCTAAAATCATAGACCTAAGAAAAGAAAAACATAACAAAGAACAACAGAAGAAAGAAAAACAAAGAAAATCCACTCAAGTGCTCAAAAGCCAAAGAAAGGCAAAAACAAGAGCACTAGAAGTCAACAAAAGCAAAACAAAAAGATCAGCCAGCCGATCAACAAAACATGACCCCTCAAAAAAGAGGCAGGGCTCAACACAAGCATGCTAGAAGCAATGGACCATCTCCTCCAGAAAGAGGCGAGGCTCGACACAGCTAGCCAAAAGAGCATGCTAAAACTCCAACTCCCCCTGCACTTTAGTCCTTCTCACAATGCAACACTCCCGTTGGGATGATGCTGATTCTCCCCTTGAGTCCCATGGTGCCACTTCTCCCCTTGTCCAGAGGTTGGTGACCCACGTGATTGGTGACTCCACTCTCCTCCATTGTTGATAATGCACACATCAAGTCCTATGAGAAAAATGTTGTGCAAATGACACTAGGTGTAACAAAGAGCTCAAAAGGGATGGAAAGCTAATATACAAGTTCTAGCATACATAGCATGTGAGGGCAACGGGGCATGCAACAAGCTCAAAAGAACATATCTACTCAGGTCAAGAGCAAAGCATGATTTTCAGGTTTGGTTCAAAAGAAAGCATCACCAACATGAAATAGCATCTAGCAAGATAGGCATGAACAACAAAATGCTAGCAATGCATAGAAGGTGTGCAAATTCTAACCTGAGCATATCCAGCAAGCCATAAGCAATTCAGAGACTTGGTAATTTCAGATTTAGCATTTTCATTCCAAGCAAGTTTTAAGCATGTGACAGGGGTTATTTGCTCTTCATACCACTTCTTACCAACCAATGCCAAGCCTAGGGGTAGAAAGACCATCAAAAGCTTAAGGCAAGGTTTTAGCCATTCACAGCAAGGTTTGAGTTCTCACACAAGTGCAAAAGTGAGCTATCTCAAACCAAGGCAGTGAGACAAGACAAATCCACCTAGATCTTTTCATTTTAGCTCAAACAGATACCAAGTTAAGCAAATAATTCAGATTTCATATTAGACAAGGTATCATGAAAGCTTAGGTAAAAACTAGCAAAGGTAGATAACTAGAACAACCAAGCATGGAAAAATAGCACAAGCATTCAACACGTCTACACATGACTAGATTGTCAAGTCAAGTGATGATCATGTTTATGATTTTCAAGAAATCAAAATGACTTAGCTCTAACAAGGTATACAATAGATCCAAATGAGCTCAAGCCATCCATGATCAAGCATACTACCGTACATCATGGCACGAGCAAAAACTAGAAAGTCATTCCAAAAGAGCTCAAGTTCAAGTGTACACTACAAGTGTACATGATGCAATGCATGAATATGATACAACATGCATCAAGAAGCAAAAGAAAGCCAAAACAAAGGCAAAACAAAACCTAAAAGCTAATAAGCTCGCCCTAACTAAAAGGGAAAGCAAACTCCTAACTCTCCCCGCAAGCGGTTGAAATTGTCTAGGTCTAGGGGTTTAGTTAGGATGTCAACCACTTGGTTCTCACTCACTATATATGCACTACATTAATGAGGCCTTTCTCATAGCTGTCTCTCAGAAAGTGATATCTCACATCTATGTATTTGGTTCTAGAATGGAACACTGGATTCTTAGTAATGCGAATGGCCCTAGAACTATAACACAAGAGTGGTATCCACCCGTAGGTTCGGCCATAGTCTTTCAAAGTAGCAAGCATCCATAGGATCAGGGAGCAGCAAGTAGCAGCAACAACAGACTCAGCCTCACATGTGGATTGGGCTACACTAGATTGCTTGTGAGAGGACCTAGAGACTAAAGAAGTACCCAAGAACTGGCAGGTACTGAAAGTCAACTTGTGATCCAACCGGCACCTAGCAAGGCGTCAAAATAGCCGAGGAGGAAAAGCGACGAATTCGCGGAGTACCACGAGCCATACTCCGGGATGAACTTGACATACCTCAGGATCTACTTCACAGTAGTGCTGTGTGTGTTGGCAGCTCTTAGCCTTAATAGGTTTCACTCCGCAAGCGCACAGAAACCACTATAGCCTTTCACCCAGAGTATTCCTGAGTATCGTATTTATCCACAGGGAAGCGGCTAGGCGAGAGAGTATAATTGGATAAACTCAAATCAAAGTCAATGTACTTTAATAAATGTACCAACTAGTATCTAGGCATGGGTAAGTTTGGTAAAGACAGGTGTATGGTGAAGAAGTAAATAGACTACCTAAGATACACGTAGAGAGGTATAGTTGCCTAGGGAGGACAACGAAGTGAGATAAAGTTCCCAAACTCTATTCTATTCGGCTGCAAAGACTATGTCATGGTTAACTAAGGAAACCCAAGTAAACAAGTCAGGGTCTCGCATCGAGTGAAATTCCGGCATCCCTCGAGGGTTCAGGGGGTAGATAGTTGACCACCGAAAGAGAACCCGGCTATCACCTACTGGCCTCCCGAACGAACGGGCCTGGACTATACAGGCACACCACACGCTATCACCGAGTGGGGCTACCAAGCAAAGCTGCGTCGAGAGGATGGCACGCTATAAACGTACTCAAGCAAGCTTGAGTAATAATAGATCATCCTTGATAAGAGGAGAGGACCTAACCAGAGCCTGGCGTACAGGTTGGATTATAGCTCCGGCAAGAATAACAAGACTTGACTAACCAAGATAACCACAGCCTAAGCCTAGCAAGTATGCAAAGAAGGGTGCACCACACTTTCAAGAGATAGAAATAAAGTAAAGCATAAATATATTATTCTGAAGATAAGAGTAAAAAGATACAAGAACTTTACCTCAGACTCAGAGATATCTCTGAGAACTCCTAAGGCAAAGCTCGACTCACTCTAACTCCTAGGACTATCCTAACTACTAAGATGTGGAAATGGCACTCTCTAAGGTAGAATGAAACTCTCAACTTCTCCACCCTTTTACAAATGAGCTCTCGGGGCCTATTTATAGTCCAAGCAAGTGAGAGGGTATTTATAGGTCGCCTAAGCTGGTTTGGGGGGTAAGGTGGTGGTCGGCCGACCATGTAGGGGGTTGGCCTGACCTAGCCCCATGCTCAGGCGACTACCCGATCCACCGACTTGGCCATCCAACGGTTTGATCCTGCTTCCTCACGTCGGTTGGCAGTTGAGACTGGTTGATGCACATGTAAAATGAGGGCCTTGCATGGTCAGCCGACAATACATGAGGTCGGGCAACCACGTGTCTTGCTTCGACTGGTTGCATGGCTCCTCTCATGGATGATTGTCATCACCGATCCATGGTTTGGTTGTCTTTCGGCCCTTGGATACATTGGATTCTTGGTTTGATGGTTGGATTAGACTGCCTTTGTGTTTCCTTGCAGATTTGGATCGAAGATATGGCATTTGGGCTACTACGGGAAGGTTGGGCGGCCAGGGGCAGGATCGGCCGACCCTGCCACTACGTCGGGCGACCCAGCAACTGGTTGGCCGACCGGGCCACTTTTGCCTGCAGTGCCCATCTTTGATCCTTGACATGTTTTCAGCTGTTTTATGTGTAATTTCGTACCTGCATCCAAATATTCATGTACATCTTGTGGAACTCATTAGTAGTAGGGGTTAGTCCTATTTTATTCACATGCTTTGCTTCATTTGGTGGATAATTTACGAATAGATATCGTGAGATTATGACCATCAACACCCCGCAAGCTTAAACTTTTGCTCGTCCTCGAGTAAAGCTAAGACTGAAAGTGGATCAGGAGTTGCTGCAATATCGAAGATGAAGAGAGATTCTAATACATGATTCAATACTCAAACTTTTGTTCTGAGTAGTGAAATAATTGAAGTTCACCTTGTGTAATACCTGTGGTGCATCTTTTTGCTTACCTCGCCTTGGGCGGTTGAGAGATGGAATAACTTTAGTGCAGGAGTACTTCTGACTTGCCCTTTTTTGGACGTCCTTCTCAGGTGTTTTCTAGATTTTCAAAACAAAGAAGCTTCCCCAAGGTATTCTCGGTCGCTCAAAGGTGTTTCCTCACCAAGGGCCATGAGTTGGCCAACATTTTCCTACAGCTAAGGCCTTTGAGGAGCTTTTGGTGGGGAGAATGCGGCACACTTATGATGTTTATTTTGCTAAGCCAAAGATTGGACCAAAGAGTGTACTCTATCACTTCTTCTATTTGATTGCTGGAGTTTGAATGGTGGGCGTCTCCTTCTCTTGATTTTTGTCCCTTGTAGCCTTTTATGTATTTGGAGGAGATATGGAGCTTTTATTTATTTTTGTCATGCTTGAGCTTGCATGCTTTTCATTTTGCCGTGCATTGGCACGCATTTTTTTCTTTTCATTTTGCCATGCTTTTGCATGCTTTTTTTTAGCTCCATACCCTTACTCCTTTGGATTTGAAGGCTCAGGGATTATGAGAAGTACTTGGACACTTTTTGGTGGATGCAAAGTCCAGAATGGATCACTTGCATTTGTGCTTTTGTACTCCAGCTATAAACAGAAGGTGATATTTCTACTCAATGAGACTCAAAATTTGACAAAGTTAAAAACATCTCTAAGTAGCTCTTCGTGGCGGTTTCAACTATTTGAAGTACTTTTGGCTCTGGTAGGCATTCATGACCGAGGGGAGCTATATTTTGTCATTTTCAAAGATAACGAACCTGAGATGTTCATCCTTAGGAACGTGAAAGAATCATCCCACATTTAAGTCATATCATCATCTCGCAACAACTTAGGCTTGTTATCACAATTGGCATCCACAAGGTAGAACTTTAGGTTTACTTCTTTTATTCACAACGTAAAACTAAGTTAAGCATAAATCCCATGCAAGAATTAAATCATTCACTTGATAGAGCAACTATTCATCATCTCCAAAATGAAGCTAGCGTGTGAATCTATCATTCGAGCATGGGAGTTTTTTTTAAGGTAAAGCATAAATATAACTGAAATGAAACAAACTAAATTAAACTAATTATTACTAGTGATCCTTCTCAAGGCAGATACATGGGTGGTGCAGTGAGGCAAGGGGATTGACATACCCGGCTATCGATTGGGTTCCCCCCAAGCTTCAATGAAGCTACTGGGGGTAGTACCCGTGGTACTAGAAGAAACGCTGGGAGTCGTCGAAGGTGTGCTGGGCTGTCGCTTCAATGCGCGTCTCATCCTACACAAAAAAATGATCACAAGAACTACAAGACGACATAAAATATTAGCATTAGTCATTGGTCGTCCTTGTAGGATGTGACACCACCACAATCCCGTTCTTGTGCTTGCCAAGAGAGAGAGAGAGGGATATTTAGAAGCTAAAATTTATTTGGCTAACATGATTTTATTTGGGACTTATTTAACTAAGCAGTAGGGCTTAATTAAATACTAAGTAAGAGGGATTTGAGGGGGAGAAGTGTGCTGCTGCTTGGTGCACCGAGCAAGAGGGTCGAGGTGCCTTTTACAGGCAAGGGGCAGCAGGTAGGAGGGACAGGCAACCATGTCCTAGGGTTGGCCGACCTGGGGGCTGGTCGGTCGGCCATGATGGCCGGTCGTCCGGCCTTGTGCAGGCACCAGGAGGCCATGATGGTGCGTGGTGCATGGCTTGTGTGCGAGAAAAGGAGCAAAAGCGGTTGCATGCACCGGAGACGTGAGTGAAAGAGGTCGGGAGGCCAGTCATTGTGCTCATGAGCACTCGACTGCTTCGTGTTCAGGTGCATACGCTGAAAGCAAGAGAGAGAGAGGAGGGGCGGTCGGCCGGCCGGTGGCGTGGTCAGCCGGCCATGATGGCCGGTCGGCCGGCCTTACCCCTTTTTTTCTAAAAAGAGGGAGAAAGGAAAAGAAAGGAAAAAGAGAAAGTAAAAAGGAAAAGGACAAGGAGAAAAGAAAAGAAAAGAAAGAAAAGAAAAGAGAAAGAGAAAGGAAGGAAAAGAGGGGGGGCTGGTCGGCCGGCCATGATGGCGGTCGGCCGGCCTCCTGTCCCCCTTTTTTTTAGAAATAGATAAAGCGAATGCCTAGAAAATTAAACTTGTGCAGTGCAAGAATTTAAACATGCCATGGAGATCGAAAAACTAAATTAGCGAAAAACTAAATATGCCGTCGAGAGATAATGCCAAATTTACCTTTTGGCGAGGGTGCACCATTTACCACCCTTCGAGATATCGCATGGGCGTACATTCTGGATGGTGACTTGTATTTTCGCGCACCACTTCGAATTTGACATGGATGAAGCTTTGGCACGCTTACTTCCAACATGCCCCAGATTATTTGTCTTGGTTGCATCATGGGTATGTTTATCTTTGCTACTGCCCTTGAGTGAATGGTGTGGTTGAATCATGGGTGCCGACCTTCTGGACAGGAGCTTTGCCTCCTGTTTCTTGGGTTTTGGGACTAGCCTTGGTTGCTTTTGCCTTCTCCCAGTTCCTATTCTTCCTATTGTCGGATGGCAGCCTCATTGACTAACTTCCATTTCATGAATGCTACGAGACTGTCCATCTCCTTCCTGGAAGCATTGATGACTGGTGGCTTTGGTATATATTTCTGGCACTTAAATACCTTCACTTGGCTGCATTGCTCTACCTTTGGTTTGAAAGAGAATGTCTCCCTCATTCCGTTGATGTTGAGGTGGACTTCTCCAGCTCCAACATCGATGCTTGCCTCTTCAGTACTCAGAAATGGCTGCCCAAGAATGAGTGGTGTCTTTGCATCAATTTCCATATCCAACACCACGAAAGTCCACTGGAATGAGGAAATTTCGGATCTTCAATGGAACGTCCTCGGCAATCCCTTTGGGGTGACATATAGATTGGTCTGCCAACTAGCAGGCACATGGCGGTAGGTACGAGTGCAGTGTGGTTGAGTTTGTCGAAGACGACTTTGGGCATAACACTAACGCTTGCTCTGAGGTCACATAAGGCTTGATTAAAGACTTGGTTCCCAATTGAGCATGGAATGGTAGAACTTGCAAGGTCCTTTTTCTTCTGTGGAGGCTGATCGAGTATAGCTGCGCTACACTCTTCTGTCATGTGGACAATTTCTGCTGATGGTAAAGGCTTCTTGTTGTTGAGGATATCTTTTAAGTACTTGGCGTATGTTGGTACCTGCATAGCATCTAGCAAGGTATATTGACATATAATTTCTTAATGACCTCAAGGAACTTACTGTATTGTTCGTCAGTAGTAGCCTTCTTGTTGCGCTGAGGGAAAGGTAGCACCGTTGTGTCATAGAATTCGTGTGGACATGATTTCGGTGGTGCCTTGTCCTCCGCTGTTTCAGGTCTGGTCTCATGATCATCCTTCTCTGTGTTAGTGGCCTTCTCCTGTTCTTCACCTGCATTGAGAGTGTGTGGCGCACTAATAGGGTATGGAGGGTCCTGAGTGGACTTACCACCCCTAGTGGTGACTGCATTGATATGCTCTTTGGGAGGAGGTTTCGGTTGTCCCATAAGCTTACCCACATTAGCATTAGGTAAAGAGGTAGCTAACTGAGCTATCTGTGTTTCTAACATTTTGTTAAAGCTCAGTTGATTCTTCATAGCACTATTAAGATTCTCCATTTGAAGAGAGATAGACTCAAAAAGCCTGCTATCATTCACAGCTTTTTGATCAAACGAGCTAGGCTTATTAAATTGTTGTGAATTGCCTACGGAGTTACCTTGTCCGGAGAAAGGAATGTACAGTCTTGAATTCCTAGCCTGGTTGAGGATGACTCCCATTGTTGATGTTGCTAGAGTTACCGATGAAATTGGCATCCTCCGGTCGAGTTTCGGGGCAGCTGTTCCCTAAGTGCCCTGTGTTCCCGCAGACTTCACAAGTCATGCGAGCATCGAGGGCCTGGACTGGAGCGGTCTTAGGACTGTCTTCTAGCTTCTTTAAGAGCATGTCCATCTTGGCAGCGAGCATGTAAGTGCTGTCGATGTGATGGATTCCACGGGATCGGGTACTAGACCTCTCTTCTTTCCATCCCTGATTTGTGGCTATCTTTTCAATGAGATCCTTGGCGGCTCTCACACTCTGGGACAAGAAGGATCCTCCAGCGGCTGCATCCAGGTGCTCTTGTGCTGAGCGGTTCAATCCATGAAAGAAGCTCTGGATGATAAGCCATTGTTCCATTCCATGGTGGGGGCAGGCCGCGATGTATTCTTGTAATCGTTCCCAGGCCTCCGCCACTGTTTCATCTGTGAGCTGTTGAAAGCTCGAGATCCTTGTTCCTCAATGCATTGGTCTTCCCCAAGGGGAAATACTTGGCAAGGAATGCATTGGAGTATGCATCCCATGTATTGAATGTTGCAGGGTTGAGGTAGAACCATTGCTTCGCCTTTCCGACAAGCGAAAATGGGAAGAGGCATAACTTGACAGCGTCGGGGGATGCACCTTTCATTGTGAATGTGCTGCAGATCTCTAGGAATTGCTGCAGATGGTTATTAGCATCCTCCTGTTGCTAGTCCGCAGAATGGGATAGCTTGAACCATGTGAATGACTCCGGGTTTGAGCTCAAAGTTCTCTCCCGCTTGCACTTCGGGTCCCGTAGGAACATTATTGCTGGAGGGAATGGAGAACTCACGGATGGTCTTTTCAGCCATGACATTGGTGAACGGAGTATGACTTGTTGATGCAAATGATTCAAGTTTTGTCGGTACAGGTCTCTGCCCGTGAACAGTCTTTGAACGGACTCTTCTGAGCAAGGCCTCTAGATTATTGTGCAAGTTTACCGGTAGGTCGTAACCGGTCATACACCCCTCTAGTTGCATCCACAACAAAAACAACAGAGACAAGTGACCCTGCTGAAGACTAGTTGGTATTTTTATAAAGACACGGGGTTCGAAAAGAGATTATCAATTATATCTCTGCCTATTGCTTCCACGGCAACGACGCCAAAAAAGCATGTTGGCGGCTCTTAGCCTTAACAGGTTTCACTCCGCAAGCGCACGGAGACCGCTGTAGCCTTTCACCCAGAGTATTTCGAGTATCGTATTTATCCACAGGGAAGCGGCAGGTGAGAGAGTATAATTGGATAAACTCAAATCAAAGTCACCGTACTTTAATAAATGTACCAACTAGTATCTTGGCAGGGGTAAGTTTGGTAAAGACAGGTGTATGGTGAAGAAGTAAATAGACTACCTAAGATACACGTAGAGAGGTATAGTTGCCTGGGAGGACAACGAGTGAGATAAAGTTCCCAAACTCTATTCTATTCGGCTGCAAAGACTATGTCATGGTTAACTAAGGAAACCCAAGTAAACAAGTCAGGGTCTCGCGTCGAGTGAAATTTCGGCGCCCTCGAGGGGTCAGGGGGTAGATAGTTGACCACCGAAAGAGAGCCCGGCTATCACCTACGGGCCTCCCGAAGGAACGGGCCTCGACTACACAGGCACACCACACGCTGTCACCGAGTGGGGCTACCAAGCAAAGCTGCGTGGAGAGGATGGCACGCTATAAACGTACTTAAGCAAAGCTTGAGTAATAATAGATCAGTCCTTGATCAGAGGAGAGGACCTAACCAGAGCCTGGTGTACAGGTTGGCGACCTGCCCGATCCACCGACTTGGCCATCCAACGGCTTGATCCTACTTCCTCACGTCGGTTGGCAGTTGAGACAGTTGGTGCACATGTAAAATGAGGGCCTTGCATGGTCGACCGACCATGCATGAGGATCGGGCGACCATGTGTCCTACTCTGACTGGTTGCATGGCTCCTCTCATGGATGATTGATGCCACCAATCCGTGGTTTGGTTGTCTTTCGGCCCTTGGATACATTGGATGCTTGGTTTGACTGGTTGGATTAGACTGCCTTTGTGTTTCCTTGCAGATTTGGATCGATGATATGGCATTTGGGCTCCACGAGAAGGTCGAGTGGCTAGGGGTAGGGTCGGCCGACCCTGCCACTGGGTCGGGTGACCCAGCAGGTGGTCAGCCGACCAGGACCTATGGTCGGTCCGACCGGACCACTTTTGCCTGCGGTGCCCATCTTTGATCCTTGACACGTTTTCAGTTGTTTTATGTGTAATTTGGTACCTGCATCCAAATATTCATGTACATCTTGTGGAACTCATTAGTAGTAGGGGTTAGTCCATTTTATTCACATGCTTTGCTTCATTTGGTGGATAATTGACGGTAGATATCACGAGATTACGACCGTCAATAGTGTGATGCCCTTGGAGATGCCTAAAAACGAGCACACATACCTACATCAAACTGGATGTCCGGCCTCGTGGCAGTCAGGTACATCAGTAACCCGACCATCCCTGGTACACCTTCTGATCGACCTCCTCACCATCTTCGTCCTTATCCATCATGGTAGATGTGCTTGTTGGAGTCATCTGTGACAAAGCGTCCACCATGTCAAACTTCTGAAGCAGGTCCCTCATGTACTTGCTCTGGTGGACGAAAGTGCCTTGGGGTGTCTCCCTGATCTAGAGCTCAAGGAAGAACTAAAGTTTCCCCATCATTCTCATCTCGAACTCCTTCCTCGTCTACTATGAAAACTTGTTCACAAGTGCATGAGAAGAACCACCAAAAAAAATAAATGCACGAATATCTGAACAATCAAAATGTCATTGCCAGGCTTTTGCAAAAACAGAGTCTTTTCCACACTCCCCATCTCAAAACCCTAGGCAACTAGGCATTTGCTAAATCTCTCATACCACACCTGGAGAGCTTGCTTCAGGCCATACAAAGCCTTCTGCAACTTGAACACTTCGGTTGGGATACTTGGGATTCTCAAAGCCTGGGGGCTGCCTCACATAGAACTCTTTCCTCTATATATCCATTTAGGAATGCACTCTTCACATCCACTTGGAACAGCTTGAACCCTTTCGAAGCTGCCAAAGCTAATAGAATATGAATGGCTTCTAATTTGGCTACAGGGGCAAATGTCTCTTCATAATCTATCATCTCTTTCTAGCAAAAACCCTGAGCTACAAGCCTAGCCTTGTTTCTCACCACTACATCATCCTCTCCTTAGCTTGTTTTTGAACACCCACTTGGTGCCTATGCGATTGCAGTGTGGTGGAGGCTTGACTAAAACTCAAACTTGGTTCCTCTCAAAATTTTCAAGTTCCTCATGCATGGCATTGACCCTGTTTGGATCAGACAAAGCGTGTCGAACATCATAGGGCTCAAAAGAATCAACAAATGCAGAGTGTGCAAAGGCAAGCTAGAGAAATAGGACCTGAATCTTGTAACTCTCTCATGCAGTCCACCGATGATGATCCTTGAAGGGTTATCCTGCTGGACCATCCGAGACACCTATGGCTCGGAGGTCACCTCCCCTGCGTCCTCAGCGGGCCCTACTGCATGTACAGGTGGATCTTGTGGAGGTAGCTCTTGTGTAGTGGAAGTAGTGTGTACTGGAGCCTCTCCATCATCCTCTGAAAGCGAATCAACATGTTCTGAAGCTGCAGCAGGCGCAGTATTACCAGAAACACGTCCATCTTCTTCCTCATTCTCAAAGATGGTAGTACCTATTTCCTCATCACCTGCAAGCTCAAAGCCAGGGGTTGTGCAAGGCATAGTTTCATCAATGGTAACTTCACAAGTCTCAACAATCCTATTAGAGTCCAAGAGCCAAACGCGGTATGCGCGTGAATGCGTGGCATAGCTAAGAAAAACTCTTCCAGAACTGCGAGGTTTGAATTTGTCCAAGTTCCCCTGCTTGAGCACAAAGCACCTACAGCTGAACACCTGTAGCTGCTCACTTTAGGCTGCCACCCAAACCGCAACTCATACGAGGCCTTATGAAGAAGAGCTCGGAGAAAAATGCGGTTGGAAATGTAGCATATGGTGATAATTGCCTCAGCCTAGAATTTTCTAGGAGTCCTATGCATATCGAGCATCATCCTAGCCATCTCAACAAGGGTCCGATTCTTGAGTTCAACCACACCGTTTTGCCAGGGGATATATGGGGACGAAAACTAGTGTTCAAGACCTTGGCTATGGCAAAAGGCTTTGAAACAATCAATCTTGAATTCTGAGCCATTGTCACTGCGCATAGCTCTCATGGCATGATTGGATTCATTTCTCAACCTCAAAACCAAGTCATGAACAAATCCAAAACCCTCATCCATCGATTCCATGTAATGCACCAGAGACCAGTGAGACCAATCGTCCACAATCACAAGAATGTACCACTTCCCACTAATAGACCTCACCTGAGGAGGACCAATTGTGTCCATATGAAGCAACTCTCTAGGGTGAGCCGTCATCACCTGATTCACAGGTTTGTGGGAAGCAGCAACCATCTTCCTTGTGGTGACAAGGATGGCACACAAGGTCACGCTCACTCTTCAACTTGGGCAATCCTTAAATTAAGTCAAGTGAGCTAAGCTTTGCAAGCAAATCAAAGCTCAAATGACCTGGCCTCTTATGCCGCTTCCATAAATCTGAGGAGGAACTAGCCACCAAGCAGTGAGAAGGACCTAGGGAAGCTCAAGAAATCAACATGAAAGACCTTCCCAAAATGCAAAACAGGGCAAACAAGATATTCTTGAGCATCTAAAACACGAGAATAGCCCTTCTTAAAACAAACCTCATATCCTTCATCGAGAAGTTGCGAAATAGAGAGAAGGTTGTAACCAAGATTAGCAACCAAAGCAACATCCCTCAGGACAAACTGCTCAGAAACAGGAACAACGCCAACACTTTTCACCTTACCTGTACCTTTATCCCAAAAAATGATGTGCTCGTTGGAGCTCACTGGGGTGAGACTGAAGAACCATCTGTGATTACCGATCATGTGGCGCAAACAACCAGAATCTATGAGCCATATGTCCTTCAGGCCTCCGTCCTGCATCAATAGCGGTTCATGGGGTGAGCATATGGTCTAACATTGGGGTTAATCTAAAAAGAAACAAACTAGTGTCGATCCATCTGCCCATCAAGAGAAGGGTTAGCAATATCACAATCAAACATCCCAAAACCCCTGTCCCGCACAAACTGAGACTGCCGGTCACCACATCTAGAAAAGCGTGGTCCGTCGTAGCTCTCAAAGCCTCTGCGAGGAGGACCAAAGTCGTACAGCTCACAACCCGGTACTCTACCGGCAAAGCGTCCACCACCTAGAGTACCGCGAGAAAAATGGTCTCATCCACCTCCACCTACTCGACGTGGCCAGCGGTCTTGCCTATCCCCATGCCGAACATCAATCAAGCAGGTCTCCTTTCTTTTAATTCATTCTTTCTTTTTTCCTCTTTTTGTTGCCCAGACGGTCATCTCATGACACGTGTAGATTGCACGTACGTTTACGCTAGTTGGTTGAAAAGGGCCTCGAACTGATAGAAGGAAAAATATTCCACCCTTTACTCCTTTATTTATTTCCTCAGCTTGTTTGTTCCCATACCCACCAATAGTTTCTTTGTCTTGGAATTAATAAAAAAGAAAAGACATCGATCAAATGAGTCTTCTTCCTTTTAATTCCTTATTTCTCTTTTCTTTTCCTCCTTGATTGTCAGGTCAGTCATGTTATTTTTTTCCTTGACGCCCCGCTCTTCACATGGTCCACGTATACCTGTCAAATATATAGGCTGAGACACGGTTTGTAACGTGTGTGCCGCATGTACATCTATGGTAATTAAAGAAACCTAAATGTAGTTGTTGGAAGCATGAAGGAGATGAACTTAGGCTATTACCCAGTGGACACTATCATACTCATTAATGAGATGCCACGTAGGATTTTTAACTAATGTGACACAACATTTAATATGACAGAAAGAAAAACTGTATCTCGAGGAAGTATCTTAGGCCATGTCACAAAATTTAATATGATGGGTCTGTTTTCATGGACACAACCATCACATTAACTAATTTTTTGAATGTTCTTTTGATGATATTTTTTATATTGGGTTATTCATAGCATTACTATACCTTCCGTATTCATTGCGTGTTGGTTATTTGTCAGTACGGGTTTAGCTTATTTGGAAGTCCTCGACAAAACGAGTATTTCATGGAAAGCCGACAAGGAATTCCATTAATAACTGACCGTTTTGATTCTTGAAACATTTATGTATGATACTATGCATTATGGAGGGTTTTTTTTAACAGTATAATATTTCTTTATCCTATGTGGCATTCTTGAATACCGTAATAGCCTTAGTCTCTTTAGAAAATTTTTGTACTCTTGAACTTACAAAAAATTACGGACTCATTACACTTTACACATGCTTGTTAAACAGCTGTTTTCGAATGATTGTCGTAGGAAATACAAACATCAAACGTACTGCGCCTGAATGGAAAAAAAAGTAATCATGACACATACATATTTTTCATTGCACAAGAAATTTTACTTCCAGTAAACGATAAGTACATTGTATCACACCAATGTTGTAAGATTAGATGGTCACTCCCTGGCGCTTCGGCGCTTCCTACCAGATAAGGGAGTACTTTCAGGAATATCACTACAATTTGGTACAAAGTGAGCAAAAGATGTGTAAGGGGGTATCCTTGACTTCCATGACAAAAGATTAAATTCTCCTCTTGGCCTAACAGAAGGATCTTCTAATAGTTCCCCAACTGTAACCTGTGGCAAATTCTGATTCACTGGAACACAAGCTGTTATACTAGTATAAGGTCTGATGTGAAGTGGAGAATGGGGATGCAAAGAGAAGTCGCTTAAGTCTACTTCATGACCTTGTTCAAGACGATCTTTTGGATTCTCACCATATGCTGAGAAGTTCCTCTCAATCACTCTTAGGCATCTGTCTAGTATGCAAAGCCAGAAGTGATCATTCAGGTTCCTCCTCAACACATGAGCCAATCCGTTCGCCGCGATAAGTGATCCTCCTCCCGAATGTAAACTCCTGGCATATTCTTCTGCTATTTGTACTAGTCGTGGACGCTCCATCGGGTCTGCACTCCCAAATGCTAGTGTCTTGAAGAGGTACTGTAACTCCTCGTATGACAGTTTATTCAGAAAAACTGGTCGAACTGATCCAAACCTCGCAAATCTTTCGTGTGTGCTGATGATGATCATCTTGATGCTTCTGTTTGTTCTTGTCACGAATGAATAAAACTCTTCCCATTCCACATCATCTATTTCATGAAATAAACTCAACGACTACAAGTGCCATTCCCAATAAGGCCTTTTCATGGTCCACGATACCCAGAATGTTTTCTCCCTTCAGATGCAAAATTGAAGGGAACTGTGACCGTACCCTCTCGTCGGCGCAAACATGGGCGACCAAAGTTTTCTTCCCAACTGCAAAACTACCAATGACTGGAAGGACAGCCGGCGCGCCATCTGGGCTACGCTGCAATAAGAAGTTCAGGAGCTTCTGCTTTTCGGTATGTCGACCAAACATGAAATTGTCGATGTAAAGATATGAATCATAGGGCCTACGGGACATGCGGTCATACCCGCCCAAAAGTGCAATGAACTCTCCAATGTTGGCGACAGCTCTCTCAAGATTTTCCAATGCGCCATGTACCTCATGGTTGAGCATCTTGCCCTTATCCACCGAATCAAAAATAATCGTGCGGGGGCGTTTGAGACGAGTGGCAGAAGAGAAGGAGAACGAGTTGCTAACCTTTTCCATGGAACTCGCCTCGTGCAGCTCAAATCTCAAGGTATCCAGCACATGGTACCCCTGATACATGGCCTCCGACAGTGTCTCGAGCTGCATCAGCATTCCAGAGTTGGTGATGTATCGCCCATCTGCCTCCTCCACAACGGTGTGAACCCTCATCAGGAGATGCTCCAACCTCTTTTCCTTCTCCTCCAAGCATTCATGGCTCGAGCACAATTTTTTGAGGGTGAATGAAATGAATCGGCTCAGAATTTCACCTGCGACCGCAGCTATGGCAGTTTCCATTAGGGAACCTCAACCACAGCATAGAGGATGGATTAATTGAAGAATGGATAGGGAATGTCTGATACGTGTGTAAATGAATTCTCCTGGAAGCCTGATATACATTTACTTGCCCAATGCAAACTGTCCACTGCGAATGATTGTACAGCCTATAAGGATTGAGTGCTTTAGTTGACCTCTTCTCCCCATTCTTCATGACAAAGACGTGCCAACAACCCCGAAATGTTCTCATGTTATTGGTCGTTGTCTTTGGAATCTCTCGAATATTTTTACCTTTGCGTCACAGAACGCCAGCACATCACACGTATTCTGACTAGAAGGACCTAAACTGTTCCTTACGCACAAGTCTTGAATCCTAACACAACTCAATCTGAAAACTAAAGTTATCCTTTTGGAAAAGGACCCCTATAAGGGATGGTTGATTATTCTTCACCACATGTCACACCCCCCCCCCCCAAAACTTAAAATTTGGATGTGACCTTTTAGCCTAAATTAATATGCAGTGATTTTCTTGACTTTTTTAAAAAAAACTCCAGCAATTACATTTTTGTCAAGGAATTTAACATGGAAAATAATAGTTTTGTAAATCCAATTAATACGACATGAGGTTTATTAAGGTGTGAGATGTGTTAATCCTGAAGCATATCGTATTTGAGTGTTTAAACCATAGGTCCAATTACAAATTTTGTCGTTTAAAATACTTCAAATAAGGGTACAGTCATTTGCCCTCCATAAGCTCACATTAAACCGTCAATTTTGGATCTAATTTGGGATTTTTCTTGGGAAGTTTTCAACCTGAGCAAGCCTCGCCGGACTAAGCCGTCAGCTGTAAGAATGGGAGCCTCAGGTATCGGGTAGAGATGAGGGCAAAAATATTGATAGGGTGAGACCCACCTGTCACCTGGCTCAACTCTAAACCCTTAATCAAACATAGTCCCCTCCTATCTCATGTCAAACCAAACACATTTTAGAAATATATGTACAATGCTAAAAGTTTGCACGTATACTTAAGGCTTTGTTCTCGGTCTGGGTGAGATCAATCTCTCCCAACCCCCTCCAATCCTAAACTACTTAACCTAGCAAGGCCTAAAGAGACATAGATGCCATTGAGAGTCCAGATAAGAGCCTTATATATTGCGGGAGTGGCCTTTAGTATCGGTTGGTAATCCCCTGTAGCACCGAAATCCGTACCGATACTACCTAATCAACACTAAAGACTTAGAGCATCAGCAGCGAGTGATGCGGAATGAAAGCAAGAACCGGTACTAAAGGTTGCCCAGCCAGGGCGGCTAGGACACTAGGGTGGGCCCCGGTCTAGCACCGGCTGTAGTTCCCACCCGGTACTAAAGCGATGACAGTCACGTGCACCGCACACATTGTTAGCACCGGATTGTATCAGCACCTGGTACTAAATAGATGGCAACCAGGTATGCGCGCGCAGACTTTTAGTACTGGTGTTATCCTTACCCGGCACTAAAGTTATGGCTTCCACGTGCCCGCTTACATCCTTTTAGAACCAGTGTTGTATCTTTGCCCGGCACTTAAGTAGTGATGACTGGCACGTTTTTATAATTATTTATATACGCTGTTATATATAATCCCAGTACGTATATTGTACATAACATGATTATTATCACATAATAATAGCACTGTACTTATATTTTATTACATAATAATAGCAATTTGTATGTGCATGATATAGAATATTTTGTCCATTATATTGCTTTCAAAACTCCTGCATTTCTATATTGTTTGGTAGGCAGTGAAACTCTCCTTTTTCGCTAACAATCTCTTCATTAATAAATCTCATCAACTGTTTTTGATTGTCGTTAGCCTCTTGTCTGGGAGGGCCATATCCTTTAGATTTAGTACATGTGGTTTTAAAAATATGAATGAATATACTAAAACAAAGCTTGTAAATATTATTAATGAGAAAGTGTTTACTGGTTGTGTTCTTAACTTACATTGATGTCTCTTTCAATTGACCTTGAGCCTACGAAAGTGTGCATGGCCTCACAGACATATTAAACACAATGATTGTTGCCACTTGGTTGTTTTTAACTCTACGAGAATTGGAATTTGGAAAGTTATTAGAGGTAAAGACTAGGTGCATAAATAGTTAAACGATATAGGTAGGTGGAACATACCGGAAAGTTTAGTCGTAGATCTAGCTTTTCTGTAATGTCTTGGGGTTTACCAGAAGGAAGGAATCAACCCATACTTTGAGCATGAAAAGATCAATTGTTGATCAGATGGAAGAAATAAATTGATGATTCAGATAAAGTGGAATAGCCTAAATTACCTGCGAAGCATGTGTATGATTTTCGGGTAGTCTATTGTTGGCTTTGTCAAAGAATCCATTACAGTGATGACTCCTTTTTTACTGAGAGTACAATTAATATCCAATGAAACCTGCACATACAAACAACATTAATTAATTAAGAGCAACACTGATTTAGAAAAAAAGGTACGTGATCGACAGTAAGCACTCACACAATGCGATATGGTAAAATAAAGAAATCCTTGGATTATTGGTTCCTGAGTATTCCTTTTAAGGATTCCAAAATGACATTTTTTTTATCTCGGTCTATACACTCCTGGTTCACGATCTCAGGGTCGATAAAGCCACCTTCGCATCTCCATTCTGCATACATCGATATATAGTGAGGACACGCATCAGATCAACAAGAGTCGTATGAAGAGGTTGTAAAAAAACTTACACAGTCCAGACGCTGATCACTGTTATATCCATCGCGTCTTTCCGGTAACCCTCAAATATATCCTCGTAGTCTAACCAAATCTTGTGATCACCGTGGCAGCAGTAGTCGCCTTTGACACTGGCAGCAAAAGCAATAGTACATTTGGATGACACAGCCGTGTATCAGTCATGGAAGCGACACATTTGAGTCGGTAGGGCTTTCAACTCATTGGGGTTAACTAGGGGTTTTCCACATTTATATTCCCATCGCGGTACAAATTCTTGGTTTTTCAGTAATTCTTCATTCTCGAACTGCTCCACTGTAATGCGTGCTTCTTTAAAAAATTGTGCTGTGGTTGTGGCTGTGGTTGCGTGATCCACTGAACTGCTCAATGGCATCGTATACTCACACTATAGCTGCTCTCCGAGCTATGGCACAGGCTTTGACACAGCCTTCTGCAACTGACGCTCGTAGTTTGATACCACAGGCTTCTGACGAGGTTGGGTCATCCTCTTAAAATGCTCCTTTGCCTTTGGATCTATTTTTGCCGCTGCTGAGTCTGTTTTGGCGCCAATTGCGCCTTCACATCGGCTTTCACGATTTCTTCTGTTTCCTCCAGGCTTTGCTCATAAGGGAGCTTTATAGATTTGGAGCTCGTCTTTTGACTGGATTTGCATCTTTTGCATCGTGGAGGGCTCCTATGTGGTGGAGGTTTGATGGGGCTCTTGGGCTCATAAGGAGGGCCATTGTTGGGGCTCTTGCGCTATGGGGCTCTGCTGGTGACCCACCCGCAGGTGTTGTTGATGCAGCAGTAGTCGTTCCCCATCACCTTTTTCTGTAAATAAATTAACGTGGGCCCTCTGCCATAGAATCATTCCGTGGATAGACTCTTTAAGTGTCCTTTCCCCATCGCCTTATTCGTGTTCAAGCTCCAAGTCCTCGTAAGTAGGGACTACTTGTCTACTGAGACAGTAGAGTACCCAGGTGGAATATCGGAGTAGTAGTATTTTTGTCCTGGATTCACCGGTAAAGCCACACCGTGTGCTATGACTGTGGTTAGGTTCCAAATGGGTATATGTAGCTCACACAGGCAACGTTGCTTGAGGTCATCGACCAGGTAACGTTTTTGATTCTCCACTCATGGTTGAGCTTGCACCGGTTGTTCAGCCTCCACTGCTAGTCATTGATCCTCCACCGGTTGTTGAGCCTCCTCCTGGTAACTGTTCTGATCAGGGTTCTGTGTGGAGGCGACGCTACTCTTTTTGTGGGAGCAAGGACTAACATTCTTGTTGCCATGAGGCACCACCTGCCCTGCAGGCACAAGGTTAATACCAGCTGCTGCCAATACTTGGTGAACATTTGCTAAGTCCGTTTTGAGGCCATCTACGTTTGCCTCTAAGCTACGGATCTTTGCATCCGCCTCGCTCAAGGTTCTCCGTCGTCTATATGATCCCCTATCCTCTGGAAACCCAACCTTCCATGACACATTGCCGAGCCCTCTTGTTCTACCAGGGTGCGATTTATTCTCTAAGGCCCATGTCAGCTCGTCCTTTTCTCTTTCACGGATGAATTCTCCCTTAGAGAACTTATCGATGACCACGACAAGCCTTTCTGCTAGCCGCTTTATCTTGTCATTATAGAGCAAGGTCCCATCACTTGACAAACTTCCCCCGTATCCATAATACCACCATTTGGAGCATAGGGGCCAATTGGCAGTAGATAGGTTGACCCCTCATTGTTCAAGCTCTGCTTCCATTCTCTCCCATTTCGGAATAGATGTTTTATAACCACAGGGACCCATGTTATGATTGTACTTTCTTTTCCTTGAATTTTCTGTATTTTGTTCAGAAAGTGAGTTGGCCACCTCTATTTCCTTGTACTATACAAACAATTCCCAATACCCTCTTAACTTTGGTTATTTTCCAAAGTCTAGTACCAAGCCATGTTTCACATAGTTGCCCCACAATTTTGTCTTGAAGGTTTGCAAGAGAACTGCCATCTTCTTTAGGTCCCATTGCTTCACTATCTCTTCACTTCCTTGAGGTAACGTGAACTTGGACGACAATTCTCTTCATAGTAATTCTTTCTGAGCTTTGGGGACCGCTTGAGGGACCACAGATTCTTCATCAACTTCAGATTCAACAGGAGTATCTTCATGAGCTTGTTTTTTCTCTGCTGTTTTCCAAACCAGGATGCTTATGCGGACGTTCTCCCTGACTAGAATGCCGCAGCAGTTCACAAATTTGGTGGCGGCTTTACTGGATCTAGAGGTTGTCCATTGTCTCCCACAAGTGTGATTTTGTATCTCTTCTCAAAGTTTTCCTTTTTGTGGGGCCTCGAGGCTTCTTATTTTTCTTTGGTAGGGAGGTGGTGGGCTATCAAGAAGAAAGGATAGTGTTACCCAAATTCCTTATGCACATCATCGATGGGGGGTGGATGGATATCAGGTGTATGTATAATGTCTATAGAGTAATCATGTCTATACCTGGCTACTGTCCAATGGATTTTCATTGGAGTGATTAGCATTATCCTCCTCATTGGGATAATTAATGTAAGAATTAGCCTCCTTGTGTGTACTAGTCTCATTGATCGTCCCCTCTCTATACATTTGGTGCATTATCTATTTCTCTCAATCACTCATCTTGGCTAATATGTGTACAAAAATATTAGTTATTAATCACTACAAAACACGAAATTGCGATGAATGTAAACTACAATTGTAAGTCTCTATTTAATTGCCTCCTAATGTAAGCATATAAGCCATTAGCTAACATTGTAGCCATCAGTAATCAATGAAAGGAGAGAATACTCATTTACAGAGGACAAGGGACAGAGCGAGAATACTCAGCTACGGAGTCGGGGAAGAGCTAAGAGTCCGAGGCCGTCTAGTCATCGGTGTAGTCGATGATGGCAAAAGGGAGAGGAGCGGGATCATCGAGGTGGCGGCAACACAGGTGGTGGAGATGGGGTCGTTGAGGCGGCGGCAGCGCAGTGGCGAAGACGGGGTCGTCGAGGCAGCGGCGGCCCGGTGGTGAAGACGGGGTCATCGAGGCGGACGCGACAGGGATATGGAGACAAGGCACAATGGTAGAGGAGGCGCAATCGGTGGAGGAGACTGCGACGGGGGTCCGGGGTGGCGGCGTTGAGAAGAAAAATGTGAACTGTGCGAAAGGATGACGAAGGCCCATATATACAGGTGCACCTTTAGTATCGGGCTCTGTAAAAGCCCAATACTAAATTGTCTATAGTATCAGGCCATATAAGGGCCCAGTACTAAATATATCCACAGGACCTCGAAAAAATGGCAAAAAAGCATCTATTAGCATCGGGTCTATAATGGCACCGATACAAATTGTTTTTTCCCACCAAGTTTTTCGGCCCATTTCATCCAGGGTTTGTTTACCACGTGCCCTCGACAGTTTGACTTTTTCATTGTTTACATAAATGCTATCTAAGACCATTTTTTGGTTAAACTAATATTAAAATACAAAATAAAATCCCCCCATTACATTAGATGTGTTATTGAGCAATAAAATTTTACTTTGCAACAATCCCTTCATTATGATCGCGGCGCATGTATGGAGCATCTTCATTGTTTAACAGGAAGCTTGTGTCAACCTCCACTTTGAATGGTGGTGCATCATCTAACTGGTTGTAATCCTCTTCGTCTGCGAAGTCCTCCACTCCCATTATTTTCCTTTTCCTTGGAAGAACAATGTGTCGCTTCGGCTCTTCATCTCACAGAACATTTTTCCTAGTTCTCTTCTTGGGTTTAGTAGACATGTCCTTTACATTGAAAACCTGAGTGACATCTTTAGCAAGGACGAATGGTTTGTCTCTGTATGCAGTGTTATTGAGGCCCATGGTTGTCATGCCATAATCTGGGTCTATCATAACACCGCCTGCGCTCAGTTTCACCCATTGGCACCGAAATAGGGGGACCTTAAGAAATGGTCCATAGTCAAGTTCCTAGATCTCATCTATATAACCATAATATTTGTCATTATTCGCAGTTGTGTCTATGGCTTCTATGTGAACCCCGCTATTTTGGTTGGTGCTCTTCTGGACTTGGAGTCTCGTGTAAAACATATTTCTATTTATCTTGTATCCTTTGAATGTTAAGGTCGATGAAGATGGTCCCCTGGCCAACCAAGCAAGTTGGTCATCAATCTCCTCATTACCCATGAGATGTTGTCTAAACCTCACACTGAAACTTTCTATTTGACGACATGTAATCTAGGCCTCAGACTTCCCCAGGTATTCAGAGCATAGAATCTTTTTGCGTTCCTCTATGTGCGGAGCCACCAAGGATGATTGTTGCAAGAATGTGAAGTGTGCTCTATCAAATAAAACATGATCACTGCAACGTATTATTTTCTTTCCTAGTGTGCCCTTACATGCTAGTCTCCCCTCATAATGGGACAAAGGAACTCCAATTGGCTTAAGCTCATCAATGTAGTCAGTATAGAACTCAATAACCTCCTCTATCCTGTATCCCTTAGTGATGCATCCTTCAAGTCTAGAACGATTGTAGACATACTTCTTTAGGACTGCCACGTACCTCTCAAAAGAGGACATATTGTGTAGGAAAATAGGTCTAAGAATACCAATCTCTTTGACAATATGAACCAAGAGATGTGTCATAATATCAAAAAATGATGGAGGAAAGATTAGCTCTAGGCTAACCAGATATTGGACAACATCATTCTGCACACTAGTTAGGTTATTTGGATCAATTACCTTTTGGATATAGCGTTCAGGAATGCAAGCAACTTTGTGATTGTTTTTCTAACATTTTCTGGTAGAATTCCTCTCAGCATGACTGGAAGCAGTTGTGTAACCAACACGTGGCAGTCATGAGACTAAGTGTACAATTTCTTGTCCTTAACTTTGATTATCCTCCGCACATTAGACGAGTATCTAGACAGGACCTTGATACTGTGCAAGCATTCAAACGTGCTCTCCTTCTCATTCTTGCTTAAGGGTGTAGCTAGAAGGACCTAAGTAATCATGTCCTTCGTCAGACACACCATTTGACGCCATCCACTGCAATAATTCTAAAGTGCCTTCCAATTTCTTATGGCCCTCTTTGCAGTCTGGGAACAACAAAGTTCTATGGTCATCTAACATATGCTCTAGCTTCTTCTAGTCTCTTCATTGTCGCAATCTTCCTTGGCATCATGCAACATTTGAGCCAAAGCACCGGTGATGTCTTCATCATCAGCATCGCCCATTAAGGTATCAGCAAAGGAGTTGTACTGCACGAAGTCAATGTTTTCTTCTTCTTCTTCATTCTCTCCCTCTAAAACCCCTAGTTCTCCATGCTTAGTCCAACACACGTAGGCCTACATGAATCCCCTTTGCATCAAATGCTAGTGAAGGGCTCCTGATGACGAGTAATCCTTCTCATTCTTGTAGTCTATGCATGGACAACTTATAGAACCTGACAGCTTCTTGTGTTTCTTGGCTGTCTCGATAAAGACATGCAAGCTGTTAATAAATTCGACATAGCGTTGGTCCTTGTACATCTATTGCCATTCCATCGATCTGTATCATATTACAATTCCAATACAAACTTATTTAGATCAACTAAAACCATTTAGAGCAACTAAAATAAATCTTAAATATTCTCCAAATTATTTAGATGTCGTGATATTTAAACATTTTCCATCCAACTTATTAATATTAGAGGGCCCCATTGATGGGAAAACAAACATACTGACATGTGGGGCAGCCATACACTAGGCCCACAAGCCAGTGACTGGTACTGCACTGAATCCAGCTCCAAAATAAACACCATCGCCTCTTTATGTCCTGCTTGACACCACACTTTCTCCTTCCTCCTGGCCGGCCAGATTCTTATCCTCCCCGTCCATGTCCACCATGTCCACTTGTTCAGAGCACTAGGGTGTTGCATCTAGCTCATCGCAGTTATGGTCTATCCTCGTATGTGAGGAAACGGGGCTTCCTTTGATCTAGTGTCCAGATTGCAAGAAGGAGAGGGTGGTTGAGCTTCTAGTCAGGATGCGAGAAAGCCAGAACTATGGCCGAGTCTACATCGAGTGCCTGTAGAACATTATAGGGGTTAGTTGATGTGGGTTCTTTGTGATCTTTTCGGTTGAAGAGTTTCTTTGGATTTGAAAGTTATCATTTTTATGCGGGTTTTTTTGTTTTGCTATTGTTATATACTTAGATGCCAGGATGGTTCCCCTTCTACTGGTGGCAGAAGGCATACTTAGCTGAGCTGGTGGACAAGCAGCTGATTGTGATACATCCTTCCATTCTGGAGGTTGAGGATGATGATGCACCTAGGAATGATGAAGGTGCTACCATTGTGGGGAGGAACATGTTGGATGAAAAGTTCGACAAGTCGAATAGGATTGTGCAATTGTTGGTAGTTATGATTGTAGCAATGTTTGCTATGGGGGTGATGTATGTGTTCAGGTAATGCCTAGCTAGTATGTGTCATCAATGGCCAATTATGTATTCATTGCTAAACTGAACCTAATTTCTTTCAGTAATGCAAGTTAAAAAGTAGTAAGTACCACAATGATAAGTTAGAGGATAAAGCTGCTAACCTCTTAGCACCCTTGTATGAGTCTCCAATTCAATTTTAGAAAAAAAATTGGTAGCACCTCCCCTGTAAATGGACGCCTTAGACAGAGCTCTGTTCTGTAGGACCGAAGACTGCGACTAGAGGGGGGTGAATAGGAGCAGTTAAAACTCAAATTCAAACCCCTACTTCAAAACTTAACCAAACGAAGGTGGATACCGTCCACTGAGAGGATACATATCTAACTCACAACACGTGCTTGGTACCATCCACTGAACAGATACGTACCAAACACAAAGCAGAAGCACACACTCAAATGATGAAGAGAGAAGACGCTAAACGAGCAACCTTGGGAAGACAACAAAAATCAGCCGGATAAGGCTGCAAAGAAAGTTTCCAAAACCCTTCAAGAGGAGCTCCAAAAATCCCCCAAAAATTACCACACGCTCAAAAGACAATCAAGAACAACTCCCAAAAAAATAAGAGCAATGGGAGAAAGATTAGACCATTGGACAGTCTGATGGTCAGACCATCGGACCGTCTGATGTCGACAGACAAACACTCTGAAAAGATTGGACAAAAACCCTAATCAAACCAGGTCCAAAAATTATGAAATTTTTATTGAAGGATGAGAAGAGGTTGAGGAACAACTCCACAAATTGCAGCTCAATTGGACAAGAAAACAAAAATCCAACACACATCAGACCGTCCAATGGTCTGACCATCAGAACGTTCGATGCTCAGAAACAGGCAGACCAACCCCAAGAGAAAAATACCAAAACCAGGTACAAAACACCTCCAAAAATTATGGAATTTTTATGAGAGATTTATGATTCACAGTAAAAGAGAGGCACAAAATTTCAACCCAAATTTCGAAGGTTTGACAACAGAACCGATCAAGGCTATAGGACGGACAGAAACTGTAGAAAAACTAGATAGCAGAAAACAGCCCGGTTCTTGAGTTCCCAAACCCAAATCTTAACCTAACCTTCCCCAATCTTCATAAGATTTTGCACAAGCTATACTAGCACCATTCCAAAGCTATTCCCAAAAGATCTATAGAAAAAGATCACAGGATTAGCGGGAATTTCAGATCTCATGAAGAGGGAACCTTCGGGCAAGAAAAGGGGAAAACTCAAGAATAACTTGCTCGTGGAAATCCTGCTGGGATTGAGATATTCTAAGACCTAATATCCATATCCTAGCAAGTCCAAAACACCAGCAATAGAAAGAATCCAAGCTTGGCCAAAGCAAACACCCAAAAAGCCAAGGATTGGAGCCAAAAACCAAAGGGAAAAGGGGAGGACAAGCACACAAGCTTGCTGCACGAAATCACTTAGATTAGATGGCCCAAAAAGGGTCTCAAGATTCAGATTACACCTAAGGATTTCATCCCAAGCAACCACCCTCACCTTCCCTCTTGATTTGGAGGCTAAATCCTACTCTAACCTCTCTAGAAATGAAGCTCAAGGCTTGAGGACGAAAATCACAAGACAAAGACTAACCCTAGCAGCCAAGAGAGGTTTGAATGACCAACCCTTAGCCTATTTATACCCTAGTGCTATTTAGATAGTTTTGCACTTAGGTCCCTACAACGAGAAATGCCCTGTGGGGCTGAAACAAAAGAGTACAAGATATTTCGGGATGGACGACCACGATGAAGTCTTGATCTTCGTAAGTTCCACGGAATCCTTCGATGTTCTCCACGTGGCCAGTAGTCCAATCCGCGATCTGCCCCGGTTTTGAAGTTAGAAACTAGGAAAACTTTACGAAGTCTCTACCTAGGCCTAGAATGGCCCACTCCACTCTATCTCCGGTGAGAAATGAGCCCATTCGCTGAGTCCTGGTAACTTAGTGGTAGGGTGGCAGATTTGAGCTGAATCCACCAATGCCCTCGCATTGTCTTCTCACTATGCACTCGGGTTGGAGCACCTGCGGTGCCACCTGGCATCCCCTATCCATCAGGGTTGCCTCGCAGTCCTTCGGAGGTCTTACACTTTCGTCACCGTGCCGCGCCTCCGTGTACCAAACTCCCATGGCCAACCGATGCCGAGCATGCCTCCTGTCCTTCGAAGGACTTCCTTCTACCTCCAGTCCATCGGAGGGCCTCCTATCCATCGGAGGACTTGTGCCCAAGTCCTTCTAGGTTTTGGCTTCCGTTGACAATCACTCATCACTCCAGAGGACAATGGAGCCGATCCATTGGCTCTCATGTTCATGCCTTCATGGATCAAGCAAGAGGTGCTTGGGGAAGAAGAAGGTCGGGGTTAAGTACCCAGAGAACTATTAGCACCGGGTATAAACAACCATCGGTACCAATAGAGAGTCACTAGTATCGGTTCTGGCAAACCACCAGTGCCAATGTGTGAAAACCCCAATTTCTGGACGACCAGTAGCACCGGTACTCTTAAACACTAGATAGCAATACCAATGAGACAAAACCCCAAGTCTTACTTTGATCGTTGCACCAAGTGACATAGGTACCGGGTAAAAAAACTACCCGGTTCTAATTTGACAAATTCACATTTTCTAAATAATTCATCACATCGGCAGATTCATAAATTCATCCACATTCAAAACAAAAGCAGATTCATAGATAATTAGATATATTACATATAATTAGATATTACATATTACATAATTAAATAGTAAGTTCTAGCAATACTAAGCTCTCTTAATGCTTGTCCTCAGATGAGGCGAGCAATGCCTCCTAGTCGATGCCATCACCGCCGCTGTCCTCAAAGGCTGTGTTTGAAGGGCTGCAGTGCATGACCCTTGGGACTGCTTCCATTGAGGTCGCTGGGGCTGAAGCAGCGGCCTCACGGTGCCTCATCTTGGTGACTGTGAGGCTCTGGTGGTGCAGGAGGAACAAGGTGCGATGTTTGAGGAGGATCTTAGCATCAAGAGACTGCCAGCTGGGGAACCCTGGTGGTGGCCACAGCAGTGGAGGAGGTCCCCAGCGTTGCAGCCATTGAGGAGGTCCCCAAGGCTGAAGCAGCCGCTGCACTGCGAGCCATGGCGGCAAGGCAGCAGCGGTGAAGCAGGGGTTGAGGAGGAGCTCAGCGCTGCGAGAGGCCTTCCAGAGCATGCAAATCCTCCACCGCTGTCGGTCCTCGTGGTGGCGGGGATGCATGACCCTCGCAGCGGTGAGGCGCTCCTCTACGGTTTTAGCGGCGACACTGCTTCTCTAGGGCTACCATGGCGAGGTCATCCATTGTGGACGGGGGGAAGAGAGTCGTTACGAGGAAAAAGCTGGTGAGGAAGCCAGTGAGTAGGTAAAGGCAAGAGGATAAGGAAGAAATAGGAGAAGGTGAGGGCGACTTGGGTGGACTCACCTATTGGTCTTCATTAGTATTGGGTGGACTCAAGACCTGGTTCTAATGTTTATCAGTATCGAATGCTGTTTAAAATCAAATGCTAGTGTGCTACTGTAAAATAAAAGGTTTAGTACACAACTGCCGATCCTCATTAGTACCGGGTATTCTGAAGATTCGATGCTAGTAGAAATTGGATTTTTTTTTAAAAAAAATACATAGAAATTGGACATTTTAAATAGGTACATGCATAGATTTCATCTTACAAATATTTAAAATAGCTTGCCACCTAAATATTTTACACAGAACTACAATATTTTACATATAACTAAACTATTTTACATATAACTAAACTATTCTAATTAAAGACGACGACGGCGATGAGGCAAGCTACAGCCTTTGCCTCCAGCCGCAGTGTCCAAAATCGCCGATAGTCCTCGTCGATGCCTTCCTCGGCGCCGCGCACCATCGTCACAGTCCTAGTCGAGGCCGTCATAGCCGTCATCGCCGTCCCCATTGTCGGGACCATTCGGCGCCGTCGCCCTCGTCGCCATCGGCGTAGCCATAGTCATCGTCCTCCTCCTCCTCCTCCTCCTCCTCATCCTCCTCCTCCTCCTCCTCATCCTTGTCCTCCTCCACCTCCTCCCGATTGGACCACTCCTCCTCATACTCCCATCGCAGTCTCTTCGGCGGCGGCTAGTTCACCAGGTCGCTATCCTCCTCAGAGGAGGAGTAGTTGTAAGGAACATGCCGGGGTATCCTGATCCAAGAGGGGGAGGGGGTGAATTCAGTTGCTAATCGCTATTCTAAAACCTAGGGCTATGCAATGCATAGAATAAACCTATCACATCCTATTGATGCTAGTAATACTAAGGTTTATCTATGCACTCTCTAACTTACACAAAAGATTTGCAACCTAGAGCCAAACCTAATCAATCTAACTAAGAAACCTAAAGGCACACAAGAAGGTAAATGTGGAAACGTAAATACGGTAAGTAAAGAGGTAAGGCCAAGGGGATGCAAACTCCTAAGGAGACATGAGGATTTAACATGGTTCACCACTAAGGGCTACATCCATAGGCTCGCCACCGAAGGCAATATTCAAACCGAGCACCAAGACTCTTCTAGTCACATCTTGCGCTCGCCACCAAGTGGCTCCCGGCAAGCGACCAATGCTTGGTCACCACCACTGTCTCTCCCGGTCATAAGGCGTCGGATGCTTCACTAAAAAGTTTGAAGGGTCTCCTCGTCCCCGCACAAGTTGTCGCTACCGCTCCAGACCAAGGAGGGTCTAGTAACGAGTACAAGTGGCTTGACCGCAGCCAAGTCTTCTCCTCTAGCTGACGCAAGAGCTACACTCAAGAAGATCTCGCAAGCTCACTCTCTCTACGCTCTAGCCTAGCTTGGATGATGCACTAAGCTCTTATATGATGGTTGGAGTGGTAGATATGCTTGGAATACTCCTCTACACTTGCTCTAAACTTCAGTGGCTTCAACAACATCGAAATGGCCGGATGGGGTGGCTTATATAGCCCCCAAACTCAAACTAGCCAATGGGACAAAGGGCTGATAGCGTAGTGTACTTCGGATTGTCCTATCGATACTTTTTCCCAACTTCAGACAATCCGGTCACTTCACTTTTCCAAAGGTCACAAAACAAGCTATTATTGTACTTTTGTCCGAAGGTTTGTCCGGTCTTCAAGTTTGGACTGTCTGGTCCATGTAAACACTTGATCTGGAAACTAGTCATTACTGTATGGTGGTTCTTTTGTCCGTAGCCTTTGTCTGGTCCACCTACTTCGAACTGTCCGATCCATTGTCCACTAGAATCCTTCAAAGTGCATAGCTTCGAATTTCTTTGTCCGAAACGTTGTTCGGTCTTCATAATCATATTGCCCGGCCTGTTGTTTTCTTGATCGCTTCAATTGTACTCTAGCTAGAGTTGTCCAGTCTGTTGATTCTTCTTGACTTCGGACTGTCCGGTCTTCATATCTTGCTAGGCTTCTAGTTTCTTCACCCCTTCAGGAAACATTGTCTAGAGGTTAGTTCAGTTATGCAGATCAGACTATCCGGTCCTCACAACCCTATTGAGGCGGCCCTTCGAGCATTGCCTTCGGCTTTTCTTCTTCTTCATCCCTTGGCCTAAATACCTAAGAATGTGCATCTAGACAAGTTTATTAGTCGAAGTGTTGGTTATCAATCAATCACCAAAACATAACTATGGAAATATAGAGCATGAGGCCATTTTCCTTACAGTAGTCGGTGGTGTACTTGCGATTACTCGACCAGTGACCCATGGCGGCGCTGGAGAAAGGGGGTGAGGGGGTTTTCTTCTCGCTCTCTACTCTCCTCTCTCTAAATCTTGATCGCCACTGTTATTTTGCTGCAGAGTTGTGAGTTAGGGGAGATAGGGGTGGTAATATTTATATAGAAATGTACACCTTAGCAACGATTGGCATTCCCACGATCAAATCATCATCAATGGAACACGGTACGGATGAAGGCTTTCGGGCAAAGTAGAGAATCTAGCGGGATGGTGAATAGGCACCCGCGAGCTTCCACACGAGACAATAAAGTCGGGTCGGCTCGGTACCCGGTAGTAATTAGTGTACATTAGTATCAGGGTGTGTAGTACCACCGGTGCAAAAGGTGTTTAAGAAATGGGTGTGTGTCCAACCAATGCTAAAGATTCGAGACAAGGATGACCGTTGGCCCTGAGTATATAGGGCAGCCCTAATTTTGTCCACAAATTAGTTTGACCACATTTCACTCTAAACTAAAATTGAATCAAACAAGAAAAATTAATTTAACCACTCCCCCACGTTCCCACGTCTTGAAAACTAAAGCGATGTCTCCACGCACGCTTATTTACTGCACTGTACAGTAGAACTAAAAACTCTGAAAAAATCTTTCCTTTGCCAATGGCTAGTAGCTCTTCTTCCTTCTCAGATTCCCCTGCTTCTCCCCCGTACGCACTTCCTAGTCTTCAACCCACCGCCCTTTCTTCCTAGCTGGTGGACCGAGGGACTATGGGATTTTACCCAGAGCGACTCCGATGAAGACACTGACAGCTAGCGGTGCGGCGGTTGGAGAGAAGGAAGCAGAGATGGACCTCTCCTTCAACCTAGATGAGGAGCCGATCCAGACGAAGTGAGGATGACCTCTTCTCCTAGGTCAGCACTAACAATGAGAGCGCGGAGAAGGAGGAGGAAGAGGAGGAGTTGATCGGCTCCACTGATGGGGAAGAGGGATGACGACGACTGGCAGCAGGCGGCCACGACGATGACGGTGACGGCGATGGCGGTGACGATGGTGGTGATGACGACGGCCCTCTGGCAAAGCACGGGCGGGCGTAGGCAGAGCCTCCGAGCTCACGTTTTATTTTGTAAGAGCAGGCGATCGAACAAATAAACCTATTTCTTTTGATGTAAATAATCATAGAAATTAAACTTTTAATTGATGAGAACCTCTAGTGTTTAATTCCTGAAGTAAATAATCATAGAAAGTTTTTAATTGCGAGAACCTCTAGTTTTTAACTCCTGATGTAAACCATCATCAATGGAACGGCTTCCATCGCAAAGCAGAGAATTGGCGGGAAGGCGAACGGGCACGTGAGCTTCCAACAGAAGCCCTGGCGTCACTTTAGTACCGGTCGACAAAGAGACGGTGCTAATGTTTAGTACATTAGTATCGTGTTGGTATACCACCCGGTGCAAATACTATTAGCACCAGGTGGTGTAACAATCCCTTTCTAATGAAAAACATAAGCACCGTCTATTTGGGTGACCTAATACTAAAGTGCTCCCAGGGCTCCCGACCATAGCACCCAGGGCTCCTCAGCGTTACACCCGGTGATGATGCTAGCCATTAATACCGGCTACAGTTTTGATCGATTCGTATGTAAATCTGCAACTCATCCAAAGCTCAGTTCTCCGGTTGTGATAACAGCGCAATAAATTGATCGCTAGGGCATTCACACATGCAATGCAGAGAATACAGATTTCGGTCATTTTTATACTAGCTAGCCCTATTAGGTGTCCACCACCGTGAAGCCTGTCGGCTCCTCATAAGCGGCTGCTCCCCCTATAACGGACCAGGATATCTTACACCGTGGCAAGCAAACTAGGAACCACCCATAAACGCCCTGCCTCGTGTGCGCGCTGTACAGTCCCTAACTATTGATAATTGATATACCTTTCTGTAGTGTACAGAAAAGCAATACAGATTACAAATCGTTACTACCTTGTAGCAGTGTTGGACTGTTGGTTATATCTGCAAAGTCAAGTCGTCCTTCTCATAAAAAAAACTTATCTGTGATGCATGATGCAGAGAAGGCGTACTTCTGCTAGTTAATTGATGTTGAACATCCTCCTAATCCATGTCAAACTTGAGCATGCTATATACTTGGATTGACACACTTTCTGCCACTCATTTGGCTCAAAGAATCAACACCGCAATGGAGGTAGCTCTATCAGCCCTTTCTGGTGAAATACTCAGCAGACTCATCTCGTTCATGATCAATAAACACGAAGACAGGTCATGTCTTGAAAAGAAGCTAGAAAGACTTCAGCATCTCCTGCTCAGAGTTCATACCGTAGTCGAGGAGGCCGAACGACGATACATCACCAATTCCAAGATGCTGGTGCAGCTCAGGATGCTTGTTGATGGCATGTACCAAGGTTACCATGTGCTGAACACCTTCAGGTTGAAGCCCTTTGAGGAAGCAAAGCTCCAAAAAGAGGTGACACCATCATCCTCCTTGTCAGCTCCTCTTTAGCGCTCTCATGCAGTTTCTAGTGTCATGAGGACTACCAGTTCTTCCTGTTCCAGTCATGAGCTACATGCTTCTATGGAAAATTTGGAAGCTGTTGTTGCAAATATGAGAGAGTTTGTATCCTTCTGGGTGGGTGCAAGAAGATGCATAAAAGACCCTATGACACCCATATCTACATTGACAACTTCATGTTCAGTCGCCTTGTTGAGAAGCAGGAAGTGATCAATGCCCTGTTGCAAGACAATTCCCCTATTGGGACTCCAGGGCTGTGGTGCCATACAGAGTCGGTAAGAAAAGCCTTGTTGGGTATGCTTGCAATGACAATACAGTCCGCTCGCACTACTCCTCAGTCTTGCAATTGAAAAGCAGTGGCTGTGTTCGGCTGCTCTTTTTTCAGCAGCAAGAGCTGTGGCTGCTGCTACAAATCTGTGCTTGGTTACTACTGTGCACAGCCAATCAACAAATCAACAGTAACTTTCTGAAAGTAAGCTGTGAAACATTCATGCCTGTAAGGACATTAGTTGTTGCTGAGTCTATTTCAGATGTGGAGGACAGTGAGTGGGTAAAGTTTTATTCAGCTGCATCGCATATGGGTGCAGGAAGCAAAGTGATCATCATAAGCAGGTTCCAAGAGATAGCGAGATTTGGAAGAGTAAGGCCAATTCTCCTCAGAAGCCTGTCGTGTAGAGTTACGGGGTAGGCTACCTATAGCATAAAAACGATTTTCTACTACCGCGCAAGACACAGGAACACGTACAAGCAAGAGATCATATATCGTTACCACAAGCCGCGCAGAGCAGCGGAAGACAAGTCGATGCAGTCGGGTGCCGAGTCGATGCAGTCGGGTGCCGAGTCGATGCAGTCGGGTGCCGAGTCAAGCGCGCCGACTCGATGTGCAGGAAGAACTGATGCCGAGTCACCTAGCCAAACTCGATCAGAAATCACTCGGCCGGCCTTGAGATCAGTCGGCTGATCAGCGTAGCAGTCGTAGCAACGCCTCTACGGTATCCACATGTGCGGGAAGGGTACACCGAGTTCTGATGTGCTACCACCACGAACTTGGCGGAGGATCTTGAGAGATTGGACTAGGGCACAGCTAGGGTTTCGCAAAAACCTTTTCTACGATGGCTCACGAGCACACACCGTCCCTTGAGCCGTGCCCTCTCATGCATATATATAATCTCCACTAATGGGCTTTAGCCACGTAAAGGTCCATCAGGATCCTAATTGCTTGCGGATCAAGTATCTGAGTCCCGATATGTGCATACCATATGTGAACGTCTGAGTCAGACCCGATGGGTCGAGTCCCTATTGGATTCAGCATCGGCTCATACCAGAGCTGATACGAATCGGAGTCGGACCTGGAAATTGCCGCGCGGGCACATCTCCATCAATCACCCACTTGCCTAGAGGCAATATCCTGGTGTTACAGTCCCTTAAGTATGTGACCCTATAGGTTCTCATGCAGTCGGCTATGGCAAAAAAACCTTTTCTCAAGCCAATCAATCAATAATGGCACCTAGCAGCACATGTTGACCACCGAAAGTACAATGATCATATCAACCGAACCTTGATATACAACTCATCCTATATCCTTTTTGCCACACGACACTAGTCAGACCCAAGGCGAGATTTGTGCCATCCTTGTTGAATAGTCCAACTTATTTCACTCGTCAATGGTGGATTACTGGACTAACCATTAGTCCAAATGTGATTAACCATTAATCACATAGTACGGCCATGCATTTTCTAATCCAGCCACCTCGAGGGGCCCAAAGGCAATCTCTCCCGTTATGTGGGAGGGGCAAATTCCATCTTGATCCACTCACATGCCAATCCATGTTTTGCAATGCACCCGAAAGTTACTTTTATAACTACCCAGTTACGAAATAGCGTTTGGTAACTTCTAAGTACAGCACTACGCATAGTGAGAAACAATGGTGATCTCAGGTCAAAGGATTTAGTGGGTATATCACTCGAGAGCGCTTGATGGTACATATAAGCATAACAATCCCAGCAACGTCTCGGAGTGAGTCAATCTGACACCATGTTCTCTAACATCTGTCCACATCATTGATTAGATATCCAATATCTACGACCCGTGAAACATGATCATCAATCAATCCATATGCTAGCCAATGAATCATCACTGTCCCACATAAAGATTTTAGGCTAGGGACCATTCAGAACAAGGCATTTAAACAAGAGTCTCATGAACGAGTCACGCACTCGTTGACCCGTTGTTTACAGCAGCATGTTCATGGAACAAGAATGAATAACATTTATTCAAAATAAAACATAACAAATTCTCATCCCACATACACTAGAGTCAACTCAGGTATCCAATACCCATTTCTTTCGCATGTACCTCAAACTTGGATTGTGGGAGAGGCTTCATTAATGGATCAGCTACATTTAGATCCGTGTGCACTTTACATATCTTCACATCACCTCTATCAATATTCTCTCTAATCAGGTGATATCGCCTGAGTATATGTTTGGATTTTTGGTGTGACTTAGGTTCCTTAGCTTGTGTAATGGCATTGATATTATCACAAGTAAAGGTCCAATGGACACGAAGAACTCAGAACAACACCCAACTCAGAAACAAACTTTCTGATCCAAACTACCTCCTTTGCAGCTTCTGAAGCTACAATGTACTCGGCTTCTGCTGTAGAATCGGCCACCGTATTTTGCTTGGAACTCTTCCAACTCACCGCTCCACCATTGAGGCAGAATATGAATCTGGCTTGCGATCTACTGCCATCTTTGTCTGTTTGGAAACCAGCATCGGTGTAACCCTTTACAACGAGCTCTTCCTCACCTCCAAATACTAAGAACGCATCCTTAGTCCTTCTCAAGTACTTAAGGATATTCTTTATAGCAATCCAATGACCTTCACCTAGACATGCTTGGTATCTGCTCGTGACACTCGGAGCAAAGTACTTAAGGATATTCTTTACAGCAATCCAGTGACCTTCACCTAGACATGCTTGGTATCTGCTCATGACACTCGAAGCAAAGGAAACATCAGGGCAAGTACATATCATGGCATACATGATGGATCTGATTGCGGAGGCATACAGGATCTCACTCATCCTCTTTTGCTCATCAATAGTCAAAGGACACTGAGTCTTGTTGAACCGTTTCAACGTCTTATCAATATACATACTTTGGCTTAATCCAATTAAGCGCTTAGATCTATTTCTATAGATCCTTATGCCAAAAATATAAGTGACTTCTCCCAAGTCCTTCATCGAGAAACTCTTTCTCAATGAGTCCTTCACAGCTTCCAACATAGGAATGTCATTTCCGATCAACAATATATCATCTAAATATAAGACCAGAAAGACTAGTGCACTCCCACTAACCTTCTTGTATACACAAGGTTCTTATACATTTTTTATGAAACCAAACCCTTTGACCACTCCATCAAAATGTAGATTTCAACTCCGAGATGCTTGCTTGAGTCCATAAATAGACTTCAAAAGCTTGCATACCTTCCCAGCATTCTCTGGATCGACAAAACCTTCAGCTCGTGTCATGTACACATGCTCACTTAGGTTTCCGTTAAGGAAAGCCATTTTGACATCCATTTTCCACACCTCATAGTCATGATATGCGCCAATCGCTAGGAGGATCCGGATAGACTTTAGTATGGCTACGGGTGAAAATGTTTTATCATAATCAACACCTTGAATCTAACAAAACCCTTTAGCCACAAGCCGTGCCTTATAGATGTGAACATTTCCATGAGCGTCTATCTTTTTTTGGAAAACCCACTAGCACTCAATAGGTCGTACCTCATCAAGTGGCTCAGCCAAGTTCCAAACTTGATTGTCAGCCATGGATTTCAACTCGGATCTCATGGCCTCCAGTCATTTCTCAAAGTCAGGTCCCATCACAGCTTCTTTGTAAGTCTTAGGCTGATCATTGTCCAACAACAATACTTTGTGCCGACCCATGGTGAGGAACATGTATCGGTCGGGTGCACGATGTGCCCTCTGTGACCTACGCGGGGCTAATGGTGTTTCAACAGAGTGCTTAACGCTTGACTCATCCTATTGAAAATCAGTCGGATCAGAACCATTCTCTAGTGTTTCTCGAACCTCTTCGAGTTGCACCTGGTTTCAACTGGTTTTATCTTTCAAGAGAAATTGTTTCTCAAAAAAGACATCATTCCGGGCAACAAACACTTTTGCTTCCTCCCGGTTATAAAAATAATATCCTTTGGTTTCCCTAGGATATCCCACAAAGTAGCATTTGTCTGACTTAGAATGGAGCTTGTCAGACGCTAAACGTTTGACATAAGCCTCATAGCCCCAAATCTTAAGGAAAGACAACCTGGGACTCTTCCCAGTCCATATCTCATATGGTGTCTTCTCCACAGACTTCGATGGAACTCGGTTCAGTGTAAACGGAACTTCTAGAGCGTAACCCCAAAAGGACAAAGGAAGACCAGTCCGACTCATCATCGACCTCACCATATCCAACAAGGTTCGGTTCCTCCTCTCAGACACACCATTCCATTATGGCGTTCTGGGTGGAGTCAGCTATGGAACGATTCCATAACTCTTCAGATGGTCATTAAACTCTTGACTCAGATATTCTCCACCACAATCCGATTGTAGGAATTTTATCATCTTGCCCGAGTGATTCTGTACTTCATTCTAATACTGTTTGAACCTTTCAAATGACTCGGACTTATGTCTCATTAAGTAGATATAGCCATACCTACTAAAATCATCAGTAAAAGTAATGAAATACTGAAAACCGCCTCTGGCCACTGAGCTCATTGGTCCGCATACATCAGTATGTACAAGGGCCAATAACTCAGATGCCCTCTCACCCTAACCAGTGAAGGGTGCCTTTGTCATCTTGCCAAGTAAACAAGACTCACATGCCTCAAATGATTCATAATCAAATGAGTCGAGTAGTCCATCTTTATGGAGCTTCTCTACACGTTTCTTCTTAATATGGCCAAGGCGACAATGCCAGACATAGGCAGGGTTCAAACCACTCGACTTGAGTCATTTAGCATTAATGTTAAGAATTGGCTCATCATCAAGATCAAGAACATACAATCCATTCACTAATGGACAATGTGCATATAGCATGTTATTGAAATAAATGGAACAACACTTGTTCTTTATTATTATCTCATAACCACCATCCTCCTCCAAACATGAAGAGGATATAATGTTTTTCCTCAATGCTGGAATAAAATAATGATTATTTAACTCCATCACTAATCCTGAGGGAAGCGACAAGTGATATGTGCCGACTGCTAACACAGCAACCTTTGCTCCATTGTCGACGCGCACGTCCAACTCGCCCTTCGTAAAACTTCTAGACTGTTTTAGTCCCTGCAATGATTTGTAGGTATGAATCATTGACCCAGTATCAAATACCCATGATTCACTAGAAGAAGTTGCAAGATTAATTTCAATGACATTAATACCTGAAGTGGAAGTCTGACTTCCCTTCTTCTTCTTCTTCTCTTCCAGGTACTTCTGGCAGTTCCTCGACCAATGCCCACTGTCCCCACAGTGGAAGCACTTGTCCGAGGGAGAGGGACCAGCCTTAGGCTTAGCATCAGTCTTAGGCTTTTGGATCCTATCCTCAGCCTTACCTTTGCCCCTGCCCTTGTGCTTCCTTTTCTTGCTATCCCTTTGGACCATCTCCACATGAATTGCGGTCTTTTTGATGCTACCCTCGGCAGTTTTAAACATCCCATGCAACTCGGTTAGAGTCATATCCAAGCTATTCATATGATAATTCATAATGAACGGCTCAAAACTAGGAGGCAGAGATTGGAGGATCACATCCGTCGCAAGCTCTGGCTCAAGCTCAATACTAAGTCTGTCGAGTGCCTCGATGTGACCAATCATCTTGATCACATGAGGGCTAACTAGACTGCCTTTAGCCAGCTTGCTACCAAACAAGGCCTTCGAGGTGTTATACCTCTCAAACCTTTCCTAGCTCTCAAACATGCCACGGAGCCCTTCAATCATATTGAAGGCATCTGAGTCCTCATATTGCTTCTGAAGCTCAGGGGACATTGTGGCAAGCATGAGTCAGCCAATGTCAAGCGAGTCCTTGCAGTGCTTCTCATGAGCTTTATGTTCAGCAGCAGTAGCACCAGCCTCAAGATCCTCAGGATAGGGTTGCTCAAGAACATATTCCTTTTTCTCTTGCTTGAGAACAATTCTCAAGTTTCGATACCAGTTTGCAAAGTTTGTTCCAGACAACTTCTCTTTATCAAGAATAGATCGTAAATTAAAGCCAGAACTTAGAGCGGGATTAGCAGCCATGATCAACTACAATAGGAAGTAAATATGCAAAGTTTCAGCACAATGTTTTATGTAGATCTTTTATTAAACAATTTAACAAAAGATACTCCCACTATATGTTTGCAATCGTATTCCCTTTCACGACACATAGTGGACGAGATCCGTATTTATCTAAGTTCTAGTGAGTTTTGGCATCACTGCTAGAAACTTAGTGAAAACGGTAGACAACCATTGTCAATCACATCCTATGTGACACTCGTTTGTTGGGCGACATCACATGTCAAGACATCCAACATCGTGCCCAAGGTCCAAATCTGATTTGATAACCTTGTCAAGCAAACCAAGCCCATACGCGTGGATGTCCAACATCTGCCCTATTTGATTAAGATAGTTGATGGCACCCTGATTTGGCAGACCCACTAAACAACGATCGAAATCCTTATAGGTGTAGCGGTTGGAAGGGCATCAAGAATTCTTGAATTTTTCCGAAGGAATCTACTCTAACACATCAAAGCAGGAAATAATAGGCAGTGATAACAAAACTATGGACCATAGATCCAATCTATGAAAACTCATCGGGTTGATCCAATCAAGCTGAGTGAAAGTTTCATCCATGTGTATCGCATCGGCTCATCTAATGAACCAGTGCAGATAGCCCTGTAACAGATCCAATCTGTTACCACCAATCCATCCAATGAATCGATGCATAGAGCCTATAACAGATCCAAATCTGTTATCATGGAGCCGTAGTAGATCCAATCTACTATGGTAATAGATCCAATCTATTACAGCAATCTAGATCATAAAGCTATGTATGATCAGCTTTGATACCACTACAGGGTTACGGGGTAGGCTACCATAGCATGAAAACATTTTTCTACTACCACGTAACACACAGAAACATGTACAAGCAAGATATCATAGATCGTTACCACTAGACGCGCATAGCAGCGGAAGATGAGTCGATGATGTAGTCGGGTGCCGAGTCAAGCGCGCCGAGTCGATGTGCTGGAAGAACCGATGCCGAGTCACGCAGCCAAACTCGATCAGAAATCAGTCGGTTAGCCTTGAGATCAGTCGGCTAATCAGCGTAGCAATCATAGCAACGCCTCTACGGTATCCACACGTGTAGGAAGGGGATGCCGAGTTCTGGTGTGCTAGCACGACGAACTTTGCGGAGGATCTTGAGAGATTGGACTAGGGCATAGCTAGGGTTTCGCAGAAACCTTTTTTGCGATGGCTCACGAGCTCACACACCGTCCCTTGAGCCGTGCACTCTCATGCATATATATAATCTCCACTAGGCCCATCAGGATTCTAATTGCTTGTGGATCAAGTATCCGAGTCCCAATAGAGGTCTAACTGCGCATACCATATGCGAATGTCTGAGTCAGACCCGATGGGTCAAGTCCCTATTGGACTCAGCATCAGCTCATACCAGAGCTGATACGACTCGGAGTCAGACCTAGAAATTGTCGCGCGGGCACATCTCCATCATGTCGCATGCAAAGTTTTCTTACCTTTTCAACGTACTCGCATTTGGAGGGACAGACCCGGAGAACCACCCAAAACTGGCATCAATAGCTATGGAACTAGCCATGAACATAAACAGGGTTACTCCTCGTAGCAAATATGCTTGCTCCAGCTTGCTAAGAAAGAATCAAGTTATCGAATTTTGGTTCCATATATTGAAAAGGTTCAGGAGTTCAATAGAGCGTAATTTCTCCATATTTGGTGAGCATGTAAAACAACTTGTTGAAAGGGACCATCCAACTGACATAACGATGCAGATTTCACCTTCTTATGCTCCACTCCGTCTCATGCCATCCCACAGGTGATGGTAGTTTCTTCAAGAAAGAACTACCGAAGGTGACAGTTTGGAGACTTGGTACAAGGCTCAGCTACAATTCTACGTAAGGAGGAGTTTAAGATAATTGTATGGGAATCAAGAATACCCCTTTTACTAAGTTTGTCGCAAATTGTATGGAGGAAAAGAACCTTTCTACTTCCTCATGCAACCAAAAACGTAAGTCAGCATGTATCCAGTAACATCTTTTGTTTGAGTGGCATCATCCTAGTGAATTAATTATACCATGAACGTCAGGATGTTTAAGTGTTTAATTAATATGTCCAAGTTATGTATACTTTAAGTTTTGTTTTCAGGTGGATTATGGAACGTTAAGTTGTTAAACATCCACCCATCAAACAAGAAGGTTGTACTATTATTTGTAGTTGCATGCTTCTCCAAAGTCCAAATACCTTGATATTTGGTATCCATGCCTCAGCTAATTAATTTTATCAATAATTTGGAGTTCAATCAGGAAAGTCGGGCAATTAGAATACATTATATCAAGATTACGTTCGATAATGTCTCAACTGACGCCTTTTGAGGAGATCTTTTGAATACCAGGCAAATATGTTTTCCCATTTTCTAAGAAATCCCATATATTACATTCAATTTGGGGTGGGGAATCGGAAACCCAAGGGCACTTCACACTTTAGGGCTAGCTTTGCAACATTATTGTCCATGGGGATTGGAGGGGATTGAACTATTTTCCCCAATTCCCTTCATTCACTTCTAATCCTTCCCATAGAAAATGACATTGCCAAACTAGTCATTAACCTAGTACGGAGGGGTCAAATGGTACTTGTTCGGTGGGTCCCACTACCCTTTCATAAGTTTGTCTCTAGAAAGCTTTCACTATAGGAAAGTTATTAACTTTCGGGGGCCAAAAACCGCCGAAAATAAAGGCATCCCGTCGAAAATAAGCTATTTTCGGTGGTTTAGGGTCGCCGAAATAAAATCACCAAAAATAAGGTTATTTTCGGCGGTTAACCGCCAAAAATAAGTTTTATTTTTGGCGGTTTCTGGTAGCCGCCGAAAGTAAAATTATTTTCGGCGGCTGGTCGTGGCCCCCGAAAATAAACTGATTTTCGGCGGCCTGTTCGTAGGCCCCGAAAATAAGCCACACTTATTTTCGGCGGCCCATACATAGCGCACGAAAATAAGGATGGTTTATTTTGGCGGCCTCGACAAAGCCCCCGAAAATAAGTTTGGCTTATTTTCGGCGGGTTTCCTCTGGCCACCGAAAATTAAGGCGCCCAGGGGCCAAAATTCGCCCTAAATCCCTTTTTAATCCCAGATTTTCGTATAAAAAACACACATAACACATATTCATCCATTCATATACATATATATGCATCTCAAGTTCACTTCAATTCAAAACATCCAAACACAACATTCAAACGAGTCCATACACATGTCAAGTCCTCGAATTGAAACACAAAGTCTATACAAGTCCATACACATGTTGAAAGGACAAATCTTATTTAGTCGCTAGCTAGCCTCACACTCATGCCACTCAAACATCACCTGGGTTGTTGGAGTTTTGTCCGCTACCTCCGGAGGCAAAGAGGTTTTTCACAAAATCCATCGCTCCGGATTACTAACACAGAAAGAGTACAAATTAGGCTAAAGTTGTGTGGCAACGCAAATGATGACTAATGAAACAAGTGATGAAACGAACCTCCTCCAGAGGATGTCCCAAGTGTGGCGCCGGTGGGGGTGTTTGGTAAACATTGGGCGGATGGGTGCTCGATCCCTATTACACACAAGATAAATAAGTTTTGGTACAATCGAATAATTATAGTTGAAATTGAGTAAGTTTGGCTACCAACAGATAAATTTAGCTAAACATGATCATATTGATCTAAGATTGAGCACTTTGGTCAACATAGAGCAAACTTAAGTCCCATATGGACCAAATTAGCTAGATTGAATATAATCAGCAAGATTGAGTAAGTTTGGCTACCGTCAACATGATTTACCTAACTTGAGAAACTTTATCTAACCTGAGCCGAAGGAGATGGCATCCGAGCAAACATTCCCCACTGTGGCAATTGCTGTGGAAGCTGTCGTGGTGGTTGTGGTGGCAGTCTTATTTCCGAGAAGACAATGGTATGTCCCTGTCGCTGGAACATTGCCTGCAAAATGCAATGCACAAATATTAAGTTGTGCTAATGTTAGGAATGCAAGATGATCACTTCCATACTCACTTGAATCGCCGCCTGTTGTTGTGCTTGAGAATAGGCCCAGTACTCCTGTTGTTGCTTCAAGTACTCCTGCTGTTGCTTCAGGTACTCTTGTTGTTCCTTCATGTACTGGTCTTGTTCTTTTTGGTACTCATCACACCGCCGAATCTCTTCGTGCAACTTCTCTACCTCCATGTCTTGTGTCGTGCAGCGCTGGCTGCTACTACTACTGCCCCAACTTTGCGAGGAAGACCGTCTATGAGGTAGAACTTCTCTCAAGTCGATCATGCCGTTGAGCATAGAGTACCTTCAAAATTCAAACATAGTGTTGACATTGGTATTATGTTGTATTGAACACAAATAGGAATTACCGTGCACACAGAGAACTTACCGTCCATGTTTCTTGCCGCCACCGCTATTATACACAGCTTGACTGTCGATGGATTCCTTTCTCTAATCATACCCTTCACCGTGACATCTAACCGCCTCCTTTCCATATTCTCCTACAAGCACAAATCAACTTTACACCTTAGACATCTAAAATATTATGAGAACTAATTTAAAACAATGGCGGACTAACCTAGCCGGTATGTGGCCAACTGAGTACACAACACATCGGGTTGTGAAGGATCTGGGCCCCTATGCGCCATGACATACAGCTCTACATCACTTATCTGCTCTCCATTCCTAGCTGCCTGTATTTAGATGTTAGTCATACACTTTTGAAGAGTAGAATGAGAAAACACAAAGCGGTTTTCTTACATGCCGTTGCGCCTTACGATGGTATCCGTTGGCCCCAAGCGTATGTACTGAGTTCGCGGTCCCAAGATTTCTGTTCTTCCTTGAAATCCTTTTGAAGCCCACAGCTCACAAAGTGCCCTGAAAACCTGTGGACGATCTCTGAACATCGGATGTCCGATCTGCATGTACATGGGTAAGAATATCATGAGACAATCTTAAAATATGTAACAACATCACATGTTCCAAAAGACGCTATTACCTGTTCGTACTGGTCAGCGGTTAGGTAAATCTCTGAGGCGTCATGAAACCTGCCCAATTGTTGCCCATTTGTTACTTGAAGCCGAGTGTTGGAGGCCATATCATTGCATATCTTCTTTGCGGCCTGGTCAAGAACAACATCTGCATACTCTTGCTCCAAGGGATCCACACGGAAATAGCTCTGCAACATCAAATTTAGTACTATCACTAAAATAGCAGCACATACAATAGCAAACAGACAGTTAATAGAAAGAATTTTACCCAGAATTTGTCTCTGATGAGTCCCTGCTGAGTTCCATGGGTGGCATTTTCCGCAAGTGCGAAATGCTTCCAACTTGTCAGAGGTATTGTGGTACACTCCTAGATTGTGCAAACAAATGAGATTACCCAACACAGCGTTAGGACTCCTACGGTGTCCCGTCCCATCCCAAGAAACGTCCTCCCATTTGCTGCAAAACAAAATAACATAAAAGACATGTCATGTATGCAAACTATTTAAGTAAACGAGTATTGATGACCAATTCGTACCCGTCACCTAGTGGCCAGATCAGTCTTCTATCCACATGGTTGGGAACTGGAGGAGGGTAGACAGTGTGGCTCTTTCTAGTCCATCTCTGTTGAACCACCCCCTCTGAAGAATCCCTACCCATCGGGTCATCCTCATCGGCTCCCGCCGCCGCCGCCTCCTCCTCCTCCTCCTCCTCCTCTCCAGCCTCCTCCAGTCCTGTTCCAGCCTCCTCCTGCCTTGCTCCAGCCTCTACCTCTTCATCACCCTGCAAAAAGTAAACATGAGATCAATTATTGAATATATATTAAACATATAGATATGAAATACAGTGTATACATGCACCTCGGTTGTTGGAAGGGCGATAGGTACTCCTTGCAGGTCTAGGTCCACACACCTCAACAAAGCCTCAACACGCTCCTTACATGGGCACCTGACCTCATGGTCAATCGTCAAAGAGAACGCACGGTCGATAAAAGCCTGTGTCTTCTTCATCTACTCATCAGAGTGAGCCTGACGCCCACTCTTATCCCAACCATCATACATCCATCGGCGATCTTTGCCCATACTTGAAGCTATAGATTAAACCAAGATGGATGTTAAGCATTTTTTATTTCTACGTATTGCGGCCCTACATATATAGGAAAGGGTATGTCCTAAACCCACCCAAGAGTGACCGACAGAGCGCGGATTTATGATGAGTCCACAGGGTCCGAACGAAATTTCAGCAGCATAACCCCGCTGTTCTCCCGTTGCACGCCCAAATATGGTGCAGTGGAGAACAATAGGGTTATGCCGCCGAAAACTCGCTCAGACCCTGTGGCTCGTCATAAATACCACGCTCTATCGGTCACTCCGAGGCTGTCCAAAAAGGGGACAATTCCGGACCGGCACGTCTCACGTGCGCACGTGCCGGTCCGAAACGGGTGACACATAGGTTCCGTGACACTAGTAGCGTAATACGAAAATCTAAACAGTAAATACCTTATGTCAAATAGTAAATAACAATATAATTCATCAGAAACAAATACTTATGTTAAAGCATATTATAACATAACTAACATTGTTCTAACAAAACAACTTAATACATTGCATCATAATATATTTATGTTAATGCATAGCAAACATCACATGCCAAAGCATATTTAACATTTAAAATCTATACAACATAACAATAAGTGTTAATTGCACTTAATCATTAGTACTTAATCAAAGAGATTCATACTAATCACACATCTAATCCTAACTTCGACGGCCAAACACATAACACCGCCGAAAATTAACTACAAATGCTATAAAACATGCATGGGCGAGGTTCTCACTTCAAATGTCGAGGACAAGGATGAATCGGGGCACCGAGGCGGCGGCGCGGGGGGGGGGGGGGGGCGGGGCAGCGGCGCAGTGGCGTGGTGGTGGCGCAGGGGCGGGGGCAGGACTGCGGCGCAGGGGTAGGGCGGCGGCGCAGGGGCAGGGGCAGCTGCACAGGGGCGGCGACGGGGTGGCGGCGCGACAACTAGGGCTGGCGCGGCGGCCGGCTGGAGCGAGGAAGAGAAGGAGAGTGAGCACCGGGTGAGGCAAAGGCGGCGCCCCATACCACTATGGGCCTTAACTTTCGGCGGTATCAGCGAACGCCGAAAGTTGGGCCTTACTTTCGGCAGTTCACGCTGGCCGCTGAAATTTGAGCGATTATTTTCAGCGGCTCGTCTTGGCCGCCAAAAATTTGTTCCTTATTTTAGGCGGCCCGCACGTGGCCGCCGAAAATTAGCGGACTTTCGGCTGGCCGTTATATACCGGCAAAAATTATCAGGTTATCTTCGGCAGCTGCCCCTTGGCCGCCGAAAATAAAAGCAGCCACCGAATCTCTCATGTTTTCCTGTAGTGTTTGGAGGGATTCTTCGGAATCATTTGGTGCAATTGGAGATACTTATGGGGGTTGATCAGGATGTGGATGTTTCTTGTCCGGATGTGAAGGCTGACTCGGTGTCTTGTACCTCCTTTGGGAATTGTAGGTAGAAAGATAGTCTTGGAGGGGTGGCATTTTCATGGAAAGATAGCCTTGGTGAATGATTGCGTGAAACGAGCTGATAATTTCTTCGGAAGATTTCATGGAAAGATAGCCTTGGTGAATGATGCCGTGAGCCTGTGACACCCTTTCCCCAGAATTTATATAAAGGATGTTATCTAAGCCTGTGAATGAATGCAAAGGTTGGAGGCTTTGGTGCCTGATTTGCATGTTATCCAACGTTAGCGGAGCTCATATTATCTACCACGGCTTTAGTTACTGTGCAGGTGATGATGTTTGCAGTTGCAGTGATGATAAAAGCATAATTGTGTGGGAAATCATTAAGTTTCAAGTCGTCTTGCATGAAGGTGATTTTTATATGAAACCAACCCGAGCGGATGACAAGCCCATTGGCTGAAATGTGATACGCTTCAAAAGTAATTTCTTCGCCGTTTGTCAGATTAGTAGAATGACACCTTCGATGCCTAGATCTGAGATAGATAGGCAGTGGGGTCATCCTTAGGTTAATGTGATTGGTTGGATATTTGTGAAGCTTCGTATGTTTCCTGCACGACAAAAGGATTAGCATGATAGCAATTTTGATCACATAGTCTACCTTTTTTTTTTTTTAATCTTGCCGAAAGCATTGACTATTCATGTAAGACTCGTAATGGGCACCTACGTCGACCGTACGCTCAAACACAAGTGAAGCTGTCCAGTAGTCTATAACACGTCTACTGAACAATTCACACCTAAACACACACATTCTCTGATGGGATACCCGGGTCCATCCCAGACAGAGATTGATCCCGGGTCGGCTGGCTGCACGCCGGCAGACCAAGCTAGCCTACCTGCACACTTGGCACTCCCCAGACATTAAGAAAGTCGCTAAAGGAGGCGTGGAGATAAGGCCTGTTACTGCACATCTTCTTTTTTTTTCACTAATCCACATCCTAGACACATTCAGACAAAAGATTAATGAATTTGTTGTCTGTTAGCTTCACCTATGTAGTCAATATTTTGTGCGTCTGGCTGACTCCAAAGCCATTTTCAGTGGGTTTCATTTTAGGTTCATTCTCATTAAATGCAATTATACATCAACATGGTATTTATAAAAAGAGAGATAGAGTTTTTTTAAAAGAAATACTCTCTCAGTCAAAATAAAAAAACAAGGTATTCTAATTTCTTCATAAGTTAAATATTTTAAGTTTGACCAATTTTATAGAAAAAAGTGTTAAAATTCATGACACCAAATATGTAATATGACAATATTTGTCATGGCGCATCTAATGAATACTTTGGGTGTCATAATTGTTATTTTTTTATTTAAGTTTACTCAAGCTTTACAAAATTCGACTTAGGAAAATGATCTGTTTTTCAGAACAGATACATTTTGACTATCCTCTAGAAACCTACTTTGTAACATTTGGTTATAGCGGCATCATATCATTTGAGCTGGCCTAAGAGTTTTTATCAGTTTTTCTGCTTGTTGGTGACAATTTGTTAGTTAATACAGCGGTCAGGAGCAGTTCAAGGTTTTTTACCGTCTCTATATATTGTCCTTAGATTTCATAAAACTTTCTTTTTCGGAAAAAGGAATAAGCTGTGTGTCTGCAGGTCCTGTAAGTCAAGTCGTTTTGGCTGCTCTTGTTTCACCCACTTGGTATTGCCTTTGATACACTGTAGGAAATTATGTCACGGTTGTGCAAAGAGTCAATTCCTTCGATGCCATACATCCATTCTTTCGTTACCATTAAAATTTTCAAATTTTTTTCACTGCCATTATAAATTTTCCCTGTTCCTTTGGTTGCGACTCTGTTTGCCTGGTTAAACTTTAGCTCGCTGATGAGTGGGCCCCACAAACGGAGAGCGAACGCCGGCAGTTTCCCGTGCACCCGCGCCCCCTCCGCTCGCCCAGGCTGCGACGGCGCCGTCGCCCAGGCCCCCTGCTCGCCCAGGCCGCGACGGCGCCGTCGCCCAGGCCCTCCGCTCGCCCAGGCCGGCTGGCGCCTCGCGCGGCGTTGCACCGCTCAAGTTCGCAAGAAACTTGCATCAAGACGAACAACTCAACACTCACAGTGGTTGCGGCGGCAACACAAGCCACCGTTGTTATTCAGAAACCAAAAAAAGAAGTGGTTTTTGCAGGCAGAGAGACGAACCAAGGCGGAATCCAACCATGGCGCGTCGCAAACTCAGAGCGCCTTGAGCATGTCCTTGGCGCTGCTGTTGGTGAATGCGCCGCCCTCCTTGAGGTTGAGCACCTTGACGACGCCGTCCTCCGCGAGCAGCGCGTAGCGCCGGGAGCGGACGCCGAGGCCGACGGGCTTGTCGGAGAGGTCGAGCTCGACGCCCATGGCGCGCGCCAGGTCCCCGTTGCCGTCCGACAGCAGCAGCACCTCGTCGCCGACCCCGAGGCTCTCCTTCCAGGCGCGCATCACGAAGGCGTCATTGACGGAGACGCAAGCCACGGTGTCGACGCCCTTGGCGCAGAGCTCCCCGGCCTTGGCTACGAACCCCGGGAGGTGCTTCTGGGTGCAGGAGGGCGTGAAGGCGCCGGGCACGGTGAAGAGCACCACCTTTTGGGTGCAGGTCAACGCCCCCGCTCCCGCCCCTGGCCTGCCTCGTGTCGCCCGCCTCGCGCTACCGACGCCCCCGCGCCTACCTCGCGCCTCGCGCCGCCGACGGCCCCCACGCCTCGCGCCCGCCTCGCGTCGGCCGGCCTGGGCGCGCGGAGGCCCTGGGCGACGGCACCGTCGCGGCTTGGGCGAGCGGAGCGCGCGACCTCCTCGCGCCGCCGACACCCCCGCCGGCACCCCCCGCGCCTGCCTTGCACCGCCGGCGTGGCCGACGCCCCCGCTTCCGCCTTGCCCCGCCGGCGCGGCCCCGTGCCCGCCTCCTGTGGTGAGAGGGAGGTCGCATAAAGGCAGGGCGAGCGGAGGGGACGCGGATGCACGGGAAGCTGTGCGCGCATGGCAGCTGCCGCCGTTCGACGCTCTCCTTTTGTGGGGCCCACTCAGCAGGGGAGCTAAAGTTTAACCAGGCAAACAGAATGGTAATCAAAGGAATAGGAAAATTTTATAATAGTAATGAAGGAAATTTGAAAATTTTGATGGTAATGAAAAAATGAGTGAAATTTTTTATGGCATTGAGCGAATTGACTCTTGTTCAAAGGATGACTACATGAGTCTTTCCTGTCATCATTTCGTCTGAAAGCAGCCTAATTTTGATTAATATGAGATTGCTGGGCCAAAGAATAGACGGCTTGATAGCAAAGTTAGAATCTGATACCCCTAATTATGCATAGCCGTCATTGTATCTTACGATGATATTGCAAATTTGACATGATCATACACAAAAATCAAGAACATTGTGGATGGACATTATATACAGAAACCCCTCTACGACGGCGTTGGAGGAACCAAGAGAATAATTTTTTGGTAAAACTGGCAGCAGATTCTTTAGAAACAACTCCAGAAGAGTATAAATGATTTTCGCTCTCTCAAAACCCTATTCAACCCTTTAGGACCCTTGGATTCCTGTCTTATGTCAGAATCTAGCACTATAGAATTACCTAGTCTAATATCTGAGCGCTCTTAATTGCCTCTTACAAGTCATGGATGAGACCTTGCTCTTGGTTTGATGACCCTGTGGCCTTCAACCTTTTGTTTATCGGTGCTACTAGTGCCCGGACGTCCGATCCGGGTGCTGGTCATCGGACGCTCACCACAACATTGGAAACAGGTATCCTCAACGTGTAAAAATAGTGTGCACAACATTAAAAATCAACTTTGCAACATCAAATAATTAGATTAAAAAACACGTCGTCCATCCAATTCAAAGAAAAAAATCTACCACAACATTGATTCATGTCACACAGCATGGAAAACAACACTAAGATTTCACACAATACTGTAAATGCATATCTTCAACATGAAAAATAGTATATGCAACACTCGAATTCAACTATGACAACATACATAAATCGAATGAAAAATTCATCACATCCATTCCGATTCAAAGAGAAAACTACTGCAACAAAAAAGATTCTTCAACACCAAAAAATACTAATTTCAACATCACAAAATCGCAAATCGCCCCCTCACAGTTGCCCCGCCCCTCGCTCCTGCTCCTCCGGCGGAGGGCGCGTGGGGAAGAAGAGGGGCATGGCTGCCGTGGAAGTGGATGAGCCAGCCGGAGCGGCGGAGAATGCCGGCGTGGGGAGGAGCCATTGCGCTCCCTCTCCTACTTCTCCGCCGGAGGGCGCACAAGGAACGAAGAGGGGCATGGCGGCCGTGGAAGTGGCAGAGCCAGCCGGGGTGGGGGGAAGAACGCCGGCGTGGGGTGGGGCCGTCGCGCTCCTGTCCTGCTCCTTTGGCGAAGGGCGCGTGGGGGAGGGACACGGGTGGTGGCGGCTGAAGCTAGAGGCAGGCAGAGCGGAGGAAGAGGAAAAGGTGCATGTGTGGCCGAGAAGAGCACAGCGCATGAGAGAGATAAGATCGATCGTCGGTGGATAGTGGAGAGTGGGGTCCACGACCATTTTTTTCCGTCCGCGTCGGACGTAAGCGCCAGAGCGTAGGACTGTACACCCAAGTCTGAAATCCTCCCATATCTTCTTCCAAGAGGTCTTGGGTTTTAGCTCTCTCATACCATTTAACTTCTTCTTTCCTCAACATGTGACGTCCATTGAGGAGGTGTTTAAAATTCCATTCATGATCGGAGAGCATTCTATTTTTAGCCTTCTTGTTTGTGCCAATGTAGTACTCTCCAGGAGTTCCCTAATCATGTGAATATTCCTATAGAAAATGTTGGAGTACCCCATTCTAAACTGTATGGATTTGAAAAATGCCCCCAGATGTTTATTCTTCAGTGCTTAGTATTCTGTGTCAAATAAGTAAACAATATTTTATCATTCTATTTGATCGTCCAACTTTGTGATACATTATTAGATAAAGTTGCATACTTGAACGCTGAATGACTCTCTGAGTGCTTTCTGTTTTTACTCTTTTTTACTGGTGTTAATTTTAAATGCATTGTTGAGCTCAAATCTAGGGCCTCTTTGGATTTCGGGAATTTTTCTTATTTTCTGCGTTTTTCGTGTGAAATTGAACTGTTTCCTGTGAAATTCCTACGTGAATTGTGTGAAATTTCTGTGTTTTTTCTAAAAAAGTTAATTCATGAATTGCGAAATATACAAAATGTGATAAAGATAGTGAAATATTTTGCTCTTACATATTCTGTACGCCATCTGGAGTTAAAATTACATATAGAATCCTCGCCGCTTCTTGCTTGACGATGAAGAAATTTGAGTCTTCTCTTTAACACAAGTTGCGACAAATGTAGTATAAGGTGGCAATCGTGATCTCCATATCACTATCTCAAACTCCTTGGGCAAAGCAGTAGCTCTACCTGAACCTGCTATCAGGTCCCCAAATGTTGCATCTGATCGTTCTATTTGCACAGTAGTGCTACTTTCAACACGAGTAGGCATGAGACGAAGCGACGAATGAACAGATGGTGGTGCAAATCTGGTGACGTCCACTGGATGACGTTTATCCACGAGATGTTTTGGATGCTCACCAAACTCACACAGGTTACTTTCTACTACATTCCTGAACCTTCCAAGTATATGTAGCCAGTACTGAACACTGAGATTCTTTCTTAGCATATCGGCAATAACATTTGCTGATAAGAGCAATCCACGCAGCATCTTTGCAATCTCCATACCTATGCATGCCAACTGAGGGTGCTCGTCCTGATTTGTGCTTCCAAATGAGAGCACCTTGAAGAGATAAGTGTATTCCTCCTGTGGCAAGTTGTTGAGACGAATTGGCTTCATGGTTCCAAACCTGGCAACACTTTCGAGCCTGCTTATAATGACCACTTTGCTTCCTCTGCCCATGCATGTTGAAGATGAATAGAACCTTGCCCAGCAATCATCATCAACATCTGAAAGGAACTCTACAATAGCTAAAGTCCTTGTGCGTGTGAACAGTTCAGGACCATTTCTCTGAACATCGTCTGCATTCATGTGCAGAATAGAAGAGAAGTGGGATAGGACCCTGTTGTCACGACAGGCATGCCCAACCAGAGTTTTCTTACCGACATAACAGCCACCGATGATTGGTAACACAGCCGGTGCACTGAGAGGTGGATCATCTTCTAACAAGATGTTAATAATTTGCTGCTTTTCGACCGAACGACCAAACATAAAGCTATCAATGTAAAGATGGGTATCATAGGGGCCACGTTGCATGCGTTGACACCCCATCAAAAGTATAACAAACTCTTTCATATTTGTAACAGTTGTCTCTACGTTCTCCAGAACACTGTCCAGATCAAGAACATCGAGCATGCTGCAAGCTGTGCTATTTGTTTTCCGCATACGCTTGACTGGCAATGAAAATAACATGGAAGATGATGTGCTACTGCTCACCTGGCTTTCATCGCCCTTGATCAACTCATCAAGTTCACGCCTATACTTGAAGGTGTCTAGCTGATAGTAACCTTTGTACATCCCATCGACGAGCATTTTCAGCTGCACCAGCATCCCAGAGTTGGTGATATACCGTGCCTCGGCTTCCTCAATAATCGTGTGAACTCTCAGCAGCAGGTGGTGCAACCTTTCAAGCTTTTTCTCTAGTTGTCCTGCCGGGTTGATGTGTCTCTTGAGGATGATTGTGATGAGGCGATTGAGTAGCTCACCAGCAATGGCAGATACAGCAGCTTCCATATTGCTATTCCTTATTACTAGTTTTCAGTTTATGTGTCGTATTGTTACTCTGCCCATGTCGATCGAGCAGATATTTAGATATGGGTGTGGTTAGCTGCAGTCCTGCAGAACACAGAAGCATTCTACAACCGACTATGGACTTTGAACGTTAGTCGGGTCTCCTTGGATAAGGACGTCTTTGAACTTGGACTTGTATAAAGAAGTATCGATACCATTCCATCGCAAAGACTTGACACAAGGGAGTCGCCAGGAAAGAAGATCTGAATTCAATTTGAGTCATTATTGCTTTACCCTTTCCCTGTTGTATGCCGTCGATCCCAGGGTTGTATTTAAATTTTTATGTTTAGTCTAATCCATACCCTGTTCGAAAACAAAAAGGTGTCGCCAGAAAATACGCCAAGAAGTACAAGCTAGTGAATTCCAAAACGGATTTTTTATGCAGTCATCAATTACTCTACCAGTCTAGCATGTTATAAAACGGCGAGTTCTAATTGCATTTATTTGATGGAAAATGTAAAAACTGCCCAAAGCTGTACAGTCACGGCGAATATTCATATCTATCCCACTGTGGTACGCTGGCCATTCGAGAAAATAACAAACCACTATGGTTAGGTGGCAGATGATGTATGTTCCAACAGGCAACATGTCACTTTCCTTGACAGCAACCTCAGCTTCTTGTCCTTCACGTATAGATGATGAATTCTTAGGACAAGCACGCAAACTTCAGAGATCTCTGTGAGATAACAAGCACAGCAAAAAAGGAAAATTAAGATGGAGCTGGTTGTATCTGCAGTTGCAGGTGAGCTAGTTAACCGATTCATGTCCTTCTTGATTAACAGGTATAAAAGGGAAGAGCAGTTAAAGAAGAAGATGAAAAGGCTGCAAGATCTACTGATTAGAGCTCATATGATCGTCGAGGAGGCTGAGACGCGATATATCACCAACTCAAATATGCTATTTCAGCTCAAGAAGCTTGTTGAGGTGACATACCAAGGCTACCTTGTGCTGGACACAGTCAAGTATAGGACTCTTTGCAGCTCATCGATGGCTGAAAATGAGGTTAGCAGCTTTAAAGAGTTGTCCTTCACTACTTTTGTTAAACGACTCTGTTCCATGAAGTGCACTTCAAGGAATAATCATGGGCTTCAGATTACATTGGATAATCTAGAATCAGCTATTTCTGATATGCAAGAGTTTGTGTTTCTTCTTGGGGGATGTGAGCGCATGTTTCGTAGCCCCTATGACTCGTATGTATACATTGATAACTTCATGTTTGGCCGTCATGTCGAAAAACAGCTGATCATTAATATCTTGCTGCAAGAAAATGTTCCTCCTGGTGATCCAGCTGTTCTCCCAATTCTTGGGGGCAGTAGAGTGGGTAAGAAAACCCTAGTTGCACACTTGTGTAATAATGAGAAAGTCTTGTCAAAGTTCTCTTCAATCCTACGCATGAGTGGTGAAAACATCAGGAGAATGGAGCATGAAGTACTAGGAAAAGAGAGGTCCTTGGTCGTGGTTGAGTTTACTTCAGATGTGGATGATGAGGCTTGGTTGAAATTTTATTCATCGGTGAAGCAGATGCGAAGAGGGAGCAAGATCATAATCATAAGTAGAATTGCAGAACTGTCAAGGTTTGGGACGGTAAAGCCAGTTCATCTGAATGGCTTGTCTCATGAGGAGTATAGCTACCTCTTTAAGGTTCTTGCATTTGGAAGCACAAACCCTGAAGAGCACCCTCAATTAGCACTAATAGCTGAAGATCTAGCAATAGCTCTGGGAGGGTCACTCATCACAGCAAACGTATGTGCTGATATGCTGAGGAAAAACCAGAATGTTCACTTCTGGACCAGCCTATTAAACAAGTACAGGAACGTGGTGGAGAAGAACTTCTCTAAGTTTGGTGCGCATCCAAAGAATCTTATGGACAAAGATCATCCTATAGACATAACCAGATTTGCATCATCAGGGTCGTCGTCGTCGTCGTCATCTGCTGCACTTCGCCTGATGCCTCCTCATAGTGAAGTAGACGATTCCAGAACTGAATTGCCCAAGGTGATGTTTGGAGATCTGATTGCTGGCTCTGCCATTCTGCCGAAGGGGGAGTTTGAACTAGTCGCGTGGGAATCACGGATTCCCCCTTACAAAAGGTTTGTTAACCATGCTACATACTGTAACGAGGAGCCCGTCTGTGAGCATCATACTGTATCACCTAGCAGGAAGCGTAAACGGTTACTCGGTTAGATAACTAAGTTGATAGCAGCCTCTTTTTGTAAATATATAGCGTCTGCCCTGGCAGTGTAATCAACCAAAGTAGCCGAAGTCGAGAATATGATAACCTTGTATTACTGTATACATTATTCAAAGTCGTTTTCCTTGACCACAAATTTTCTCTGACAGCACATGCACATAGGTCATATTTGGCCATGTAATTAAGATTTTGTCTGTTCTAGCAGCATCTAATGATGAGGCACAGCGTGTGCCACCATTTCCGAACTTGAAATCAAAGTGTCTTTGTATCCACATTTAGTTATGCATCTGAAAGTAGCTTTATTTGAATAGATTACCAAGTTACAGTCAAATCCACTGCTGTTTTGATAATATCCAGATATTAAGGCACATTTCTCAATGCAACTACATATGGGCTTGATCAAATTTGTCAAATAAAGGATCAAGGTAGAATGGAAACTTCGAAGTGTACACTGAAAAATATAAAGTTGCATAGCCAACAAGGCCACTAGAATTCTTTTTTTTTTCCAAGGAGACTTCCCGATTCAGATTGCCATTGCACAGAGTATCACTGTACACCATGTCATGTGTTATCCTAAATTACTATTGAATTCATACACAAAATTCAATGTTACACAGGGAAGAATAAAAGAATTTATCACTAGTGATCCCACAAAGGTTAAATTGAAAAGAAGACCCTTTCAACATGCACATATTACAATCAAGACAGGTGAAGAGCTCAAGAGGATCAAAACGCTGGGACTAAAAAAGCCCAGGCATCATGTTCTTATCCACATTCCAGGTGGTAATGTCTAAGGGCTCACAGATCATCATATATTGATGTCTGCTCGACTTGTTCTACCAACACTTGAATCAGGAATTGACGAAGAGGAGAATCTGTGGTATCTGTAGTTCTCTGATGAAGAGGATATTGGCTGCTGCGGATAGAGTGTGGGGGGTGGAGTTAGGTTCCGCTGTGCGGGCAGTGGGGCAACTCCATTATATTTGTAGCTCTGGCCACCATAGCTGCAAAAATTTTAGGAAACAAACCATGTCAAAAATATACTGCTAAAGTATTAACCAAGTTACTGGTAATGTCCTGTCATATATCCAGCTTCCATCAAAAACACTAGACGAAAAAATCAGAACGAGAATGTTCATTCCATCAAACATGTCAGCGAAAGATAGAGCAAGTCACCTTTTTCTTTGGAATAGATCGTCATCATTCACAGTTTCTACAGGAAGAATGGTATCCTCTCTGGGAGTGAGTGACCATGGGCTTGGGGCAGGAAGCTCATTGGAAAAGTACCTTCTCCTTATCAACTGAGAGATGCACAACAATACATTAACAAATAAATAATAATATAGTAAGAATTGCTAATCACAGGACAAAGATCGTTTTGCACAAACCATGCGGAAGAACTTGGTCAGGGCTTCTTTATCATATCTTGCATCTTTGGCGGCCTGTATTCAAGGTTACACCTGTCATTTATAAACTTAAACAGTACAGCGCATGCATAATTGGTGAGAAAACAGGCAGTCTTGTTTTGTTTTTCATAAGTCAGAAAACCTTTGGGACACCAATACTCATTTGAAGAGGAGGACATCAAACAGCAAATAATGTTAATAGAAAAGCTTTACCGTGAGCAGACCAGAATTGCCAGGGAAGCTATCTGCAAGTGGAAGTTCTTCACTGGATGGAAGGAGGCCTTGTTTTTCAACCCATTGACGAGCAACATCAACAAGATTCCCACTGCTCACTCTTCTACCATCTCTTGGAGCAATATCCACTTTGTTGGCAATAACTAGGTAAGGAACAGGTAGGCCACCTGGACCACCAGAACCTAGAGGAGCTGAAAACGTCCCAGATTCAGCAACCTCCACTGCCCACTTATTCAAATTTGTCTTTGTCTTCCTCTGAGAGAGGTCATATACAAATATGACACCTGAAATAATTTCAGAAAAGGTCAAGAATCTTTAAACTATCTGCTTGGCAGAAAATTGAGGGGGGTTGAAGGGGATTAAATCCCTCCCTATTCAAATTTGACTAGTAAGGGATTAGATCCCCTCCAATACATGCGCAATCGAAAAAGTTTCCAGGTAAAGTAAGGGATCCATTTCACAACATCTCCTGCTCCAGCGTGCGACAAAAAAAATGAATAAAACTTGGGCAAGTTGGTAGGTATTTGCTGATTTGGCAAAATGTAATAAGGTTCATACAAGAAACAAAATATTGGAATTTTAAAATTAGGTTCATGACTTATGAGCCCTCAGGGTATTCTCTTCCCTATAGTTACACAAGAATAGTAGTTGCTAGCTGAGAAGATGAAATTGCATTTAAAAAGAGACATGTTACAGATTACACAGCTAACTGCAGCAAAAAAGTAAGGACTTCCGAAAAATGCAGCATGAGATTACTATATAGGCACGGAAAGTGATACAGAAAACCACTGTCCGCCTAAACGGTCGTTTAGCCCGTTTAAACACTAAACCGTGGCTCACACCGTTTCCGTTTAATTGGCCATTTACACCGTTTAAACCTGTTTAAATGGCCGTTTAGCACCGGATAATGGCTAAACAGTAGGTGACCAATTGTTTACCGTTTACCGTTTAGGCTAGCATTGAAAAAAACACATACCATTGATTTGTGAATAAAAAATTGAACGGCAGTCTTTGTAGCGCTCATGTCCTGAAACATCCCAAAGCTCAACAAAGAAGTTCCTTTCAGCATCACCTTTGATGCTACTAGACGAACTCCCAGGACTACTGTAAGTAACATGCTGAAAAATGCGAATGAATGATTGTGTAAGAATAAATACTAAAATTTAAACTAGCAGAAATTAGCCACAGGGTTGCTTACTTTAACATCAACTGCGCATCCAATTGTTTGGGCTGGTCGAGCAACTGCAGAACCTTTCAACAAGAGGTGCACCAATGAAGACTTGCCCACACCTGTCACAAACTTTGGATGATGATAATCTCCAAATCCCCTACAGAACTAAAAAGAACTGGTATAGATCACACACCCCAGCATATTCAATAGGTAGTTCAGTACTGTTTAATAGTTTGTCTTTTCACCTAATATTTACCCAGAATCATATAAAACCTGGTAGTTCATAGCGAATTAGCGATAGATCATCACAGCAGTTAATTCAAAGTCCACTGATAAGGCATAGGGGATAGATTTTTGGTGCTTGAATGGTCGAACAAAATTTTGCACACTAGCAAATTGTAATACAATGCACAACCATCTATTGTGCGATGAGTTTTGTGGAGTGCAGAGAATCACCGTTAACAGTGTTTTCAAATCGTTCGATTAATCACAATGTATCAATGATGAATCGGCAAATTGCTCCATGGACAATGATTAGGTGCTTCAAAGCCTTCAATTTGATTAGTTTGCCCAAGCAAGCGACCACTTGACTAGTTGTCGATTAGTCACGACTAATTGGTCATGTCTAGTCAAGTGACTAGCTGGTAGACCCGCAACTGGGGCTTCATCCAAAGTAGCACTCAAGTCCCAAACATGTTTTTTGGCCTAGCACACAACTGGAGGCCCAAAACTAATTGTGAGTAGTCGATGCCCAGTCGCGATTAATCATCTAGATAGTGCCTGAGCAACTAGGATCCATATCGCAATTTGAAAACACTGCATTAACATATTTTGAGGCACTTGTTAAGAATAAGGAATGCACTAAAGTTTGTAATTTGTTTCAGACAGTAATCAAATAGCACATATGATTCTTTAATTCCCTACTCCCTACTTCCCTACACAATTTCTCTTGCTTTCTCCTTCTGTTGGGTTTCAAGTTTCAACTCTAGCCTACCCCAACTTGGCTGGGACTAAAAGGCTTTGTTGTTGTTGTTGTTGGTGGTGGTGGTGGTGGTGTAGCATGTAATTAACATGAGCATCAGAAACCAGATCCGTTATCACAAATTTTGTATTTTCATGAGATTTAGGAAAGATGTTGTTTGGCCCCAAAAGGTTAAGACCCAATCACATGACCGTTATCTCGTAAAGGATACGGTTTTTATTTAATGATGAAATGATGACTGGATGAAAAAGGCGCAACAGACAAAGAAGCACTCACCACTGAAATGATATGAAATTGTAGTTTCATATTCAAGGCAGGGACTCAAATGGATCGTTGAGGAATTGGTTTGTTGGATTCATTGGAAGGCTAATAGCATTTAAAAAGCACGAGTAGCTACACCCCATACATGCCAATCTTATATCACACCTTATAGCCCACACGTGATGCAAGCTGTGCTTTAAAAGAGATCATGGGGTTCTCAAATCATTTCATAGCCCCACGATAAAAACTAAAAAGGTTCTGTGAATTACTGAATTCCGCTGGCAAAGTTATCACATGCATTTATTCTCGGGACACAAAACAAATATCCTATTCTGTAGGACAGCATGACACCATTTCCATTTCCTTGTAGAGTATCACATTTTAGCATGTGGAGAGAACGAGGCTTATATATCCATGGAATTCCGTGTGTTAGCTACAAGCTTTGCTCAAAAGTAAACCAGAATAGTCCGTGGAACATGTCCATTTGTTGTGGAAGCAAGAATACACGAGTCAAATCGCAAGTAATTGGACATCGGATGAACTCAGGAGTGCAAGAACACATCAGTGAAGTACCCTGAATAATTGAATTAGAGAGTGTCTGCTGATTCTTGGTCGGCCAGTGATCCTATGTCCAACGGAACCTATGCGAGACGAACGGCGCGAGATTTACCTACTGCTAATCCGCACAGGGAGAGACAGACTGACCTGAGTCGCCGACTACGAGCACACGCACCTGGCCGCAGGGCGGCCCGCCGCTGAGGTCCCGCCCGTTGCCGGCCCCAGTCCCGCCGCCGTCCTTCCAGAACCTCATCTATCACTGCCCCCAACCAAGAGACGGCGGCAGCAATAGCAGTAGCAACACCTAGATCGGCGGATCCGGAGGCGGCAGCGGCGGCGGCAGCATCCGGGAGGTGGGGGTGGGAAGGAATCCAAGGCGGGGAGCAAGGCAGCAGGAGCAGGAGCAGAGGGAGGGTTTCCGCGGGAGGGAACGGATCTGCGTATTTGCGGCTGCCGGTGAGTTGGTCGGTCGGTCGGTCGGCCGGCCGCTGCGCCCGTGCGAGTTCCTCGCCGTTGCTGCTGCAGTTCGCGGCCGCCCGATGAGGAGTAGGTGCCAGATCTCAAAGCTATATCTGTACCTCTTTGAAAGTACATAGATATTTCAGAGACTAAATTCGCAGGCTTTTCAGAATTTGACACTCTGATACACGTATCATTATCATTGATTTGCGCATCAGGGTAATATTCTGAAAGTCTTGCTAATTTAGACCTAAATTCTGAAATTCCACTCACCGAAACCGTCACCCTTGCCCTCACCCCCCACTCCGTCGCCCATCGCCCGTCGCCCCCCTCCCACAGATGGACAAAGAGAGAGAATGACGAGGAGAGAGGCCAAGGAGACAGGAGGTAGGCGCTACCCACTAGCCGCTGCCGTCACCATTGCTGTCGTCGGTCCGCTCTTGCACGCGTTTACGTCGTACATCCACGGCAAGTGCGGCGCAGAGGCGGATCCACACACCACCGACGGCAGAGGAGGCGGGCGTGCGGCCGGAGCAGTGGGCCAGCCAAAGGAGACCGCTGATCCTTGGGCATGGCGATGGTGGATCGAGATTGTGGCTGCTGGAGCGAGACACGGGGCGGCAACTTAGGGCAGCAACAGTGGATCCAGCGGAGGAGGAGGATACGGTGGAGAAGGCGGCGGGGGATAAGGAAGGAGATGGAACTCCGGGCGGCGGCTGGGTGGCGGATCAGGTGGAGGAGGTGAGCAATGTGGACAAAGAGGGGATAGATCCGGCCGCCGGACGCGGTGGGGGGAGGCGTCGGCGGAAGGGTGAAGCGGTGGGAGAGGAGAGGCTGGCGGTAGAGGGAATCGCGGTGGGAGAGTGTGTGTGATCTGTGCGGGTAGAAGGAGACAAGGCAAGTGGGAGTAGATAGGGCTTTTAATTTATTTTCTTTTTTAAAAACGATTTGTAATTTTAGTATATGTATGTACACCTTTAATAGTTTGTAGTGTTTCAATCCCATTTGTTTACGTTGCCCCCCTCGCTACTCCACACCACCCCCACCCCGTCGCCACTCTATTTCTCATTGATGAGTGATGGTCTGATGGAGATTTGAGTAAAAATGTGTTTCCAATCTCCTTACAGTTCCACCCATAGTGTTCAGAATAGTCTCTTAACTCCATATCACAATGTCAGTATATTTTAACTGTGCAGAATATCTTTTAGTTCTATAAACTAAATATTTTTCCTTATTTTTTTATACGCTTCTTGTGTTCCTATTGATGAGTACCATTAGTTATTGCTGGTTGCAGTCCTCTTGGTTATTCCCTGTTGGAAAAAACTTAATGATATATTAAACAGAGTGCAGAAATGGTGTATAACTTGTAGCTAGTATGTAGTCTTAGTATATGTTGATCCAGAATGTTTGTTTTTTTGGGCCTTCTTAGCTGTTAATACATGGTGCTTACATCACAGGCTTCACAGCTATAAACAAAGAGTTGGACTGAATGTACAGAACAAAAGGGTTGGTAAGCGCTTCTGATAACGTCAATTTGGTTGTCAGGAACAGAAGACATAGGCCAGTCCGATATATTTGTTTGAGAGGGAAATAAACAGCAACATGCCAGTGTGTGATGACAATTCGACGTTTTTCTCCGATAACGAGACATAACCAAAATATGAGTCACTTGATATCTAGACACAAGTATAATTTACTTTTCTCTTTCACCTCTTCTTCTCCTTCCCTTTTCTCCTTCCTCCTCTTTGTTCATGCCTAAAACAATTTTTTAGGAGGCTCCCCCAATGTTGGATTCACCCTTGAGAAAGAGGCTAGTGGCTATCTAAGGTTGAATCCAATGGGTGCTCTAAATTGAACCTCCAAAATTAAATGATACACTGTACGGTACTGTTCTGCACTGTATACAGAGAGAAAGGTAGTTGAAATAGTGATAGAGGATGGGATGACGAGGAGTCCTTGGATTCAGCATGTGCGGCTAGAGGTCCGTCCTGCTCCAAGCTTGCTGCCACTATCGGAACACGAAGAGATGGGAGTGTTTGGATGAAATAAGAGTTGCAGTTTTACAAACCATGGTATTGCTAAAACTAAAGTATTTTTGGAGTTTTAGAAACTTCACTCTAGATTTTTTTTTAACCATGGTTTTGTGTGTCTCTTGTTTTAAAACTTTAGTTTTCTAATACCTATGGTTTCTTAAAACTACGACATCCAAACATAGCCTGAGGGATTGTTTTGGGAACAAAGTGTTTTTATAGTTTGCAAGACAATACTATAATATTTGAGAATACCATGGTATTTAAACCAAAAGGTGTTTGGGAGCTCTGGCAAAAACTATATATCTAAGACTATGGTTTCGTCAATACTATAGTATTTTTAGAGTATTATAAACTCCACTCCATACCAAAGTTTTCTCATCCAAGTGATTAAGAGATCAGTAAAACCATGGTATGGCTATAGAACCAAACATTCTCTGTAGAATATCATAGTTTTAGTAAGAAAGAGAAATACTATGGTTATGTCATAGTCAATTTAAACCTTGAATATTCTAAAATCATGATATTGAAAAACTTTATTCACAAACATGTCCTGAGACCTGGTACTGGCTAGGGAAAATGAAGGCGCAAGTTGAGGATTTAGCGGGAGATGGAGGTAGACTGAAGTCGTTTCGTGAGGACGAAACGGGTGCGGTTCAAATTTGCTGCAGTATTTCCACTGACGCAATAAAATCATTGGTCGGCAGTCAGCGGTGTCCATGTTCAGGGCGTCGACTTTGGTCGTCTTGCGTGGGGCTGAGGAGGGAATGGACTAGCAGTACGCGCATGGCCCGACTTGCACTTGCACGCAGTCTCTGGCAACTCAGTCTCCTTTGGTCCCGGCAAACGCGTGCGTTCCCACATGGCACTCGTCCTAGGCGACGTGCCGACGTCGTTGCAGACTGCAGAATCGGTTGTGATCGATGAGTGCACGCCAAGAGCGCGCGGGTTCTATAAAGGCAAGCGTCGTCGCACCAGCAGTCCACAGGTAGCTCCAGACGCGCGTACTCCGATCCAGTCATACTTTCTTCGATCGCCATTATTCACCAATGATTCAAATCCCCATGCGTCCAGCCGAGTCTCTGTCGTTGGCCTTTGTTCTCCTTCTCCTCTCCCTGCACCTACACGCTATTCTCCCGTGCCATGCTGCCACCACGGACACCCTCTCGCCTGGCCAGGAGCTCACTGGCGGCGACAAGCTCCTGTCCAGCAATGGCAGGTTCGCGCTCGGCTTCTTCCAAACCGGGAGCAACTTCTCCCACGACACCACCAATCCAGAACTGAAATGGCTACCTCGGCATCTGGTTCCACACGGTCCCCAAGTTCACTCCCGTGTGGGTCGCCAATGCTGAAAACCCTGTCGCCAACCTCGCGTCGTGCAAGCTCCTGCTCTCGCTCGACGACGGCAACCTTGTCATGCCGAGTAGTAATAATAGATCATCCACGGTTGCTATTTGGTCCAGCAGAGCCACCGCCACCGCCACCAGCACCGCCGCCTCTCTCCTCGACAACGGAAACCTCGTCCTGCATAGCGCCTCCAACGCATCCGATATCTTCTGGCAGAGCTTTGACCACCCCACGGACACTATCCTCCAAGGTGCCAAGATCGGCTGGAGCAACGCCACCGGGCTGATGATCCGCCGCCGTCTCGTCTCCCGGAAGAACGCCGTCGACCAAACCCCTGGCCTCTACTCTTTCCAGCTGTTGTTTGGCCACGGCGGCCACACCTCCATTGTTTCCATGTACAACTCCTCCGACACGTATTGGTCCAGCGGGGACTGGGGCGGCCGATACTTCAGCAACATCCCGGAGACGGTAGGGCAGACGTGGCTCTCCCTGAATTTCACCAGCAGCGAACAGGGCAAGTACATCGAGTACGCGGTCGAGGATCCAACGGTGCTGTCACGCGGCACGATGGACGTGTCCGGCCAGATGAAGGTGCTCGTGTGGTTCGAGGGATCACAGGACTGGCAGACCATCTACACCGCACCCAATTCTCAGTGCGATGTCTATGCCTCCTGTGGCCCTTTCACCGTCTGCAGCGATGTCCCGTCCCCCTCCTGCAGCTGCATGAAGGGCTACTCCATACGATCCCCTCAGGACTGGGAGCTTGAGGATCGAACAGGCGGGTGTGCAAGAGACACTCCACTCTACTGCAACGGTAGCAGCGCAGCAGCAGGCAGCGAGCATCAGGCTGATAAGTTCTACCCTATGCCTTCTGTCCAGCTCCCTTCTGATGGCCGCAGCGTTGGGACGGCTACCAGTGCAGATGAGTGCTCAGTCGTTTGTCTGGGAAGCTGCTCCTGCACTGCGTATTCCTACGATGATCAAGGTGGCTGCTACATTTGGCACGGCAGGCTGCTCAACGTACGGCAACAAGGTAACAGTGTTCTTCACCTTCGCGTCGCCGCGAAAGAAGTGCAAGGCATCAGTAAAACCAGTAACAGGGGAGTGGTGATCGGCGCTGCTATTGGTGCCAGCACTGCCACTTTTTGTTTGGTTTTTCTACTGACGATTTGGATGAGAAAAGGGAAGAGGCATGGTGATGATGCTCAGGGTGGCATGGGAGTCATCGCATTTCGGTACGCTGAGTTACTGTATGCAACCAAAAGCTTTTCAGAGAAGCTAGGGGCCGGCAGTTTCGGCTCTGTATTTAAGGGTTCGCTAAGTGACTCGACAACCATTGCGGTGAAAAGGCTCGATGGGGTCCGCCAGGGAGAGAAGCAATTCAGGGCCGAGGTGAGCTCAATTGGAATCATCCAACATGTCAACTTGGTTAAACTGATTGGCTTTTGCTGTCAAGGTGACAGGAGGTTACTTGTGTACGAATACATGCCCAATGGCTCCCTGGATTCCCATCTCTTCCAAAGTAATGGTGGCACGGTATTGGATTGGACTATCCGGTACCAAATAGCTCTTGGAGTTGCTAGAGCACTAGCCTATTTACATGCTAGTTGTCGGGACTGTATTATACACTGCGATATCAAACCAGAGAACATACTTCTGGATGGGTCCTTCACTCCTAAAGTTGCAGACTTTGGAATGGCCAAGTTTTTGGGAAGGGATTTCAGTCATGTTGTGACTACAATGAGAGGAACCGTGGGATACCTTGCTCCGGAATGGATTAGTGGAACTGCTATCACATCAAAAGTTGATGTTTACAGCTATGGGATGGTTTTATTAGAGATCATATGAGGCAGCAGGAACTCCACCAAACAATCATCCCACGATGGTGTTCCTGGACCATATTTTCCAGTGCGAGTTGCACGCAGTCTTCTTGATGGAGACATTGCGAATCTGGTGGATGCAAACTTGCTAGGTGAAGCGAACCTAGAGGAGGTTGAAAGGGTTTGCAAAGTCGCATGTTGGTGTATTCAAGATGTTGAGTTTGATCGACCTACAGTGAGTGAGGTGGTGCAGTTTCTCGAGTGCCTGTCTGAAGTTGGGACACCACCAGTGCCAAGATTGCTTCAAGCTATTGCAGGACAGCCTAATTCGACATTAATGTAATTACTAGCTAGCTTGGATTCTTGCTAAGTCCCTCTTTCATATTATTTGTTGCCCTTGCTTTTCCTTAGTGCCACTTCCATAATTTTATCGTCATTACAACAGAACTTTAAAGTTTTTTTGTTTTCTTAAAAAATCAGGATGAAATTGGCTGCCTTTCGTCCAAAATCTGTGCTTGAGGAGAAATTTTAGGTACCCATGACAATAAAATTATCCATTTATCTTGCAAACCTGGAACTCGAGCAAAATTCTAACGGTCTCGAAGAACCTAGGCAGATAGTTGACCTAACCAAAGGAGAGCTTAGATAATGCATATGGGTTCCTGAATGACAGGTGAATACACATGGTACACGTGTAGGGTTACTGAGATAGGCTACCATAGCGTGAAAACGATTTTCTACTGCCGCGTAAGACACAGAACATGTACAAACAAGAGATCATAGATCATTACTACTACTACTAGACGTACAGTGCAGCGGAATACGAGTCGAAGCAGCCGAGTGCTGAGTCGCGCGCGCCGAGTCAATGCAGCGAGAAGAGCCGATGCCGATTCCTTCAGCCGATCTCGATCAAGAACCACTCGCCTCCCTCAAAACCAGTCGGTTGATCAGCGTAGCAGTCGTAGCAACGCCTCTTACAGTATCCACACGTACGGGAAGGCGACGCCGAGTTCTAGCGTGCTAGCACCACGAATTTGGCGGAGGATCTTGAGAGATTGGACTAGAGCAAAGCTAGGGTTTCGCAGAAACCTTTTCTGCGATGGCTCACGAGCACACAGCATACCTTGAGGCGTGCCCTCTCATGCATATATATAGTCTCCACTAATGGCCTTTTACCATAAATGACCATCAGGATTCTATTTGCTTGCGGATCAAGTATCTGAGTCCTGATAGAGGTCCAACTGCGCATACCATATGAGGGCTACCGAGTCAGACCCGACGGGTCGAGTCCTGAACAGACTCGGCATCGGCTCATATTAGAGCCGATACGACTCGGAGTCGATCCAGAAAGTTGCTGTGAGGGCACATCTCCATCAATCTCCCACTTGCCAAGAGGCAATATCCTGGTGTCACAGTCCCTTAAGTGTGTGACCCTGTAGGTTCTCATGCTAGTCAGGCCATGGCGAATAACCCTTTCTCAAGCCAATCGATCAACAACGGCGCCTAGCAGCACATATTGACCCCCCGAAAGCATAATGATCATATCAACCGAATCTTAATGTACAACTCGTCCTATCTCCTTTTGCCACACGACGCCAGTCAGACCCAAGGCGAGATTTATACCACCCTTATTTAATAGTCTGACTAATTTCACTCGTCAATGGTGGATTACTGGACTAACCATTAGTCCAAATGTGATTAACCATTAATCACATAGCACGACCAGTGCATTTTCTAATCCAGCCACCTCGAGGGGCCCAGAGGCAATATCTCTCCGTTATGTAGGAGGGGTAAAATTCCATCTTGATCCACTCACATCCCAATCCACTATTTCGCAATATACCTGAAAGTTACTTTTATAACTACCCAGTTACGGAGTAGTGTTTGGTAACCCCTAAATACACCACTACACATAGTGAGAAATAATGGTGATCTCAGGTCAAAGGATTTAGCGGGTATATCACTCGAGAGCACTTGATGGCACATATAAGCATAACAATCCCAGCAACTGTCTCGGAATGAGTCAATCCGGCACCATGTTCTCTAACATCTGTCAACATCATTGACTTGATATCCAATATCCATGATCCATGAGACATGATTATCCATCAATCCATGTGCTAGCCCTTGAATCATTATTGTCCCAAATAAAGATTATAGGCTAGGGACCATTTAGAACATGACTGTTTAAACAAGAGTCTCACGAATGAGTCACGCACTCGTTGATCCATTGTTTACAGCAGCATGTTCATGGAACAAGTATGAATAACATCTATTCGAAATAAAACATAACAAATTCTCATCCCACTACACTAGAGTCAACTCAGGTATCCAATACCCATTGCTTTCGTGTGTGCCTCAAACTTGGATTGTGGGAGAGGCTTCGTTAACGGATCAGCTACATTTAGATCCGTGTGCACTTTACATATATTCACATCACCTCTATCAATAATCTCTTTGATCAGGTGATATTGCTTGAGTATATGTTTGGATTTTTGTATGACCTAGGTTCCTTAGCTTGTGCGATGTCACTGATATTATCACAGTAAAGGTCTAATGGGCACGAAGCATTCGGAACAACGCCCAACTCAAAAACAAACTTTCTGATCCAAACTACCTCCTTTGCAGCTTCGGAAGCTGCAATGTACTTGGCTTCTGTTGCAGAGTTGGCTACCTGTACCTTGCTTGGAACCCCAGCCGACATACGAACTCCGTTTTGAACATTCGACATATGGATAGAAATCTAAGGAGATAAGCTTTCCAATGCCATAAGAATCACGCCCAAATAAGCTCAGGAGTCAACGAGAATAGCCAAAACAATGTGACGATCAGAATCTGGCAAGATTATACGGCATGTTTCGGCTGATATTTGGAATATTCACAAAGATCAGGACCGGTGGAAGGAAGAGTCCGGATCACGTTATCTAGTATTAGAGTCCTTATTGAGTTGTAATCTATTAGTTTAGGAAAGAGTTTGAGTTTATCTAGAAAAAGTTTGCCTTAAGTGTCAAGTCTTCAGACTATAAATACGTAACACTTTGGTCATAATAAAGTAATGACCGTCATACGTTCCAAGCAACTCATGGCTCATTCATCAACTCTTGGCGCATTGTCACCCCTTCTCAAGGTTATTTTCTCCGGTTAAGAGCCATGCTTCCCTAGCGGAGTCGTCCGAGTCCACTAGGGCAGCGAAGCATTTACCTGAATCCGTGGTGAACCTTGTACTGAAGCATTTTTGATGGAAATGTTTGCTAGTTATTCCGCATGACATCGATATGCTTTAATGTTTTCTTTGGTAGATTGTGTTATGGCTGCTTGGTATCTTGTGTTTATCCGGTGAATCTCGTACTAAACTTCGCATTTGGCGTGATTCACTAGTTATCTTGCATGTTATCGATCTGTTTTATCTATCTATGCTTCATGTAGTAGATTGATCTTCATGCAGCTCGTTTTACGCTACCTCATCATTTGTTACAATCTACGACATGCCGCTGCAGCGTGTGCACGCGACCTGCTATTAGATCAGCGTAGCTCGAGCACACTAGCTATACATGTCATTATTTGTATATGTTTAGTTAGATGGACTTCTTTGGAGGTCATGGTTTGAAGCCGATTTGATTATGCAGATTTGTTATATCATGTTTTAAGTTATGACTTTATATTTACTCATCTTTGGATGTGGTTTTGGCTTTTACTCCATTTATTCGTGCATGTTCGATGGGCCACCCGATGTTTCTGCATCGGCCGACTATAGTACATGACATCCCGTGGTTGCCGATCCAAGCGATCAGGCAGGAACTTGACGTTTAAATCTGTTATGTACGCTTTACAGGGAAAATAGGAGCCAACAGCCTCGACCGCCTGACCTTTCTAGCTGCAAGGTCAAGCCAGATGGCACACCCGCATCACCACGCACAACCTGGATCAGCTTCCCTGTAGAAGCCGATCGAAGCCGCACAACAGGAAGACGAGTGCAGCAGCAGCGTGATCCCGGCTCCCGTGTGCTCTGCACCCGAACCTCATATAACACCCCGAAAATTAGCGCCGAAAAATTTCTTCTAATCTCTCCCTAATTCAAACTCAAAACCCTGGTTGTTGCTTGTTTTGAGTGTATATTCATGAGCTCAACAAAAATCTCTTAGCTTTCCCAAATATTCCGAAAAATATTTCTCCCAGAAGCTCCCTCAAAATCTTCCTCAAAATTCAAATTCACAAATTCAGAAAAAGAAAAAGAGAACACTCCACCCCCCTCGAGCCAAGACCGGCCCAAGGCCACCCGACCGGCCCACTCCTCCCTGCAGCCTCCTGCTCCTCCCACCTAGGCTGTCAGGACGGCCCAAGGCAGCCCGCCACTTCCTTCTCCCTCTGGCCACCCTGGGCCCGCGCCCCAGGCCCCTTGACAGGAAGGCCCCGCCCGTCATCGTCTCCTTCCCCTTGTCCTCCTCCTCTAGCAAACGCGCACTGCGCGACGCGCCAATGCCTGCCGTGTCTCGACCCCGCCCGTCCCTGTCAGGCCCCGCCGCCATCGCGCCCGCGCACCTCACTGCCACCTGCATCCCCCGTCGTCCCACCATTTGTTGCCAGCACCAGGCTCTGCTATGTCTCCGTCGCACGCCGCGCCAAGCCAATCTCCCGCTCTACCTTGCCAACTATAAATAAACTTCCCCCTCTCTGCAGCTCGCCGCACCACCCTGCACGCCTGTGACCGGCCCCCAACCCAATTGGGCGTCGCAAGTCACGAGCAACCCCTTCTTCCTCTCCTCTGCTCTGCCAAGCCCCTGCTCCGGCGAGCCACACCGCCCCTAAATCTACCGCCTACATCGCCTCCTGAAGCCGATTCAAGCTAGGACGAAGCATCGCCACACCACCCCCTACCTGGCCGACGCCCTGCCATCCCCACTCCACCATCCACCAGACCTCACTACCGCATCCTCCCCCGCCGTGCGTGCGCACCCGCTGCCTCGTCCCGTGGACACCCTACTTTCGGCCTCCATTCCGAGCAGCCAACCTCATCACCGCATCCGACGCCTTGAGCTAGCGCTCGCCCCGGTCTCCTCATCACCGGAACCATCGCCGGCGGTGGGAACCGCAGATGGGTTCCCTTAGATCGCCGCACCACGGCTCGCTCGGACAGCCACCAGCCCGACTAAAACCTACCGTCCCACCCCCCTGACACCGTTGGACCATCCTAGCCACTGCCACGTGGGCCCAGCTAACGGCGTTGGCATCACCGTTCCCCGCCCCTGTGGGCCGGCCCACCAGGCCGCAGTGCCGAGCGAGCAAGCGCATAGGCCGTTTTGGGCTGAAAGTAACCCCGGCCCAGGTTCTTTTCCCCTGCGGGCTGAATTCAAGAGTTCAGTCAAGAAAAGTCCAAAAACACCCCCCTGAACTTCTAGAAAAATTCATATCTACTCCTTCTACACTGCAAAACCCATATCATCTCCGTTCTATCTACCGATTTAGGCGATTCTTGCACCTAAATTCATCTAAAATCAAGCCCTATCTAGCCGTACACCCCACACATAGTCTCTTCCCTTGGCCAGAGGCCGCCATCATGCAATCATGACGCCGCCCTATGCCCAGTCAGTGTTTCACACCGGTCCCACATTTTTGTGTGTCTGGTGATTGATGCCATTACCTGCCTACTCCACGTAGATCCTCAAGGCTCCTGCCTTGGTCTTTCCGGGCTTTGAATTCAGATCATGATGATACAAAAAATCATCTGAACATCACTGCCCTCACTTCCGTCAACGGACCTTCTTCCTTCCAAACATCATCATGCGACCGCCAACCCTCCGGCGTTATCGACCCCGCCCCTCATGTGCACCACCCCTGCCTTGGCGTCTTCGTAACTGTCGTTACCGAGCCCGCTAACTCGCCTGAACTCTTGCTACACCCCAGCCGCTTACAGAGATACCGCCAGTAAGAACCCCACAGGTTCACATCACCTCAACTCAAGTTCTACATCACCAAAACCCGTTGAGCTCATATTATGCCTCGATTTGCGTGTTTCTTGTTTGTGCACGTAGGATGCCCCTAGAGAGGCCAAGCAGTCCAATCTCTGGGACGTTCAACCAGGAAACCTGGAGAAAGCATACTGATCATACGTCAGCCCCTCACCCTTCGAGTTGTAAGGAAAGCCCACTGGAATCCCCACTTGATGCATAAAATTCCTATGTTCCACATACACAACCTTTGGCCTGATAATCACATAAACACTTGCATGCTTTGCTTGCTAAGGTAATCCAGCAAAATATAACAGCCACCTAAGCTTATTTTAGATATAGCGCGTATAGGTCGGATCGCTCATTTAAATATCTATCATAAACTTGATGCTAATAATGTGGAATATGTTGGATATGGGAGAGTGGATGTGTGTGTGGCTTTGAAATAAAATAGGGAAGAACCCCGGCAACCAACCTTATCGGAATACGGCTACGCGACGAAACAGCCATAAGGGCAGAGTATGAACGGGTAACTTAGCTACCTGCGGTTACCCCTTGTCCCGGGATCCGTGGCGAATACTGGGTAGGTGGATTGCTCGCGCTGTCGAGCATTGAAAAGTTGGAATGGTTCTACTTTAGCTCTCCATAAGGACCGTTATGATTTTCATCTTGCCTAACTCTTTTAGCACAACCACTCGCTCTGTAGAAGGCATTGGCCAGGCCTGAGCCAGAGTGGATGGTCTAGTAGCTTCTGTGCTAGCGCACAAGGGGCCAGGGGATGGGTGGTGTGCTAACGGAAGTACCGTGGGGTACTGGAGTGGCTCGGATGCCCGAACCCCTAAAGTTCTGCTAGGTGATGAAACAAAGGCAACGGCTTGGTGTGGAATTCGGGCAGTTACGACGGTAACGTGCCGCTGAGTCCAACTTGTGGGAATTAGTACAACCTCTGATTAAAGTAAAACCTATCCGAATAGTCCGTGTCCAACTGGTATGGATGAGTTACGGTTTGGTTATTCAGTTAGCAGTTTTCATAAAATAAAATAGAATTGGATAAAAATGGTTTTTGGTTCAGCAGATGACGCTGGATGTATGGAAAATGTGTTGGCTGGAAAGCTATGGGCCACCTTGGACCGGAAAGTCCAGTGGCAAACCTTTTTGGGAAAAACTCAGTTTTTAGAAAGATTAAAATTTGACAACTATCACAAACCTTGCATACAAGTATTTTTTCTGCAAAGTTACCCTAAGCTCCAGATATATGCTTGCATATAGTGTTAGCCTTCCCCAAATTTTAGTAGAGGAAGGTGGGCTGTTGAGTATGTATGAACTCACATTTGCTTTATTGTTGTTTTTCTCGGTGCTATGGACATATATTGGTCCGAGAACGAGTAAGGGTTACGACCTCCTTCCCAACCGTGGCGTGAAGAAGATGTGCCTACGTTTTATATTCTGCTGCTTAGATTTTCAGAGCTGCGCCCCTTGTTGTCCGACCCGTTTAGGGCGAATCTGTATCACTCTGATGTAAAAATGTAATTACCAAACCCTGTGATGGTAATAAAGCACATTTTACTCCCATTATGCCAACTGGGCGCTTCACCTCACCGCCGGTATTTGGGTGCAACAGCCTCCTCGACTCTCGAGAAACCGCCCTGCCTTCGCCTCCAGTTGCGCAATGCTGCCTCTCCTCGCCGCACCACGCCATCCCGCGCTCGGAGCTGCATGTGCGCCACCACTGTCGTGCCTCGTCACCCATGACACGGCCCTCGCCCCTGTCATTGCACCGTGCCGCCTCGCCTCTGCTCCGCGTCTAGGCTAACGTTGTCGTTGCGCCGCCTTTGCTCCACCACGGCCACCACCCCCTCTCTGTCTCCCACGGCACTGCTTTGCCCGCACACGACACACCACCCAAGGTGCCATTAGTGCCTCCACCACCGACGCCACCCACCCCTCCTCTTCCCCACTTTCCTACCGAATGCACGCGCACCCGCGGCGTCGTCGCCTCCCTCATCTCCCCCCATGCTAGGCTCCTTCCCCGGCTGCAGCACCGAGGGCAAGTAGGACCCCGCCTACATATATGTGCCCGCTCAGCAGCGGCCCGGGGCCGCCTCCGCGTGTCGCCCTCGTCCGGCTCCGTGCCCTACTGCCCGTGGACACCCTCGCGGCGACCCCACCCTGGACCCAGATGCATGCTCCACGCTCCGCGACAGACAGAAGGGCCTGCACGCGAAGCCCGAGGCTGAGCGCAGTGCGGCGGTGAGCGCCACCAGCGAGGCCATGTCCATGATCTTGCCCCTGCAGCGCAAGAAAGCGGATTCCACAAGCAGCGTGAGGAGGCGGAGGCCACAAGCACGCGTGACCTGGCCCGAGATCTCGCCGGTACTATCGATGATTTGTTGGATGTGATTTCTTTCTTTGCATTCACGCATTTTAGGGCATTCGCAATGGTACTAATTGCTAGCTAGAAAGCTTCCATATCATTCATATAGCCGACACTAAAAGATACTAAGATAGCAATATATTGTACTGTCTATTTATCTAGGTTTTAGTGTTTTTATGTTTGCATGTGCTAAAAAAACGTGATGATATATTGTGCATAATCTTTGTGGTCCTTCATGTGGAGGTTGATTAATATCTGAACTTTGTGGATCCGCGCGTGGTGATTTGGACGAGAATGGCACGCTGGACGGGTCGGAGGAAAACGCGTGAAGAAGAGTAGGCTGCTAGCGAGGAGCTCAGCGATTCACAGCCTCGTGCTTCGTGGGAGACTAGAGACGAAACAATCTTCTTTTCTTCCCTCCACACAGGACTAATGCTGACATTTACACACAAATAGCTAGCTGACTTAACCTCGTTGCGGACGCCCATACAGAACGCGCCGCTCACGGAGCAGCAGAAGGCCGCAATCGCCTCGCTCTCCCACGCCGTGGCCGAGCTGCCGTTCCCAGCCAGCTTGGTGAGGCGCCGCACCTGAGAACTGTAATGCATTTTTTGTATGGATTGTTGTAACGGTGAACGTTGGGATTTCGTAGAGCTGTAATTGTGCTTACTTCGTTCCCTAAATTCTGTTTCTCAGTTGCACCGGAGCCCCGCGAAGTTGGGTTTGGGTTGGCAGTGAAGGGTTTAGACGCTTTATTCTGTGGGGGGTTAGGAAATTGGGATTAATTCTAGATTTCAGAACACATACTATACTCTAATTTCTGTGAATGATGCCAAGTGCATGCTTGATCTTGTAGGGTAACTTCTAATTTCATGAATGGCTTCCACTGAAAATATGTTTGTCCTGTTAAAATGCTCCCTTTATTGCCAGCTTGGGTTAGTAGTGGACGCATGATATGCATTGAGTTCATTAGTGTTTTCTGGCTGTTTATCAGGAAAAGAGTTCAGGGAAGGATGGAGGTGTGGCAGTTCCAGAGGAAGAGTCCACTTTGGAGGAGGCTGGTGCAATGGATGCGGTCTTGGTGAATACACATCAGGTTAGGTTTCATACCTTCGTTCTTCTGTTCCTTGACGTACTTTTGCTTAATGGCTGTAGTACTATCTGTAACTGTCATTGACAATGGAATTTGAAACCACTCTTCTCTTTCCTGTAGTTCTACAAGTGGTTTGCCGAATTGGAGTCAGCTATGAAATCTGAGGTTTGTTTAATGTCACCATTTCTCTTGGCAATGGAAATAGTGTGGCAACATTGTTTGCTCATTCCTGTTCATTGACAGAGAGAAGAAAAGTATCGTCTGTATGAGAATACATTAGAGGAGCGTGTAAAGTTGTAAACACGTGTGATGGCATCCTTAAGCAAGTAAGCCAGCGAAATTATTTTTTGTTGGAAAAGAACGTAACATATGAACATTTGCCTTTTTAGTTTAACCTTTCAAAGTGGATCTGTGCAGGTTGATGATGCATTGAAAATATGCTAAACTAAATCGCAACGAAAATAAATAACAATTATAATTTTTTCAATAATACGAGTCGATCAAACTTGATGCTTATAAATTAGGACAGAAAGTACTTTTCATTAAACACGTGTATCAACCTAAATCTATGTTTAATGTTAGTCACAATAGTTTAGTCCATGTTTGAACACATATTGTATTTGATCAAATGTTATTATATTAGTTCGGACTGTGTTTAAACAAATATTGTGTGAATAAAGAGAAACCGTAGCAACCCACAGGGTCCACTACTAGCGTGTTTTAAACGTGGGCACGTAGCAAAGGTGGTGACTTATTTACACCAGCGCTGTCATGTTAAAACCTGTAAAATTTTCGTCTAGGGCTTCGGTGCCTAACGACATTCATTGCTTTGGCCACCTCTCTCAGCTAAGAGAGAAATATATAATAATAACTTTATTTGTTCGATACGGTTTAAGAACCATTATATATTAAAAAAAACTCATCTAACATGTACGGAGCGTATGTTTGACTAGTAAATAAATAGAAGTGAGAAAAATGTAGTGAGGCCTCTGGCCCTTCTTCCATTCGAACTTTGTAGCTAGAGTCTCTGTCAGTCGTCGGTTCTTTCCCAAGTCCCGACGCAATCATCACAACTCGTCTTCCGTCTCGTCTCGTCGGTGTCCCAGTCCCACCCAGGTCGCAGCCGATCTGCCATTCTGCCCTCATCCCGTCCTCCGCGGCCGGGGCCCAGCCTCCTCCACCTCACTCCAACTCCACAGGCAGGCAGGTCGGAAGCTCCCCTCCGTCGTTTTCTCCTGTTCTCCAGTCTCCACTCACTGCCGAAACCCTAGATGTCGATTGCTCGCTGAATAAAAAATTTCCTCCTCAGGGAATCTAGGTCAGGAGCGAAGACGACGGGGAGGACGAGATGACCAGACGGCGCGGCCTCCATGGCTCCAGCTCGGCGGCAGGTGGTGCCCCCGCTGGAGAACGACGACCTACTAGCCCAGATCCTCGCCCGCCTCCCGGCCCTGCCTTCCTCCCTCCGTGCCTCACTCGTCTGCAAGCGCTGGCATGGCCTGGTCTCCTCCGATCCCCGTTTCCTACGCGAATTCCGCGCTCACCACCGAAGCGCCCCTCTCCTCGGCTTCTTCCCCCGCTACTTGACGAGGGGAAGACTGGAATTCCATTCCATGCTGGATCCGCCGGATCAGATCCCGTCCTCGCGCTTCACCGTGCAGGCCGCCATGGGCAGCAGGCTGCTTCGCAGCCACCATGGCCGCATCCTCATCCTCAACCAGTCACAGAAGCATTTCTTGGTGTGGGATCCTGTCACGGCCGAGCAGCAACAGATTGCCTTCCCCACAGCGTTCGGTGTTTACAGCAGGATCGAAGTGATTGATGGGGCAGTGGTTTGCTCCTCCACTGAGCAAGGCCACGTGCATGGTGCTTGCCACTCGGATCCCTTCAAGCTGGTCTTGGTAGCTGAGGACAAACAAAAACATTATGCCTGTGTTTACTCATCAGAGACTGGTGCATGGGGCAATCTCTTCTCAATGATGCGACTGCCGAGAATCATGATGGCCTCTGCTACCAGTCCCAGTGCCATCTTCAGGAATTCCATTTGCGTGTTGCTTGTTGGGGAAATGTTTGCCATCCTTGAGTTTGATTGGGTTAGGCAAAACCTAGCTCTTATAGATATACCATTGGATAGAGGTGAGGCCTCTGCCTCTATCAGTGGTCAGTGCCAATTCTTAATTGCGCCTGCTGGTAGTGGTGCTCTCAGCTTCATCCTTCTAGAAGTCTCCACTGTCCGTGTATGGAAGAGGGTATCTAATGGCGATGGTACTGCTAGATGGATGCTTAGCAACACCATTGAACTGAGCAAGCTTCTTTCACTGGGACCAACAGTTAGCATGGTGCCCCTAATGTTGCTTGGGCTGGACGAAGAGGGTAACGTGATGATCAAATCAACAGAGAGTGAAATCGTCTTCTTGGTCAATCTTGAGTCATTGAAGTTTAAACAACTTCCTCAAAAGCTACCTTACATCTTTTGTCATCCATTCTCAAGTTTCTATACTCCAGGTACAATAAATATGCAAGCACAATGCATTTACAGTATTACAGCAGAAGCAAAAGATATTCCTCATGACTGGCTTTCGTTTCCCTGCAAATTAGTCGGTCAAAATTTCAACTTGAGTTGCAACTGTTGTTTCTTTGGTCTTGCATGATGAACTGTTAAACACACACACACACATATAGTCATGTGATCTATTTGCTATTGTTATGCAACCATGTTGTCTCATATATAGATTCTAAACTGTTCAGATCATTTTACTAGGTATCCCATTGACTCATAACACAAGGAAAAATATCGCATCTGTCCTCAAAGAATAATAGAACTCAAGTTTATTGCTAGTCCATAGACATGCATGAATAGTGCTGCAACAGTATCCATACATAGAGATAGACCTAACTATTATCTGCATTAGATGTTTTATAACTGGAAGTTCATTATTATTAGTATTGTTAAAAATAATTAACCTATGCTATGGGAAATATGTATTTAATTGCCTTTTGTAAGACCTTAAACCTTGATGATTGTATTTTTCTAAAACATCATATTTGGTGAAGTATTCTACATCAACTTGTTGTAATTCTTTGGGTGGATCTAGGCCCTGAGAGCCCCACCACTAGCATGTTCTAAGTAAATCGAATGGATCTGGAAAGGGAGGAAGATAGAGAAGAGGAAATAGAAGTACATCACCTTCAGGACTAGGGAAGGGCGCGACCGGTTGCGTATTGCCAACGGGGTTTGGTTGCTCGTGTAGAGCGTTCTTCCTCCGCCTTAGCCGCCTCCTCTTGACGGAGACAGTCCTCCCCCTCACAGCGGCTTCTCCTCCTATGCAGTGGCGTTGGCTCCTCCATTCGCCGGAGCGGTGGGGTCAGCAGCCATAGCGATGGTGGGGCAGACGGCTGTGGCGCTTTAAGTCACTTGGTGCGCCAGTCGATTGTTACCTCTGTGGGACTAGGGTTTAGTGATCGGCTAGATGTGTTGGCGTCCGCGCCGGCCCCTAGTCTCCTTTTATATGGCGCACTGTGACCGGGCGCCACAACCAAAAGAGGAAGGTCGCGCCCTTGATCAGGGGTGCAACCTTCCTCTTTTGGCTATGGCATTTGGTCATTGTGCGAGATCAGGGGCGCAAAATCTTCTCCGGTTCAGTCTTCGACCAACCCGAGATCAAATCTAACAAAACTAGCAAATCCAATATTGGTGCTAGAGAAAAGGTGTTTTCTTCATATATAGTAGCTAAGTTATTAATTCCTAATAGCTATGCTCAAACTTATGTTTATGGAATTCTTTCAATATTACATTGTCTAGATGGATGCTATGGTGCTATGTTTTTTTAGCTGATTACCTATGTACTTCTAATAATTATGGATCGGCACCACACTATTTTCCATTCTATAACAGATGTGATTTTGCTTATTTGTTCTTAATGTTGTAATGCAAGTTACAGGTTTGAGATCATATCTGAAAAATCAGATTGTGGATCAGCCAATTTATTATGCTTTTTATGGCATGTATCCTCATTTGTTTAAACCTTTTATGGCTGTAGGTATGTACCTTGGCGCTGGAGGTAATGATGAAGTCCAAACATTTCATGGAGCATAAAATGGTTGTTCGGAATATGCTATCATGCTTTATCCATTGAAAGGTAATATGAGACCTATCTTCCAGATGCAATCTCCTGATCTGATCCATATTCCTTTTCAATGAAAAATAGCTGTTCTTTTTGTGTTTGTCATAGAAAGCCCACGATTTCGGTATTTCCATAGTAACACACTTCTATACCAAATTACCGTATATTTAGCTTTGCTGAGTGAAATGGCATAGTTATATAGTAAGAGCCAAAGACTGCAAAATGGCTTCCTTGCCTCCTTGGTGCTTTTAATGTGCTAGAAAGCCATATATCTACCTCACTTGTTTAATAATGCAGTGGTTATTGTTTAATTATTTGACTTTTAATTACCACTCATATCATATTTATTAGCAAGGGAAATTTAGTTAATTATTTTTGTTTTTTGTCTTTGTTTTCTGTCTATTATGTTGCTGTGCCCTGCTGATAATTCAGCTGTGATCCCACACTATGAACGTAGGATCTATTGTTTTGAACTAGATGCAGCTTTCTAAGATAATAACTTTTTCGTTTTTTGCAACAGTGAGTTTGTTCCTGGAGTTGCAAAAATGCAAAATAGATTTGTCGGCAAGGAGCTATTGTCCATTCCGTATGTGGCGATAGAGGAGCTATGTTGTTCCTGGAGACTGACGCACTACGTTGTGTCATAACTATGATGTGGCGATAGAGGAGCTCTTTGTGTAACTCGATCGTAATTTCCTGTATTTGTACTATTCGCTTATGTGGTCATTACTCAGTTGGTCTCGATATATACTTTTGTTTATTTGTTTCAGACATCATGTTGCGTCACCAAGTGCATTTGTATGGATTTTGTCACTATTTTCTCTCGATATATACTTTTGTTTATTTGTTTCAGACATCATGTTGCGTCACCAAGTGCATTTGTATGGATTTTGTCACTATTTTCTTTCTTTCTCTCTTTCATTCTTTCATTCTTTCATATGGTGTGTTTCCATTATTTGTCCGTTAACTCCGGCTGTTATGGATAATGCTGTATGCATTAGTTTAACATGCTACAGTTGCTCAGCTTATTGTGTAATTCTAATTTTTCTCCAGCCATCATTAGATAGAAGAGAAACACTTACTCTATAAATTAAACTAATGACAGTAAAATAAGTAAATTAAACTAATGAGTGTTAGTGTTGTACTACCATATGAACCCTTCATGAGAGTATAAAGGTAATAAACTAAAAAATCATATACTATCAATATCATTGAACTAGTAAAAATACATGTGACTACGACAAAATTATTGTTTAATTTTGTTAATAGACATGCGTTGAGTTAAACAAAAAATAATGTGGACAATGATGTTATTTTCCTTAGTCTGAAAAAAAATAAGTTTTTTATTTCTATTTCATGTCAAGAACCACTTCTATTATTCTATGTAGTATTTGGAACTGAGTACTGCTTAGATGGCACAATTAAGTTTGGAATTAATTATTTTCTTTGAGGAGAGATTTTACGGTGGTTGAAAAGGTACTCATCGGTACCACATGGTACCAATATTTTTTTTATTTTCAAAAGCCTTTATGCGATTTATAGAATTAAAAAAATAAAAAAAATATGAGTATCGATGTCCAACCATTTTTGGTACCGAACCTTCTTATTTGGTACCGTCTGGTACCAGTACCATAGTACCGCCTATTTATAAACCGTTAGATCTTTTCTGATGGACGGCTCATATTTTTCCCGACCATCGTAAAATTTGTATTCTTTGAATATTATTCCCGCTATAATTAATATGGTTGGAAAAAATATGAGTAATTTATCAGAGGAGATCTAACGGTTTAGAAATAGGAAGTACCATGATACTGGTACCAGACGGTACAAAGTAGGAAAATCTGGTACCAAAATATGACGGGACCGGTACCCATATTTTTTATTTTCTAGTTTTGCAAAGGGAAAAAAGGATTTAAAATTTTTTTAAATAGTGGTACCGTCTGCAAACGGTAGGTACCTCCTTTGTAATTTTATTTAGTGAATTGAAAGTTAATTTTTAAATAGACTTGTGAATTTTTGTGTGTTGGCGTTCTGTATGATGAAATAAATGCATCATTTTACATGGTTTTTCATTGAATATGAGCGTCAATATCATTATTTACTAACAAATACCTCCCATAAATGTGGATTTTATCATTTTGTTTAGGTCTTGTATTATACTCGAAAATTGCAGATTTCAAGGCCCAATTTGAGACTCTACAAATGATCCATCTTGAGAGAGAAGAAGCCCGAAAGAAGTCTCAAGCCCATTAGTACGGATGGTTCAAGAATCCAAAGATTGCTTACATATGAAGAAACTGAAAGGAAGCTTTATATGAATATCAATTCAAGTTCCAACTAAATCTCTAGATATTATTGGATTCCAGGACAGCAATACCATGTGGGGCTAATTCCAAGACATAAATGATGTCAAATGAAAAAAGTCTACATACCAAAGTTGTAGATCTCTTTAAGGATCACAAAATAAACTCCGAAATTGCCTTGTTTGGAGTCCAGATAATGAAGATATGATTGAAATACGAAAGGTGCAGAAACAGGAAAGTCTGATTTTAGCGCAAACAAGAGTCCTTCTGGAGGGCGCTCCAAAGCACCTCCGGGGTATAAATAGGACCTCCATGAGACCCTAAAAGGACATCTAATTCAATCCAATTCATTATTAATGCGAGAAGGAGATGAAGGGAGGGACATCCACCAAGATGAGAGATGAGGGTCAAGTTGTCAGCTTGCGATTAGATGTTCCTATGGTTCTTAGGGGTAATTAGAGGCCTTGCATGGCTCTCTAATTACCTAGTTCCTGAGGCTTCATCATATCATTGTGGGAGGTATGGCCATGGTTGGAACTTTGATATGATTATTAATGAATTGGTCTTGCTCTAATTATCATGTTCTTGATCTAGTTTATCATGTTCTTCATCTAGTTCATCATGTTCTTAGTCAAGTTGTTCATGTTTTGATCTAGATGCATGTGTTCTTGATCCTATTCTTAAGGATTATATTCTTCTAGCGAGCTTTGATCTTGCTTACTATTGATATGTTTGTGTTTTTTGGTGATTAGAAGTTCTTGCTATATTAATCATGTTATTAGACTATGTTAAGTGAGTAGAAGTGTGTTCTCTATTCATGTATGCATTATGAGAACTTCTCGTCGATTATCCTGACTTATGTGACAGGTGGTTGGATGGAAATATTAAGGTTGATTGAGGGGGTTTGGTCATAGAACTTGTTTAATCATGCAATGAAGAGCACATTTTCAATGAATTTTATTTATGTATTGTCTAAATAGTTTTATGTTATAAGTACAATTTTAAATTTTAATGATAAATAAGTTTTTTGTTTTAAGCAAGTTTTTTTGTTTGGGTTATTTTAATTCTTGAATAAATTATAAACTTTTGATTTATTTTAAGGAGTAGTTTATTTTGTTCCATCATACTAGATTTATCAATTAAACAGTGACATTAAGGCATTGCATTAAATTTTATTATTTAAATCTAAACTCAACCACTACATGAGTTTATCGATTCGTAATTCTACTTAATATTTCTTATTTTATGCTATAGTAGATAAATTAGAGGTGCAAGGTAATTTTAAAACTCTTATATTAGTGTTACATGTGTTTTCTAATAATGATTATACATTTTAAATCCAAAAGTCAAGTTCTTTGTTATTTCATTAGGAAGGGACAATAACCTGAAAAGCTCTATATGATCATTACACTATGTCAACTGAAGTTAAAAAAACCAGAACCATTTTCACATTATTCATTTTTTTAACTATCAATGCATATTTGCACTAACAAAATTGGACAATGCATTTTACTGCACATGCACATTTAACCACTAATTTCAATGCTTAACATTATTCCTCCACTGGTTAACTACTAATATCAATGTTAAACAATTCTTTACACAATACCAAATACTAAATAAATCATCTTTCCCTATTATTAAAGCAAATAGACTTTCTTCGTCCGTCTTGACATGTGGATCCACTTAGTATCGTAAAATACTAAAAAACAGAAAAGGTTCAGCATCAGTTTCTACTGGCAACCCGAATCATTACCGAAGGTTGTCCTTCTGGCGAAGCTGTGGCGGAACCGCCGATTTAATCCGGGCTAAGCACACCTGCCACCTCTGGCTTGCAGTGCGATTAGACCGAACTAAACCCGGTCGTCCGTCGAGAGTCATTCGGCTCCCGATATTACCTTTTCCCAGAAGAACCGACATCATACACATCCAGCCCACGATGGAGCCACAACAGATACATCATCACAGGCAGTTGAATAACAGAATAATAGATTTAGTTACAAACCGGTTTCAAATAAAATTCAAGTCCAACATAAAGTTATAACGTAGCAAGTTCAAAAGTTTCTCGCAGCGGATTGATGAGTTCAGAAGTCACCATGATATCACAAAAGAATTGCATTAGAAGTAACAACATCGAGCCCACCGATGTTGTCCTTGTCTCACTCATGCTGGTTCATCCTAAGTGGGAGCATGTACCACCTCCAACACAAGTGCAAACCAAAAACTCCATACCTGCGCTCAAAATACGGGAGCAAACCCTGAGTACTAATTACTCAGTAGGGTAACAACTCAGTGCCAACATGTAGTATTCCAAAAACATGAGTATTAACTCCAGAGTGTTTAAGTAGTTACTACGTTGCCCGTCAGTGATATTGGCATTCCCACACCTGGTAGGCATCAGCGATTCGAATCGATTTTTAATTCCCGGGAATAACTATTATGCCAGGGGTATATGCTTACTGGCCATCGCGTTCCCACATATAGCCCCGATCTCCACCTGTCTTGTCCCAAGATTCAAAGCGCCCCCACCTAACCCTCGGGTTGTGCCCCCTCAGGAGCGATACCACAGTTCTCTGGGTCAGCCCTCCTTCGAGTACAAGCGCCCCCGGGCCCTTCGGCCTCTAGCAAGTGGATGGGCGGAGCCTCGAAAACTCCGGACAAACCCAGGTAAGACTTCACCGGCCCCATTTCCCGGTTAAGCACTCTAGCAATGTTACGCCGATCAGCAGACGAACAGCGGACGGGCCTTAAACGACTCGGGCGGAGTCCGGGTGCGACATCATGAAAAGTAAATACTGAAATAAAATCTCCGCCCGGTCTCCATTTAAGTCATAAGCAGTAGTAATAATTGACTTAATAGTATCTGTTGTAACTTTGAAAACACCTACGCGACGAGTCCACACACTCGTGTCTACTCGTACCTAGCCATTTCTATGCATACTCGCCTTACGTACTCTATGATTAGGTGCTAGGGCCAGGGCGGCCAGGGAGTCTAATGCAATTGGTTTCAAGCAACTCCTGATGCATATGCGTAATCAACCAAGTATAATCCGTTTGCTGGGTTAAGTATGGTCCTGCCTACCTTCCTCGTTAGAGTCAGTAGCTGCCTCCTGAGCGGAGTCGGGCCCCTGCTGTTGGTCCTCTGGCTCTTGGTGCAGCTCCTCCTCGGGCTCCTCCGCGACGGGTTGGTTCGGCGGTCGTTATTCGTTCGCGGAATCTATATGCATGACATGGTGCAATTGGAGCATGTATTAGTGCAATGCTTGCTTCAGGATGCGAGTGCAATGCAAGGAATCAGGGTTTATGGAATGACATTATGTATTTTCGTGATGAAACTTGTTTAGCTTTAAGAAATCGTACAAGCCATCACCTATGATAACTTAGCTTGTCACATAAAACAATGTGGGGGCGTGACGGGGTAGCATCGATCCACATGAAACGGCCGAAGCTACTTGTACCCTACTTAACCCTAGCTAGCTTAGCGTTACCATCCTGCATTTCTAAACTGTAGTGAAAACCTACATTGCATTCCAAATCAACGGCTAAGGTTTACATACTCCTATGCTTCCAAATATGACCCATGGTGGCATTTATTAATATACTAGTCTCATGGTTTCTATTACTTACTTACATAGGCTTTATGTCTACCATTTTCGAAATAGGTCAAACCTTACATGCATAGCCTCTCGTTTTCAGCGGTGAGCTACTTTCAACAATTTAGAATTCAGATAAATACTACGAAGTCCCCTATGGCTTAATTTTTATTTAGACCCCTTGTCTTTTGCTAATCATAAGCTTAATTACTAGGCAGGGGTAAAACAGTAAATAAACAATAAGCATTTGGGCTATCAAATTTTATACTAAGCGTAGGTACGCTAGTAAGGCTTCTGCCCAAGCCTTAGAATTTTTGGCCCTCATTTAAACCACATTTCCTATTTATCAAGTTATTCATGCATGAATTCATTATTTTCAAAATACTAACTAAACTTGAAATGCATAGTACCCCATTTCAACAGTGAGCCATTTGCACTACAGGGAGCACAAATAAAATGTGTAAAACTATTTAGAGCCTAACTTCTATGTAAATATCATTTCTTCAATTATTTCTATGTTAAAAATACATACAGGGGCAAAATGGTAATCAAACAGGGAACCTTTGAGCTACCAAAAATCATAGTGAGCCTATATACCCTAATTACCCTGCTGTTCAAATTTGGCAATTTTTGGAGATCATTTAGTCCTTATTTCTTATTTATTAGGGTTTTACATCCTTGCATAAAATCAGGGGCAAATTGGTACTTTCCTACTCAACCATCATATTTACCAGACAGATCTATTCAAAAGGATTACAATGCAACTAGTTTGGTATTTTTTTGATTTTTATTGAGTTTTCTATGATTTTTCAAAGATTTCTGCCGAAATAACTAATTTAAAAGGAAAATCATTAGATCCAGGGGCTAGATTGTGATTGTTTCGAAACCCCAGGGGCTAGTACGCAAGACTTGTAAGACTCAGCATACAGCGCGGTGGACCGATTTGTGAATATGAAAAAAGCAGGGGCCGGATCTAAAATTTCCCCGGCCCCCTTCTTCTTCCTCGCGACGCCCGCGGCCGCGCGGGAAGAAGCGCGCGCGCCGGCGAGCCGAAGCTCGCCGCAGCCGCGACACGGGTTGGGGACAGTGTTCCCCATGCGGGGCTTCTACCTCGAGGTGGCGGTGACGGCGGAGACGGCGTGGTCGAGGCGGGCGGCGGAGGTGAACCGAGGGTGAACCGGCGCGGCGCGACGTCGAGGCGAGGTCGGATCTCGGCGTCCGGGCAGGGAGCGGCGACGGGGACTCGAGCGCGAGGTGCGCGGGGTCGAGGCGAACGCAGCGGTGGAGGTGGGGAGGCTCGGGGAGCGGCGGAGGGGAAGGCGCGAGCTCGAGCTCCGAGCTCAGCTCCAATGGCGAGCGCACACTGCCGGGCGTGGGGAGCGAGGGAGACGGAGGCCGAGCGCGTGAATGGGGCTCGGGGAAAGGAGGTCGGGCCTCGCCCCCACCTTGAAGGCGCGTCGTGCGCGCTGTCGGCGAGCGGCAAGGCCGCGTGGCCACTGCCGGTCGGGGAGGCCGGCGCGTGGCCACGGCGCCCAGAAGGCCAGCGCCGCGTGGGCGCGGCCGGGCGGGGAGGGAGGAGAGAGGCGCGCGGGTGGGCTGGGTCCATGGACCGGTGAGGTTGACAGGTGGGGCCAAGGCCGGGGATGAAGAACAAGGCGTATGGACCGGGTGCATGGAGCGAGGGAGCTGGTGGGCCCACAGCTGCGGGTGTCGGGCGGGAACCCGCAGACCTGCCAGGTGGGACCCACTTGTCATAGGCTCATGAGAAAAAGAAAATCTCGAAAAATGAAAAATGGGGTTTGACCACTAACCAGGTTTCTGAATTTTGCAAATTTGACTAATTTACGGGCCAAATTTGAAAAGGACCCAATTGAATGAAATGTTGTACCCTTTGAGATCTACAACTTTTTCAAAAGCACCAAGTTCAAATTCGGGCTCTAAATTTGATTTAAATTTGAATTTAACTTTCAGGCCTCAGTTTGGACTGAGAACTGTTTTCCTTAGATAATTCAAATGTCCTATTTCTATCCATTTTCTCCCAAAATCCTTTTTGACAAAGTTGTTCAAGATTTCATGGTCTAAAACTTTCCCAATTGGACCTTTGCATGAAAAGGACTCTAGGATATAGAAAAATGAAGAATTCTAAATATGTCAGATTTGGAGTGTGTTTGTTGGGTAACACCAAGGGACCTTTTACACTAAGTTAAGCCCATTTTACATCCAAGCTCTAATTGACAAAGTTGTTTACCACCTTAAGACCTACTAGTTTGGTATAAAAAGTTTCACCTAAATCTCCATAGGATTTAAGTTATGCTCACATTTATAGCGTCATTTTTGCAAAACTGAGTGTATCACTTAGCTTTTTTCATCATGTTTGTTCATATGACTCAAATGCACACTACCATAAGATGGGATGATGCTTATGAGAAGTAATTAAACAAAGTATGCACATGATAATGCTCGGGAGATGCCTAGGGCATCACAACCCACCCCCCTTAAACAAATCCCGTCCCGAGATTTTTGAGGTGATGTGGGTGGTTAAGTTGATTGTAGTTAGTATTGCGTGTATGTATTGAGTGTAGATCCTGAAATTAAACTGTCGTAACATACCGAGTAGAAGTGGATGGTAGAAAACGAGGATACTTAGTGCGTAGATACTCCTCCTGTTCCCAAGTGGCTTCCTCTTCGGAGTGGTTATTCCATTGAACTTTGTAAAAGTTGATTATTTTTCGACGGGTGGATCTTTGCTTTTGATCGAGGATTTTTATGGGATGTTCCTCGTATGTGAGATCTGGTTCAATTTGAATTTGAGAGGTATCTACCACTTTCTCCGGCACTCTTAAGCACTTCTTTAGTTGTGAGACGTGAAACACGTCGTGAATCGCAGCCAGATGTGGTGGTAGCTCTAACCGGTAAGCGACGGCTCCGCATTTCTCAATGATTTTGAATGGACCGACGTACCTTGGTGCTAACTTCCCTTTCACCACAAATCGTTGTATCCCTTTCATCGGAGATACTTTGAGATACACATGATCCCCCTCATCAAAGACTAGTGGCCTCCTCCTTCTATCCGAGTAGCTTTTTTGTCTGGACTGTGCTCTTTTGAGATGATGGTGTATGAGTTTTACTTGTTCTTCGGCTTCTGTCACTAAATCAGGGCCAAAGGTAACACGCTCTCCTGGTTCGGACCAGTTTAGTGGTGTTCTGCACCTTCTACCATAGAGAGCCTCGAAAGGAGCCATTTCTAAGCTCTTTTGGTAGCTGTTGTTATAAGCGAACTCCGCCAGGGGGAGGCATTCATCCCACTTGGTGGAATAGGTCAGTGCACAAGCCCTTAACATATCTTCTAGGATTTGATTTACTCTTTCTACTTGACCACTGGTTTGAGGGTGATATGCTGAACTTCGAATCACAGTGGTTCCGAGAGCGCATTGCAAATGTTCCCAAAAGCGGGACACAAATAGTGAGCCTCGATCGGAAGTGATGGTCTTGGGTACCCCATGTAGGGAGACAACTCGTGCAATATATAGCTCCGCATAGGTGGCAGCAGTGTAGTGGGTCTTAACGGGTAAAAAGTGTGCTGACTTGGTGAGCCGATCGACAATTACCCATATAGAATCATATCCCTTTTGGGTACGCGGCAAACCCACAACAAAATCCATGTGTATATCCTCCCATTTCCATGCTGGAACATCAAGCGGCTGAAGCATCCCGGTGAGCCTTAGGTGATCAGCTTTTACTTTCTTACACACGTCGCACTCAGATACGTACTTGGCGATCTCCCGTTTCATGCGGGTCCACCAAAATTTTTGTTTTAAGTCTTGATACATCTTATTGCTGCCCGGATGTATCGTGAGCATTGAGGTGTGCGCTTCGTCAAGTATTCTCTTCCTCAACTCCATGTCCTTAGGTACCACTAGACGATTCTTGAACCACAGAACGCCTTGTTCATCAATCGTGAAACATGCCCTCTTCTCTTCACTAATGCCCTCACGAATGTATGCCATGCCCTTATCTTGCTTCTGTGCTTCTATGATTTGTGCTTTGATTGTGGGCTCAATAATGATATTATAAAGTTCTGCATGCTGTTCCGGAGGTGTTTCAATGTCATTCGTCTCACAGCAGATCACTCTTGCTGTAGGTCGGGCTTCTATCACATTGCAATGGGCTTTGCGGCTTAGTGCATCTGCTACCACATTGGCCTTGCCTGGGTGGTAGTGTATCTCCAGATCATAGTCTTTTATCAACTCTAACCACCGTCTCTGCCTCATATTGATTTCGGGTTGTGTAAAAATGTATTTGAGACTCTTATGATCAGTGTAGATGTGACATGTGTTGCCTAACAGATAGTGTCTCCATATTTTTAGTGCATGAACGACTGCGGCTAACTCAAGGTCATGTGTCGGATAGTTTGCTTCATGTTTTCTCAATTGACGGGAGGCATAAGCAATTACTCTTCCTTTCTTGCATCAAGACACAGCCAAGTCCATTGCCGGAGGCATCACAGTACACCTCAAATGGCTTGGTAATGTCCGGTTGAGCTAGCACTGGTGCTGAGGTTGTCAATTTCTTCAATGTTTGGAAAGCTTCTTCACAGTTCGGATTCCAAATGAACTTTGCATTTTTCTTGGTCAATGAGGTCATGGGTTTTGCAATTTTGGAGAAATCTTTGATAAAGCGGCGGTAGTAGCCCGCTAAACCAAGAAAACTCTGAATTTCAGTCACGGTCTCCGGTTGCTTCCAATTTAGCACATCTTCTACTTTGTTAGGGTCAACTGCGACTCCTTTCTCAGATAGTATGTGACCCAAGAAACCCACTTCTTTCAGCCAGAACGCACACTTGCTAAACTTGGCATAAAGCTTGTGCTCCCTAAGCCGAGTGAGTACGATCCTTAAGTGCTCTTCATGTTCTTTTTCATTTTTGGAGTAGATCAGTATGTCATCTATGAATACCACCACGAACTTATCGAGTTCATTCATGAACACCGAGTTCATCATATACATGAAGAAAGCCGGTGCGTTGGTTAACCCAAACGACATGACCAAATACTCATACAAGCCGTATCTGGTAGAGAATGCTGTCTTGGGTATATCCTCTTCTCTAATCTTTATCTGATAGTAGCCAGACCTTAGGTCAATCTTAGAAAAGACCTTAGCTCCAGCTAACTGATCAAATAGAATATCGATGTGTGGCAATGGGTATTTGTTTTTGACGGTCACTGCATTCAGTGGCCGATAGTCAACACACAGCCTTTTCCCACCATGATCCTTTTTCTCAACAAAGAGAGCTGGACAACCCCACGGTGATGAACTAGGCCTAATGAACCCTTTGTCTAATTGTTCTTGTAGCTGTGTTTTTAATTCCTTCAGATCATCAGGCGGTATTCTGTATGGCCTTTTTGACACAGGTGCCGTGCCTGGAACGAGTTCAATGGCAAATTCCACATCCCGATTTGGTGGTAATCCAGGAAGTTCTTTCGGAAACACATCCGGGAATTCACACACTACCGGTATCTTCTTAACCTCTTGTAGTTCAGCCGCATTAACTGTGGGGGTCATGTGTTTTTGGTTTGGCATGTGTATTTGTAGAATCTTGCCGCTGACACTAGACCTTAACTGCACTGTCCTGCTGCCAATATCCAGGACTGCATTGTTTTCTGTCATCCAATTCATCCCTAAGATGATATCAATCCCCCGGTGTGGCAGCACCACAGGGTTGATTGTGAAATCTTCCTCTCCTATACTCAGCCTTAGCTTTTTCACTATCAGATTTGTATTTATCGGGTTCCCAGGCGCGGTGATTTGATATTTCTCTTTTATACGTGAAGTCTTTACCCCGTGCTTAGATGTATATGACTGACTAATGAAAGTATGAGTAGCCCCTGAATTGAATAACACGACAGTCGGCTGACCGTTGACCATGAACGTACCGGCGAGAACAGGCTCTCCTGCAGGGATCTGCTCCATGTGCACATAGTGCACCCGACCTGTCTTGGGTACGAACCCCTTCGGCTTGCTCTACTAGTTACCACCTGCAGGAATAGGACCTTAGATCCTGCAAGGCGCCCTGCAGTCCTTGCTGAAATGGCCGATCTTGCTGCAGTTGTAGCAGGGAGCGCCCGGCCCCGGAACAATGGGAGCACGGGGAGCTGGCAGCTGTGCGGGCACTCGATAGGTGGGGGTACTGTTGCTGCGGCGTCGCCCTATGGATCCACCTTGGTTGGTTGGGTCGGACCACATAGCGAGGCTGCTGATAATTTTGCTGTTGGGGCTTGTATGTAGTCTTCTGCTTCTGTGAAGAGCCAGTCGCCAATGTGTTGGCTAGCCTTTTGCGCTTCTGATCCTCGTTGTCGGCTCGGAGACGATTCTCCATGTCGAGAGCAGTGTCTACCAGCTTAGTGAAACTCTGGTAGCGCCGTGCCAAGTGAGTCCGGAGGGTAGGGTCAAGGCCCTCTAGGAGTCTCTCGGCTCGCTCTGGCTTGGTAGTAACGTCTCTTGGAGCGTACTGAGAGAGGTGGATAAAGGTCTGCACATACTGCATAACGGACCTGTTACCCTGCCTGAGGTCTCGGAACTCACGACGCTTCTGTTCCATCAGACTTGCCGGGATGTAGTGGGCCCGGAAAGCCTGACGGAACTCCTCCCATGTGGGCTCGTGGCCCTCTTCCTGCATGGCGAGGAAAGTGGCGTACCATGCCCCCGCAGGTCCATGAAGGAGCTGAGCAGCAAATCGAGCCTTCTCTCGCTCGGTGATCCCTGGCAGAAGGGTGAACTTGGACTGGATGGTGCGAAGCCAGTCGTCCGCCGCCAGTGGCTCAGGACAGTTGGTGAAAACTGGGGGTCGCAGCCCCTCAAAATCTTGATAGGTGACGCCACTTGGCCGGTACTCCTGCGGCTGCTGTTGCCCACGGGCCTGGCGGTCTTCTGCTAGTAAACGAATCAGCTCAGCCTGCTAGACCACCAGAGTGGCCAACTCCAGCGGGGGTGGAGCGCCTTGCGCTGACTGCCCCGACGATTGACCATTGCGAGTGTTCACCATCTGCAAAATGGAGCCATATAGGTTCAGTCCAATAGCCCTTGCGCAAAGATGCGGTGATAGAAAGATCATAGGACTATAGGCAATTTGTGAGTACAGGTAAACTTGTAACAAAACAGTTAGCTTCTATCTCGCAAGGCCAAACAATAGCACGTTGTCACCGGGTCGTGCAGTTTCCCGTGTGTAAACAGCAGCTTCTGACTTTTAATAATTTGATTACCAAAACGACCGACTAGGTCTTATCGTTATTAGAAGAGTCGTCCTGAATTTTTATGCTATGCACAATAGAAGCTGCTGAACTCCCGAGTTCCAAATCGCAACCAAGTTGAGATTCGGGTGCCATTTTCCAAGCTTAAAGGCATTGCGTCATTCCACATTGTCCATGCACGTCCAGCAACTACTACAACCATACTTATAGGGTCTTAACAAACTAAGGGTTCACTTAGTACATACGTGGGTCATCTTGTCCATCACATCGAAACACCAGCCTAAGGTTCTAACATCGGGTTACATGACGTACATAAATGAGTTCTCTCGACCTCACCAATGTTTAGTACAGTCATGGCAAATTGCACGGAGCGGTACAATACAAAACATCGCTCATAATGTGCACCATTTGCAAAAAGCTTCATCATACATTGCTACCATCAAACTCTCTAACGCCCATTAAGCGTGTCAGACACCATGCTGTCTTCATCCTCCGCCACAGGGGCAACTGAAGGGTCCTGCTCGTACTGCGCCAGTCGCTGCTGTGCCTCTGCCAACTCTGCCTCCAGCTCCTCAATGCGGTCCTGCGCATACATATGCTGGTCGCGGTAGTGGGAGACACGGTCCTCGGCACGGAGGTACATCCCGTGTACGCTGTGAGCAAACTGCATGGTCGCAGCATAGGGCCTGGTGTCAATCCGCTCCTCCAGCATGTTGTGGCGATGGAGCCACTCATCGTCGTAACCGTCGGTGGGGAGGTAGCGCAGCACGGACATCCCTGCTGCACCCGAGGAGCTGAGTGAGGTGATGGCTGCCAAGGTGACCTTGTCGTAAGCGTCCTCCTCATTGGCCCCGTAGATGGTGATCGTCTGCCGAACCGTGGTGTGGCTCGAGGGGAGGACAACACTGGCCATGCAGTGTCCCTCCGCGTGCACTGTCTGCACGGAGAAGAAGGGGCACGGTCTGCGCCACATCTCACGCAGAGCCCGACAAAGGATCTGCGCGAGGCCGTTCTCCTCACGGCAACGGGTGTGGACCATCCCGTTCTCAAGCTGAGGAGGGGTGTGGGTCACTGGTGGAAGGGGAGCAGCCCTTCCCTCCTGTAAGCGGAGTCCCCTCGCACTGGTGGCCTTGCGGGCGGTTTGCTTGGTCCTGGCCATCTGTTTTTACATAAGAGACTTTTAATCAGTGATAGGCATTAGTTGCATATAATTTAACGGTTAAGAGGGTGATGTGTGCAGGAAATATCTTTGGACTTTTGTTTTACTTTATTTGACTTTTAGCAATAATCCCCCAAGTATGAACAATGAAAGTAAACATGATGCATGATTCGTCCTATTCGATCTCACATCACACACCTTAAGTATCATTTATATATCTAGCGAGTATCCGGTGACATATATGCACGGCACTCCCTATTGCAACTAGCCGTTCTCTGCTCGTTCTTAATTTCGCACGGGGTTAGTGTACCTGCAGAAAAATGCATGCCCGTACCAACATCATTACCCTCACCAAACATTACCACTCTAACCCTAAAAGTGGCACCCACGAATTTCTTTAAGCTACGTCTGGTGGACGACGTAGTGGCGCCATTTCTCTCAACACACCCAACGTTCCTCCAGTACTGGGAATTGCTGGGGAGAGAAACGGTGGCCAACAAGATCTAGCTATAATTTTGGTCGAAGGAAGAGTAGTCACGAAACACTCCGATGGCGTGACCACCCCCCTTAAAGAGTTCTGCCCTATCAGCATGAATGCAGGGTTCGCAACAGTCCGCAAATCCCAATAGCGCTCCGCCAGTACTGGGGATAGCTATGGCCGAAATGTTGGTTCCCAAAGCGCCGAATATGCATATGAGTTCTATCTAGGTTAAAATGTTAGCGATGTCACCTGGTATTTCACTAACATCCTTAATATGGGCATATCGTGTGATGCCCTAGGCATCTCAAGTGCCTTACACAAAAATCATTAGCATAATGACATCTTTTCAAAGGCATTTTATCTTGAGAGCATGCATAAATTAGGGCAATTGAGCAACAAAACTTAGTTTTCAGAAAAGCTGTGTTTGTATTGCGGATATAACTTAAATACAATTGTGATTTTTATAAAACCTTACATACCAAACTTGTAGGCAATTCCATAAGGAATTACTTTGGTATTTTGTGTCTTGGCATACATGAATGTTGAAATCTAGCTTTGGGTCATTGTATGTGAAAATGTGATTTCTGCCAAATTCAGCCCTGTTTGGTAAATTCAAAGTTTTGTGAAACAAAATTCAAAATCTTGCCATGTCATGAATACCAAAGTTGTAGTTCATGAGATTCTATGCAACTTTGGTATATTTCACCTTTCATGAAAATGTACCTAAAATGGACTTTTATAATTTCCAAGTTGGGGGTTTCAAATGGTCAAACAGGAGTCAGCAAGTTAATTTCAAATTTAAGACATTTTATATTTGGAATCTGGTATAGGTCCTTTTGACAAAGTTGTAGATTTCAAAAAGTACAACATTTCATTCAATTGGGTCTTTTTCAAATTCGGCTCCTAAATTGGTCAAATTTGCGAAATTCAGAAACCAGATCAGCTGGTCAAATGGGGTTTATCTTTTTCGTTTTTCTTTTATTTCTCGTCTCTATGACCAGCGGGACCCACCTGTCAGGCCGCCCGCGCCAGCGCACGGACGGATTTTCCCCGCTCCCTCGCTCGATGCACCGAGTCCATACACCGTACTCTCTATTCCTGGAGTTGACCCCACCTGTCAGCCACAGTGGTCCATAGACTCGGTCCACCCGCGCACCTCCCTCTTCTCTCCCCGCCCGCGCGCGCCCACGCGGCGCTGCGCGCCGAGCAGCCGTGGCCACGCGTCGGCCTTCCCGGCCGCCGCGGCCAAGCGCCGCTGTCGCGCGCGGACAGCGCGCACGGCGCGCCACCGGGCCGAGGGCGAGGCCGACCTTTATCCCGAACCCTCCTCGACGCGCTCGGCCTCTCTGATTCTTTTCCCATTCGACCTCGCGCCGTCCGCCATTGACGGAGCTCGCGCGAGCTCGCCCCCAGCCACTCCTGCCCTCTCCCGAGCTCAACCGTCACCGCGCCGAGCTTCGCCACCCTCGACTCCACCTTCCCGCCTAGACCGCGTCACCCGAGACCCCTCCACCCCGGCGTATTGCACCGACGGACCTCACCGGCCAGGAGCGTTCGTCGCCGTCCCTCCCCGCGGTCTCCCCCGCCGTCTGAGGTAGTGGATAAGGTTCCCCGTCCTCCTCTCTCTCTCCCCGACACCTCGCGGCGAGCTCCCGAGCCCCGCAGGACCGGGATTGGCCGCGCGCCACCGGAGCTCCTCCTCCTGTCGCGAGGAAGAAGACGACGGGAGGAGGGAGATGGAGTTTTTGCGCTATCGCCCTCCTAGTTTAACAGTTTTATGTTTCTGTACAGAGCGCTGTACGCTGAGTCTTGTAAATCTTGCGTACAAGCCCCTGGGGTTTTGAAATAATCACAATCTAGCCCCTGGTTCGGTTGAATTTCATTTTAAATTGATTATTTCGACAGAAACCTTTGAAAAATCCTAGAAAATTCAATAAAAATCAGAAAAATACCAAATCAGTTGCATTGGAATCCTTTTGAATAGATCTGTCTAGGGAATATGATGGTTGAGTAGGAAAAGACAGTTTTGCCCCTGCTTTTGTTCAAGCATGAAAAACCTTAATAAATAGAAAATATGGGTAAAATGAACTCCAAAAATTGTGAAATTTGGGCAGAGGCCTTATTATTCTGTGTAGGCTCTGTATAAATTTTGGTAGCTCAAATGTTCACTGCAAATTACCATTTTGCCCCTACATGTGATCTTAGCATAGAAATAAATGAGGAAATGTTGTTTATATAGAAATTAGGCTCTAAATAGTTGTACGTATTTTATTTGTGCTCCTTATAGCATAAAGAGTTCACTACTGATATGGAATGTCATGCATGTCAAAATTAGTTAGTGTTTTGATATTGATAAGTTCATGCATGTTTAAGATTAATAAATAGAAAATATAGTTTAATTGAAAATTTCTGAATTTAGGGCAGCAACCTTGCTAGTATGGCCTAGGCTTAGTATAAGAGTTGGTAGCTTGAATGCTTGCTATATTATCCTTACCTAGTAGTTAAGCATATAGTGAACCATGAAAAAGAGTTCTAGATGATAGTAGACACCGGTCTTTCCGCATAAATCGATGCGATTCAGTCACACCCCCACGTTGTTTTATGTGACAAGATAAGCTATCTTAGGTGATGGCTTGTACGATTTCTTAGAAGTTAAACAAGCTTTATCACGAAAGTACATAATACTATTCCATAACCCTTGCTTTCTTGCGTTGCACTAATACATGCTCCAATTGCATCATGTCATGCATATAGAGTCCGCGAACGGAGAACCACCGCCGAATCAGCCCGACACAGAGGAACCAGAAGAGGAGTTGCACCAAGAACCAGAGGGCCAGCAGCAGGAACCCGACTACGCTCCGGAGGAAGCTACTGACCCTAGTGAAGAAGGTAGGCAGGACCATACTCTACCCAGCAAATAATTTATACTTGATGATTACGCATATGCATTAGGAGTTACTTGGAAACAGTTGCATTAGACTTCCTGGCCGCCCTGGCCCTAGCACCTATACATAGAGTTCGTAGGACGAGTATGCCTAGAAATTGCTAGGTACGAGTAGACACGAGTGTGTGGACTCGTCACGTAGATGTTTTCAAATTCACAAAAAGCTTACAGTTATATCACTTATATTTGTTGCTCATGAAGTAAATGGAGACCGGGCGGAGATTTTACTTCAGTATTTACTTTTCATGATGTCGCACCCGGACTCCGCCCGAGTCATTTAAGGCCCGTCCGCTGTTCGTCTGCTGATCGGCATAACATTGCTAAAGTGCTTATCCGGGGAATGGGACCGGAAAAGTCTTTCCTGGGCTCGTCCGAAGCACAGAGACACGTTCCTACCCGCTGGTTGAGAGGAAGGTGGCCCGGGGGAGCTTGGTACTCATGACGGGGAGACCGAGATGTCGGCAGGCTCGTCATGGGGGCACAACCCGGGGGCTAGGCGGGAGTGAATCGAACTTGGGACGAGGCAGGTTAAGATTGGGGCTATATGTGGGAACGCGATGGCTAGTAAGCATATACCCCTGGCATGATAGTTATTCCCGGGAATTAAAATCGATTCGAATCGCTGATGCGCACCAGGTGTGGGAATGCCAATATCACTGTCGGGCAACGTAGTAATTGCTTAAACTCTCGGTATTTTAATACTCATGGTTTTTGGAATACTACATGTTTGATCTAAGTTGTTACCTTACGGAAATTTACTGTTATGTTGGCAATCATACAGATAATAAAACTTGTTGTTTATGTTAATTAAGTTGCTGTAAAAACTAAAAGCTAAGGATCCACTTGCTAGTAAGCTGCTTCGCGTCAGCCGTAAGCCAAAACCATTAAGACCTACTGAGTAATTAGTACTCAGGGTTTGCCCCCACATTTTGAGTGCAGGTATGGAATTCATGGTGTGCACCTGTGTTGGAGGCGGGGCATGCCCTCATTTAGGATGAGGTGTCTGAGTGGTACGAGGGCAACATCGGTGGGCTCGATGTTGTACCTCCAATACAAAACTTTTGGTGATAACATGGTGATCTAAACTTATATTTTCCGCTGCGAGAAACTTTCAAACTTGCTACCTTATGACATTATGTTGAACTAGTATTTTATGTAAAAGCTGGTTTGTAATAAAGCTTAATTTCCCGCTATTCAACTGCCTGTGATGATGTATCTGTTGTGGCTCCATCGTGAGTCAGATGTGTATGATGTCGGTTCCTCTGGGAAAAGGTAATATCGGGAGTCGCACGACTCTCGACGGACGACCGGGTTTAGTTCGGTCTAATCGCACTGCAAGCCAGAGGTGGCAGGTGTGCTTAGCCCGGATTAAATCGGCGGTTCCGCCACAGCTGGTATCAGAGCCGATCATACACAGACAACAGACATATCATCCAGTTTTGATTTGCAAACCTATTTTCGAAAACCCTTTTCGAAGTATTTGAAAAATGAGAGTATCGATATGTGGCGGAACCGCCGATTTAATCCGGGCTAAGCACACCTGCCACCTCTGGCTTGCAGTGCGATTAGACCGAACTAAACCCGGTCGTCCATCGAGAGTCATTCGGCTCCCGATATTACCTTTTCCCAGAAGAACCGACATCATACACATCCAGCCCACGATGGAGCCACAACAGATACATCATCACAGGCAGTTGAATAACAGAATAATAGATTTAGTTACAAACCGGTTTCAAATAAAATTCAAGTCCAACATAAAGTTATAACGTAGCAAGTTCAAAAGTTTCTCGCAGCGGATTGATGAGTTCAGAAGTCACCATGATATCACAAAAGAATTGCATTAGAAGTAACAACATCGAGCCCACCGATGTTGTCCTTGTCTCACTCATGCCGGTTCATCCTAAGTGGGAGCATGTACCACCTCCAACACAAGTGCAAACCAAAAACTCCATACCTGCGCTCAAAATACGGGAGCAAACCCTGAGTACTAATTACTCAGTAGGGTAACAACTCAGTGCCAACATGTAGTATTCCAAAAACATGAGTATTAACTCCAGAGTGTTTAAGTAGTTACTACGTTGCCCGACAGTGATATTGGCATTCCCACACCTGGTAGGCATCAGCGATTCGAATCGATTTTTAATTCCCGGGAATAACTATTATGCCAGGGGTATATGCTTACTAGCCATCGCGTTCCCACATATAGCCCCGATCTCCACCTGTCTTGTCCCAAGATTCAAAGCGCCCCCACCTAACCCTCGGGTTGTGCCCCCTCAGGAGCGATACCACAGTTCTCTGGGTCAGCCCTCCTTCGAGTACAAGCGCCCCCGGGCCCATCGGCCTCTAGCAAGTGGATGGACGGAGCCTCGAAAACTCCGGACAAACCCAGGTAAGACTTCACCGGCCCCATTTCCCGGTTAAGCACTCTAGCAATGTTACGCCGATCAGCAGACGAACAGCGGACGAGCCATAAACGACTCGTGCGGAGTCCGGGTGTGACATCATGAAAAGTAAATACTGAAATAAAATCTCTGCCCGGTCTCCATTTAAGTCATAAGCAGTAGTAATAATTGACTTAATAGTATCTGTTGTAACTTTGAAAACACCTACGCGACGAGTCCACACACTCGTGTCTACTCGTACCTAGCCATTTCTATGCATACTCGCCTTACGTACTCTATGATTAGGTGCTAGGGCCAGGGCGGCCAGGGAGTCTAATGCAATTGGTTTCAAGCAACTCCTGATGCATATGCGTAATCAACCAAGTATAATCCGTTTGCTGGGTTAAGTATGGTCCTGCCTACCTTCCTCGTTAGAGTCAGTAGCTGCCTCCTGAGCGGAGTCGGGCCCCTGCTGTTGGTCCTCTGGCTCTTGGTGCAGCTCCTCCTCGGGCTCCTCCGCGACGGGTTGGTTCGGCGGTCGTTATTCGTTCGCGGAATCTATATGCATGACATGGTGCAATTGGAGCATGTATTAGTGCAATGCTTGCTTCAGGATGCGAGTGCAATGCAAGGAATCAGGGTTTATGGAATGACATTATGTATTTTCGTGATGAAACTTGTTTAGCTTTAAGAAATCGTACAAGCCATCACCTATGATAACTTAGCTTGTCACATAAAACAATGTGGGGGCGTGACGGGGTAGCATCGATCCACATGAAACGGCCGAAGCTACTTGTACCCTACTTAACCCTAGCTAGCTTAGCGTTACCATCCTGCATTTCTAAACTGTAGTGAAAACCTACATTGCATTCCAAATCAACGGCTAAGGTTTACATACTCCTATGCTTCCAAATATGACCCATGGTGGCATTTATTAATATACTAGTCTCATGGTTTCTATTACTTACTTACATAGGCTTTATGTCTACCATTTTCGAAATAGGTCAAACCTTACATGCATAGCCTCTCGTTTTCAGCGGTGAGCTACTTTCAACAATTTAGAATTCAGATAAATACTACGAAGTCCCCTATGGCTTAATTTTTATTTAGACCCCTTGTCTTTTGCTAATCATAAGCTTAATTACTAGGCAGGGGTAAAACAGTAAATAAACAATAAGCATTTGGGCTATCAAATTTTATACTAAGCGTAGGTACGCTAGTAAGGCTTCTGCCCAAGCCTTAGAATTTTTGGCCCTCATTTAAACCACATTTCCTATTTATCAAGTTATTCATGCATGAATTCATTATTTTCAAAATACTAACTAAACTTGAAATGCATAGTACCCCATTTCAACAGTGAGCCATTTGCACTACAGGGAGCACAAATAAAATGTGTAAAACTATTTAGAGCCTAACTTCTATGTAAATATCATTTCTTCAATTATTTCTATGTTAAAAATACATACAGGGGCAAAATGGTAATCAAACAGGGAACCTTTGAGCTACCAAAAATCATAGTGAGCCTATATACCCTAATTACCCTGCTGTTCAAATTTGGCAATTTTTGGAGATCATTTAGTCCTTATTTCTTATTTATTAGGGTTTTACATCCTTGCATAAAATCAGGGGCAAATTGGTACTTTCCTACTCAACCATCATATTTACCAGACAGATCTATTCAAAAGGATTACAATGCAACTAGTTTGGTATTTTTTTGATTTTTATTGAGTTTTCTATGATTTTTCAAAGATTTCTGCCGAAATAACTAATTTAAAAGGAAAATCATTAGATCCAGGGGCTAGATTGTGATTGTTTCGAAACCCCAGGGGCTAGTACGCAAGACTTGCAAGACTCAGCATACAGCGCGGTGGACCGATTTGTGAATATGAAAAAAGCAGGGGCCGGATCTAAAATTTCCCCGGCTCCCTTCTTCTTCCTCGCGACGCCCGCGGCCGCGCGGGAAGAAGCGCGCGCGCCGGCGAGCCGAAGCTCGCCGCGGCCGCGACGCGGGTCGGGGACAGTGTTCCCCATGCGGGGCTTCTACCTCGAGGTGGCGGTGACGGCGGAGACGGCGTGGTCGAGGCGGGCGGCGGAGGTGAACCGAGGGTGAACCGGCGCGGCGCGACGTCGAGGCGAGGTCGGATCTCGGCGTCCGGGCAGGGAGCGGCGACGGGGACTCGAGCGCGAGGTGCGCGGGGTCGAGGCGAACGCAGCGGTGGAGGTGGGGAGGCTCGGGGAGCGGCGGAGGGGAAGGCGCGAGCTCGAGCTCCGAGCTCAGCTCCAATGGCGAGCGCACACTGCTGGGCGTGGGGAGCGAGGGAGACGGAGGCCGAGCGCGTGAATGGGGCTCGGGGAAAGGAGGTCGGGCCTCGCCCCCGCCTTGAAGGCGCGTCGTGCGCGCTGTCGGCGAGCGGCAGCGGCGCGTGGCCACGGCCGGTCGGGGAGGCCGGCGCGTGGCCACGGCGCCCAGAAGGCCAGCGCCGCGTGGGCGCGGCCGGGCGGGGAGGGAGGAGAGAGGCGCGCGGGTGGGCTGGGTCCATGGACTGGTGAGGCTGACAGGTGGGGCCAAGGCCGGGGATGAAGAACAAGGCGTATGGACCGGGTGCATGGAGTGAGGGAGCCAGTGGGCCCACAGCTGCGGGTGTCGGGCGGGAAACCGCAGACCTGCCAAGTGGGACCCACTTGTCATAGGCTCATGAGAAAAAGAAAATCCCGAAAAATGAAAAATGGGGTTTGACCACTAACCAGGTTTCTGAATTTTGCAAAGTTGACCAATTTACGGGCCAAATTTAAAAAGGACCCAATTGAATGAAATGTTGTACCCTTTGATATCTACAACTTTTTCAAAAGCACCAAGTTCAAATTCGGGCTGTAAATTTGATTTAAATTTGAATTTAACTATCAGGCCTCAGTTTGGACTGAGAACTGTTTTCCTAGATAATTCAAATGTCCTATTTCTAGCCATTTTCTCCCAAAAGCCTTTTTGACAAAGTTGTTCAAGATTTCATGGCCTAAAACTTTCCCAATTGGACCTTTGCATGAAAAGGACTCTAGGATATAGAAAAATGAAGAATTCTAAATATGTCAGATTTGGAGTGTGTTTGTTGGGTAACACCAAGGGACCTTTTACACTAAGTTAAGCCCATTTTCCATCCAAGCTCTAATTGACAAAGTTGTTTACCACCTTAAGACCTACTAGTTTGGTATAAAAAGTTTCACCTAAATCTCCATAGGATTTAAGTTATGCTCACATTTATAGCGTCATTTTTGCAAAACTGAGTGTATCACTTAGCTTTTTTCATCATGTTTGTTCATATGACTCAAATGCACACTACCATAAGATGGGATGATGCTTATGAGAAGTAATTAAACAAAGTATGCACATGATAATGCTCGGGAGATGCCTAGGGCATCACAGAAGCAAACCAGCACCATACCAACCTTATACATTCATCATATGTCCATCCTCAGGGACTGCGCAGCTCCGTTCGCATCCGGTGGTGGTGCGCTGCGCATATGGCGGTGATGCTTAGGAAGTAGAGCTGCAACAGGTTTGTATAAGCAGGCAACGAGCACAGCACGAACCACGTGACACACATCTCTACACTACCACAAGCGACCCACAACGACCATGGTGTGCGGGGCCATGGCGAATACAAGCAGCAACACCGCAACTGTGGCTAGTGGGTCACAACCATGCCACAGTAGCCGACACACAGTGGGCAGCCCTACATCTCAGCATGTATCTCAAAATACTTAAAAAGAAAGAAAAGTTGCGGCATCGGTTTCTAGAACTGGCAACCCCACAACCGAAAGTTGTTCTTCCGCCGACCATCCACAGCCCACCTAAGCCCTAGTGTTTGCAGCCCACCATTCCATCCTGGCATCAGTTTCTAGAATGGACAACCCCACAACTGAAGGTTGTTCTTCCGTCGACCGTCCACAACCCACCTAAGCCTCAATGTTGGCATCCAACCATCCCAACATGTAGCCATCAACCGTCCATAGCCCACCATCCCAACCTGTAGTAGCCATCGACCGTCCACAACCCACCTAAGGCTCAGTGTTCGTAGCCCATTCATCTTATAGAATTGGCAACCCGAATCACGTCGGTTCTTTCGTCGACCATCCATAGCCCACCTAAGCCCAATGTTCACTGCCCACCATCCCAATGTTATTCTCAATCTAATTCATTATCAAGGTGAGAATGAGAAGAAGCAAGAGGCATCCATGAAGATGAGAGTTGAGGGCCAAGTTTTAGGCTAGGGATTAGATGTTCTTCTAGTTCCTAGGGTTAATTAGAGAACTTGCATGGCTCTCTTCATCATATCATTGTGGGAGGTATGGCCATGGTTGAAACTTGAATATGATTATCAATGAAGTATTGATCGTTCTCTAATTATCATATTCTTGATCTAGTCTGTCATGTTCTTAATCTAGTTCATCATGTTCTTGGTCTAGTTGTTCATGTTATAGATCTAGATGCATGTGTTCTTGATCTTTTTCTTAAGGGTTATGTTCTTCTAGCGATCTGTCTTTGATCTTGCTTACTAGTGATATGATTATGTAGCTTGTTCTTGTGATCATGGTGATTAGAAGTTCTTGATATGTTGATCATGTTATTAGACTATGTGAAGTGATTAGAAGCGTGTTCTCTAATCATGTATGCCATATGAGAGCTTCTGGTCGATTACCCTGACTTATGTGACAAGTGTGTAAGGAAAATGGGCCCTAAGCCTTGTGCTTAGTTCCCTAATATAATTTTGGTGGTTGAGGTGACAACACGTAGCATTTGGGACTAATGTGTGTGCAAGTATTTTTGATTAAGTTCCAAGGTGCAAATAGAAGGCTTGAGGAACAAACACCTCAAAGAAGAAAGCAAGAAGACCAAGTCCCGACGTTTTGACAACCATCAGGCGGTCCTATGGTCCAACCATCGGAAATTTTGGACTATGGACATTTTCGACCACCATCGGACATTATGGACAACCATCGGACGGTCCTATGGTCCAACCATCGAACATTTTGGACCACCATCGGATATTATGGATAACCATTGGGTGGTCCTATGGTCCAACAATCGGACATTTGAGGGACTCAAGTGTACCGAGTCTGGTCTTTCATCCTGGCTATGATGAGCACTTGTCAACACCGAAGACTTGCTGAAGGATGAGCAAGCACCTCCTATGTGTGGCCTGGAGGATAAGCCCTCTTGAGTAGACTGAGAGGCAGGCACCAGAGTGGACTTGGGGTGACAAAATCCCTGCCGAGTAGACTGGCAACTGGCTTGGGCTGTGGTCCAAGTTAGGCTCAGCCCATAAGTGTCACCTTGGGTGCGGCATGGTGTCGTGAGCCATAAAATCACTCTACGGATGAAGCCCACAATTGTTTCTCGATTCAAGCGTCAAAACTGGGGCCCAAGAGCGTTTCCTAGTTCCACCATCAAAACCAAGGGCTAGTTACTGGTATCGCCAAAACTAGAGTTACACACAATGGATGAGCTACTGGACACATGGAGGACATCGAGAGAAGGCAGAGAAACCAAAGACGTAAAGTTATTGCGGTCTTTTCTAGCCTCTATAGGCCTTGTTAGTGTCTGAGTCTATAATATAGGGGGTCAAGTGCAAAACCGCCTTAGGGCAATAGAGTTGTAGTATAAATAAGGAGGTGACTGCCATTAGCCACTTCTCTCTTGGCTGGTTTTGGGGTTTGCTTAGGCTAGTTAAGAGCATATTTTTGTCACCAAGCAAAGTGCTTAAGGAAAAGTGAGATTGGAGTGATCTAATCCCCATTGTAAGAGGGTAGGAAGTGGGAGGTTGCTTGGGAATGAATTCCCCATCTTATAATCTAAATCTTGAGACCTCTTTGAGGCTAATATAGATGGATTTCATGCAACTCCTTGTGTGTGCTTGTTTCCCCCTCTCTTGATTGGCTTTTGATCTTGATTCCTTGGTCTTTTGGTGTGTTTGTGTTTGACTAAGCTCAAGTCTTTCTCTTGCCGGTGTTTTGGACTGCTAGGACGTGGTGGATTGTGGTTTCCTTTGCCCAATCTTTTGATCCTCGAGCAGCCCCACATTTTTCGTCCTTTCTTTGTGGACTTCACTTTAGGGACAAGTTAAATGCATGGAGGAAATCTTGGGCTTTTGCCTTGATATGTTGGGAATAGCTACTCCATGGCCTAGACAAGGTCCTTGTAATGTTTGGTGAAGTTTGGAGTCCATTTGGGTAAGACTTGGATCGGATCTTGAGGATTCACAGGCTGTTTTCCTATTCTTGGGTTGTATTTTCATACCATTAGACCATCCGGTGGTGAAGCACTAGACCGTCTTGTGCGTGGTACAGCTTCGGGTAGAGTTAACTAGGTTCCGGCCTCACCCAGCCCTTTTGCGAGCATCAAACCATCCATTGGTGGTGCTCGAGCAGAGGGTTTTCCCTTGGGCCAGTTCATCCGGTGGTCATACCGGACCGTCTAATGCATTCTGTGCCCGGCTACTTGGCTCGCTTTGCATCATTTCGATCAGGCGTTTGAATGAGTGCTTACTTGTTACTTTCCTCTATGTGTCCTAGGGTTGGTAGCTTGTTCTTGCTACGCAACCTTGCATGTTTGAGAAGAGAGGGTTTTTGGGGTTGCAAGTTTTAGGCTGTCGACCTATTCACCCCCCTTCTAGGTCACCTTTCGGTCCTTCAACATTCTGGACAAAACTCAACAAATCAAGACCACAAGCATTTACACACATCGGACGGTCCAATGGTCCAGCATTGGACAGTCTGATGGTCACAACGGTCGAATTGAAGTTCCAACGGTCGTCTCCAGCGGCTAGTTTTGAGATTTGGGCTATAAATACCGCCTTTCCCGCCTCCACAATATGGTTGGTGATTCCTGAGCATATTGTAGTGTTGAGACACATTTTCTAGAGCCCAACCATCACAAGAGCTAAGTAGACACATCCCGGCATAGCTATTGCTTGCTAGCATCTTTTCTTAGGCCTTGTTAACACATATCCCTTGATTGTGATCAAGTGGAGTTGTGATACCTGTGCCTGCATGCACATCATCTTTGTAATGTGCGGCCTGTAAGTCTTGCGAGACCCTCTAGAGTGTGGAGTGGCTACCACCTTAGCTTGTGAGAGGGAGGGAGTCCCTTAGCATTTTGGCCAAAAGATCACCTAGTGGAGACAGTGGAGAGCATCTGTGAGAAGGCCCGCGGAAGACCCCAACAGCCTTGTCCATCCTGTACCCTTGCGAGGGCAAGGCCATTGTCTTTGCGAGGCCTACGCAAGAGAAAGGCGCGGGTAGGTGTGTACCGGGGATATCCGGAGTTACCCGACTAGGTTGCTTGACCTTTTTAAAGGTCACTTTGCCATCCTCCACCTTTGCGAGGGTGAGGCCATATTCCTTTGAGGACTAAGCGAGAGCAAAGTCTTATGAGAGGCATCAAACGAGCACTAGGGGGAGACTTGCGAGTATTCCCGATACCTTGGTAAAAAAATCTTCCTATCTCCATCTTGTGGCATCTTCTCTACTCATCTCTTTAGCTTCCGCATTTACATTCTTGCAATTGTGGGTTTACTTTCCTAGACTAGCTTGATAGTTAGTTTCTAGGTGGAACTAGGTTGCAGGACTTAGCCTCGGTAGAGTTAGCAACACTTACCAAAACCTTAGTGCACATATTTAGTTTTATCTTGCATAGAGTTTTGCTTAGTAGTTGTAGTTTTTAGAGAGCCTTAGTTTTAGAAATCCTAATTCAGCCCCCTCTTAGACGTCGGTCCAATCTTCAAAGTGTTGGAGGGAAAGGTTAAACCTTAATCCTTGAACCCTAAACCCTACCAAGGAACGCTCGGACAAAAATGAGGTATACAACATAGCAAGTGGTGTTAAGCACCTCAGCCCATTATTTTCTAGGAGTCAATTGTACATTGAGCATCGACCTAGCCATTTACACAAGGGTCTGATTCTTGCACTCCATAGCACCATTCTACTGACTGGTGTAAGGCGACAAGAACCAATGGTCAAGACCAAGATCACTGAAGAAAGAGCCAAAACGGGAGTTTTTGAACTCTGTGTGCCATTATCGCTACGGATAGCCCTCATTGCATGTGGCAACTCATTTCTAAGCCTCAAGATTAAATCTCAAACCAACTATAAAGCCTCATCTTTTGATTCTATGAAAAACACCCACGAATAGCGAGAAAAGATATTAATGATCACTATAAGGAAAATGGGCCCTAAGCCTCGTACTTAATTTCCTAGTGTGATTTTAGGTGGTTGAAGTGACAACATGTACCTTTTGAGACTAATGTGTGTGCAAGTCTATTTACGTAGATTCCGAGGATGCAAGTGATGGACTTGGGGTATAAGCACCTCAAAGGAGGGCTTAAAGAGAACAACTGAAGGCCCCAAGACATCAACGATCAAAGCCATGAAGTGCGACATGACAGTCCCACTAGCCGGTTAAGTGGGTAGATGTGTCAAGTGATGAAGTAGGGTAGATGTGTCAAGTGATGAAGATCATCGCAAGAAGCACTCCCAGAAGCCCACATCGTGCAAGTCATCCACTTCATCACATAAGTGCCTTATGACCAAAGGTAATCATGAAAGTGATGTAAGTGATGTCGATGCCCTCTCCTATGATGAGTTTGATTCCCTTGTCCTTGAGCAACAAGTAGCTATATACCAATTAATTTTAAAAAACAAGAGCCTTAAAGATCAATTGGCAAGGTCATCAAACAATTATGAAGAATCGGTGCTTCAATTTTATATGGTTATCAACCATAATGATGAGCTGACAAAGAAAGTTGAGGCTCTTGAACTAAAAGCTACTTCAAGTCCACACCCCAATTTTGAAAAATCTAAAATAGATGCTTCTACCTCTTGCTTTGATTTAATTAATGAACCTTGCTCACCTTCTTGTAAGCCTTTTGTTGAGAATTGGTTTGTAGAATCTTCTAACCTGCCTCCACAGCACGCCACGGCAGCGGCAATTAAATTATAAACATTAATTAAATTATAAAGAATAATTAAATTAAGCACACAAGCCGGTTACCGTCCATTTTCAGGCCTTCTCCACGGCTCTCGCTCGCGGAGGAACTTGAACGGGCGGAAGTCGCAGGACTGTTCACTCTTCGTCTTCCTCCCACCCACCTCCTTCTGTACCATAAACTTCTCTTTATTAAAGAAGTGAGAGGTGAAGCAACGACGTCGTGGAGCTCCTAGCAGTCCCACAGCGAAGCGAAGTGCCAGCCGGGGACACGCCGACACGATGGGCGCATATAAACAGTGGAGATGGCCGAGGAGAGAGAAGACCGCGCGACCGCGAATGACGCCTGCTGGGCGCTGATGGGGTGGAGCTCTCGCAGTCCTAGCAGCACCGTGTTTGCCATTGCCTTGCTGCATTGCCACTGCTGCCCCATCAATCATACGTCCCCGACTCCACCCAGGTAAGGCTAGTATCACCAGGAAATAAAAATAGACGTGGAAAACACGGTTTGTACACTATACAGAGTGAAAAGATAATGATTATGCATTGTACATAGTACGGATGCATTACCTGGTGACAGTAGCCTAAGGTTCCCCTTCTCTTCTCCTCAATTGATGCTGAATCGATGGGACTGTGCAGATCGATCTAGATTTGATATTTGTCCTTTTTTTCATCAAATGTTTATTAAAATCTAAATAATTTTCGTTTCTTTCTCTCTGCGTGCACAAATTTAATCCATTCAAATCCAATTTAGGTGACGTAGATTGCTCATCCGTTTTAGCACCGGCTCCATTTTAAATTATAGTTTATTTGGGTTAACGGTGAGTAAAACTTTTCAAATTTTGACCAAGATTTTTTGAAAAAAATATAAATATATATGGCACTGGATTAATTCAACATTAATGTATTTTTAGAAATTTGGTCAAAGTTAGAGAGTTTGAATTATTAATTATGACAAAGGTAAATGATTATAATTTAGAACGGGGGGAGTATCTATTGACATCATATTCATATTTATTTTCCTCATATTGCACCTTGTGTAATTTTTTATGATTGCATATCCACATACAAAATATATTTATTTTAATCTACTCTTTTATATATTGTTAGTGTAAAAAATAGGAAATTCAGAAACATGTATGTAATTATGTCAATGTACAAAATAGCGTGCTATAGAATTTAGCGCCATTTGTGAGATATAGGCAGACAACAAAGTTCAAAGTGGAGTGCTCGGATCTCTCCGATGGCCTGCCCGATCCCAACGAGAATTTTCAGCTCATCGTGCCCAAGTACGTCCACAGCAGGGACAGGGACCGTATGCGATTCGACGCCTGGTTTGGTGTAAAATAGAGCATGCTTTTGTTCTTCCTCGAATTCGTTCCAGTGTGGTCACTTATGATATGTTAGTGTGGTAATTTATTTTATGATAGTAGTTCATGAATGTCTTAGATACGTGATGTCAATGACTAAATTTCTGTCATTCTTTTTCTTGCAAAGACGGTGCATTTCACTAAGCTGGGAAGCTAAATTTCCGCCTTGAGTTGTCGTTCTTGAGTTTTGTTGTGTGAGCTGGATCCCTCGTTTGTTCCGAAGTGTGAGCTAAATCATTGGAGTTCCAAAACCAAGAGATTTTGAATACTCCCGGCAATCTCAATTATTCTAGCCGTAGGCCTTCTCTTTGCGAGGAAAAAAAGATGTCAATATGTATAAGTGCTAAAGAGGAAAATCAAATATAGCCAACACTTACAAATAAAAACTTAAGTTACTTCTAGCAGAAGTGGCATTTATAGTCCAGAGTAAGAAGTTGTGCATACTATTTTTAATTTGAAATTCTCCCGACGATTCTTTTTGGACCAAAAAATATGAATTTGTAACATAAACAAAACTTTATCATTAAGATGGATATCTCAAAAAATGCTAAAAATGGTGCAAATATTGCTTGAAAAGAAAGAATGTGCAATAAACTACAAACCTAAGAATTGAAGAAATATGCACTTCTAATAAAATCTACCACATCATCATCTACTATTTTCAATTAAAATGTTTGGTATGGAAATAAAGGTTTGCAAATTTTCTTCAACTTCTTCCACTAGCGACACTAGCACACACTAATAGCATCAAGCTACAATTAGTTCACCGGTCCTCAGTGCTTCTGTTTCCATAGTTTGCATCGAAACTTTACCAACATCTAATTCCACTTACATAGTCACCAGAAGCTAATTACATGTGTCCATGTCTCTTCCTCTTCTATTTCCACATAAATGCTGCTTCACTACACCCATAGGCTTATATCTCTGTCATGGGTCTGAACTTCGAAGCCGCAACCATGGCCTTCTTAGTTCGTAGACCTGCCACATCCAGCGGCCAAAGCATCCCCCGTATCATTCTTCCTGCATGTGACCATGAGCAACTTAGCACTCTTGGATTTGGGAGGTCCGAAGAAAGATCATTCACTCATTATGCGGGAGCCTTGAATTCGATTGTTTATCTGGTGATTCGCCCTATGATCAACCATCAGCTACTTTTACCATCCACAGGTGGAGATTCGACGTTGGAGCAACCACACAGAGAGCCCTGCTGCTGCGTGCTGCCGTTTTTCTATTGCGTCGTGCCCCCAGATTAGCACCGGCCAATTACATTTCTTTATCATGATCCCGTTTCCATTAATATTCCCTATGTTCCAGTTCTCTTTTGCTTCATCTCCTGTTAGCCAATAACACTGCTTAAATTGTAATTTACCTTTGTTACAGAAATCATCCAACTGTGGTACGTGGATAATATATACATGGTATTCACTCTTTGATCCTTTTTTCATCATGGCCGTATCTTCGATTTCTGCTCACTATTTTTTCTAATGTGACTTTCTTCTTTACCTAGATAACCTAATGGAAAACATAGTCCATGCTAGACTGAAGTAATACATATATACGTAACACAATCAATATCCTTAACTGCAAGAGTAAGAGGCTCGACACGCATCTCTCCGACACAAACCCATCCAACTCGATCCACGACAAAGCAAGCTGCCAAAGAGGTAAAAACTGTGACGGTGTGTCAGTGTGTGAAATATTCAAACGATTACAGCACAGCGAAGCTTTGACGTGGAGAAGAGAAGAGATCAGAGGTGGCTACTTGGATCCTCAGCTCTGATGCTTCTCGATGAGTTGAATGTCTGCTCTATTGATGCAATGCTTCTCCAGCTGCCAGGTTTGTTGGCGAGGATATAAAGGACGTGAGGTTTTGATAATGGAGACACGAAGGAGAGAATTAGTTAAGAGGGATAATGTAGTGGAGGCAGTTTCACGAGGAGGAAGACAAAAGGAAGCTCACGCCACATTGCGCCACGTCATCTATTTGTTTCAGCCATCCGATCTTAAGTAGCTATCGTAATCTTAGTCATTTAGTCATTCATTATCCTCTCCACTAGAGCGAGGAGACGTCTCGCATCCATGATGTGGCGCGCATGCATGCAAAGCCGTTAGTATTTGTTGGGAGCCGGATACTCGATGCAAGCAGCATGCGCCATGCATTTGATGCATCATGCATCCGTGGCTTTAATCCAAGAGACGTTTCCATAATGTCATGCATGCATTTGTGTTTTATGTAATACCCCTGTCTCCACAGGTCCACCAACTCTGGACAGAGGGAATAGTAACGTACTAGAATATAATAGGAACCGAACCGGTGGGAATTGGAGGGACAGCCGTTGCTCTTTCCACTCCCACAGTTCTCCTATATACCATCCCATAATTCTCCGAGCAGGGCACTGGGAGAAGGACGCACGGGAACACCGATCATGGAGGGAGTGAGCAGCACGGTGGCTTGCGCACACCGACGACGGCGAGTGAGCAGCAGCTTGCGCGAAGTCCCCTGCATCGATGAGCACAGTAGCCCTGAGCGTGGCTGCTTCCCCGCTTCCCCGCCGGAACCCGCTTCCCCACTGACCGCTACTCCGGCGTCGGCATCCACCCACGACCCCAACACCATCCCTTTCCTTGGCTCTGCAGCAGGTCCATCCGAGAGGGTCTGCTTCAGTGCCTCCCCCCTATCCTTCTCGAAGGATGAGCTTTCAGATGATGGTTACGTCTCGCCATCCTTCTTGGAGGCAGCACGTCGGAAAGGCAAGCAGGCCATCGTCGCTCCTTCTGTCCCTCCTTCCCTGCGTCAGAAAGGGTCGTTGAGTCCGTTGCGCAGAGGCTTCATGGCGGACGTGCGTCGGGCAACTCATAATCGTCAGGCGGACTGTGAGACATTTCACCAGCTTCGATCGGTGGTTGTCAATCATGCTATGGATAGGGTTGTTGGCTTGGCGGAGGATGGCTGGACGACGGTCGTTCACCGCCGGGGTCGCGTCGCGACCCATCCCTACGGGTGGGAAAAAAAAACCGAAACCGAGAAACTGAACTGAAATGATCGAGACCGAAAACGAAATGACCGAACCAAACGGAACCGAAGTTAATTTCGGTCTCAGGTTTCCAAATGACCGAACTAACCGAAATCAAAATGACCGAACCGAGGAAAACCAAAGTAACCGAGATAACCGAGATAACCGAACCGTTAAAAGGCCATCCAGAAAATAGGCATGGCCCAATACAAGGCCCAATAACCCCATACCCTAACTCAACTTCCTTCCCCTCTCCCCTTTAGCCTCTCTGCCGATGGCCGCCGCAACACGGCGCGCCCAAGCCCCGATTCCCGGCCTCCCATCCCGCCGACCTCCCATGGTGCGAGTGTGCCCCCATTCCCCACTGCGATGCCGCCCCTCCCTCGGCGTGTCTCCCCTCCCCGCCGTCCTCCCGCGGCGCGAGGGCATCCCCTTCCCTCGACACAGTGGCGCCCCTCCCACGATGCACCTCCCCTCCCCGCCGTCCTCCCACAGCGCGAGGGTGCCCCATCCACCGACGCCGGTCGCCGCTCAACTGACGGCCGCTCGCCCGCTCCTACTCCGCTGGACCGCAAATCGAAGCAGCTCCGCAGAGCGCCGGTGAGGCGGTGCCTCCTTCAATCCTCCCTTTTCCCTTACGGGCTTCCGCCTGCATCGTGCTTCCTCCCTACCAGTGCGACGCGGTGTCTCCTCCCTTTTGGCACGGCGTCCTCCAGTCCTTCCTTCTAGCGACCGGTGCGGTGCGTCCTCCTTGGTCCCTGCCGGCGCGGTGCCTCCCTGCGGCTGCAACCCTGCCTCGGCCCTTGGCGGATCCCATGGCTACATCAGTACCATCTTGCTGCTTGGCTGCTGTGATATTCCAGTTCAATCAGTTCGGTCTGACCGAAGACCGAACCGAAAAGACCGAAGATCAAGCTGCTCGGTCTTCATTTTTGGAGAATGCAAGTTCGGTTCCATGTTTCTGAAAACCGAAGTAACCAAAGAACCGAGGAACCAAACCGAATTGTTCGGTCTAACCGAATGCCCAGCCCTACCCACCACCGCCCTAACAGTAGGGCTCCGCGGCCGCCACGTCCAGTGCCTCCTGAACTTGAGGGCAAGTGCTTCAACTGCCTTTCCTGGGATCACGTGGCCGTGGCTTGTCGTGCGGCATCGCGCTGCTTCTATTGCAACAACGAAGGGTACCAGGCTAAGGACTGCTGGTGGGGCACAGGCTGCGTCGTCGCCGCTCTCCGTCAAGGCGGCCTTCAGGTATGGCGCATCCACCGACACGCCCATGACGCTCTTGCTCACCAGCAAGGTTTACACCGCCGAATTGTATGGAGATCTTAGATGAGACTCTTTCTGGCAGATCAGCATCGTCGGGCCCTTATCAGGGACGCCCGTACATCTGCGTGTCGTCTCCATCCCCCACCGGCTGAGGTCCCTGATCCTAAGCAAGACATGGTGGTCATCCCTCGCTATGCCTTGATAGATGAGGAGGAGGCCCGGCTGGGCCTTGCGCTTGTGGCCACTGTGGGTGGAACTAGGCCTGTCGTCTCGGCGGCGCAGGTTTGTCATTACTTGGTTTCGTTGGATGATGTTGCGGCCTCCACAGCGCGCCACGTCAACAGCAATTAAATTATAAACATTAATTAAATTATAAAGAGTAATTAAATTAAGCACACAAGCCGGTTACCGTCCATTTTCAAGGCCTTCTCCACGGCTCTCGCTCGCAGATGAACTTGAACGGGCGGAAGTCGCAGGACGGTTCACTCTTCGTCTTCCTCCCACCGGCCCCCTTCCTTTTATTAAAGAAGTAAGATGTGAAGCAACGACGTCGTGGAGCTCCTGGCAGTCCCACAGCGAAGCGAAGTGCCAGCCGGGACACGATGGGCGCATAGAAACAGTGGAGATGGCCGAGGAGAGAGAAGACCGCGCGACCGCGAATGACGCCCGCTGGGCGCTGACGGGGTGGAGCTCTCGCAGTCCTAGCGGCACCGTGTTTACCATTGCCTTGCTGCATTGCCACTGCTGCCCCATCAATCATACGTCCCAGACTCCAACCAGGTAAAGGATCCCCTTCTTCTCTTCTTCTCAGTTGATGCTGAATCGACGGGGATTGTGCAGATCGATCTAGATTTGATATTATATTTGTCCTTTTTTTTTGCATCGAATGCTTATTAAAATCTAAATAATTTTCGTCTCTTTCTCTCTGCGTGCACAAATCTAATCCATTTAAATCCAATTTAGGTGACGTAGATTGCTCATCCGTTTTAGCTATTTCCTTTGGAGGACAACATCAATTGCCCAACATGTACAGGTACTTCTCTGTCCTCTCTCAACATATTTTTTTTCTCTATTGGTAATTTTGACATGTTATATTTGGGATGATGTAATGTGTGACAAGATCTGCATATTAGTTTTTTGTTCATGTGTTCTCTACGAAGTCCTGAATCATTACTTACAGCAAGGAAGCACAGCCAAATATTTTGAGTCACCGATGAGAGATGGTAGGTTTGTGTTCCATTTTCGATAATCGTTTTTACCTCTGCATGTATTGCTGTTAGTACTTACATCTTCTCTTTCATGAAAAGAATACAGCTCAGTTCAAAGATAGTATTTCCTCTATATAGGATAGCATCGCCTTTTAACTGTGACATTGCAAAGCAGTGTTACTAAAAAAACATGCCTGTGGGAGTCATATGCCTCCAGATACCCTACGATGACTGGTTGTACCATCCTGACGGGTGGACCGAGTGGTTTGACCCTCGGTCCAAGGAAGCAGCTAGCGTGGCCTTCAATCAAACCACTTGGATTTCTTTAGATGATTCCTGTATATCCGGCGTGTAATCCGACGAGTTTATCGGCAAGCGGCTCTCTAGGGGCACGCTTTGTAACACTAGCTACTCGGCTTATATAAGGAGAGCTAAGGACTACGGGAAAGCTCTCTCAATTTCTTGCATATCCAGCAATACAATCCACAAAACCCATACAAGACGTAGGGTATTACACGACTGAGCTGCCTGAACCTGTCAGATTGTCGTGTTCCTACATGTTCTACACCATTCACGATCTCCTCGCCACTCTAACCGATCTCAAAACCATCGCAGGATCTACCCTGTGGTGGCCTACTGGGACTAAACTCCCACAACTGGTGCGCCAGGTAGGGGCTAGTGAGCAGGATCCACATACCGTAATGGGATCAATTTCCACGCCTCGATCAAGTCTCAGTCGGGGGAGATCTTCTCCTTCGGCGCCTTCACCTCCGTTGTCTACAAGCACGGCAACGCGCACCTTATCAGCAGGCTGCCGACTCCTATGGCGCCATGCGTCTCTGCCCCACCAACAGACGTGGGGCGAATCCGATCTACCACTTGGGCAGTTCAGCCTCGGCTCCCTTGGCTCCACTTCAGCAACTGCCAAGGCAGATCCCATCTGCGACAAGGGGACTGGTGGACCAAGCCGCCATCCGGCCCCATCTCCAACATCATACGGGACGGACCACGCCTCCCGCCCCGACTCCCGAGCGCCGTCCAAGGCAGGCTCTGCCAAGCACTCGACGCGCTCTCGCCCAGGCCCCCACGGCCCGGGCTCATCGCGCGCCGGTGTTGATGGTCGTAATCTCATGATATCAACCATCAATTTTCCGCCAAATGAGGAGAAATGAGTGAAATAATAGGATTAACCCTTGCTACTAATGAGTTCCACAAGATGTACATTAATATTTGGATGCAGCTACCAAAATATATGCAAAATGGTTTAAAACAAGCCAAAGACAAAAGATGAGCGACAGAGGCGAAGAGGCCATGGCCGCCCGGCCATGTCCCAGCCCACCAATGACCGCTGCATGGCCCCCTGGCCATGTGGCATGGCCGTCGGCCACCTCACTTGCACAACTTTGATCCTACATGCAAGCAAACACAAGACAATGAAGATCCAACCATACAAAAGAGTATCCAATATATCTAAGGGTCAAAAGAACACCAAACATGGATTAGTGACGTCAGCAATCTGAGGGACCCAACATGCAACCAACCAGGAGAAGACATGTGGCCGCCCGGCCACTATTCTTGGCTGCCCGGCCACCCTTCGGACATGTTTTGCACGTGCACCAACTGATTCAACCGTCAACCGACTTGGGGAAGCAATATCAAGCGTTGGATCACTGAAGTCGTCGGATCCTATGGCCGCCCAGCCATAGGGGTGGCCGCCCAGCAACCGACCTTGGTCGCCCGACCACCGACCTAGTGTGTCTATAAATACCCCCTCACTCGGTTGTACTATAAATAGACCCCGAGAGCTCATTTGTAAGGTGTGGAGTTGAGTTCAAGTTCTATCTTAGAGTGCTACACTATTTCCTTAGTAGCTAGGATAGTCCTGAGAGTTAGAGTTGAGTCGAGCTTTGCCTTGGAGTCTCCAGAGTTGTCTCTGAGTCTGCGGTAAAAGCTTTGTATCTTTGTATTCAGATTATCTCCAATATAATTTTAGTTATATTTTACTCTTAGTTCTATCTCTTGCGAGTGTGGTGTACCTCTCTTTGCACACTTGCTAGGCTTAGGTTGTGTTTTACTCAGTTATTCAATTCTTGTTATTTTTGCCGGTGCTATAACTCAACCCTAGACTTAGACGCTAGGCTCTGGCTAGATCATTTCCTCTGATTAAGGACAATCTATCGTTGTTCAAGCTTCGCTTGAACACATTTATAGCGTGCCATCCTCTCCACGCAGCTTTGTCTGGTAGCCTCACTCAGTGACAGCGTGTGGTGTGCCTGTGTAGTCTAGGCCCGTTGTTCGAGAGGCCCATAGGTGTTAGCTAGACTCTCCTTTGGGACCAACTATCTATCCCAGGTACCCTTGAGACTCTAGAATTTCGCTCGACGCAAGACTCTGACTTGTTTATTTGAATATCTTGGTTAGGCACGGATAACCTTTGCAGCGGATTAGAAATAGAGTTTGGTGACTTTATCTCACTCGTTGTCCTCCCAGACAACTATATATTTCTACAGATAGCTACTATAGACTTACCTCTCCACCAATACACCTATCTTTGTCACGTTTACCCCTGTTTGACTTCTAGTTGGTATAACTTATCCAAGTATCACATTCTATTCGATTTGAGTATATTCAATTACACTCTCTCGCCTGACGCTTCCCTGTGGAAATTTACGATACTCGGAATACTCTAAGTGAAAGGCTACATCGGTCACCGTGCGCTTGCGGAGTATAACCCGTTAAGGCTAAGAGACACCAACAGCCGGGTCCAGCCTCGACTGTGGCGTGGGCCCCACCAAATCCGGCTAGCACTACACCAAGACCACTCTCCTCAGAGTCGACCCAAGTCACACGGCGGAGGCACTCAGGGCGAGGACTTAGGGCTCAGCAACCTGGGGAGACCGTCGAGCCCTAGCTCCCGCTCAATAGAGCGGCGCTGCACGGCCTGTGCAACTCAGCCACCACCTACTCTAATGCCATGTAGGGTCCCCCCTGCTCGTTGACGATGAGATCTAAAATTCTAAGGACGTGCCGATGCCCCTGACGGGCCTCTGGCTAGGACTCGTTGTCGAGTCCACCTGTGATGCCCCCGGCATCTCGAAAGTTTTAACACGTGATTAGATTAGCGGTAGTCAAGGATTTGGCTTAATAATGTTTAGAGAAGAGCAACAACTAGACTAGTAAATCACGAAGTCAAAATTTTCTAATAAAATATGCAAAACCCCTGAGTTTACTTGTGACCATAGTTCAAAATATAATGTGTTTGGAACCAAACTCTCTATAACAAACTTGTAGACAATTTTATGTAGATCAACTTTGTTATTGAGTGTGGTAACATGCACAAAGGTTTAGGTGGAGTTTTGAGTCGATTAATGAAAAAGACAGAAATCTGCCTAAATTTGATCGGTAAGGAGAATTCAAATTTCAAAGGAACAAAAGTCCCTATCATGCAAAACATCATATAAGAAAGTTGTAGATAATTAAAAACCACACAACATTGGTATAATACTCTTTCTCTGAAAATGAGCATAAAATAGACTTTAGGAATTTCTAAGTTGCATTAAACCTTGGTCAAACTGGAGTCAGCAGGTTAAATTCAAATTTAATCATATTTAAACTTGGAATCTGATATTACTCCTTTTGACAAAGTTGTAGATCTGGAAGAGTAGAACAACTTTTGTATTTTGAGTTTTGTCAAATTCGGCCCCTAGGATGTTCAAAATCAACAATTTCTAAAACATGTCTCAGCAGTCAAACAGCATTTTTCATTTTCCCGAATTTATTTTCCTCCGTGTCACTGACGAGTGGGTCCCACTCGGCCGACCCACCCGCCACGCGGCGCCGGCGTCCGGCGCTGCCGGCCGCGCGCCGCTTGCCACCGCGGGCACGCGCCGCCAGCGCGCAACGCCGCGGCCACGCGCCGCCCTCCCCCGCCCTGCCGTGCCCTGGTGCTCCTTCGGGTGGAACCGAGCCCGCGCCTCCCTCACCTCACTCGCTCCCTCCCTGCCTCTCTCCCTCTCATGAGCGCGGCAGAGCGATCCGCCATGGAAGCTCGCGGCGAGCTCACGCCACCTCGCCTCTCCGTAGCCCTCCGCCCCGCCCGTCACGCGTCCCGCGCTCGCCTCCATCTCCTCCACCGGTTCCCCCACCTCAGTGGCCGCTTCCATAGCCCCTGGACCCTTCCTACCGTGCCGCCCGCCATGGCCACCATGGCGAGCTCGAACACACCGTGGACAGCCCCTTCGGACCATCCCCGCATCTCCCTTCTACTTCCCCCATGCTCCCCATGCTCCGGCGCTGCTCTAGGGCCCGACCATGGCCTTCCCCTTCGCCCGCACCAACAGATCGAGCGCGCCACCGATGGGGACTGCGTGTACGGTTCACCTCCGGTTCACGCGCGTTCCCCGTCGATTCGGGCCACCCCGCGCGGTGAGACCTTGGGGGAAATGATCGCCATCGCCGAGAACACCTTCCCGGACCCGCTCGGCTCCAAGTCGGCGCCCCACGCGACGCGCCGCGCGCGAGCACCCCGGCGGCCGCGCGCCTCTCTCCGACGACCGAAGGAAGAAGAAGAAGGCTGAAGAAGATGGTTATTTTACAAAAATCCCCCTGTCGTATTTCATTTTTATGCGCCCTGTTTGATTACTGTGCACTGAGTCTTAGACATATTCCACACAGGACCCTGGAAGCTACGGATATTTCCGATCTAGTCCCCACCAGTGGGCTTTTCTATTTAAATTCATTTCTCTCGGTTTAAACTTTGGAAATTCGTAATAAATCAAATAAAAATCAGAAAAATACAAACTTTGTTGCAATATACTCCTATTAAGTAGATCTACAGAATGGATATGATGGTTGAGTAGGAAAAGACATTTTTGCCCCTGATTTTGTATATGCATATTAAACCAATATAAATGGAAAATATGGGTAAAGTGAGCTTCAAAAATTATGAAATTTGGGCAGAGGCCTTATGAACATGTGTAAGCTCTGTATAAATTTTGGTAGCCCTAGCATTGACTGTTTAATTACTATTTTGCCCTTGTCTTATATTTAAGCATATATTTAATTTAAGAAAAGTTTGCTATGGTGGAAAAATGCTCCAAGTGACTTTAAGGGCTTGATATGAGCTCTAGGTTATGACCATAACTCATTACTAGAGTAGGAGGTGGTGCATGTAAGGCTTTGGCTCTGATTTGAAAATGGTAGAAATTTCGGGAATGCAATATAGGTCTTCCCTACTGTTGAGATATGCACGCTAGGAACTCTAAGTTAGCTATGTGAAATATGGTTACTCATACGGATGCTTGGCATTCAGGCATCTCATTTGCTGCATCATGCATATCATTCATATAGCGACGCTCACTGCAGATACGTGATCAAGAAGCAAGTGCGTGGAGGTACTTCGAGCAACGGTGTCCAGAAGACCAACTAAGACCCAAATACCACCTGGAGGCCCCTGAAGTGGTATTTGGAAGGAGGAGCTGTCCAAGTGATCAAGGGGTTGCCTGGGGCATAGCCTCACAACCCGGCAAACTAACTCTAGTTTAGTTTGTTCAAGTTATCAACAACAAAGGTAGGCCCCTTAGGCATATACACCTACCTAGGGAATCTCACCACCCTTTATTTGATTGTGCATTTACGTTCAGGAGTTGTTTGAAACCCCACCTGCATAAATACCTGATGTCCTAATTAGAATGGATAGGCCGAAGTCTATGCTTAGCCATGCTTAGACGGTAGAAGTCGAGTGAAGATATTCACTCGCGAGATGATAGGACTCAAAATGTTTTACAAAAATTTAATACGAGAGAAATATGATATGATGTGATGAAAAGATGAGACCGGGCGGAGATATGGGCATATTACGATGAAAAATGATGAGGATGGTTTGGTGGACTCCGCCCGAGTCGTTTAAGGCCCGATTCGCTGTTCGCCTGCTGATCGGCATAATATTGCTAGAGTGCTTAACCGGGATAATGGACCGGTGAAAGTCTTACTCGTGCCATCCGAAGAACAGAGACAGGTTCCTACCATTCTTGTTGGAGGGAGTTAGGCCTGGGGGAGCTTGTACTCGAGGGAGGGCTGACCCGGAGCGGCCGTGGTATCGCTCCTAAGGGAGGGCTGACCCGGTGCGGCCGTGGTATCGCTCCTGAGAGGGCAAAACCCAGGGGAATGGCGGGATTGAATCGAACTTGGGATGGGACGAGTGGAGATGGGGGCTATATGTGGGAACGCGATGGCTAGTAAGCATATACCCCTGGCATGATAGTTATTCCCGGGAATTAAAAATCGATTCGAATCGCTGATGCTCACCAGGTGTGAGAATGCCAGTATCGCACACGGGCAACGTAGTAATAACTTTAATATCTTGTTCATTTAATCATGCTTTTTATATTACATGTTTGTACTTGTATGTTACATTTCCGCAAGCTCCTTTATGATGACATATGTGTTGGGATGATGATATATATGAGCTATGGATGATAATAATAACTATAATGAACCTAATGAGGCTTATACTTTAGAAATAAATGATACTTGAAAGTAAGGACTCACTTCTAGTAAGCTTGCGCGGGTTAGAGTCTAGACCACAAAAAGCCTTGCATACTCTCAAATGTGTCGGGTTGAAACCGCCCACGGGTAAGTCCTACGAGTACCTCACGTACTCACCCCTACGTTGTTGATATTTTTATTTCAGGAACTTCATGAACGAGAATGACAATGGTGGGCTCAATGTCATGGCTCGATGTTTTATTTTTCCGCTGCAAGAGTATATCAGTATTACGTTACGATTTTCGCTGCGAGGTTAATTTGGAATTCTATTTCAGTATGATTGTACCCCATTTTGAGTAAATATTCTTAAACAAATCAATCTATGTTTGTATGAAATGATGGGTTGTTGTAATTGTTGTGGCTCTTTCGAGAGCTTAACGTGTGTGATGTCGGTATCCCTGGGTGATGGTTGCATCGAGTGCCCTTTTGGGGTAGCTCGACGGACGACCGGGTTTAGTTCGGCCTAACCACACTGCAAGTCAGAGGTGGCAGGTGTGCTTAGCCCGGATTAAATCGGCGGTTCCGCCACACCACCCCTGCCAGCCAGACCACTCGTTGGCGTGACACCCGGCTAGGTGGACCGCCGACACCCCCTGACCAGCTGACTGAGCTCGCGGCTCCCCCGATGCACGATCCCTCGTGGGAGGTTTTTATGGCTGACCTCCACGAGCAAGAGCAACCGATCCCGCCCGACTCACCCTCCTTCTAGGGAAAAACCCCGGCAGCTGCTGACTCCCACCAAATATGCAACATCAACAAGTAACAGTAGAGGGACTTGCAGGCCCGACAAGCGAAGCTGTGCAACCCGATCTCCGCTGATGAAGCCTCCCGGACCGGCAAGACGGTCGGGCAATGTGGCGAATGCATCCGCCACAACAAAAACCGTGATTGGCGGCACAAGCAGAAGGCTGCCACCGAGGCTGAAGTGGCCGCCATCGTCCAAGGAGCAGATGGAGGATGGCGCCTAGGTCTGGCTACGGGCGCAGTCAGATTCCTTCAAGATAACTTCGATGAGGTGGCCTCCTCTCTTGCTTTCTCCAGCATGGAACTTTGCATCGCCACGATGGGCACGCTCGCAGCGGACCTTTCCCCCTCAGCCACCAAGGACAGGTTGACGCAGTTGGCCTTCAAAGGGCTGAAGCTTGGGGAAGATGACAAGAACGAACCTGACCCCCCTGAACTGCCACAGGGCGGAGTCTTCGACCATCGCGGGACCATTGAGGGCTGGAAGGACCTTCGCCATCAAATCAACACCAGGCGATAGCAAGCCTAGGAAAAAGAGCTCAAGGGCAGAAGGGACTAGGAGAAAGAGTACAAGATAATCTTACATCCGCCAGACAACCAAGGAGGACCCGGCGGCGGCGACGAACCACGACACGGCGATAGCCCCCATCCAAGCAGAGCACTCGTCGAGTACCGTCGCTATGATCCCAACATCGATGACCCGCCGTTCAACGAATACGATGGAATCAAGGCCTTCTCTGCTAGGATCAGGGCGGTCTCATGGCCCTCCACTTTCAAGCTGGTCAACATCGACAAGTACCATCCCAAGGAGAACTCCGAGGAGTAGGCTCGACTCTACCATCTTGTAGTCAAGGCTATGCACGGTGATTCTGATGTGGCACTGGCCTACGTCCCCATCATGCTGGGACCTCAGGCTTTGCACTGGCTCCAAAACCTCCCAGCCAGCTCCATCTCCAGCTGGCCACAGTTTTGTGAGAAGTTTATCGCAAACTTCGTCGGTACTTACCACCAACCGGCAACCGTGTGGGATCTCGCCCACATACGTCAGGGGCGTCACGAGACGCTCAAGGAGTACATCCGATGCTTCTCCGAGCTCCAGAACTAGGTGGCGAACATACCCAACCAGACCATCATCAATGCCTTCAAGGAAGGCCTCCAGGATGAGTGGCTCCTGGAGAAGCTTGCGAGGAAGCTCACGACCAGCATCGAGTCCCTCTTCAACATCGCCAACAATGCTGACGCCCGCGAAGAGATCCACAACATTCTCTCGTGTAAAAAGGGAGGTCACGAACCAAGGTGGGACAATGAGGATCGCCATGATAGGTGCCGCGATAACGACGACCGACACGACCGGCGCTGGAATGGCGACGACCGGCGCGACTGGTGCCACGATGCCGTCAATGCCGTTGGCTACTTCAGCAAGCGACCATGGCAGACAATGGAAGACATCCTCGACAAACCCTGCCCAGTCCACCCCAGGACCAGGCACACGTACCCCAATTGCCGGGGCCTTCAGTTCCTACTCTGGTGGGGCACCCTTCCCTTAAGAAGGGAGACGGCCTAGACGACAAGGATGACAGCAAGCAGCTGGGCAACAAGGACCCAGAGGAACGGGACCCGAGCACAGGAAATGGCTTCCCCATCGTCAACAATGTGGTGGTCGTTATCTATGGCGGGCACGGCTCGAAAAAAAGCAAGCGCAAGCAGAAGCTGATCAATAGGCAGGTCCTAACGGCGTAAACAGCTACTCCGTCTTTCTACTAGCAGTTCGAGCAAGCAATCAGTTTTAGTAGGGATGACCACTGGTGCGATTTCGATGAGCTAGGCCGTTAGCCTCTCATTGTTAGCCCAATTGTGTGCTCGTCCCTCCTGCACAAGGTGCTGATCGACGGAGGAAGCAGCCTCAACATCCTATTTGAGAAGACCCTCCTCACACTGGGGCTCAGCGTACAGGACTTGGAGGAGTTAGACATGCCGTTCTATGGCATAGTGCTCAGGTGGGGTACTCGACCACTCGGGCACATCACCCTGCCCATCACCTTCGGTGATAAGAATAATTGGAGAAACGAGTACATCTGATTCGAGGTGGCTCGCATCAACTCTTCCTACAACGCCATCCTTGGAAGACTGACACTTGCCAAGTTCATGGTAATTCCTCACCACGCATTCTTGGTGCTTAAGATGCCAGGTCCTTATGGCATCCTCTCTATCCGAGGAGATTTCAAGATCTCCCACGAGTGCGATTAGGCAGCACTCGTGGCGTCAGAGGACCTCGAGCACGAAGCTGCTCGGGAAGAAGTAAAGGCGCTAGCTGCAAAGATACAGCCATCCATCTCGGCCGTTGACACTACTCGGAACGCGATGCAGTCGGCGGTCCCCACCAAGCAAATCAACCTAGGCCTCAACGACCCAAAGAAGGTGGCGACCATCGGGGCTAGCCTTGACCCCAAATAGGAAGACGCACTCATCGAGCTCCTGCCCCAAAACTAGGACATGTTCACCTGGCAACCATTACATATGCTTGGCATTCCTAGGGTGTTGGCCGAGCACAAGTTGAAGATCAATCCAGGTGCCAAACCCGTCAAGCTGAAGCTGCACCATTTCTCCAACAAAAAGAAGGAGGCCATTAGGGCAGAGGTGGCTCGACTGACAGCAGCCGGCTTTATTAGAGAAGTCTTCCACCCTGATTGGGTAGCAAATCCTGTACTTGTAATGAAAAAGGATAAAAAAGAGTGGAGGACGTGCTTTGATTATATCGAGCTTAACAAGCATTGCCCGAAGGACCATTTCGGGCTACCTAGGATAGATTAGGTCGTAGATTCTACAGCGGGCTGCGCCCTGCTCTCTTTCCTAGACTGTACTCAGGCTACCACCAGATCGCTTTAGCTCTAGAAGACCAAGAGAAGACATCCTTCATCACACCCTATGGGGCCTACTGCTACAAGACCTTGTCCTTTGGACTGCTACCTACCAGCGGAGCATCCAGGCCTGCCTATCAAAATAGTGGGGTAGGAATGTTGAAGCATAGGTTGATGACGTCATAATCAAGACCAAAGACTTCGACAATTTCATCGAAGACATAGAAGAAACCTTCAACAGCCTCAGGGTCTACAGATGGAAGCTGAACCTAGAGAAATGCGTCTTTCGCATACCATCCGACAAGCCCTTGGGCTTCATCATAAGCAATCGTGGGATTGAGGCCAACCCAGAAAAGATATCGGCAATCACGAGTGTGGGAGTTTGGTCCTAGCAGCCCACCGTAGGGTAGGTCCTGCGATGGTTTTGAGATCGGTTGGGATGGCGAGGAGATCGTGGATGGTGTACAGCACGCAGGAACATGACGATTAGACAGGTTCGGGCCGCTAAGTCGCGTAATACCCTACATCCTGTATGGGGTTTTGTGGATTGTATAGCTGAATATGCTAGAGTTTGAGAGATTTCTGCCGTGATCCCTAGCTCCCCTTATATAGCCCGAGGAGCTAGGTTTACAAAGCATATCCCTAAAGGATTACTTGCTGAGTAGTTTTCAGGATTACAGGCTGTGATTACTAGATCGTATCCTAATAGATTCTGTCCTGGGGCGATCCGAGTGGTTTACTTGAGGATCACCCTGGCTACTTCCTTGGGCCGAGGGCCAAACCACTCGGCCCACTTATCTGAGTGACGTAATCAGTCATCATAGGGCACCTAGGGCATATGACTCCCACAACGAGCATGGAGCCGCCGACATCCTAGAAGCAGGTTCAAAAGCTCACCGGATGCATGGCTACCCTCAGCCAGTTCATCTCTCACCTCGATGATCCGGGGCTTCCTTTCTTCAAGCTTCTCAAGAAGCTCGACACGTTCAAATGGACAGAAGATGCATAGAAGGCACTGGACGAACTCAAGAAATTTCTCTCTTTACCTCCAGTGCTGAATGCCCCAATCCGAGCGCAAGGTGGCGCACCCGCAAAGGACTTGTACCTGTACTTGGCCTGCACTACGCATGTGGTGAGTACAACACTCATCGCTGAGAGGACGGATGAAGCTCACATCTACAAGATCCAGCACCTGGTGTACTTTATCAGCAAGGTCCCCAGCCAAGCCAAAATACAGTACCCTCAAGTGCAGAAGCTCTTATATGCCATCCTCATTACATGCCGCAAGTTGTAAACTTATTTCGAGGAGCACCAAGTGGTAGTCATCACAGCTTTCCCCATTGGAGACATTCTGCGTGACAAAGAGCAGCTAGAAGAATAGCCAAATGGGAATGCGAGCTGGGTGCCTATGACATCGACTTTAGACCCAGGACCGCAATAAAGTCCCAAGCCCTGACAGATTTCATCGCCGAGTGGACAGAACAGCAAGTTCCTGCAAATCCAGAAAGGCCAAAACATTGGGTTATGTACTTCAACGGGTCCCTGAACCTGGAAGAAGCCGGGGCTGGAGTCCTCTTCATATCACCCAAGGGCGAGCAACTCAAATACGTCCTCTAGCTCGAATTTAAGCTCCCCAATAATGCAGGCAAGTACAAAGCACTGATGCACGGCCTGCGCATAGCCGAGTCGCTAGCCATCAATAGATTGCTTGTCTATGGTGATTCATTGGTGGTGATCAACTAAGTCAACAAGGAAGGGAGCTGCTCATCAGAGAAGATATGAGCTTATTGCACAAAGGTTAGAAAACTCGAAGGCAAGTTCTAGGGGATAGAATTCCACCATGTGGTCAAAGATGACAACGTAGCAGCCGATGTTCTATCAAAATTGGGTTCCAAGCGAGCTGAGGTACCACCCAACATATTTGTCCAGACCCTTGACAAGCCAACAGTAGAAGAAGAGGGAGAAACTCAGCAAGCCAAACCCAAAGAGGAGTGGGTGCTAGTTATCAAAGCCGATTGGAGGGCAAAAATCATCGAGTGCATCAAGACTGGCACCCTTCCAGAGCCAAAGTCTACAGGAGACTGGGTTCATCAAAAAAGCAAAAGTTATACGCTAATTGGAGACCAACTCTACAGGTCGGCTGAAGCATTAAGTGTACTCTTGAAATGTATTCCGCATGAGGAAGGAATCAACTTGCTCCACGAAATCCACTCAGGCTCCTGCGCTAATCATACAGCATCCAAAACACTCATGGGCAAGGCATTTAGGGCAGGATTCTACTAGCCAACTGCAAAGCAAGGCGCAAAAACAATCATCCGGAGATGTGAAGGCTGCTAGTTCCTTGAAGGCAACAACCCCTCCCAGCTTCCGAGTTGCAGAACATCTCAGTTTCTTGGCCATTCGCATATTGGGGGCTCGACATGATCGAATCCTTCAAGAAGGCTCCAGGAGGATATGATCACGTCTTGGTCGCAATTGATAAGTTCTCAAAGAGGATAGAATACAAGCCAATCAACAAGCTGACAGCGGTCAAGGCGATAGAATTCATCCAGGAAATCATGCACAGATTTGGTGGCCCATCATAAATCATCACGGATCTTGGCACAAACTTCGCAGCATCGGCATTCTTTGACTTCTGTGAGAAGCAAGGGATCCTAGTGCGTTACGCTTTAGTACAACATCCACGAGCCAACGGACAGGTAGAACGCTTCGGTACAACAGCCAACGGCCTACATGTTGCCCTCAAGTCTATCAAGTACCAGCAAGCCTTGAAGCGCTACTACGACAAGAACGCCAAGCCAGGTTCCTACAACGTCAGCGACCTCGTCCTCAAGTGCAAGACTTCCACAATAGGGCAGTCGAAGATGAGTTCCCCATGGGAGGGACCATATCTCGTCAAAAAAAGTTCATGGCCAGGCTACGTTCAAGCTCAGCGAGCCAGAAGGCAGAGAGTTACCAAACCCTTGGAACTCTTAGCACCTGCGGCGTTTCTACCCTTAAGCCGAGTGGTCCCAGCACTTGGTTCTCCCCTCTCCGAGTACTCTAGCTTCGCTATCATTTCGAGTCCCAGCACTCGACATCTATGGGCCGAGCACCCTGACCGCTCTTTTCTAGCTACAACCAAGCCGAGTATTCTTGTACAAGTCAGCTCTATCTTAAGCTGACGTAACATAGATACATATAAATGAGAAATTTCCAGCGACAACCAAGCTGAGTCTCTTGTTTTGCCTCACTAACATGGCGACAACCAAGCCGCACTAGTTGAGTAGTATGACTTACCTTAACTCGGCGACAACCAAGCCACGGCAAAGGCACTCCCCCCGCTCTCTAACATAACCAGCAACAACCAATCTGTGAAAAGAGCAATCATTAAACGCACTACCCTACAAACAGCTAGCGACAACCAAGCTGCACAAAGGGTCCCCATATTAAACTCTTGCATCCGGCGACAACCAAGCCATGAAAAGAATCAATGAAAGCACACACGTACTCTACCCAATGACACACAAGCTGCTAAAAGAGTAAATCTACATATTACTACTTCATATAATGACTGGTGACAACCAAACTATGCAAATTAGCACAACGCCCTTGCATCCTCCACCAGATGTCTACCAGACATACATCAGGTATCACAATTACAAAAGTATCTTATCAACAACAACATCTACGAAGTCATCAGCATCCGCTGATCATGCCAGGGGCTGCTCTTGATTGTCTCCGGCACAAATAAATCAGAAGGATTTGGCAACGGCTAGGCCCACAGGTCGAGCAGCCTGCTATGGTAGCTGGAGAACACCTCTTATGTAGTCCTAGCCTTGGGACCGGAAGCAACAACAGCAAAATCCACATCAGCATAATGAGTCTTGAAAGTAGCAGCCATATCAGTGACGGTCTCTAGAATTGTTTCTTTGAAAAATGTATCGGCGGAACTCAGAGCTCTGGGCAGTCTCTCAATGATGGGCCGGTAACTATCTTCTGGTGCCAGCATGTCGACAGCGGCCCTGTAACCAGTTTCTAGAGTGTCATAGCGCCTCTCTAGCTGGCTGTAGTTGGTCGCTTGTCTGCTAAGTTCTACCAAGTCCGTCGAGCGCTGCTCTGAAAGCCGAGTCACTTCGACATCAAGTTTCTTCGTGTCAGCACATGCCTGATCACGCGCGGCAATCAGCTCTTCAATGCTCTTGAGATACCACGATTTCTTTTCAAGACTCTGAGCCTGGTTGTTTTTAGTAAAGATCGGGCAGTGGCAAGTAACTTATATGACATGTCAAGATCTTTTGCATTTACCTCGTAAGCAGACTTCTGCTGGGCCAATTCACCCTTCAGCTTCAAGGCTTCAGCTTCTACCAGGTTCTTCTCCTGCTTCAGGATAGCAATCTCACATTTCTGATCCTCAATGGTCAGAGATGCCTGCTCAGTCAATCCTGATTTTTCTGAACTAAGCCCATTACACGGCACCCGGGTCAGAGTTATCAAGATAGAATAAAAAGAGTGGAACATTGCAGGCGTTTCTTACCTGCGTCTCTCTGCTCTGCTACGGCCAATTGCTCCTTTAGTTCAGCATTCTCGGTATATATGCAGAACATTTCACGAAAGCAGTCCTACACCAGCAACAAGGAGTCAGGGATCAACTCAAGTACATGAAAAGTAACGTATCCTCGAAGGCACAGCGTTAGAAGCATTACCGGCATATCTTTAATCATCACAGGAGAATGTCAGTCGATCCTTGTACTGCCAGCTCCCATGATTCGCTTATGGTGGCACTATCGATGACGGACTCTGTCAGGTGAGGCTGTACAGAGTCGTTAGCTGTGGCCGAGTCCTGCAGGTGCTCTACTTCTTCATAGGCCCGCTGCGGTGGGTTCGTCCCATGGGAAGAGCCGGCGAAATCAGGCAATTTACCCTGGTCTGCCGATTGCTTCGACGACTCCCCCAAACCAGGTGCAAGAAAATCTAGGGCTGTCCCACCCCCAGGAGGAGCAGGAGCATGGCTTGATGGAGGCGGAGTTGTTTTCCCTTTTGGTGACTGTTGGCGTCTCTTAGCCTGAATAGGTTTTACTCCGCAAGCGCACGGAGACCACTGTAGCCTTTCACTCAGAATATTTCGAGTATCGTAAATTTCCACAGGGAAGCGGCAGGCGAGAGAGTGTAATTGAATATACTCAAGTCGAAATAACTGTAAACATAGATAAATTATACCAACTTTAACAAGGGTAAACATGACAAATATAGGTGTATGGTAGGATGATAAGCCTATCAAAGATATCCGTAGAAAGGTATAGTTGCCTAGAAGGACAACGAGTGAGATAAAGTCACCTAACTCTATTTCTAATCAGCTGCAAAGATTATGCGTGACTAACTAGAAACTCAATCAACAAGTCAGGGTCTTGCGTCGAGCGAAATTCTAGAGTCTCGAGGGTACTAGGGTAAGATAGTTGGTCCCGAAAGAGAGTCTAGCTAACACCTATGGGCCTCCCGAACGACGGGCTTCGACTACACAGGCACACCACATGCTGTCGCCGAGTGGGGCTACCAAGCAAAGCTGCGTGGAGAGGATGGCACCCTATAAACGTGTTCAAGTGAAGCTTGAACAACAATAGACCGTCCTTGATCAGAGGAGAAGGTCTAGCCAGAGCCTAGCGTCTAGGTCTAGGGTTGAGTTACAGCACCAGCAAGAATAACAAGAATTAAATGACAAAGTTAAACACAACCTGAGCCTAGCAAGTGTGTAAAGAAAGGTACACCACACTCGTAGGAGATAGAACGTCAAGTAAACTATAACTGAAATTATATTGAAGATAATCTGAATGCAAAAGATACAAAGCTTTACCATAGACTCGAAGATGACTCCGGAGACTCTGAGTCAAAACTTGACTCAACTCTAACTCTCAGGACTATCCTAACTACTAAGGGAATAGTGTAGCACTCTAAGATAGAACTTGAACTCAACTCCACACCTTGCAAATGAGCTCTCGGGGCCTATTTATAGTCCATACATGTAAGGGGGTATTTGTAGGTGGCTTAGGTCAGTTGGGGTGGTAGGTCGGTGGCCGGGTGGCCACCCCCTATGGTCGGGTGATCATCTGATTTACCGACTTAGGTAATCCAGCAGTTGATCTTGCTTCCCCATGTTGGTTGGTGGTTGAAATAATTGATGCACGTGTAAAATGCCTTCGAAGGTGGCCGGGCGGCCACGAAATGTTGTCGGGCAGCCACGTGCTTTCCTCTGATTTGCTGCATGGCTCTTCCCTCGGATTAGTGACATCACCGATCCATAGTTTGATGGTCTTTCGGCCCTTGGATTCTTTGGATGCTTGATATAACGGTTGGATTGACATTGCCTTGTGTTTCTTTGCATGTAGGAGTGAAGTGGGGGAAACCGACTTGGAGGGGTGGTCGGCCGACCATGCCACATGGTCGAGCGACCTGGCAGGTGGTCGTGGGGCCATGCCAGGTGGACGGCCGTCCATGGGTTATGGTCGGTGTTGATGGTCGTTATTGCACTATCTACGACCATCAACTATCCATGAATATGAAGGCAAATGCCTCAAAGTATGGACAAACTTTTGCTACTAACATATCTCCATGAGTTGTGTTGAAATATTTGAATGCAGGTGACAAAACATACTAAAACATGGTAAAATAGAGCCAAACCAGGAGGTGACTGGCCACATGGCTAAGTCCCCAGGCCGCTCAGCCCCACCTCTAGGCCGCCCAGCCTGTGTTTGGGCCCAATTGGCACCAACTTCTACCTGCATGCACACACATGCCATGTCAACACATCTCCAAGGTGGAATCCCCGAAAGTCGCATGCAACCAACCGGAAGGCCTTGCCACATCATCAATCCAGCTCCTAGAATGGTGAAGTCAGCAATCCTCAACACTTCAATCCTGCGGCTAAGGAAGAAACACAAGTGAGATCCAATGGTTTGGGAAAAAACGCAAAGATAACCGCCTTAACCACCATGCAACCGACTTGGGGAGTGACGATGGACCACAAGATGAATTATGGCGGTGGATCCGACTGCTGGCCACGCCACCGGCCTGAGGTGGGGCCGCCTAGCCTCCCTACCAGGTCGCCTGGCTTGCCACCTATCCCCTTAACCACTATACCGACCCTATAAGTACCCCCACTCACTTGGTGACTATAAATACCCCCGAGCTCTCATTTGTAAAGTGTGGAAATGGAGTGAAACACACCGTTGTCTAGTTTAGTAGCACTAGGTTAGTCCTGGGAGTTAGAGTTGAGTCTGAGTCTTTGCCTCAGGGATTCCAGAGTTAGCTTCGAGTCTGGTAAAGCTCTTGTATCTTTCTATCTTTGTACTCTTGCTATTTCAGTATAATATATTTTGTTGCTCTATCCTTTAAGTTATACTTTACTTTATTTCTTACACTTGCCTAGTGTGGTGTACCTTATTGCATACTAGACCAAGGCTTAGGTTTGTGTTGTTCTTGAGTTATCTAAATCTTGCTAGGCTTGCCGGTGCTATTGGCTTTCCTTAGGCTCTGATCTAAGGTTAAGTCAGTCCTAACCATCTGATCAAGGACGGACTTTAGTGATCAAGTTCTCACTTGATCACTAGTTTAGCGTGCCATCTTACCCACGCACATCTGGTTGGTAGCCCCTCTTGGTGACAGCATTAGGGAGCCTCTGTAATCTGACCCCGTCGTTCGGTAAACCAGTAGGCCTTAGCCAGTTGCCGTTCGGTTGGCCAACTATCTACCCCCGCGCCTCCTTGGTGTAGTCTGGAATTTCGCTCGACGCAAGATCCTGGTTCGTGTTTGTTTAACTCAGTTCAACCGCGAATACTCCTATGCAGTAGTTAAGGAATATAGTTTGGATATCTTAATCTCACTAGTTGTTTACAGCTTTGGTCCATGTTCACTCTTCCCACCATACACTATCTTGTTTATCTTACCCTCGTTGTAAGAATAGCTGGTGTTTATCTGAGTTATAGTATTATTTGAAGTTCGAACATATCATTCCACCTATTAGCCCATGCTTCCCTGTGGATTTTTACGATACCTGGAATACTCTGGGTGAAAAAGCTACAACGAATCTCCGTGCGCTTGCGGAGTAAAATCTGTTACGCTAAGAGACGTCAACAAGCCTTTTTCTGGTGCCGTTGCCGGGGAAGCAATTGGCAATAGAAGTTTGATTTGTTCGAACCTAGGTACTTATAACTTGATAACATACCGCTATTTCTTAGCGGGCTCATTTGCCTCTATCTACTTTATTGTTGGGTTGACAGAGAGGTGTATGACCGGTTTCAACCTACCGGCAAACTTTCACAACAATCCGGAGTCACTGCTTAGAAGGAGAGTCCGTCAAAAGACAATCCACGGGCAGAGGCCTATGCCATCAACATTCGAGTTTGGAACCACAAGCACAAAGCAACCAACACCAACAATGGATGTGCCCGAGAAGACCATCCGTGACTTTTCCGCCCCATCCAGCAACAACATCCCCACTGGGCCTAAGGTTGCTGTTGGAGAAGGTTTTGAGCTCAAGCCAGGTGTCATTCATATGGTCCAAGCTAGTCCATTCTGCGGATTGGCGTGGGAGGATGCAAACAGCCATCTCCAGCAATTCCTAGAGATATGCAGTACATTCACTATCAAGGGTGCAACCGCCGATGCTGTTCGACTGCACCTTTTTCCATTCTCACTGATCGGGAAGGAAAAGCAGTAGTTCTATTTGAATCGCAACAACTTGGCAACTTGGGAGGAATGCTCAAATGCTTTCCTTGCAAAGTAATTTCCCTTGGGAAAGACAAGCTCACTGAGGAACCAAATCTCGAGCTTTCAACAGCTCGCTGATGAGACGGTGGTGGAGGCATGGGAAAGACTTTAAGAGTATATCGCCGCCTACCCCCACTATGGTATGGAAGAGTGGCTGATCATCCAAAATTTCTTCCACGGTCTACACCGGACCGCGAAAGAACACCTCGATGCAGCCGCTGGAGGATCCCTTTTATCCTTGAGCGTTGCCGCTGCGCGCACTCTCATAGAGAAGATGGCAAGCAACCAAGGATGGAGACAGGAGAGGGCGAGCAATAAGCCCCGCGGAGTCCACCATATTGATAGTACCGACATGTTGGCTGCCAAGATGGACCTCTTGCTAAAGAAGCTGGAGGATACTCCTGATGCTGTGCCGGTCCAAGCACTGGATTCTCGAATGACTTGTGAGCATTGTGGGAATACCGGCCACATGGGGAATAGCTGCCCTGGAAATGGATCGGAGGATGTTAACTTCATCAACAACAATAGCTTCAACAACGGGCCTCGTCCTCAACCAGGTTGGAACTCGCGACCACACATAAGTTTCTCTGGTCAAGGTACATCTTTTGGCAGTTCTCAGCAGTTCAATAAAAATCCTTTCGATCAAAAGGCTGTGAACGATAGTATAAGTAAGAAATTCTATGCGAACGATAGAATTATAGAAAACATGTCGCTTCAAATGGAAACTCTTAATAGCGCCATGAAGAACCAGCTGAGTTTTAATAAAATGCTAGAAACTCAGATAGCTCAACTTGCTGCCGCTTTGCCTAGTCCAACTTCGAGTAAGCTTCCGGGTCAACCCGAGGCACCCCCGAAGGAACATATCAATGCTGTAACAACTAGGGGTAGAAGGTCTACACAGGACCCCCCACATCCTAGGAATACAGGGGAGCGACGAGGAAGCACAGAAGTTGCAAGTCCTCACTACCAAGACTTTTGTACGGACGAGGTACTCCTTGTCACTATAGGTATGTTGGATTCATTCAAGCAGGCATTTGACAACGTGGGATGCCTGGAGTTCTCAAACATCATGGAAGAAGGATCTGTCCTTCTCACACAAGAATTCCTGATGACCCTTCGCTTGGATAGATGCTCTACAGGTACAACCATTTCTTTCCGTCTATTCAATCCTTAGTTCGATGTTTGTCTGAGGAGGTTCGCTGACCTCCTAGGTTTCACCTCCAACTGTTCAGTAGGAGATGAGCCCACGGGCTACAGTATGAAACTTTTTGGATGGAAATTTGCGGAGAATATCTTAAGGGGAAACATAGCACTACCAAAATCCACAACCCTACTCTAAGACTTTTGGCTCGCTGGGTCTCACTTGTGGTCTTTCCACGTAGTGAAGTTCGTTGTGCGCCCAACGAAGACCTTAAGTGCCTGTATGCCATGTGCAAGAAGAAACCCTATGCACCAGTCCTAGACATAGTCCATCATTGGGCAGATATGCCAAGGACCAATACCCCCATAAACATCACCTCTTTTGTCACACGGATTGCATCCAACCTGGGCCTCCTAGAGAACGCCCGGATTGAATACATTCCGAATGACTCATCACACATTATTGGGGAACATCACTTTATCCAGGCACATTTTATGAAGAGGGATGGCCAGAACTTAGTCATGACATGGTTTGGGCATAATCTCTAGCTGCCGCTTCCCGCGCCGCAGTTCAATATGTACAGAGTTAGAAAACTAACCATGCAGCTCGACGTGGAGGCACCATGCCAATGCATCAGCGACGACAAGCAGAACAGCGCCGAAGGGCACAACAGGAAGCAGAAGCAGCAGAAGAAGAAGAAGTAGACCACTCGTGGGCACCCCATACGGCAACCCCGTTGGGCACAGACTCGGAGTTGTCATGACTCCAACGCTATGCCCAACCAGAGCCGTGGTACAACAGCAGCATGGATGGAGGTGGTTCATACCACCAACCGCCATATGCTCCTGAGTACTATGGGGCAGGTACATCACATGGCCTTGACAAGAGTGCAGGGCCATCTGCATCAGCCCGGTTCAACACCGACAACATGGCCGACCTCAACGCCGCCATGGAGGGGATGAACATAGGCCGGTACAACCAGAGGCTGTACCAACAGATGGACGACATCCACCGACGTACCAGAGCGATGAGCCAACAGCTCTACGAGAACAGCACCATGCTTCAGAACCTGAACGAAATGATGGAAGCCGGCTTCATCAATGATCAGGACTTCCACAGCTATTACTACCAAAACTCCTAGCTTCATTGAAGCGTGGGGGGATGGTAGTACAACATGAGCATGCTTCTTCGTGCCCATACCTCAGAGTAAGGCACCCATTCCTCCTCCTTGTCCTCTCCTGTCCAGCAGTACCCATCAGCAGCAGTACCCGTCTCACCGGCAGTAGCTGCAACACCCGTCCGACTGAGAGTAAGCATTAATAACTCTTTATTTTGTTCCTTTATTATAAAAAAGTGTCAAATAAAATAAACTCCCAACTTTGATATATTACCTTTATATGTGGAAATGATGAATAGTTGCTCTATCATGTTCTTGTTTAGTATTCTATGCACAAACTATGCTTAGCTTAATTTCGAGCATGTGTGTATAAAATAAAAGCCTGACCTATTACTTTGTGGATGCCATTGCATAAACCGTATCTAAGTTGTTGTGACAAATGATATGACTAAGTACTAGGCCTAGCTCTACATTTTCTTAGTAAGATGAACATCTCAGGTTATTTTCTTGAAAAAAATTAAAATAAAGTTCCCTCGTTGGTTTTGAAACACCCACCAGATCCAAATACATTGAAATATCTGAGCCTAGCTTGTTTAAATGTAACACCCTAGTTTTAATTTCAGCATTTCATAATAAAAACCAAGCAATTTATTTAATTTTCTAAGGCTTATGTGCTTAGTTTGCATTTATCATGATTTATTTAAATTAAAAAGATGCATAAAAGCAACCATAGGTTTAACCTTTCTTGTGCATACATGCTGGTGCATTATTTTATTGTTTGTATGAATTAAGGATTCATATTCAAATTTATTTGAATATGTAGATCTATTGCTTTCTTATTCAAAAGAATTCAGAAGAGAAAAGAAAAAGAAAAACAGGAGAGGCAGCCCAAGCCAGCCCCGCCTCCCTCACCCACCTGGGCTGTGAGCCAGCCCAATCAGCGGCCCAACCGCGTCTTCCCCTCCTCTCTCTCTCGGGCGCCACTGACGAGTGGGCCGCGCCCTTTCCCTCACTACCAGACCGGCCCCATCGGTCAGCCGCTTCTTCCTCCTCTCGCCGCAAACCCCACGCGCCCCTTCTCTCTCTGCTCGGCCACGCCAGGCGCCGGAGGGTGAGGAGCCCCCGCATCCGAAGCCCCGTCCTCTTGCCATAATCAGTCCCACAATCAATCTCCCCCACTCTCGCGCCGGTTTCCCCTTCTCCCACCCCTTCCTTCACTGCCCATGACGAGCTCTAAAGCCGCCAGCCTCCACTCCTATGCCCGCGTCGATACGGCTCACCCGAGCCCTATAAAACCCGACCCCAAGCCTCGCACACACCTCCGTTTGTCACCCCACCACTCCATTTTCACTCTTGTCCACCGAGCTTCCCACAGTCCGCCACCGGACTCCGCCCACAGGTAAGCCGCGCCGCCACAAAATTCGTCGCCGTTGGACTGTCCCCGGCCCTCACCCCTTCGTTTCCTTCTTCGCGGGACCGCCGCGAAGGCGTTCCGCGGGTTTTGGACGTGGGAACACCACTCCATTGCCCCTGTCCACGAGCGCCAACCATCTTTGTCCGCTGACCACCGTCGCGAGCACTCCCTGCCGCTTTCCCGACCTCATCGAGCCCGTGGTGAGAATCGCCTTCGCCCCCTCTCGCTCCCTGTCTAGCTCTAGGAGAGCGACTCCCGCTCTAGGCCTCGGGGCGTGCAGCTCCTGTGAGCCGCCACAGTAGGGAGCGGACACCGCCGCATTGGCAGGTCGCTGCCGGCACCTTTCTGTCCCATTTGATGCAAGCCCTTGGATCTAAACTGCACGGTCACGATTAAAACGTGAGATACCCCTTCGCGGGCCAATCACAGAGCGACACGTCGCCCTCACTTAACCCAGTCAGCATCGGGCCCATCTATTAGGCCGACGTGGTGAGCCACATCACCGCACGCGTTAGCACTGCGTCAGCGCAGACTGAGTCCACCGTGGGACTTTTTCAGAAAAGCCCCCGCGTTTCCCTAGAATCAACCCGCAGTCCGTCTCCGTTGAAAAGTATCTATGTTTTAGTCCTATTTTCATTAGTTTAGCCCCTGAGCTTTTCGGGATTTGAACCCGAAGTCCAGGCTCTGGTGGTTTTGCTCTAAAACCCTCGGCGGCTAGATTTATTTCGCGATTAGACCCTCGGTTTAATAAAAACAGCCCCTGATTTAGTCTTTTTATCACAGTTTTGACCCTAGGAGCTTGTTTTGGCCATAACTTTCACGTTTTAACTCTGTTTTGAGTAGTTCTTACGCTCACAGTGATCGTAGAAATGCGTAGAATGTTTTTAGTACAGTTTTATCTTCTATTTTTATGAAATGATGTACTGTTTCTTATCCGTTGTGTTTTGTTTGCATGTATGTGTAAACGCGTGTATGCTGCCGCGAACGTGTTTAGACGGTGAACCTTTCATTGGAGGAGAAGAACCACCTTTTGGAGGTTTTGAACAGCAGCAGCAAGATCAGTTTGAGCAAGGCAAGTATAACATGGACAACCTAATAACCCTTTAATCACTTCATATGCATGTGTCTAACTTGTATGCCTATAAGGACTATACGTTAGCCTCTTTACTCGATGTTATATCCTTGGGGATGCATGTTGGATAAGTTTTGCTAGTTGCTGCACAAACACATGTTCTTTTGTTAATAATCTTGTTAATGGATCTATGCAATATTTTGTGAGCGTGACCCTCTGTGCTGAGGTGCTTGAGTGGTTCATGGCTCTTTAAAATTGGCTTTTTAGCAACATGGTTTAGGGGGCATGAGCAATGTGCTTAGTGGTTTTGCTCATAGACACTCTCCATAAGGATCGGTTCGCAAAGCGACAACTTGGGACAACCGTGCTACCATGAGACTGGTATGGGACGGTCTTGACTTATTAATTAAGTCGTTTTGGTTTGAAGTAACTTACCTGCGGGGCAAGAGAGGGAGTAAGCTTCTGTGGTCCCTGCACTGCCTTAGGTTGAGTGTGCTATGTGCTTCTCCTTTTGTGAGGCGGACACCACCGTTGCGGCGCTTGATTCCTTGCGGCTGCTTTTTACCAACGTGATTTTTGTAACGGTCTCATAGTGTGCTGCTAGTCATCTCATCTAAGGCAATGAGGCGAACCACTAGCGTAGCTCGCGACTTGTGGGTAAAGATGTACAACCTCTCGAGAGTGTAAAACTGACATGTCAGCTGTGCTCACGGTTATGAGCGGCCTAGATCCTTTATGCTGATTAGTGGGTTCCGGGATTGGTTTGGGGGTTGTTCCTTATGTTTTTAATGTTGTCTAAGGTTCTCTATGCAATATCTTGGGCATAATGGTTTATAAACCCACTTGTAGTAACTAGCTGCTTAATAAAACTTGACCAACTAAAAGTTCATGCATATGTGTCAGCCAGCCTTAGAGCCTCATGGTTCATGTTATGCTTGTTGAGTACGGTTGTGTACTCACGCTTGTTGTTTTCTTTCTTTTGTTGGTTGGACCCAACCGCTGTTCAGTTGATGAACACTCAGAAGATTACGTTCAAGGTTATGATGAGTTCTAGGCATGCCAGTCTCCCGGTCGACGTCCCTATGGCAGCTCGTTTATGTTTTCGTTTACGCTTCCGCTTATGACTCTGTTATAAAGACTTGTGGTCTTGATGTAATAATGTGATGATACGCTATGTAACGTTATTTCCCTTTTTTATGCACGTTCTGTGATGTCACTATTGTCAAGATATATGTGAGACTTGTTCCTGGCACATATATGTTGTCCTGGTTCCGTTGGTTGAGAACTGGCGTGACATTAAAGCTATTTAGTGTTGTTTTGAGCTTTATCAAATTTTGAGTCTCATTGAATGGAATCATCACTATCTTGTGAATTGTTGGAGCAAAATACCACCACCACATATGCATTTACCTACCCTGGGTATGCATCCATATATCTCCAAATCAATACATTTGACCTTACTCCTTCCAAAGCAAAATGAGGTAGAATGTGGAGCCATCAAAAAATAATAATAATAAAATAAAGCATGCTAGTCAAGCATGGCAAAAAGAAAAAAAACACAAAAGGCTCCACATTCATATCTAGCATACAAAAAAAAGGAGAAGGAAATGAAACAAGGAGATCCATCCACAATCACCAAATAAGCTCCAATGATGAACATGATTAGCTGATGTAGTACATTTCTTTGGTCCAATCTTTGGTTTTGCAAAATAAACAACCTAAGTAGCTAAGTTCTTCCACACCCTAAGCTCCACATAAGCTTTAGTATAGGAAGCTCTTGGCCGTGCTCTTGGCCTTAAAAGGTGAGGATACACTTATGAGCGATTAAGAGTACCTCTGGGGAAACTTGTATTATTTTGAAAATCTGCAAAAACACCTGAGATGGGAGTCCCAAAAGAAGTGTTTTGAGCTGAGCCTGCAACTGAGTCGTTCCTTCTCTCAACCACCCAAGACATGGTGAGTCAAAAGATGCACCACAGGTATGGAAAAGGTAATCATTGCATCTTCGAGTCTGGTAAAGCTCTTGTATCTTTCTATCTTTGTACTCTTGCTACTTCAGTATAATATACTTTGTTGCTCTATCCTTTAAGTTATACTTTACTTTATTTCTTACACTTGCCTAGTGTGGTGTACCTTGTTGCATACTAGACCAAGGCTTAGGTTTGTGTTGTTCTTGAGTTATCTAAATCTTGCTAGGCTTGCCGGTGCTATAGGCTTTCCTTAGGCTCTGATCTAAGGTTAAGTCAGTCCTAACCCTCTGATCAAGGATGGACTTTAGTGATCAAGTTCTCACTTGATCACTAGTTTAGCATGCCATCTTACCCATGCATATCTGGTTGGTAGCCCCTCTTGGTGACAGCATTAGGAAGCCTCTGTAATCCGACCCCATCGTTCGGTAAACCAGTAGGCGTTAGCCAGTTGCCGTTCGGTTGGCCAACTATCCACCCCCGTGCCTCCTCGGTGTAGTCTGGAATTTTGCTCCACCCAAGATCCTGGTTCGTGTTTGTTTAACTCAGTTCAACCGCGAATACTCCTATGCAGTAGTTAAGGAATATAGTTTGGATATCTTAATCTCACTCGTTGTCCCCCCAGGCAACTACCTAGTTGTTTACAGCTTTGGTCCCTGTTTGCTCTTCCCACCATACACTATCTTGTTTATTTTACCCCCGTTGTAAGAATAGCTGGTGTTTATCTAAGTTATAGTACTGTTTGAAGTTCGAACATATCATTCCACCTATTAGCCCTTACTTCCATGTGGATTTTTACGATACCTGGAATACTCTGGGTTAAAAAGCTACAGCGAATCTCCATGCGCTTGCGGAGCAAAATCTGTTACGCTAAGAGACGTCAACAGTCGGGCGGCCATGGGTTTTTCCCATTTCAGCCCATCTTCACTTCTTGGCCTCGTTTCATCCCTTTTTACATGTAATTTTGTACCTGCACCCAAATATTCATGTACATCTTGTGGAACTCTTTAGTAGTAAGGGTTAGTCGAGATATTTCACATGTTTTGCTTCATTTGGTGGATAATTGAGGGTTGATATCGTGAGATTACGACCGTCAACACCCCCAAGCTTAAACTTTTGCTCGTCCTCGAGCAAAGCTAATACTGAAAGTGGCTCAGGAGTTGCTACAATATCGAAGATGAAGGAGAATTCTTATAAGCAACTCATACTCAAACTTTCGCCCCAAGCAGTGTAATAATCAAAGTGTACCTTAGATAATACCTCTGGTGCATCTTTTTGCTTACCTTGCCTTGAGTGGTTGGGAGACAAAACAACTTTATTGTAGAAGTGATTCAACTTATTCTTTTTGGATGTCCTTCTCAGGTGTTTTCAAGATTTTTCAAAACAAAAGGAGCTTCCCCAAGGTACTCTTGATCGCTTAGAAGTGTTTCCTCACCAAGGGCCATGATCTCGGCCATCATTTTCCTACACTAAGGCCTTTGTGGAGCTTTAGGTGGGGGAGAATGTGGCACACTTAGAATGTTTGTTTTGCTAAGCCAAAAATTGACCAAAGAGTGTTCTCTATCATTCCTTCTACTTGATCACTGGAGTATGAGTGGTGGAATAAAGTGTCTCCTTCTCTTGATTTTCATCCCTTTTAGCCTTGTATGTTTGGAGGGGATATGCAGCTTTATTTCTTTTTGCCATGCTTAAACTTGCATGTTTTTCATTTTGCCGTGCTTTTGCACGCTTTTTTTCCATTTTGCCATGCATTTGCATGAATTTTTTTTATTTTTGCTCCATATCCTTTCTCCTTGAGATTTGAAGGCTAAAGGGATATGAGAAGTGTTTGGAGACTTTCTGGTGGACGCAAAGTCCAAAATGGATCGCTTGCATTTGTTTGTACTCCAGCTATCAGAAGAAGGTGATGTTTCTACTCAATGAGACTCAAAATTTGATAATGCTCAAAACATTTCTAAGTAGCTCTTTGTAGCGGTTAGGACATATGAAGCATTTTTTGCTCTAGTAGGATTTTCATCTAAGGGGAGCTTAATTTTGTCATTTTCAAAATAAAGACCTAAGATATTCATCGTACTAGGAACATGAAAGAATCATCCCACATTTAAGTCATATCATTGTCTCCCAACAACTTAGACTTGTTATCACAAATGGCATCCACAAGGTAAAACTTTAGGTTCACTTCTTTTTATCCACCATCATGGGACTAAGCTAAGCTTAAGTTATCATGCAAGAATTGAACCATTCACTTGATAGAGCAACTATTCATCATTTACAAAATGAAGCTAACATGTGAATCTCATCAAGGCATGAGAGATTTTTTATGGACTTAAACTAAGCAAACTGAAATTAAACATGCTGAAAACAAAGATACAAACTACTACTCTCATGATCGGGCACACAGGGATGCACAAAGAAGTGGTGTGGCACACGTACTTTCAATTTGTCGGGTTTCTTCCCCCTAAGCTTCAACGAAGCTCAGTCGGGATAGAACCCTTTCTACTTGTAGTACATGAGGTTCTGCTCTTGCATGCTGTCCACAATCGCTCTTGTTTCCATGATCATGGTGTGGTCGACTGCTTGTGTCTCATGTATCTAGTTGAGGCTGTCCATTATCCCCAGTGTGCGGTGCTCTTGGAGGTTCAGAGCTCCGAAGAGGGCATTGAAGTTTCCTCCATAGCCTTCGTCGATATATCGTGCTGAGCTGGATGGGCCTACACCATGACCATAAGACTGCTCACCTCCGCGCGTAGTGGGTTGATGGTGTCGAATGTACTAAGGGTACGACAGAGTTCCAAGAGCTGTGCCATGACTCTCCTTGGTTCTCCTAGACGGAGGGTCCTGCGCCTGGGTGAGCCCATGCAGGTTCGGCGCATGGTTCCTGTGCATCTTTGTAAGTCTTGCGGATTCTTTCTTCAGCTCGGCGTCGCTGGGATCGAGTCATGACTCCAGAGATACTATTTCTTGCTGGCTCGGGTTCTAGCTGCATGGTTAGTGATCTCACAGAGTACAATTTGAGCTGCGGAGCCGAAAGCGGCAGCTCAAACTCATAGCCTCTAAACGTCATAATAAAGTTTCCCTATGCCTCTTTTCTTAGAAAGTGTGCGTGAATGAAGTGCGACTCCTTAACTATGCATGACGGATCATTGGGCATATATCACACAGTAGCATTTGCTAATGCTCCTAAATCATTAGCGATCCTCGTCACAAATGACATGATCGAAATGATGTTGCCATCGTGGACTAGCCCTATCCAGTGAGAAAGCATGCTAAGAACGGGGGCAAATTTCTGCCTTTTCTAAAAGGCATAGAGGCACTTCATATCTTCTACTATGACGCGGCGGGTGTCATCGCACGGGAAAACAACCATGGTAATCCAACGAGCTAGAAACCGCATGTTGGGATGCTTGATGTTCGTGATGCTCTTTTTCTTGGAAGAGTCAGCCCTAGCTAACTCTTTCCAATACTCTATTGAATTAAAGCCTATTAGGTCTTCGGCCATAAAGCGTTGTGGCGAGAAGTCCAGCAAATTGCTAAATTGTCGTAATGTAAGCTCATAATCAGTATTGAAGAGTCAGAACCAGATAACCGTACCTTCCCATTGTGTCTTGGTGCGCAGTGTCATGATGAATTCTTTTGTGAGGAGCACAATTCCTCCTTCTGGGATTTCGGCGAAGTTTTCCCAGCCCAGGTCCTCGTCGAAGCACTTGGTTAAGGTGTAAGATTTCTGGTGAAGAAGCCTTAATGCCTTTCCCTCGTCGTTGTTGCGAGCTACAACCTGCGAGTCGAGGAGCAGCACCGGTCGGTGTGTGGAGGACGTTAGAAATTTCTCGGGCTCCTCCGTGCTTATGGACATCCTCTCGGAAGCAGCATGCCTATTCACCAGAGTGGATCCCTTGGAGAAGGACCTGCGGACATGCTGCCGCGCCTTGCCAATGGCCTTCTTCGCCTTCTTGAGCATTCATTTCATCCTGCAAGACGCTATACCAGAAGGAGAGATGACAAAATAATGTTAGCGTTAGCGAGTTAGTCGTCTAAAAATCAGCGTCCTTGTGGGGCAGAGCCTCCACAAAATCGTCCTGTTTCTGCAGAAATTTGAGAGAGCGTAGTCGGAATTTTATTTGGCTAACTAAATTTTATTCGGGCATTATTCTAGCCTAAGCAAGAGAGCTTTACTAAGCACTAAGTGAGAGATTAAGAGTGGGAGAAAGAGAGTGCAGTGCGTTGCTGCTTGGTGCATCAAGCAAGGAGGGCAAGGGGGCTATTTATAGGTGAAATGGAGCAGGCAGGAGGCCGGGCGACCAGCTCTGGTGGCCGGGCGGCAATGCTGCCTGGTCGGGCGGCTTGCACCCATGGCCGGGCGTCCATGATGCTTGGTCGGGTGACCTTGTGAGCGTGCATGGGTGTGACTGAGAGGGTGAGTGACAAAAAGGAGAGCTGCACGCGCTGAAAGGAAAAGATGGGGAGGTCGGGCGGCCATGAGTGGAGGCCGGACGGCCATGATGCTGCCCCCAAATTCTGATGTTTTGCTTTGGGAGAAGGTAAAGTAAAGGTAAAAGGAAAAGAGAGAAGAAAGAAAGAGAAAGAGAAAAAGAAAAGAGAAAGGAAAAGAGAAAGGGAAAGGAAAAGAGAAAGGAAAGGAGAAAAGAAAAGGGAAAGAAAAGGGAAAGAGAAAAGATGGAAAAGAAAAAGAGAGAAAAGAAAAGGAAAAAGGGGGCCGGTCGGCTGGCCAGGGAGGGTGATCGGCCGGCCACTCATGTTTTTTTTGTTTGAAATGCAAGGATAAACTCACACTGGTGCAATGCAAAAATTAAGACGAGAAAGCTAAATATGCTCTGGTGTGTGAATTCAAATTTTGGCAGGAAATAAATATGTCGTCGAATTATAATGCCAACTTACCTATTGGTGAGGGCAGACCATTTCTTTCCTCTCGGGGTTATATAAGCACCAAAGTTGAAGTCTTCTTGCCATTGTGCTTCATTACTTCTGCACCGCCTTAGCGTATGCAATTGGCTCTCGGCGCCGACCTTGTTCTCGGGAGCTTTGCCTCCTACAGCGGGACTGGGCTTGCCGTGTCTTTTCTCTTGTTGTCTCAATTTTCTGCTTTTCATGGCAGCTTCATACTTTTTTTGTTGGGTGTCGGCCTCGCTTTTCAATTTGTTCAGCATAATTGTAATGAGGCTGTCAACCTTTGAATTTGGCTTCTTGGTCCCTGTCTGACCTCGGGTGCATTCTTCTATGCTTGGCACTTGAAAGTGTGCACCTTATTGCAATGCTCAACTTTTGGCTTGAAGGCGAATGTCTCCTTGCCATTTATGTTGAGGTGGACCTTTCCTTCCTCGATGTCGATGGTTGCTTCCACGGTACTCAGAAACGGCCACCCAAGGATAAGTGGTGTTTTTGAGTCAATCTCCATGTCTAGTACCACGAAATCCACTAGGATGAGAAAATTCCAGATTTTCACCGGAAACTTCTCTGCGATTCCTTCGGGGTAGCGAATGGATTGATCCATGAGCTGCAAACACATAGCTGTGGGGGAAAGTACTGCGTGATTCAGTTTATTGAAGATGACCTTAGGCATCATGCTGACACCAGCTCCAAGATCGCACAATGCTTGGTCAAAATACTGGGTTCCAATTGAGCATGAGGTGGTAGGGCTTCCAGGGTCCTTTTTCTTGAGTATAGCTGCGCTACACTCCTCTGTCAAATGCACTATTTCCATTGACGGTAGGGGTTTCTTGTTGTTGAGGATATCCTTTAAGTAATTAGCATATGTCGGTACCTGCATAGCATCTAGCAGGGGTATGTTGACATAAAGCTTCTTAATGACCTCAACGAACTTACTCTATTGTTTGCCAGCGGCAGCCTTCTTGTTTCGTGGAGGGAATGGCAGCACCATAGTGTCATAAAACTCATGGGGTAGATGCTTAGATGCTGGTTTCTCCTCTTTGCCAGGTGTATCTTCCACTGCAACCTTGCCTTCGGAGTCAGTTGTCTTCTTCTGCTCTTTACCTGCATGACTAGGAGACGGGGGGGTCCTGTGTGGCCTTTCCACCCTGGGGTGGTTACTGCATTATGTGCTCCATGGGAGGAGCTTCAGGTTGCCTAGGCAGGTTACCCGCATTTGGGTTAGGTAAGGCAGCAGCCAACTGAGCTATTTGGGTTTCCAACATTTTATTGAAGCTAAGTTGGTTTTTCATAGCACTGTTCAAAGTTTCCATTTGCAAAGAAATAGATTCAAACATTCTACCATTAGCATGGAACTTTTTACTAATGCTATCATTCACAGCTTTCTGATCAAAGTTATTTTTAGGAAACTGCTATGAATTGCCTGAAGAGTTACCTTGTCCGAAGAAAGGGGGATGTGGTCGTGTACTCCATCCTGGCTGAGGATGATTCCCGTTGTTGCTCCCTATGAAGTTTGCATCTTCGGGTCGCGTCTTGGGGCAGCTATTCCCCGAGTGCCCCGTGTTCCCATAGACTTCGCAAGTCATATGGGTATCAAGGGCTTGGACCAGAGCGGCTTTTGGAGTATCGTTTAGCTTTTTCAACAGCAGGTCCATCTTAGCGGCGAGCATGTCAGTGCGCTCGATCTGATGGATGCCATGGGATAAAGTGCTAGACCTTTCTTCTCTCCATCCTTAATTGGTGGCCATTTTTTCAATTAGCCCTTTGGCCGCAGTGATGCTCAAGGACAGGAAGGATCCTCGAGCGGCTGCATCCAGATGTTCTTGTGCTGAGCGATGAAGCCCATGGAAGAAGCTCTGAATAATCAGCCACTCTTGAATGCTGTGGGGGGGGGCAGGCTGCGATATATTCCTAGAGTCTTTCCCAGGCCTCCGCCACGGTTTCATTAGTGAGCTGTTGGAAGCTCGATATTTTGTTCCTCAATGCGTTAGTTTTCCCAAGCGGGAAATACTTCGCAAGAAATGCATCGGAACATGATTCCAAGTTGTTAGTGTTGCATGGTTGAGGTAGAACCATTGTTTTGCCTTCTCAACAAGAGAGAAAGGGAAGAGACAAAGTTTGACGGCATCCGGTGATGCTCCTTTCATGTTGAACGTGCTGCAGATCTCCAGAAACTACAGCAAGTGATTGTTGGCATCTTCCATAGCTAGTCCACAGAATGGGATAGCTTGAACCATGTGAATCACCCCTGACTTGAGTTTGAAGTTCTCCCCCACTTGAACTTCAAGTCCAGTAGGAATGTGTTGCTCGAGGGGATTTAGAACTCACGAATGGTCTTCTCAGCCATGGTGGTGGTAACTGGAGTACGGGTAGACGTGCTTGGTTCTAGCTCCCTTGGTACAGGACTCTGCCCGTGGATAGTCTTTGGACGGACTCTCCTGAGCAGTGACTTTGGGTTATTATGGTAGTTTTCCGGCAGGTCAAAACCAGCCATACACCTCTCTGTTGCAACCACAACAAAAACAACAGAGCAAAGTAAGCCTGCTAAAAACTAGTGGTAGATTTATCAAGTATACAGGGTTCGAAATGAGATATCAATTATCTCTCTGCCTATTGCTTCCCTGGCAATGGCGCCAGAAAAAGCTCGTTGGCGTCTCTTAGCCTGAACAGGTTTTACTCCGCAAGCGCACGAAGACCGTTGTAGCCTTTCACTCAGAGTATTCCGAGTATCGTATATTTCCACAGGGAAGCGGCAGGCAAGAGAGTGTAATTGAATATACTCAAGTCGAAATAACTGTAAACTTAGATAAATTATACCAACTAGTAGTAACAGGGGTAAACGTGACAAATATAGGTGTATGGTGGGATGATAAACCTATCAAAGATATCCGTAGAAAGGTATAGTTGCCTGAGAGGACAACGAGTGAGATAAAGTCACCTAAGTCTATTTCTAATCGGCTGCAAAGGTTATCCGTGACTAACTAAGAAACTCAATTAACAAGTCAGGGTCTTGCGTCGAGCGAAATTATAGAGTCTCGAGGGTACCAGGGGTAGATAGTTGGTCCCGAAAGAGAGTCTAGCTAACACCTACGGGCCTCCCGAACGATGGGCTTGGACTACACAGGCATACCACACGCTGTCATCGAGTGGGGCTACCAAGCAAAGCTGCGTGGAGAGGATGGCATGCTGTAAACGTGTTCAAGCGAAGCTTGAACAACAATAGACCGTCCTTGATCAGAGGAGAGGATCTAGCCAGAGCCTAGCGTCTAAGTCTAGGGTTGAGTTATAGCACTAGCAAGAATAACAAGAATTGAATGACAAAGTTAAACACAATCTGAGCCTAGCAAGTGTGCAAATAAAGGTACACCACACTCGCAGGAGATAGAACTTAGAGTAAAATATAACTGAAATTATATTGAAGATAATCTGAATCCAAAAGATACAAAGCTTTACCACAGACTAGAAGATCACTCCAGAGACTCTGAGGCAAAGCTCGACTCAACTCTAACTCACAGGACTATCCTAACTATTGAGGGAATAGTGTAGCACTCTAAGATAGAACTTGAACTCAACTCCACACCTAGCAAATGAGCTCTCAGGACCTATTTATAGTCCATACATGTAAGGGGGTATTTGTAGGTGGCTTAGGTCAGTTGTGGTGGTAGGTTAGTGGCCGAGTGGCCAAGATCGGTGGCCGAGCGGCCACCCCCTATGGTCGGGCGACCATTCGATTTACCGACTTAGGCAATCCAGCGGTTGATCTTGCTTCCCCATGTCGATTGGAGGTTGAAATGGTTGATGCACGTGTAAAATGCCTCCGAAGGGTTGCCGGGCGGCCACGAAATGTGGTCGGACAGCCACGTGTTTTCCTTTGATTTGCTGCATGGCTTTTCCCTTAGATTAGTGACATCACCGATCCATGGTTTGATGGTCTTTCGGCCCTTGGATTCTTTGGATGCTTGATATAACAGTTGGATTGACATTGCCTTGTGTTTCTTTGCATGCAGGAGTGAAGTGGGGGCAAACCGACTCTGAGGGGTGGTCGGCCGACTATGCCACATGGTCGGGCGACCTGGCAGGTGGCCGGCCGACCATGGGTTATGGTCGAGCGGCCATGGGTTTTTCCCAGTTCAGCCCATCTTCACTTCTTGGCCTTATTTCATCCATTTTTACTTGTAATTTTGTACCTGCACCCAAATATTCATGTACATCTTGTGGAACTCATTAGTAGTAAGGGTTAGTCAAGATATTTCACATGTTTTGCTTCATTTGGTGGATAATTGACGGTTGGTATCGTGAGATTATGACCATCAACAGTGACTCAGTTTTCCTCTCTGCTTCTCGATCAGGGGATGGTGCAGAGGTGTTTCCCCCCACTGCCTGGGAAGCTACTTCGGCAGCCCTGCATACAAAGATGCAGGAGTCAGAAATTTGATCTACTCTACAAGTCCAAGGCAATGGAACGGTATTGAAACTTACGACGGCAGTTGGATCCTGGATCTGACTATTCTAACTAGTGGTTTTGCTTGGCCAACTGGTGCGGAAGAGGAGGACTCGGGCGACATGCCCATAGCATCGGACTTCTCAATCGTTCGACGCTTCTAGGTGTGGGGAGTCTCATCGTCAGAAGGCTCGTTCTCCTCACCGACAGTGTCAACTATCCGCAATGTTTTGTTCGCGGTGGAGGCACTCCATTTCTTGATGGCTTGACGAGTCGCCCGGCAATTTGTTTCTGAAGCAGCGTTTTCTTCTATCCTCGCTGGCTCTTTTCTAACTGGATCCTCATCTACAACTTCGGTATAGAAATTTGACGGCATATCTCCAGCTGCAAGGCCATCAAGGTCTGGACCTGCATACTTAGAGTCAATTGTTCTTTTTGCTCTGATGGGAGCTTCACCAGGGTATGGAGATTCAGAGAGGAATTTAAAGCAGATACCCTACAGTGATAGGCGATGGTGAGATCATATTTTCCAGTTCCACTACATCAACTAAATTGCAGACAGCTAGAAGAAGTTCAACACACAATACCTGGTCCGGGGGTTATACACAAAAAAGGAATGGGGGCACCGTGATTTGTAATTTTTCCAGTAAAGAAAGTCTTAATTTGGGCCTTGATCTTTGCCCGAGTGACCTCCCGGTTAATCTCAGGAGTGGGATCATCTAGTCCAGAGTAGAAGCAAGCTAGATGAACTCTGTCCTTTAGTGGCTGAATACTATGGTGCACAAAATCTATTGCTACTACCATGGCCGTGAGGCCCCTATTCTTCAGATTAGCAATCTTCTCCAACAATGCTGTGACGTCTTCCATCTCATTGTCTGGCACCCTCTCCTGCCAACTATCTCCACTTGTTGGAATACAACTGGAGTTGGCAGGGACAGAGTTCTCTGAATTTTCCATAAGGAACCACTTGTCAGTCTAGACTTTGTTGGATGACAGCAGGGGCAAGTCTAGGTAACGCAGTTTCATGCTATCACGTAATTGGAATCTTGCTCCTCCAATGTATATACCATGCCCATCCTTGTTGTGGCGTTTATAGAAATATAAGTACCGCCAGAGATTGAAATGTGGCGGAATACCTAAGAAGGCCTCACAGAAGTGGACAAAGATTGATAACTGAATGATTGAATTGGGATTCAGATTGGGCAGTTCCAGTTTGTAGTAGTGAAGCAATCCCCACAAAAACAAGCATATCGGAAGTCCAAGCGTGGTAGAAATACCAGGTGAACACGGGTGTGAGATGGGGAAGAACCTCAAGGTACAGTCGGCCGATCTGAGTCTTCCACATTCCGGCGGTCTTCTCTAGGAGCAGCCCTAGCTCCTGGAGGTCCTCCAGGTGAAAGTCCTCGACAGTAGTGGCGGTCTAGGCAAGCTTCGGGTCTAGGGGCTCTCCCACCATGAGTGAGCTTGACGCATCTTGTGTGGCAGGGATGATGGATCTCGTGTTCCTCTTTAGCGGCATCTCCTCGACGCTGCAATGGATCACTTTCGACTTCAAGCGCATCTAGCAGTTCGGTGAAATGGGGGGATTCAATGGCAGAAATGAGCGGCGGTGGCAGCCAAACCCTAGCAATTTAGGAGAAGAAGATGAGCGCGGTGCGAACTTCAACCGGCGTCGTCATATTTAACAGGACGCGCCGTCACTTCTAACAGAAGGGGCACCCAAAAACCTGTGGTCTACGGCATTGGTTAACGGCACGATACGATGCGCCCGAGCACGCCACTCGGATGGAATACCACTCGGCTCTCCTAACTGAGTATACCAGGGGCTGGATGACAAGTGTGCTGACGGGGCGCATTCTTCAAGCACTCGGCTGGTTCAAAACCAGGGTCATTTATTTAGCCTTTTGGGGTAGCACTCGACTTTTCTAACAAGTGCTCAAAACTACCCGGGCCTTTCACATCACTTCATTATATGCACTCGGCTCTCCTAATCTGGTGTAAGTCGGCATTACACAAAGCGTGCCAACAGCGGCGACAAGAGAAGTACATTGTCTGGCATTATCTAAAAGGAGACACATCAAACAGAGCACTTCAACTTTATTCATGGTTTGAAGGGAGTTCAAGATACAACAAATCAATCCTATGGGTAGTTGCGACAAAGAGAACTGTGCTGTTCGAATCACCCCTCACATTGGCAGCAGAGAAGATCGGCACCTTTCTTATGGCCTACATTTGCACACTCGAAGGGAGGTGGCGTCGATGCAGGACATCTTCCACATCACTGCCCGAGATCATCGACATATCTGGGGAGAGAGCCCCGACAACCTCAAGGGATGCAGAAAATGATGGCCAACTCAAACTTGCAGGTAAGGGAGGTCTCCATCTCCTCAACCCACTTGAGTTTGAGTGTGGCAGCATGGCAGCAGGGAAGTTCCCAACCACCGGGCAGGCAGCACTGCATTTTGGTGGTGATGCAGCTAGATCCATGATCAGTCACCTCCAAGATGCATTGAGGCAAACGGTCGTAGATCTAGGCTTCACCAACACCAGTGGTTACAAGAGATCTCTTTAGAAGCCTCTCATAACCAGATTGAGAATCAGGTTATACCTGATGATGGTGGGGATTTAGAAGAATCTCATAACCAAAAAGAATTTCAGCGCTACAGAATACTATGGCTATCCAGAGAAAGGCTTTAGCTGCGGTGGAACTCATTGTGATGTTCATCCTATTTGACGAGGAGCAAGAGGCACTTTGGGATATCTATTTAAATCCAGCCAAGATAGACAAGTGGTCGACAAGCATTCATAATGGTGACATCAGTCGGTGCTTTTAATGACAATACAACTGTTGCTACCCAAGGCCTGGCAAAAGGGAGTCGTCAGTATTGGAGCTGGTACTGGGCACAAGAATCAAATGCCCGATCTAGGTTCATGGGTATATAGTTTACATATGAGGCCAAAGGCGGAGCAATAATTGAAGACAGAGATGACATTACAGCATCTTTTCCAGCCTTGGGGGTCAGGGTGGCCTCAGGCGAAGGAGATATTTTTGAAGCAACAGAACAGGGTGATAGGGAGTAATGCACTCAGCAGCGGTGCGGCAGAAGCATTCAAGCACTCGATAAATGTGCACTCGGCTATGGGTGTCTACCGGCATATTGATTAACACTCTGAACAAGCTCCAACATGCATTATCATACTTCTTGAATCTTGGGGCGGTGGGAGTGTTAAGGAGAAGGCTTTCCATAATTTTTTTCACGGTAATTTCCTGAAGGTGTAGTTCAAACTTTCAAGTTGATTGTTATTCAAGTCAACTAGAAACTTGGGGCTACTCTATATGGAGTACATCTTGCCATGGCCTCCATGCTTCGGATGGTAGGATGGACTCCATGGTAACCTTCAAGACGATTCCTACGCCATAATCCACTGATACACCTATTTATATCTTCTATTAATTTTCTATAATTTTATGCATACGATGTTTTTCTGTGGCATATGCATTGCTAGCTCTCAAATTTCACCAGCAATGCGCGTAAAATTCCTATAGTATAAATATATACCACTGCCTCCACGGTCTACCTGTCAGGTACCACCTCGCGAGGAGGGCTCCGACCTAGACCGGGCACGTTGGGCCCACACGTGGACGAGATCCAACACGACTCGTGGGGGGCGGAGTTCGGCAATCATTCGGGCCACACGTCGTCCAGACGGACGGGGCCGGGCCGGGCCCGCCATCTTACTAACGACGCCCGGTCTCTTCGCCAGCGGTGGCGATTTAGGCTCTTCCGCGTCGCTGATCTCGCATCTCGGCGCTGCCGCGGTGCTGCAACGCCTGCGGCCGCGGCGAGCAAACGGGAGAGAGGGGGAGAGGGAGGATGAAGGTCGCAGGTGGCGGCGCGGCGGAGCCCGGGGACTATGTCTACTTCAAATCCGTCGTCCCGCTGCACAAGATCTCCGTGAGTTCTCGCGCTCCTCCACTCTAACCCCTCCCATGTACCGTCTCACCAGTCTCTTCCGCTCGCGCGTCCGGGTTTTAGGGGTACTGCTAATCGGCCTTAGGCCGCGCAGCTTGGTCCGGGGTCTGTGGTCGCGGGAGCGGATCAGTGGCGTCGTCGCTTCGTGTGGGAGGGTCTGGGTTTGGGATGAATTTGGATCTAGTTCAGTGCGAAGAGCTTTTTCTTTCGCTCGGCGATATCTGCAGGGGCGCGTTGATTAGTGTAATTTGGTGTTTGGCAGACGCATTTGCTGTTGTGTGTTGGCATGACCATTGTGGTGCTGTTTAATCCAGACAGTGGCCATACCTGAATCTGATGATATGCCAACAAAGGTTCCAGACCTTTGTAAGGGGTTCCAGTCTCTACTAGACTTATTGATTACTCTATGTATGTGTGTTCAATATGTGTCTACACGAACGTGGATGTATAATGGACATATGCTTAATTTTGCACTTATGCGCTTCATGATGGGCATCTTTGTCTTCTGCCGTACTGATACTTGTCTACTCATGATCTAACTCCAACCACTCTATGGCTTCACAAGGTTCATCACTTCAGCCTTAGCACCACTTGGTGGTTTGATGCATTTCTCGTAATGCTTAGCTCAAATTTCTCAAGTCATAGTCTACTCTCTGTTAGATATATCCATATATCTTTGTATTTCCTATGTATTGTAGGTGGTTGTGTGAATATATCCTCCTGTACCTCTGTATATATATCGGCCTAAGGGCCTCATAATGAATACAAGCGCTATTCATAACACTCCATATTTATGTATTGAGTCCGCTGAGTTGAGTTACATTGTGATTGAAGTCTATTTGATTATATGATTGGAGCTACTGGCCAAACTAGGTGTCTTACCTTGCAATACAACATTTTTTCGCTTTTTTCCTGCATTAACTTATTGTGCTCGTTGTGCTTACATGCTACTCACCCTATGGTGTGTTGCAACCTTTTTTCTCTTGTCATTGGATTTTTTGTGTTTTTACATCACTGTATATGCATAAAAAGGTCAGGATAGCCCAAATGGGTCTATTTGGCTTTGTCAAATGGGTCTATTTGGCTTTGTGTGCTTATGTGTTGGATCTACTTACAAGTCCCATGAATCTGTTCATGTTAAATATTTTTTTGCAACCTTTTCGTATTTGGTCAGGAACTTGTCCATAACCCCATATTACTCCTTATCAGCTCACTAGGATTTTAATGTGTGATATGCCTTTTGAGATAAAAATACTTTAAGTTGTTATTTTAATATTAATAGTTTTTCAATTGTTTTATATGTTTGGCTTGTTTCTGAGGTATTTCTCTTTCTCCTAAACTTGTAGATTGGCTCAAAGCTGTGGAGATACTATGACTTTGGTCCCAAGGTTGTGCCGCCTCTTGTATGCATCCCAGGAATTGCAGGGACGGCTGATGTATACTATAAACAGATCATGTCTCTTTGTATGAAGGTACATACTCTGGGAGATGAATATTCCTCTCGAACTCTTATATCTATTCTGATTTGAGATATCTGAAGTTTAAGTGTTCATGTATGCCTATATTTGTTGGCTACATGCAAAAGATTTCTCGGATATGCAAGAGACCTGTGTATTATTTCATTAAGAGTAGAAATATTACACAGCCCACACAAAACATATGCACCCTTGGCTACCTGCAAAATCAAACTCACGCTTTGGAAGGTATCCAGATTGTGGTAGTATTATGAAGTCCTTCAAATTTAATATGAACGTACCTTCTTCAATCTGACTACCAGTTAAACTGTGCTGGAAGCCTAATTATTTCTGTTAACCAATGTATATTAGTTAATTGCATGTGGGGCTGCCTGAAGATTCTTTTTTCAATTCTCTTTCAGGGTTATCGAGTAATATCTATTGACGTTCCTCAAGTTTGGAATCACCATGAATGGATTCATTCATTTGAAAAGTTTTTAGACTCTATGAACATCCATCATGTAAGGAAACACCACCCTGTTTTTTTTCTGCATTCGTGTCTTGATGAGGTTAAGAATACTAGCTTAAAGGCATTCTAATTTTTGTTTCTTTGCCACTCTTAATGTGTGTTATTCCTAAAATGACGTGTTTTGCCCTATGTGCTTTTGCCTGTGAAAATTTGGATTTTCTTCAGTTTTATTCAACTTTCTATCATGACTGTGACACTGACAAGAAATACAAAAAGCTAAACTGACCTTTTAGCACATGTATCAAAAAGTAATGCACTCTCCTATTTACATACTCTCAGAGAAATGTGCATTTTGTTCTCTTGGGTTTTGACAAGAAAACAAGGCATGATTTATAGCTCCCCCTTTTGTTTGATTCACTTCTTTCTTGAGAAAATTAGTACTGTAGAGCTAGCTTAATTTATCGTTGTAAATGTAGAGCACAATTCTTAGTTTTACTTCACTGAATAGTAAAGTACTTATTCGAGTTTCAAATACGTTATGCTGAACTGTGTGAGAATGCAGGTTCATATTTATGGTACATCTCTTGGTGGATTTCTGGCACAGATATTTGCTCAACACCGTCCTAGAAGAGTAAAGTCCTTGGTCCTGTCAAATACTTTTCTTGAGACGCACAAATTTTCTGCTGCCATGCCATGGTCTCCAGTGTATGTATAATATCTTCAAAAGTCCTCTAAGATTGTGTGAATGCATATTATTAATAATACCAGCATAAATGGCCATGTTTTGCTACTGGTATAATCAAGCCATGGTGTGTAGTGTGCTTGCCTCATATTGATGTTCCCAATGTGTTGTTTTCAATGTATTTGTTTCGATTTTGATGTATAATGACGAATGCGGTTTGTTCAGATTGTGTCTAAAGATAAAGATAAGTTATAATGGACGATGATAGAATGCAGACATACATGGTGTGAGGTGACATACTAAATATTTGGCAAAAGAATTTTTTTCCCTGACCTATGGTGTCATTTTGTTTTGACAAGACTCACGTTGACCTCGAGCTAATTTTGAGGTGGTGTTAGTTAGGTTGGAAAACCTATCTCCTTAGCTCTTCGTAGATATGTAGAATGTCCTTAATGGAGGTAGTTATGCAGTCGTTTTCGTGTGGTCTTTATCGCCGTATATCGGCAGATTACTCACGTCACCTTGTTTCGACAACTCTCGTCGCACCTACTCTCCCTTGGTTTTCAGGAGGCCAAATCTCATTGTTTGTGTTCCATCACGGCGCTAATACAATCTTCTTGGTTTTGTACGATGATGAGTCTTCTACGCCACACTATTGTAGTGGCGGTTTCTTCTCTCTCAGCGGCAGTACATGCTTGACATTCTGGAAGGGGCTGGTATGGCTGAATGCAAGCCCTGTTTGAGGCCAGTTGACACCAACCGGAAGGTCTCTTCTGCTGCTGGTGCGCCTGCGCTTGATCTGACTGATTTCCACAGCCTTGCTAGCACCTTACAATATCTTACTTTCACTCAGCCTGTCATTTCTTATGCCGCTCAGCGGATATGACTTCATATGCATGCTCCACAAGAGCCACACCTGCTGCTCTCAAACACATCTTGCGGTATATTCACGATACTCTACATTTGGGACTTCTTTTGCGGCCATCCACACAGTTTGACCTTGTGGTTTACTCCAATGCTGATTGGGCTGGATGTCCAAACACTTGCAAAGCCACCTCGGACTAGGCAGTTTTTCTTGGTGACAATCTTGTCTTCTGATCTTCCAAGCACCAGAACACTATCTCCTGTTCCAGTGCCAAGGCTGAATGCAGCTCTGTTGCTAATGCTGTCGCTGAAGCAACATGGATTTGAGAACTTCTTAAAGAACTGCAGACTCCCCTTTGGCATGCCACTCTTGTCTACGGTAACAATATCAGTGCTGTTTATATGTCTTCTAACCTTGTTCAGCATCAGCGCACCAAGCACATTGAGATTGATTTTCACTTTGTTCAAGAATGGTTATCCTTCGGTGACATTCAAGTCTTTCATTCCTACGTCTTCTCAATATGTGGCCATCTTCAGAAAGGGTTACCATCTTCTGTGTTCATGGAGTTTGGGTCTAATCTAATCTGAACATGTTAGCGGTGAAACAGACCAGATTGCAGTGGCGTGTTAGAACATGTATTTAGGGCTCTACCGGCTGTATTTAGGGCTGGCCCTATGGGGAGTATGAGACTCCGGCACGGCTGTGGCTTGGCTTGTTGCCTAAGCCTGTGCCTGGGATATGATTAGATTAGTGGGTGTCCTTCCTAGATTAGGACTCTAGGTCCCTATGCTGTATATATACATGTATTCTGCATTCCTCAATATCAACCTATTATCCTGTGCCATATTCTATTTCACAATATAATAAAGCCATCCAATTGGTTGGTCCTTAGATATTTGTCTGTTCTGGGCCATTAGATTGTTAACCTTTCCATATTTTCTGTTGTTTGTAACAGTGCTAAGCTTACTAACACCAATATTCTTTCCAACAGAACTGAGCTAAATGAAACATCTAACCTCCAATGATTAGTGATGCCATTGCTGTAGCTTAGATGGTGTTTATTTAATCTGTAGTGATTGGAATATTATTTTTATAATGGGCTGATATGAACATGAACAACATGTGAAACCATTGCGCAACTAAGAAACTCTAGTCAGCTCAATTGGAACTTGTTTTCTCAACAAAAAAAAAAAGGAAAAGAGAAAAAGAAATATCATTGATGGCATCATATTCAATGTTTGACATAATAAAATTATAATTTGTACTCGGTATAACTACTAGTGAGTAACTCTGTCCAACAATTTTCTTCTGAAATTGCAGTGTTAATTGGACCCCTTCTTTTTTGCTGAAGCGGTACCTGTTGACAGGAATCCGAGATGGTCCCCATGAACCCTTCATTGCAGACTCAGTAGATTTTGTTGTGGGTCAGGTTTGTATCAACTTTAAACAGTTCTTTAGATGTTTTTGAATCAGAATAATGCACAAGTTTTCAAATGATCTTGTGATATGTAGTAAATATGAGTGATCAAACCTCATGTGATATAATATAATTATTTTTCCTACTTAGATGAATTTTTAGATAACAGGCCATTTTTTGTTAGTCATTTCATAACATTTTCTGCATTCCAGGTGGAGACGTTGTCGAGAGATGATCTTTCGTCAAGATTGATGTTAAATGTTAATGTTGCATCAGTTGGGTCATTAACATTGCCTGATTCACTCATCACTATAATGGATGTAAGTTACCTAAAATTCCTGTAATATAGCAAAACCTCAGTATATTACTGTTCATAACTTCATATAGGATTTTCTTATGTTTAGGAAAAAAACATAAACCTTTTTCTTCGCTCTATGTTCCATCAATTGGCCACAATGTGGCAACCCCTATGAGTATGTTGCAGGATAAGCATCTTAATGTTGGTTATTTGCAATAAAGATGTCTTCAGAACCATCTTTTGTTAAGTACTTCCATGATGTCCTTGCCAAATTCAATGGTCTTTGACAGTTCAATACCTCTTACTGCATACTAACGGCGTTCAGTGAACATCTTTGCACAGACAAACGACTATTCTGCTGTTCCCCAGCAGTTGAAGGACCAGTTGAACGAAAGGTTCCCTGGTGCAAGGCGAGCTGTATTGAAGACTGGTGGTGATTTCCCATTCCTGTCACGTCCAGATGAGGTTAATCTGTACCTTCAGGTATTGTATACACCTTTTTTTCCTTTCCTTGTTAAGGGACTTCAAGAATAATTATTGAAACATTGTCAGCTACATTTGAGGCGAGTTGGTGTAGAACCAAGGCCTGATCTGGTTCAAGGCTTCACCCGGAATGGCAATGCTGGCAGTTCAAAGGACCAGAAAAATGGAGGGGACAACTTTGATGAAAGTGCTGGTAACAATCGCCACCAGGATTCAGGTGACAGTGATCATGACAGGAGGCACTGTGGATCAGGATCACATGATTCTGATGAGAGCATACCGACAAGCACAATGCTTGCCGACACTGTCCTAGGTATGCTCTGCTCAAACCTGCAAGTTTTGCTATTGATGGCCACGATACATCACTACTACGTTATTGGTTTTCTTTTTTTTTCCCCTCCAGACAGCTGTTACACATAATGAATATGCCATTTTTCCCCGTACGCAGAACTGGTTATGTAAAAAATCGTGGAAGCATATGCTGCAGCTGCATTGGAGTTCTTCTGCCAGTGGGGAGATGCCCCTCAACTGATGGAAACACATTTCTGTATGTTTGTATAATATGCTTGTCTTCTATATTTAGTTATGTACACAATTTTCTGTGTATGTAGGCCTGTAAATTGGATTCTATATGCTTTCAAATATGATGTGCTTGTCTGGTTTTCTTGAAATAGAAAATCAGATCCTTCAGGTTCTTTGTTCCCATCTTCCTGTTCAGTTCTGTTAAATCTGACATGTTAGTGCCCGTATTTTTCCCTGCTTTTGCCTGACGCGATACCGATATCTTACTCCTAATAGAATAACTAGAGTCTTCTCTAAGGGCTAGTTTGGCAGCAGAGGGGCTAATAGCCCAGGGAAGGAGAGCCCCCAGCGGGATTAATTGGCTTTTCAAAATCCACGGTGTTTTCCTCAGGGCAACTTTTCCCTCCCCTTTCGCTGTTTGGAAGCACGCGCTAGTTTGCTGTCCAGGGCAGCGTTTCTCAGCCTTCCGTTGTCTGCACTAAGAAGCAAACGTCTCACAATGCAATTTGCACATGGTTGAAAGCTGGTGATACTTGAATCAAGATACTGTCCAACTCATCATACATGAGTACGTGTCTGACTAGTACGTATATCAATTCTGGCCAGTGCATGCACACAAGAGATTCAAAAAAATGAAGAAAAATCAGCAATGTCCACAAGCAACATTTTTCAGGACCCAAGAGCCTATGACCGACTACTGAACAGCGGCAGAACATGCCTCAATTAGCCCTGCAATCTTCTATATATAAGACATTACTTGTCCACAACTTACAAAATCACAAATTTACTATGATCTCAACTTACATATAGTCAATTCATATAGATATTCATACAGAAGCATAGAGGCCTAACATTTGTCTCAAAAAACGGTTCTTCCATGAAAAAATTATGAATTATTCACTTTCGAATAGTAGGAGACTCAAGAACTAGATGGATATGAGAATAAGAACTATCCTTCTTACATGAAGAGATGTTTATGTGTAATCAAACACCTGCAGGCACAAAATAATGGTGAAATCAGTGATAAATCAAACACCTGCAGGCACAAAAAAAATGTTTCTGTCCACATAAACAATGCACAGAAAGGCAGTTCTGAGTGAGACGAGCCAAGAAAGTAATAATACTACTACTACCATTGAAAAGTAAATATAATGCATATCCACAAGAAAAAAAATTCAGAGCAAAACAGCTGGAGGTTGTGGGTGCATAAGCTCAGTGTTGCAGCTGCTACTTGCTATTCAGCCTATGCATCAGCTATTTATATTGTAAAGAGAGAAATTCAACTCATCATGAGAGGAACTGTGAACTGTAACATGCACAGATAAAGGCAAGAACAAGCATAACTTAAAATATAGACCTTTCTTAGTGAATGGCAACTCAATGGAAATAAATTCTGTGACTTATACTAAAAGATAAAAAAGAAGTCATATTACAAATAGGTTACAGAGTTAAGCTTCTAACTTTTTCTGCTAGACAAATACAGGAGAGACAATAGCCACAACAACTAGTTATTACTGAATGAGTTAAACCATGCCAATAACTAGCCATTACTGAATGAGTTTAAACCATGCCAGATCATCAATGAACAATGATAAAAATGACATCCACATAAAAAAAAGCTCAGAGCACAAAATAATGGTGAAATCAGTTATAAACTTTCACAGGCTACATTGTTCTTGGCAATGCATCTAGGAACCTGGACACAATTATTTTTTTCTCTTACAACAACATCTAAACAATACAGTAACAATTTGTCATGACTAAAGGAGGTTATTTAATCATTATGATGGATCTATGTTACTCCAGTAATATGCCATATCTAAACAAATGCAGTAACAGATTAGAGAGTCAAAATGCTTACAAGATTTTGTACCTTGGTTTGCTCAAATCAGACGTTCAGACCATGAGTCGCTCCCACTAAGCAACCTGCAATTAAAACCAAAAAGAACAATCCATTGGTACCCCAGTACTCTTTTTATACTCCAAACCAGCAACATCTATGGGATTGAATTAGGGACAAACCTGATTTTACGCTTAAGCCAAATCAACCGAACTTCGGGGTCAGTTGTTTTCATAAAGACCTCTCTATTTATCGAAGATTCAAAGAGCTCCAAAGCATATGACTTCTCTTCTTTAGTTAACTCAACTATTGCCTCTAATGTAGCCACGCACTTCCCAATAGAGAACTCCTCATCACGCTTCCTCTGCTCCTCAAAAGCTTCAAGTGTTTTGCTAGATTGGCTCTTTTTATACTCCACATAGCCTTCTAGGGCCGCTCCAATATGACTTTGCTTACGTTTCCTCCCACTACCGCTTTCTTCTTGCCTTGATTCTTGATTAGATGAGACCGACTGAGGTCCACTGGGTTCATTAGTGCTGAAGGGATTAGCTGGGACAGATTCAGTGGACAGATTGAGCACACTTGTGGTCTCTTGTCCATCCAAATCAAATGAATTAGTATTCAAAGGATTAAGACTTTGTTCAGATGCACTCCTGGATGTAGGAGCAGAAGGTGGAGCAAAATCAGCAGTAGTTGATGTGAAATTTAACTCTCCGGTAGCTACACTACCTATACAAAATGCAGCAAAAGTATATTTAGTTCATATATACAGTGCACATAAGTTAAAGGAAGAAATAGTAAATGCAACACACACGCACCATCATATAGCGCTTCTAAACTGTAAAAAAGAGGGAATGGTCTGTTGCGAAACTTTGCTACCTTCGGGTGAGCCTATTAAATGCAACATGAAATGTAATTAGTTATTAGCAAAAGTGATCATATTGAATGCACAAAGATAGAATCATACAAAGAAAAATTGCTTACACGGATCAGCCTTGGCCAAACTTCTGGTTCAGCCAAAACCATGCATAAGGTGTCATTCCAACCAGCCCCGCTTTCATTTCTTGAACCTCTTATTGCCTTGTAACTTCCTTTAAGCTCTTTCTCCTTCTCTTGCAATTGTTGTTTAGAGAAATGAGCTTGAGGGAACTTTTCATTGAACTTGGTGGTGATACTATTCCATCCATGCTGATTCCAACCATTTTGACCTTTGAATTTTGGATTATCTTTGTGATCATACATCACATCGATTAACCCTTTCTCGTACGTGATGTTCCAAATCATCTTTTTTCAAAACTGAAATTGTGGAAATAAAACTAAGCCCATGGACATTCCATAATTTGTTTTTTTGTATAACCATGTAATAATAGTACATAAACAATTATAGTACATAACCGAGGAATGTATAGAACTAGGCAACTAGCTACATGACAAACTACAAACCATACAGACTACAAGCTATGATAGGCACCACTAGCTATTGTAGGCAGCCCACATCTGAAGTGCGATCTGATCTCTTAGTGTGCTTCCATCACTTAATTCCGTGTCATTCAGATAGTTGTTATCTCCCTCTGGGACATCAACATATTGACTTGGAGATATGTAATCTGGTTGGTTGTCAAGCCATCCTTCTTCTCCATTTTGCCCTCTAATTATGTTGTGGAATGCAACACTTGCAGCTGCAATCTTGATTTGGTTCTCTATAGGATGGAATGTGCCTACTTTTAGAATCGGGAACCTTTTCTTTAGAACACCGATGGCCCTCTCTATATGGTTACGGAGAATTGCATGGCGGTGGTTGAACAACTCTTTGTAGTTCTCATAACCACTTTGTGATGAACGACGCCTCCTAAATTGGTTCAGATGGTATCGAACCCCTCTATATGGTGCAATGAAGGATGGTGTATTTGCATACCCACCATCTACTAGGTAAAACTTTCCTTCTGGCACACTAAATCCTTTGCTAATAGCAGATCGAAGCACCCCTGCATCTGAGGCTGACCCTTCCCATCCACATGAAACAAATGTGAAATTGAGGTCGAAGTCGCAGGCTACCATAACATTGTGTGAAAGAGTTCCTTTCCTGTTTCTATATGGAGGGGCCCTATCTTCTGCTATGGTGATGGGTATATGTGTGCCATCGATTGCACCAATGCAGTTCTGCAAGGAAAAGAATATGGAAGCATATTGAGGCCATGTGGCAATGAAAGGGAAACACTTCAACTAATTGTGTGTTTGGAATTGATAGCTCACCTGAAAAAATGGCATGAACCTAGAATCTGTTGCAATTTTAGTATGAGTTTGGACAGAGCTAGGAAGCTTCACGAAACGCTGAGTTAGTGTGGGAACAATATCAAAAACTTCAGATACTTTTCTATGGATAGTCTCTCCACTGTGTTGAAAAGCCTTTTGCAGCATTTGGTTACTAGCATTGTGGGAGATCATGTACATGAACATCCCAAGCTGCTCCTCAACGGTAACTCCTCGTGTGTCACGTAGTAAATTCTCTCCTCTAAGAAAATTTGCTGTGGCTTTGAATATTGATGGCTCCATTCGGAACTCAGATTTGCACCAGCTCTCATGTCCTTCAAGGATTTCTTTAACCTTTTTAGCACCAGTGAGTGAGGAGGTGTGGATGGGCTCTTTCTCTTCTGATAGGTATGGGATTATAGCAGGGAGAATAACAAAGAACAATTCATCATCGTCTTCTTCCTCATCTAACAAAAATTGTCTAACTTGCTCCTCCCAAGAACCCATATCTACAAGTGTGGAATAAGAACTTAAGAAACTATACAATATAAGCATGCACTTATATAGTTGTGCTTATTTGTATATAAAACATATTTCCACAGACCACATTGTAGTAAAGCAAGAACATCAATAAAGCAAGAACTACGCTACAGTAAGCAATTAAGCACATGGTCAAAAAATATAGTGCACACAATGTAATAAAAAAGGAAGAATAATCATCCCTTGACAGTCAAATGTCATATGTACGACCGGAGTACGTCGGCAGTAAAGTCAAACAAGAACACCAAAGACAACGAGTGTTTAAAATAAGCTATCCTCTCAGACTGCCCACTGTTTTCATATTATTGCTCTATCTAATCAGTAGCTCCGTTGCCGGCAACGAGTGCTTTAAAATAAGCTATACAGTGCATGCTTGACCTCAGTTATACATATGAGTAGCGAACAGGCATAAGCTGTCCATTTGGGTGTGATGAAATGCAAGAACATCCATCAGGCTTTTGGTTTGGTTGTGGAATAAACAATGCAAGAACCAACTTTTCAAGGGCACCGGTTCTCTCCACCAATATCAACCTCAGGCACAGAATCAAAAAGCTAAAACTCGTTTACAAGTTAACTCCGTATATATGTTCATCAAAGAAAAAAAAGCAAGAAATGCATGCAGCTTGAGCACTTGTTCCTCCAAACCAGGCACACCCCTCTGAATCCCATGTGCTCGTACTGAAAGAGTCCACAGATGCATGTGTATACGCGAAGGATGGCTAACCAAGATTTAATCACAAGTAAAACTGGATGCCTAACCAAGATCTACAACCACCGAGTGGTTCTTGACGGAGTGGCTCTTACCAAAGATTTACAATCACCGAGTCGTTCTTGACCAAGATCTAGAAACCCTAGCTAATAGATGAGGATGACGAGGAAGGACTTACTTGCAGTTGGTGGATGGCGAGGGAAGGATGGTGTTGCGGCGGCAGCAAGCAACGTCGACGACCGAGGTGGCCGAGCAGGGACGGCGGAGGCGGCGCGGCCGAGCGGGTACGGCGGAGGCGGCGCGGCCGAGCGGGGACGGTGGAGGCGGCGCGGCCGAGCGGGACGGCGGAGGAGTCGTGGCCGAGCGGGGACGGCGGAGGGGACGCGCAGCCGAGCGGGACGACGGCGGAGAGGCGCGGCGGAGCGTCGCCTCGCCTCGCACGCGTTGCGCGCCGTCGCCTCGGGGAGAAGCCGCCCGGACCCTAGAGTCGTGGCTGCGCTACCCTGGGGAAAACGATGGGTCGGGGCTAGGTGCCCCCCTCGCGTGGGCTTCCAAACGGCCCAGGAACTCGCCCCGGGGCCGAAATCCGCGCGGGCGGGCTGCCCGGGGAAAAGGCCGGTTTCCCTGCGGGGTTTTGGGCTCCCAAACCAGCCCTAAAGGATTCTACCTGTAGTCAGGGAAAAAAAAATCTGGTAAGGATTCTACCTGTAGTCAGGGAAAAAAAAAATCTGGTAACCAATACCCGAACCTAAATAACCCTATAAATATCGATAGTAAGTCTAGAAACCCGATTTTAATATGGACAACGCGGATTTTATGACCTGTGTTGGCGAATTACAATGGCTCAATGTACGGAGCTTCGTAATCAGCCGTCAAAGGCGTGTATCACGGAATGTCAGTTACAAGAGGGGGAGGTGGCTGTCAAACTGTTGGCTAATCTATATATTGAAGCTACTAAATATTCCTTTTGATATGCAGTCTATTCACATTATCGTAGGGTCCACTGGCCATTACACATTACTCATTAATGGTTTCACACTAGTCATTGATGGTTTCATTGATTTTCTGTGGCTAACATCACTCATGCATGTGTTTAAAATTATACACAACTATTTTTCCTAATATTTTAGTATTTTATTATTGCATCTCACTTTATAAATTATGTCCATTTCAATATTACAAAATCTTCATAGCAACACGCGAGGTATCATCTAGTTACACTGGCTCAAAGAGCGGAGCTTCATAAGCAAAGGCGTGTATTACTGGTATCCTGGAACGTCAGTTACGAGAGAGGGAGGACGGTATTTATAGAAATCCCTGCCGTCCTCCAATGAAATTACACTCTTACAAACACAACCACTACATCCCTTATTCGAGGGCACATTAGACATTTCGCCTTTATCTCAACAAGTGGGGCCCGATGTCCTTTGAGATCCTAGCAGGACGGTATCTTCTGCTAGTCTTTGGATGGTCATTGAAGGAGTCTTCGCCTCCTCCCTTGTCTTTGGCCTTTGAAGCGACTTGGTGACGCGCGATCTTTGGATGATCTCAGAAGGCATAGTCGCATCTTCGCTTCTCTTAGGTGTCAATGTTAATTGTAGGGGTCAGGGTTGTCCTTTTGGACCGTTCCGTTGTAGAGGACTCTGGCAATATTAATTGCAGTGGTTAGGGTTGTCCTTCGGGACTCTTTAGCCATCGAGATTACTCTCCCCCTCACAAGCAAGGGCTGAGCTTGCACCATGTGTCGCGGCTTGCTGTGGCAGAGGGGAGTGTCGCTTTGGCTCTCTCCCTCCGCACCCCCTTTTCACACGTCTACCCTCTCAACACCAGAATACACACGTCGCCCTCCGAGGGTTCGGCTTTACCCTGCTGTCTATATATAGTCCGCGAGGTGATTCAGTTTTTATTGTGGCTTTTCTTCTTTGCTGTTGCTTTCGGGAGTTCGAAGCCTCAGACTTTCTTGAGCTCTCGAAGCCGCTCAGGTACGAAGCTCAGGTTCTTGCTTCTGCTGCGAGCTTTCTCAATATGGGAGCGCACTAAGAAATCTTGATTATCAAGTGTACGAGAAGACGAGGGAGTTTGTGAGAAGTAGAGTTACTACTTCGGTGGTCTCTCAGTGGGCTGCTAACGGGTGGTTTCCCGAAGGTTGTGGCCGTATATAATCTGATTTGATTCATGCGTCATTGGGCTTTTATGGACCTGAACCGAAAAGATTGTTGGGTTGGTAAGGCAGATTATGTAACGGCATTGAAATCTCCATCGGATATAGTTTGATCTCCGGTCTCAGTCTCCGTCGGAGTTGGGTCTGCATCAGGTGGGGTAGATGAATCTCTCAGTGAAAAAAAAAGCCATGATCGGCAGAAACTGTCAGAGTTCTTCCATCAGAGAGTTCAAACAGGTGGAAAAAGATCGAACGGTTATTTTTATGTGGAAACAATGCAATAGTCATTGTATACATCATGTTTTGTGAGCCCGCTTATCTAATCAAACCTCTACGTTATAGGATCTAAGGGTGGGTGTGGCATGGGTACGGGGTAAATCATATCTAGGTGAAAAATAATTTTTAAAAAACTTGCTCTTTCATAGAGTAAATAGATTAACTCAAATTTCTGCAATAGATTAACTCAAATTTCTGCAATAGCCCACCATGTGTTGTACGTCATTAAAATATTTTTATTTAAATTAATACATACAGATGATGTAACAGCGATTAACTTGATCCTTTGGTAGTATCGCCAGAATACGTCACCCTGGCCATACGATTGTTTCCCCGTAAAACACATCGGCACACATCTTGCTAGGAATAAGAATATATAAATATATTGGCGGTCCTCGAAGTTAGCTCGGAGTGTCGAGTAGGTCTCTGAATTTAGAAAATCTTAAATCTGGATCTATAGAGTTAGCTTTTGTCACCTGGGTTCTTAAAGTTGGCTTTTTTACCATCCAAGTTCTAACAGGTACGATCTCAACCCGTTAGGTCTACGTGGTAGTCCACATTGTCCCATGTGGGCCCAATATTATCTAGGGCCCACGTGCCCGCCTCTCCCCCGCCCTCCCTCCACCGCCCATCCCCTTCTCGCCGCCCGTCGCTTCACTTCGGCCGTTGCTCGCAGCCTCTCCCACTGGCCCCGCTCCCTGCCCACTCCCTTCGTGTGGCGGCTCGAGTGGAGCAGACGTACAGCGAGGGCGCGCCATCCACGATGGAGCAAGCGGTTGCATGGGGAGGCACCTCAGCCGCTCTGCGCGCAAAGAGCTAGCACGCCTACAGCGGAGGGCGAGGAGCTGCCGCACAATGAAGGCACGACGGAGTGGAGCGGACGCGGGGAGGGCGAGGAGTGGCGTCGATGGCCTCGGCGAGCTTCTGTGAGGACTTCTCGGGGGAGGCGCTCCTATAGGTAGAGGAGTGGCGGCGCCCACGGGAAGGCGACACGTGCCTGGAGCGCGGCGGTGGGTGGCAGTGCGGTCGCGAATCCTGCGACTTGGGACGAGAGGCGGAGCATGGAGGTCCGCATGAGCTAGAGGGATGGTGGATCCGGTGGTGTAGATCTAGAGGAGCGGTAGACACCCCATGGGGGTGCTCCACGGCGGAGCCAAGGCTCGCCGCCTGTGTCCCTATCGATGGGTGTGTGTGAGTTGAGGGCTTTAAGAAGGTGGTGGAAGTCGAGAAGAGGTCATGGTGAATGCATTGCTCGCGCTAGGTAGGGCAGAGAAGGTATGGAGAGAGCAACGCATGTGAGCTGGCAAGCTTTGGCCATGGCGGAGGCACGCGTTGCGGAAGCAGTGGAGGCGACAAGAATCCCAGAGAAGTGTCTAGCACGGTGGAGAAGGTTGCGGAGGTGGAGGTGCGCTCGCTAGAGTAGCAAAATGAGGTCGGAGCTGGCCGGCGCTTGAGCTCGCCAGGGGCCGGTCATGGCGGCTTGGCGTGCTGGAGAAAAGAAGAGAAGAGCAAGTTGGGAAGGAGAGATGATGGTGGCGTGGCCGGAGTACCAGTCTTGAGGTTGTGGGTGGGGAGCAGAGGATAGCGAGAGAGGCGGCGAGCAGCGGTCGACGCTGCTGACGGGCAGCGAGAACGGGATGGGTGGCGGAGAGACGGTGGAGGAGAGGATGACACATGGGCCCCAGATAGTATTGGGCCCGCACGGGACAGCGTGGACTGCCACATAGGCTAACGGGTTGAGATTATACCCATTAGGACCTAGATGACACAAGAAGCCAACTTTATAGACCCGAATTTGAGGTTTTCTAAGTTTGGGATGCTGCATTTCACTCTATAAATGTAGTAGTTGAACAATTGGATGTACTATAGTATATGAGTAGTATATCATTAGTAGTATATCATCACGTGCCGGTAGTAGTATATCGGTAGTGGTTGCAAAATTATCGGAAACGCTATGCCGCGTCCGACGCGACCCCAAAAAAATCAGATGCGGCCCCACTCTCCAACCTTATCCCCCAGCCCGGCGCTCTCTCAGCCACACACGCATCGTGCACTCTCCGCCAGAGAGCAGGAGAAGGAAGAGCGACGGCACCCTCGCATGCCGGTGTTCTCCGCCGCACTGATCGGCTCTGCCGTCACTTCCCGGCGGCCCATCTTCCTTCCCCGTGCGCCCTCCACCGGAGGAGCATGAAGGGAGTGCGACAGCTCCGTCCCACTTCTGCGGCCGCTCCTCCCCACGCGCCCTCCGTCGGAGCCCGAATGGAGCGCCGACGCCTTCCCGGTCCTCTCCTCGGCCGCCGCGGCCACCCACTCGGCTGCGCGCGGGGCCGCGCCGTCTCCTCCCCCACCGCCGTGCCGGTGCCTAGGTGGAGGCGCACGGCTCTTCCCCCCACCGCCCTCTGCCGGTGCTGAGGGGTGATCCGCGATGTTTCGATATTGCAATTGTTGAATTTAAGTGTTGCGTATGTAATTTTTAGACTGTTGCAGGTATGTATTCCTAATGTTGCATGGACCTTGCCGTTTAGTTTCAATGTTGCGTGAAATATGAGCTGATGTTGTGGTAGGATTTTTCCCTAGGTGGGATGTGGCGCTGTGATATTTTGTCAGACCAAACGTATTGCATAAATTGATTTTCAATATTTCACAGCGTTATTATTCGGTGTTAAGAATGTACATTTTAAATAGTTTCACTAGACTGTGCGGGTGCCCGCAGAATTATCGGATGCACCAGGATCATCATGCTGCAGAGCTAGGGAACAACAACAAAGCTTAGATCCCAACCAACGCAGCCACAGCTGCCGCGCATCATGTCCCACAGCCTCCTCCTCCTCCCCTTGCTTGCCTGCCTCTTCGCCGTCAGCAGCCTGGCACACGAGTCCACGTCCGGCCTTCACCCGGTCGTATTGGTGCCGGCCTACTCCTGCGGCAACCTCGACGCACGGCTGACGGACAAGTACCGGCCGCCGGCGGCGTTTCCCTGGTGTGCCGCTCGGAAAGGGAAGGGATGGTTCCGGCTGTGGGAGAACCACACGGCGGTAGGAGCTGGACCCCAAGCAGGTGCCCTGCTACGCGGGCCAGCTCCGGCTGGTGTACGACCACGTTGCCTGGCGACTACCGCAACGCGCCGGGTGTGCAGACTCGTGTGGTGGCCTTTGGTTCCGTACGCGGCTTCGGATCCGACGACCCTGCTAAAAAGTAAGCTAATAGTAAGCAGAAATTATTGGAATTTTTGTGACTTCATAGTTCCACCCATGCACGATGCAAACCATTAACAGCCATAGTACTCGTCAGGAACATGTGCATGGAAAAATTAGTGAAGACACTGGATGGAGTGGGATACAGAGATGGCGAAAGCCTGTTCGGCGCCCCATACGACTTGCGGTACGCGGCGGCGGCGGCGCCCGGCCAGGCGTCCAGGGCATTCTCCAAGTTCACCTCAAGTCTGGCGAGGCTGGTGGAGCACGCCAGCTCGAGGAACGGCGGCAAGCCGGTCATCCTCGTGTCGCACAGCCTCGGCGGCCTCAATGTCAACGAGTTCCTCAACCAGAGACCCCTGCCATGGCGCACGAAGTTCGTCAAGCACTTCGTCATGCTCTCCACAGGCGTCGGCGGCGGCACGGTGGTGCTGCAGTTCCTCGCCTCTGCCATCGGCAGCTTGCCGCCGCCGAGCGACGTGCTGTCGTTCGCCAACACCAGCAGGAGCTTTGCCAGCACATTGGGCGCTCTGCCGTCCCCCAAGGCATACGGCCACACTCCCCTGGTGGTCACCCGAGCCAAGAACTTCTCCGCCTACGACATGCCGGAGTTCCTTGCCGCTGTCGGTTTCTCCGGCAGAGACGTGGTGGCGCGCTACGTGATGAGGGCGCTGCCGGTGACGCTGAATTTCAAGGCGCCGCTCGTGCCGATGACGAGCGTCACCGGTGTCGGCGTGCCGACGGCCAGTAAGCTTGTGTTCTGGGACGGCGACTTCGGCGCCCAGCCTCAGGTGGTGTATGGAGACGGCGACGGGACTGTCAACGTGGAGAACGTATTGGCGTTGGGACACGGTTGTTGGGAAAGACCCTGAGCAGCCATTCTTCAGGTCCGTGTTCGTCCCCAACACGACGCACATGGGCATTATCTCCGATGATTGGGCGCTGAAGCACGTGGTTAGCGAGATTCTTGAAGCAAGCCGAGCCACACATCACTACTCCAATATTTAGCTACTACGGTGAGTGCTTCTTTTGCTCACAGTTTGTACGCTAGCTTCAGCGTGCGTAAGAAACCATGGAAGCATGAATAATATTATCTGTAGTCTCGATCTCTGGAATATATAGAACGTCAGCACTTGAACAATAATTAGATGGCGCTCAGGAAGACTGCTTGCGGGCACCATGGAGAGCATTTAGAGTATTACGTGTGTGCTCTTGTTTTTCAGTTTCGTTTCTTGTGTGTTCCTTGTTTCCTTTCTAACATCTGTACTTTGAAACTCTGCGCCCCCACCTCTTAATTGAATTAGCAGTGGTTCTGCCCAATCTTTCAAAAAAAAAAACAATAACTAGATCAAACAACTTTTCTAACATCATGTCGATGGCGCTATATATCATGCGTACGGCACCCAGCAATATATTGGTTTGCTTCAGAAGTGGAAATAAAAATCAATTAGTTGAGAAGTATTGACCAATGGATTTTGACATTGAAAAAGAAAGAGACATAGCCAACTAATTACTAATCCCACTGACGACGAAAGGAACGCTTCACCAAACCAATGTGTAGCGCAAGTCTTGTCAACAACAACATAAATGACAGGGGCGCGCGCGTGGTGCACATGACACGTCTTTGCGTCAGAGACGGAAAACACGACGACAAAGCTTGGAAAATATTGGATGGCTGACTTCAATGATTTATTCATCCTCAAATTCAAACTTCTCTCTGTCCCAAACAAGTACCAAAATTTTCGAAATAGCCGTACCGTTGAAGAAAGCCTAATACGGATCATCGTATAATATTGAATTAGTGTCCCAGGAATCCACACACCTTGTGCCTCGACACTAACGATTGAATTAGGACAGAGCTTCTCTGATTCTGATTCTACGTGGAAAATGATTCTATAAGAAAACTAATTCTACTGCTGAAAGTGATTAATTATTTTTGTGTTGGGAGTAAATCAGAAGAAGCAATTTTTTGTAGCTTTCATCCTTTAATTTATTTCAGATAATCACTTGACAGCACTTCAAATACCTGTTTGGCAGCGCTCTTCTAATCACTCGGAAAAAAAGCTGGAAGCGGAGCCTAGGATCTTAGTGTCCTAGGAGTGTAAAAAAAACAAAGCAAAAATTCAATTAGTACACAAACATGGCTTCTCGAGTGCGATCACAGTTGGAAATTAATTGGGTGGGGAACATCCTCACACTCGATTCCATAAGGACCCGATGTGATTCACATTAAAAGTCGATCGAACGATGTTTTTTTGAGAAGACATGCTCCACACAATGGATGAGTCTCCGCCAAACTTAAGTTAGCGGAACTCATGCGGCTAACAGGTGGGCCCCGTGCTTGTGCGACCCACTTGTCGGTGGCACATGTCCCCACACAACGACCCTATTCCTAGTGCACGGCCACCTCCTCGTGCCTCGGCAAGAATAGTGCCAACGCTCCATACTTATGCAGGGGAGAAGACGACGTTTAGATCCAAATCAAAGTCCGTGGAATAAAATCATGGTTGATACATAGCGACTAATTGAACTGATAGTTTGCCTAAAACAACGTGATCTTTTCAGTGTAGTGGTTGGAACCATACATCGTGGAAATTTGAGGTCGTGAGTTCGGTTTTCTATGGAGGATTTTTAGTCTTCATTGCTATTTGCGCACGCGCAGGAATTGAGCTTTCGGCCTGCACGCCCAAATCAGAAAATAAAATTCTACACGTGCTTTTCCTTTTTACTACTCCGGCAATTGCTTACATGATGCATCGATCGCTCTAACCCAGTCTTTGATTTAATGAATCAAATTTGTTGTAGCAAATAATTAACAAAAAAATATTTACAAATTTGAGATGGCAAATTCATATAAGTACACACACTTTTTTCTTATGTACAATTTTCCACTATAAACTGCCCAGGTCTACTCACTAGGAGAAAGATCCTGATTCTAGTTTGTGTTCTTTGTCCCATGCATCAGTTGTAATTATGCCTTGTTCAAATCACAATTATCACATTTTTCTCTGTATTTTCTTAATAAACACAAAACACCCTTTATCGAGACTTTTCTTCACCATAGGATGACATACCTGGAAAACAGAAAAAAAAATGGAAAGAAGCTCCTGATTTGTAAGCACTTTCTTTACAGTAATACTATGTATGCATATAATATTGTTCTTCACGTAGCGGATTGTTCGCATGACATGAGCATGGTACTTTCTTAACATCACCCATATGTTAAATCGCCAAGTCTCTTTAGAAGTTTGCATCCTTTTGCCCCTACTTTCTTTGCTTACCGCATTATGTTTCTGCATTTATTTTCTTGTCTGCATTTACCTTTTCTAGTTAGTTTGATTAGGCTTGTCTATAGTTGCAAGTCCTTTTGGTTAAGTTAGAGAATACATAATAAACCTTAGACTTGACTAGCATGTATAGGACGTGATATGTTTGCACTAGAAAGCCCTAAGTTTTAGAAAAGTGAATTAGCGAACCAATTCAACCATTCTCTTCTTGGGTCAGATACCCCGGCACGATCCTTAAATCCACTCTTTGCTATGGGGAGAGGCGATGGAGGACACAGCGCACAGGATCCCTCGCCTTCCGTGTTGCCTACCACTAGGTCCAGCAGCAGCTCAAGACATGTCCATCTTCTCTCCGCCATGGGGACAACGATGGAGGAGACAAGGCACATGATCCCTCGCCTTGCACATCGCATACCACCAGTCTAATAGCAGTTCACGACATGTCCATCATCTTACTACCACGGGGAGAGGCGGTGGAGGAGATAGGGAACAAGATCCCTCGCCTTACGCATTGTCTACCATCGGGTCTAGTAGCAGTTTGGTATCCGAAAGGGAGGGCCTCCAACCCTCAACAATGTGGAGCTTCCACTTTGTTGAACACCAAAGAAAAGTATGAACCCACACCCTATCGCCTGCTACAACTGGGCTTGGCACACAAAAGGATCAGGCTCTACTGGAAGCTTTCATCGGCAAAAAGAAAGAGAATTGATGGGTATAGGGCCAAGTTGCTCAATTTTCTCAACAAGTGAGAACAAACTAGGATGTTGTTATGTTAATTTCATTACTGCTTCATGTACTCTTAGGTATTGTTTGGTTCCCACTCAAGTAACATAAAGGGTAATGAAATCAAATCACAGTGTAATTGGTAGAGATATGAGTGGTTGTTGTCTTTGTTTGGTTGATACAATAATGAAATCAAATCATAGTGACTCGCGATGCCGGCGGAATCGGGAGACAGGGACCATGATAACGTTTGGAGATGGGCGGGGTGGAGCAGAAGTGAATGGGCCAGTATTTGATTCTAGGGCACCACAAACCCTGACCAAGTTGTACCAAACAACCGTATTAGTAATGTTTCCCCTCCGTAATCAGATACCCTTACATTTTGATGAACCAAGCAACACCTTAACTAGTTTCTAAACTAGAAACTTTTGTGATGTGCCTTATGCATGGATATTTCATATTGCTATAAGGATAAGGCTTCTTCGTTAATGGTCTGGATTGACATGGACTTTTAAGATGTTTTTAGAAAAGGATAAGCATCTACCACTCCACCTTTGCAAGCATTACAGAACAAGTGATCTTTGGTTAGTTGAGTTTGCATATCCATTCTGCCAACAGTTTGGGGGTTCAATCAAAAAAGGCATCATCTATTTCTGTAATATGCCATCCAATCTATATCAAGCAAAAGATTGTCTAATATCTTCATGTGTTCTACATTGGTTTCAGCCTGTGGGGCAAAGGAGATTGATGCTGTAACATTGCACAAGCGACAGTCACTGGATCTCACCCTTCGTGGCGTGATTACCCGTATGGTTGTTGGTGCAACGTGAGAGATCGAAATATTGCCCGAAGATTTGATTTTTGCTGAATACGCAAATAGTGAGACAAGAGTCTTCATCATCAAGCCTCTTGTTGTGATTGTTGCTAACATAGGTTCAATGCTAGATGATCTGAGTGTTTGGAAATCTGTTCAGCCATGTTACTTGATTGATGGACGAATACCATTGTTCATAACAAAAGATTTAGATATGACATTCAAGGAACACATTAAGTGTCATCCAATATTTTATCCATCTACTTCTCGTCTAACTTGCTTATAGGGTTTTATCTATGTGCGAAAATCACCAGTCATTCATCTTCACTTACTTTGATCCTCAATAGTAAATCAAATGTGAAGTATTAGTCTTTGTTTTTTCATTTTTCTTCGACCATCCTAATCTCCATTCATGACTATGAGACAAACAATACCATGAAACAGCAACAGGAGCTGCAAAAGAGGAAGAAGGAGGAGGAGATGAGATGGAACAAAAAGTCAAAGAGTGTTACTTTAATAAACATGAATCACTGCTTGTATTTCAGAGAAATGAGTTGCAACACTTAGAACAGCATGCAACATTCTCAGTGATTAATGAAGTGGACCTCTATCTCTCATCTTGGATTAGAGGGCTACTCAGAAAAATGTCTGTGCATTACATATATCTCTCTTCTCTAGTATTTTACACCATATTATCTTTCTGAACATAAGGTTTATACATTTTTTGGTGGAGTGATACCTTTCATTTATAGGGTTCATAGAAATATCTAGAAACTTTTCTTGGCAGCCCTGCGAGGTATAGAGCTAGATATTTAGGTGATGATATTGACTTTCTTTATTCACATTTTTGTTTAAATGGCAATATTATATCAGTGTAGATATTTTTGGCATTGTGTAAGTACTATTGGTTTGTGAAATGCATTTGGCATGTGGTATGGAACAACAGTACTACTTTCGGGAACTATTTTGTTGCGTTAGAGACTTAGGGTTGATTTTAAGGTACATCTGCTGGCTGGTGATCCATGTGCTGAGGAATGTCACCGGTCCGCAAGTATGGCCAAGTTGTAGGTGTTAGTAGCTTTATGATACGCTTGTCTGAGTCAGAATCAATTGGAATATCACCAACATGTGGAGCTGTTCATTTGGAATACCATCACCTATTGCTTGTTCTTTTGCTTAACCTTTGACTAGGCTGTGCCTTTTAAAACTTGCAAATTAATAAATAGTTTCTCTTAAGTTTTCTTGAAATATTGGTGAAATGTGCGATTTAAGAATGTATTTACTTTTGTTTTTGGTTTTACTTTTTACTTTTTTCAAGGTGTGTCCTTACATGATATAGTAATATAATAGTTTTGAATAGATTTGTACATGCAAATAGTGCTTCATGTACTTGCTGGTGTAAATAAACGTTAGCTTTCAATTTGAAGAGTTTTTCTGTGATGGGGTTTTAGAGGAATTTATAGGAATTTGTACACTCTTTGGGTAGAGCTAAGTTGTAGGTTTGGTGGCTTAATTCTATTTTCATCTAAGTCACTTTCTTTATTCATATCAAATATCCATGTAAACATTGTTGGCAATGACAACCCACTTTCAAGATGCCTACCACTGGCTTTAGGTTGGGTTATGAATGCAACTGGTGCACAGGATGCCGTATCGGTGCACTTTTGGCAAGACTTTTACTTTTGTTAAGGGTATAATGAGGAGGCATTGCCAAGTCTTTGCCTTTGGTTTTTTAGCAATATTACATCATTGCAGGGCATTGTGGAATTGAAAGTAGCCTAGAGGGGGTGAATAGACTAATCTGAAATTTCTTACACAAATGATCCAAATAAATTAGTACTACAAGTTGAACTAGTCTAATGTGGATCAAACTGCACAGGGCAGGTTCAACCGCAGTGGACTGGTTCAACCAAAGCTGAAATAAAGAACTGAATTGATCTCTCAAACCGTGCAACCAAAGATGATTTAGTTTGATTCCAAAGCTTCCTTGTAGCAAGAGGTTACATATCTGAGAGGGGCTCACCACCAAACCTGCACACAAAGTAGATTGGGACAAATCTTGCACCACAAGAGTATGAGCACGAAGAACAAACAAGAACAACAAGCAAGCACACGGGGACAAGGATTTAATCCGAAGTTTAGTCACACCCAAGGGTGCCCTACTTCCCCGTTGAGGCGCCCACAAAGAGCTAGGTCTCTTTCAACCCTAATCCTCCCCTCACCAACCACAAAGGTATGATGAGGTCACTTTCTATGATGCTCTCACAAGCTGGGGTAATACAAACTTCCTTTGGCACCACCACACAAGAGGGGATGAAGCCCAATGCGACGCCTAGCCATCTAGGAACTCAGGTTCCAAGAGTAACAAACCAGCAAGGGCTGCTCAAGGTGTCACCAAGCTCAAAGCTCAAGAACGAGAAAGAGAGAAAGAGAGGAGAGGAGAGGAGTGAAGAACGTGGCTCTCAAGTTCTTGTTAGATCCACTCAAAGATTTGGAGTTTTGGAAGCTCAAGAGTGGAGAGATGTGTGGAGGAGTGAATGCTTGTTCGTGCTTTGCCCTAGGGTGGTTGGAGGTGGAAGAAGCACAGTAGAGAGGGGGTATGGGTATATATATGGCCCTCCTCGAAATAGCCATTGCTGTGCAGATCTGGACAGGATTGGTTGAACCAGGGTTGGATTGGTTGAACCAGGGTTGGATTGGTTCAACCAAAAAGTCAGCAGAACCTAATTTCGGTTGATGGCAGACTTGGTCTGGTTGAACCAGGGCATCAACCGAAAAGCCAATAGTTTCTAAAATTGGTTGAGGTGTTAAGAGGCTGGTTCAACCAAGACATCAACCAGTATGAGAGCAGAAATTGAGTAAGATTTGAAGGTGAATATTGGATGGATGTTTGCACACTTTGAGCTTTAGTATCACAAAGAGCATACCTATGTTGGTCTCTCTTTGTAGTACGTCATTTCCTAACTCAAGGATAAAATATGAAATGCTACGCTTTGCATCTTCAAATGGAGACTCCTTGCACCTCAAAATTTGAATGGAATGAGGGGTTTCCTTTCTTTCACTTGCCCATAGACTTGTCTCATTTTCTTTCTTATGCACTTATTGTATGATCTCCATTACTTGCAAAGTTCTCATACATTTTCATTAGAGCCTTTAATTGTATTGTCTTTAAAAACCAAAACCCTCAAAAGGTGATTGCACTTACAGGAATTTATTTTGGTTTGTGTAATGCAACTGGTGTGTGTAGTATGGCATAGTAGCACTACTTTTGGGAAGAACTTTATTGTTGTAAGGAAACATGTGCTGGTAACTCATGTGCTGAGGCATTTGGTCAGCGTGTGCATAGGGTCAGGTTGTATATATTAATAGCTTTATGATATACTTTTTTGTGTCATAAACAATTGGAATACTAACATCTTGCAGAGTTGTTCATTCGGAATAAAATAACCTTTCATTTGTTCTTTTCTCTTATTGCCAAGTTGACCTTTGACTCAGTTGTGCTTTTTCAAACTTTTAAATCAAGAAATCATTGCTACAAAATACTGGTTGAAATGTGCAACTTAAGAACATCTTTTTTTTATTATTCTATTTTTTGTTTTTGCAAGTTCCTTGCAAATAAGCTAGCAGTTTTTTTGCCTGCCTGTGTAAATAAACGATATCATCTCCTTTGCTAATATATAAATTGTCAATAATAATATGAGCATTTGTACTGTCCCATTACAATGCTAGTTTTTGGAATACTTCTTGTGTGGCTGGGTTGCAGAAGAATTTCTAGGAACTTGGCATGGAAGCCCATGTGAGGCATAGCCTCCTCTTTGCGTACAGTGAAGTTGTTAGTTTGGTGGTTGTATGCTATTGTTTTCTGATTTCATACTCAAATACTGATTTGGAATGATTTACACTCAAATGGGTTGAATTTCATATGTGAAAAAATTTCAAATTTAGAGAATAAATCAGAACAACTCAATTTGACTATGTGGGTGGGTCCTATACGTGCAGTTCTAATTGGTTGTAGTGTAAAATCCTAATAAAATGTGATTTATGCTCAACTTTTGTAGTGTTTAAATCTAAATTCTTCTGTGTAGGAAACTATTTCTAAGAAATTCATCCCTTCTCATGAGGGCAACACATGATATAGAAACTACTCTCAATTTTCAATCCCTGAACAAAGCCCTCATGACAAGTTTTTATGTCTTGTTAGTTGTCATGAGTTATGACAATGTTTCAAAAAGCATAAAAGATATCTTTGAACTCAATATTGTACTCCTTCTGTATTTAATGGTTAGTTTTTTTAAACTTTAATAGTTTATCTTATTAAAAAATTATATAAACATACAAGGAAACATGTCATACTTGCACTCTCTACAATGATAAAACAAATCACAAAAAATAAATAGTAACTTATAAGCTTTTTTAATAAGACCAATGATTGAGTTAGAAAAAAAATCAACCGTGATTATATTTAAACTAGTAAAATACACGTGGCTTGCTGCGGGTATAATCTAGCTACAATGGTGGTCTACATGTCTCGTGTTGAGCCGTGTATCGACATGTTTCTATTGTGATAGCATCTTGTTTCTACTATTGCTGTTGACTCTGAATGGATTTTGACCAATGTGAGTTAGTTTAAAAGTTTCTCTCGGTTGATATGTAGAACAACAAAAAAACAAAGGTAGTAATCCAACACAGGAATTCAGTTCATTTTTGGCGGCTAGAAACCGCCAAAAATAGGCGTTTTGCCGCCAAAAATAGTTATTTTCGGCAGTAAAACACTTATTTTCGGCCGTTATTGGACGTCGAATGTGTAGGGACAAAAGTAAGGCTAACCGCCGAGAATAGGCTTATTTTCCGCCATTTTAGTTGGCCGCCGAACATTAGTCTCGGACGGCTTAATTTTCAACGGTCAGGCCAAGCCGCTGAAAATTAGCACCTTATTTTCAGCAGCCCATTATAGCCGCCGAAAATTACTGATTTTTACGTTAAAAATAAATAAGTTATCAAAAATATATAATAGCACAGAAAAATTCAGAAAAATCATAGAAACTTTGTACGTCATCATATAATTGCATACATCTAGCAAGAACACATTGATGAACCAACCCGGCATGCATCACTTGAAGCAATTGTAGGACTGTGACATACGACCGGAGGGGGAGAATAGGAACACTTGAAAAACTCAAAATCACAACCCCTAGACTTGGTGTAGTGAAAGCTCACAAGAGAGCCACACCAGACACCGTCCAATGAATAGATACGTGTCTGGCAGATGCAATGTGCCGTCCACCGAAAGTATACGCACCAGGCGAGGAAGAGCACGCAACTCAACGACCCTAGAGATCGCAAGTCACGGCGAGCAATGAAACTTGCGAGTTCACCACCCGACACTCACCATACTGAAATGCGACTTATTGGAACATAGCAAGCAAAGAGTATGGTCAGCAGTGGAAAAACATAAGGTCGAAGCAAAAACACCACTGAAGAACAAAATCATGAAAACACCAAAGATAGGCAGGGCTGCCTGGGAACATCGGATGTTCCGGAGGATGTCACTGGATGTTCCGGTGGTAGGCGCCGGATGTTCCGGTACGACCGGACACAGTCCATGAACTTAAGCTCCCAAACCCAAAAATTGTCTAAATCTTGTCCAAACTTCACGAGATTTTGCACAGGTTATCTGGATCCTATTCCCAAGCTATTTCCAAAAGATAAACTCAAAATGACTATGGGATTAGCGGGAATTTTAAATCTCGTGAAGGCAATCTTTGGGCAAAAAAGGAATAACAAGTCGAAAAGAGCTAAAAGAATAGGATTAACTCGCGGACAAATCAAATCACCAAAAGCCTTTGAGTTTCATCCAAAATCCAAACTAGAAAGAGGAAATGAGATGCCTGCACATATGAACTTGAATTGGGGACGAATCTTCCTTGGATTAGAGAGAGAAAACAATTCTTACAAGGTTCCTCATAGCCTACCACCCATCATCCTCCCGCTAATGCAAAGTACTAGCTCAAGGGGACTTCAAATCCTAGATTAGCATCCGGTTTTCACTCTAAGCACTTGGCTGGTTGGAAATCTAAGGCTAGAGTTTCTAGAGGTGGAAGAGTCACCTAAATGACCAGCCACTTAGGTATATATAGCCTATGCCTAAATGACTCAGTTTACACTAAGATCCCTGTATTACAAAAATGCCCGTAGAGGCTAAACTAGAAAAGACCCAACTTTCTCGATGATGGGCGACCGTGATGGAGTCTTGATCTTCTTCGGTTGCACACAAACTTTCGAATGACGTTCACGTGGCCAGTAGTCTAGATCCGCCGATCGACCCCCGGTTTTAAAGTTAGAAACCGGGAAACTTTAAAATTTTCTCCCTAGGCCTAGAACAACCCACTTCGCTCTATCTCGGCGAGAATTGAGCCCCATTCGTCGAGTCTTGGTAACTTGGTGGAAGGGTGGCGGATTTGAGTGAATCCACCGTCGTCCTCGCACGTCTGCACGCCATGCACTCAGGTTGGAACACCGCGGCGGCACCCGCCATCCCCTGTCCATCGGGGTCACCTCGCGGTCCTTCGAAGGTCCTACACTTGCCGTCGCCGTACCGCTCTTCCGTGTACCGAACTCCCATTGCCGACTGACGCCGAGTATGCCTGTTGTCCTTCGGAGGAATTTCTTCTCCATCTAGCTCCAGTCCATCCGAGGGCCTCCAGTCTATCGGAGGACTTGTGCCCAAGTCCATCTGAGTTTTGAATTCTGTTGACAATCACTCATCACTCCAAAAGCAATGGAGCTGGTTCATTGGCTCTCAGCAATTGTCATTAACATTACCACAAATTGTACAATAGGAATAAAAATCATTGGATGAGTTAAACTAAAATATACTACTCTATTTTGCCAAAACAGCAACTATTTGGACAACCTTCAGCAAACAACATAGCTGGAAATCCGGGATTTTTATTGCATCCTCGACATACAACGCACCCCTATCCTAACTGACTTTTGGTACTATTTCTGGAAAAACAAATAAAGTATTCCCTGGAACCAATGACAAGTGATCTTTAGATAAATGCCTTGGAAATTATAGAAATGTTTGATGAGAAGCTTAGAGCAAGCTGCATGTAAGAAAACATTGACAGGAAGTGTGTGCCTAGGAAACATGGATACATGTACCATAGGTGATTCGGTTCTGGAGATTTACGGTTGCCAATGGATCAGGGATCGACTCTTTAACAATACAGAAGGCATGCAAGTGGCATCAACATCATACCTGGAGTTCATATTCAGTTACAGATTTACATCAACCCATTTCTGAATAAGGCCCCTAAGAACAAACAATATGTCAAAGCAAGATGGTGCTTATTCAAGCTGTAAAATAAGAGCAAGGTAGACAAAGGTAACTAAGCCCTTTTTATCCTTGAAATACCTCCCTTTTCATTTAAATTATGTACACAAATGAATGTCTGATAACAATGTGCACTTACTCATAGAATTTGTTTCAGCTTCCTTGTGCTGGGGCTAAGAGAGAAACATGCTGGACATGGGATATGCATATCAACAATCAGTTAATATCCGCTAAAACCTGAAAGAAGGTTTCTCAATGACAATCAAATGGAACTAACTTGTATTGACATAAAAAGGACAAATTAGTTTCGGAGAATCTATCAACCTAGGTCAATCCAATTAACTGACAAGGCCTGGAACATGCAACACACTTAAGAGACTCTCCCCAAAACGGTTTGGCTGTTTCACAGAGATGAAATCACCTATAGATTCTTAGTTCAAGAAAAACATTTAGTTAACAGAGGCATAGAGCTATTAAACACTTCTTAGGTTTCAATCTCTGAACAAATATCAAACCCTATCAAGGAACTAAAAGTGCCAACTGTTAGTTCACTTTCTATTAGAAGACAACATCTAAGTACACACAAGTAGTAATCCAAAAATTTGTAATCATACAATTATTTTAGCGACAAGGCATGCGTGACAGAAAAATCATCTAACATTTTTAAAGGGTACACATTAAGCGATAGAGTACATAGTACATACATATATGAACGAAAAATAATCAAAGCTTTCTAAAGCATCTGGGTTGCAAAGTCGAAGGATTAAAAGAGGAGAAAATTCTCTACAGGCCACCGAAAGATAGTGATTTTCTGTTCAACCCATTGAAAAACTTGTAATGCTGCAAGAACCATCAACTTAGTTTTCCAGTTTTTTACGTGCCACTCTGTCAACGTCCGTCAGCTTCCGAAGGCACGTAGAGGTACGTATTTCCGTATATGTCCATACTGCCCCTACTCGCCATGCCGACTGCGAGGTCTGGGACAGGGCCGCGGATGACCACCGCCTCGGGGGCTTCTAGCGCAGTGGAAGCCGTGCCGACCGGGACGCGAGCCCGCTCCGGCTGGGGCTGGTGGAGGCGCGCCCGCTGGGGCAGCCGCGTGTACTCGCCAGAGAGCCGCGCCGACCGGGACGTGAGCCCGCTCTGACCGGGGCTGTTGGAGGTGCGCCCGCCGGGGCAGCCGCTCCGACCGGGCCGTTGGAGGCACGCCCGCCGCGCGTCCTCGCCGGGGCAGCAGCGCCGACTGGGGCCTTTGGTGGCGCGCCCACAACCCACCGGGGCAGCTGCGCGCCAGCGCGCCCTCGCGGGAGAGCCACGCTTGCGGGGCGCGCACCTTTGCCTGGGGGAGCTACGCCGTCGTGCTCGCGGGGCGTGCACCTTTGTCTGGGGTGGAGCTTGCGCTGGGGAGAGGGTTGGGGCCGCGCCACCACGGGGAAGAAGGCCGGGGCCGTGCCACGGCAACAGGAGGAGGCAGGCAGGGTGGGGCCTCGCCGCCGCGGGAGGAGGCGGGAAGGATGGGCCGGCAGCGCTCCAGCCATGGGAGGAGGCGGTGGCGTCACCTCGGCGGCGAGCTCCCTGGCAAGCTGCTCGTGCTCGAGGTTCGTCCATGTTCCAGATGGGGAAGGGACGAAGGAGATGACGTGTGGGGCCCATGTGTCAGGGAGAGAAGACAGTGAAAGGTAGCAGGGGCAATATTGTCTTTCCATCTTAAATTTAACCGTGTTACTGGTATTTTTGACGAAAGTGGCACACAGAGAACTGAAAAACTAAGTTGATGGTTCTCGCAGCATTACAAGTTTTCCGGTGGGTTGGAGAGAAAATTGCTATCTTTCAGTGGCCCGCAGAGAATTTTCTCTTAAAAGAGAGGGTCACCTTGGGTTGCTGCTGTTAGTGCCTTTGACGGACGGGGCTGGCAGGCTGCCGGACCAAACCGTGGCGAGGTGGCGGCCGGTCGCAGATCCGGAGCTAGGGCCGGCCGGGGCGCAGGGCGACCGGATCTGGAGCTCCTGCCTCCTGGGCGGCCGCGGCGCTCGCCCGCGCTCACCTTTAGGGGCAGCGGCAGCAACGGCGACCGGCGTGGCGCGCGCTCACCTCTGGGGTGGCCACCAGGAAGGCGCCGCTCTGGGTGGAGCAGCGCGAGGAGCCGGGGTAGGCGGGGAGGCGTGAGGCACAGTGGTGACTGGGGCGGTGCGTTGGCATGCCGATGGAGCGGGGCGGCGTGGCGGCAGCGACCTAGGGGAGGAGCGTGAGGCGGCGGCTGCAGTGGGCGTGCGTCCGTGTGTGTGTGTGCACGTGTGTGGGCTAGGCAGGTAGGGTGGGGATTTAGGGAATTATCCTTTAACTTTTGGCGGTGGTGGATTGGCCGCCGTAAATAAGGCTATTATTTTCGGCGGTTCCTTCATGCCACTGAAAATAATGTCCCTATTTTCTGCGGTTTCTAAAGCCGCCGAAAATATGTTTATTATTTTTGGCGGTTTCTTGGGCCGCCGAAATTTAGCTTTTTATTTTCAGCAGCCTCTTTGGACCACCTAAAGTAGTTGTATTATTTTTGGCGGCTGCATATAGCCGCCGAAAATAACCTTAGCTGTCGAGAGGTTTCCATATTCCTATAGTGTCTATCGCAGCACCACGACAAATTATTGAGATCATTTTATTTCAACGTTTTCTGTGACCTCCGAATGTCAAAACGGAGTCACGTGATCTGGGTGTACATTTTATGCGGTCTGCTCCTGCAGTCTAAACTAGGCTAGCGAATAAATTCGATTTTTGTTTTAGATTTGGATTAGATTTATAACATTAATTTAGAGGCGATGGATGGAATCTTTTGGTAGAATAATATGGAATCTTTTGGTGGATGGAATCCGTGCCGCTGGTGGAGGGGCCTGGGCGCTAGGGATGGAAGCCGCGCCCACGCCGGCCGCCGGGGGTGGGGGAAGCCGCACCTGCCGATCCGCGCGCCTGCTCCGGGGAGCCGCGGTGAGCCACGCCAGGGAAGCCTCTAGGGGTGGGGGCGCCAAGGAGCTGCCAGGGAGCGCCTGCCTAGCCGCTCTACGGCTGCAACCTCTGCTGAGCCCGAGAGAGAGAGACATCGTTGGATGGATAAGGGGCATGGGTGTCCTTTCTCATATCTTTCTTTGGTTTTTGTTTTTTAACTCATTTAATATGGTAATATGGACCGGACGTCTAGAATTGGGGTAAACAACAACTTTATTTTGAAATCACAGGGGTAAAATCACAGAGTTTAAAAAATGAGTCAATTCCCTCATTGCCACTGAAAATTTTGGTCATTCCCTTAGTGCCACTAAAATTTTATAATTTCCTTCGCTACCACAAATTTTGTTTTCAAGTTCCTTCACCGCTGCTACCATCAATTATCTATCAAGCTCCAGCCACAAAATGCCTCTCAGTTATCCCCGCTCGGCAGCTCGCGCGCCTCCGCCTAGCGCCGCTCCCGCTCGCGCGCCTCTGCCTGGCCGCGTCCTCCGCCGCGCCGTCGTGCTCCCGCTTGCCCGCGATTTGCTGGACCTTCTCACGGTCCTCCAGCACTCCTCACGTCGCCTCCTGCGCTACCACAGAGGCGGAGGTGGAGGAACAGGTTGGCCTCCTTCCTGACGCCGTAGTCGGCGATGAAAGGACTTTGATGTCGCCTAGAGTGGGGTGAATATGCTAATCTGAAATTTAACCACTTAAAACAAACAGTCAGCCCTCAACAACGGATAGTCAGGTGCAGCCTACCAGATAGTCTGGTACCACTGGATAGTCCGGTGCTGCTCACCGGATAGTCCGATGTCACACAGACAGCTAGCTCAAGAAAGTAAATATGCACAACAATGCTTATTTAGCTATGTGGAGTAGCCTTAGATGATTCTCCGGTAATGGAGAACTTTTCTATAATGCACACCTGCACTTACAGTAAATACTTGCACACAAGACGGTGATAGCGGAAGCAAGAATGTAATGCAAGTAAAGAATAAACCACAAGCACAAAGATTGGGTCTTCCTAGCAGGGGCACAACACACAAGACACGCAATTTAATTCCTGAGGTTCAGATACACCCGTAAGTGTCCCTACGTCCTCGTTGTGGCGCCCAGCAAGAGCTAGAGTCTTTTTCAACTCTTGGCCTCCCCTCACCAACCTTCAAGATACGATGAGGATGCTTACCTAAGCAGTGCTCCTGAAGAGCGGGGTGTTACAAGCTTGAGATGTGGCACCCGCAAGTGGGTACCCTTCGGGACGCTCTAGCCTGTCTAGGAGGAATATGCCAAGAGTAATAAAATCATTTGCTGGAAATGCTTTGCCAACTTGTGCCCAGAAGCGAGGTTGCTCACAAATGCTCACACAAACTCACAAATGCTCTCCCAACTCAAGAATCTTACTTGGTTAGCTCAATCTCACAAAGAGAGTAGTTGGGAGTGTGTTTCTGGCCTCTGAATGGATATGGACGTCGGAGGGAAGCAGCAACCTCAACAAGTGGAGAGAGAAGAGTACAAATACCCAACCCGCCAAAACTAGCCGTTGGCTCTGTGTCAGAGCCCCACCGGACAGTCCTGTGGCCTCTACCGAATAGTACAGTAGAGGACAACTAGCCATTGAGGTTTGAACCCCTCTAGTGGACAGTCCGGTGAGGACCACCGGATAGTCCGCTGGAGGACCTCCAGAACAGAAACTGAGAGCACGAAGCCTAGTCACTAGGTCAAGCAAGATGTAGGTGTTTGTCTCTATAAGAGATACACCTAGCTGAGAGTTAAAGCACAAGAAAAGAATCAGACAGCTCTCACACTCAGTACTAATCTCATCACGGAAGATGAAGTGGCCCGACACTCTCTGAACTAGCTAGAGCACACGTTGACTAGTGACATTTCGAGCTTAGCTTCCCTCTTGATAGTACGGCATACCTATGACTCAAGACAAAGAATAAATCTAAATGAAATCCACTTGAGTCTTGACTTGAGGAATAATGCCATCTTGATCGATTCCAATAAAGAGAGAAAACCAAGCTGAGAGTCTTTTGAGAGCAATCCTATTTTGAGCTGAATAAGTTGGACTTTAATTGTGTAAACCTCATTTATAGGTAGATGGAGGCTTGATCTTCATTATAGTTGGCTTTGATATGCAATAGAGAATCCATATGTTCAGCCATTTGTCATTTCTAGAGCCATCCAATCAATATAGTGACATCCATAAGAAATGAATAGATCGGCTGTCACTTGACTCAATGTACAAGCCGTGGACCTCACAGTGCATCAATAGTGATAAACCAATTATAACCAGCACTTGGGCAAATGCATTCAATCATAGTTATCCATTAATGCAATGACATAGTCAAATATCCAATGTGATGTATATCCAAAGTCATAGTGATCAATATAGAGATGATCCATGGCTAACTCTTGTTCTTTCATTAAAAGATATGCAATAAAGATTCATTCACATCAGCAAGTGAAAGATATACCATGAAAACCATAACACCCAACATATGAGTGATCCATGCTCAAACATGAGATATATTAATTATAGTTCATTTATTTACATTTGGCCATATTAAATAAACCTGTAAGACCCTGTCAAGTCATCTCACAAAGAGATTAGACCTTTCATCATGTTGTCACTCAATACACTAAAACCACTAAGAAACCTTGTTGCACTTACAATCTCCCCCTTTTGGTGATTGATGACAACCCCGATTAAAGCTTACAAGAGATAAACAAATTAAGTGCATGAATCCTCAGATATTTGGTATGCTCCCCCTAAATATGTGCTTGAGTTACAAAAACTCGAATTTGAGCTACACATGCCCAAAAACACATATTTTCTGCTGAGAGAGCTCCCCCTATATCGCAGCTTTCCAAAACCACACCGAAAGAAGGAAAACACAAAGTAAACAAACTAGGGTGCTTGGAGGTGCTGCCACTGCCCACTCACCGGATAGTCCGGTAGCCTTCACCGGACAGTCCGGCAGGCTCCACCGGATAGTCTGGTGATGGAAGCCTGCACCCACCAAGCAACAACCACAATGCCACAAAGAGAGTCACAAAGACACATAGACAAGCACACAGCTTCTAGCATATATTAACCATAGTTATACATCTAGTTCACATAGAAAATTTTGAAAAATATTACAAATCAATGTGTCCAACACATGACACTAGGAGTTCGATACAAGGTTCTACAGCTGAAAGGAAGAAGAAATAATAAAACATGCTGCAAGCAGCTTCAAAGATCTGCTCTAAATTTGCACTAAGCTGCTGCTGCTGCTGTGAAGGTCTTCTCCTTTCATCGGCCTTCTCCCCCTTTGTCTTGTGATCCTATAAACACGAAGCTTTAATGTACTTCTCCCCCTTTGTCATTAACCACCAAAAAGACACAGGTAGGAAGAAAAGTACCTCAAGGCATCACTGAGTGCCAAGATCACTGCCACCCTGCTGCCCAAACGGAAACTGGCTACTGCTCTAAAAGAAAGTTGCACTAGAAGTGCCCTGACCACCCTGACCCATGGTGAAAGGTAAGGAACCTGAAAAGGTGGATGTGGTCATGGTGGAGTACCCTGAGTATCCAGCGATAAGGGCATCACTCATCCCAAAAAGAGACTGAGCAGCGGACTGGGTTATGGCATCCAAACATCCAGAAACTAGAGGTGCCTGAGTGTACTGAGGAGGCTGGCTGTACTGAGGTGGCACTGAGGCTCCACTAGCCTGTCCCTTGTCTACATAGTAGCCTACAAAGGGGTCCTCCTGGAACTCCTCCTCGACCTCAGTCTCTGACTCCTCCTCTATCTCTCTGTCTGGAGAAGGTGGTGGCTGTTTGCCAAGGTGCCTCTGACCCCTTGAGCTTATTCTCATTCTCAATCTGCTTCTGATAGTTCTTTCTTTCTCAGCCTTGTCCTTGGCCCTGAAGAACTTGAGCGCGCCCATGATTGCCCTGAAGGCCTGAGCAATAGGTGAGGTGCTCCTCCTCCTCTCATTAACATGTTGCCCACTGCCTCTCCTCCTTTGGGGTGACTGCCTCTGCTATGGTGGCATTGGGGCCTACTGACTCTAAGGCAGCACTAAGCCTGAAGGAGCAACTGAAGAAGAGGGCACGATAGGACCCTTGACAACCTTGATTCTTAGAGGCTTATGAGCAACATCCTTGACGAACTCAAATCATGTAGTCCTCTCAATCACCCTCATGATCATGGGAGCATATGCACAACTCCGGTATGGGTCGTAAGAAATAGCATTGATCTCCTCCCATACGAAGTTGGTCAAACTGAAAGGTCTGGCATTTTCTCTCATCCTTGCAAGCAGGTTTTTGGCATAGTGGGAAATGTTTGTGGCATCACCTCCCCTGGGAGTG